>JARBWK010000003.1:25955781-26596961 GCA_030556195.1 Anolis apletophallus
ATCAAAAGTGGAACACGGCCAATGGATTTCGGATAAACATCTTGATACAAGCCCTACAACCTCCGTACGCTTGCAGGCTATTGATTGACTGTGGGGGCTTCTGCTGGGCCGGAATAAATAACAACATCCTATTGTCACTTATCAGTAAATGTGCCGGGCTCAGCCTGGGGTAATTGTGTATTCCTTTAAAGAAACACACAACCACAGCAACAACAACAGCTTCAAGATTGCATCTATAAAACAAGTTTGATTGTTTCTTTATAATCAACAGCTACTCTATCAATGCTAACAGGAAAAATTAATTTAGCATTCAGTGGTGTGGGGCACCTGCTGTTTTTCTCATTTTCGAAGTCCTGCAAACTGATTTATTCACCATTTTCATTTATTGCAGGCAGTTAGCTTTGATTTTAGTAGCCCGATTCCCACATTTTGTTTGTGGGGTACGACATTATCCCACCAACAGAATGCCCTCCTAATGAAGCAGAGCTCAGAAAGGTTATGTTTTCAGCCTATGATCCCCAGAATCCCCCAGCCAACATGATTCTGGGAGTTGTAGTTAAAAAAGTTACCTTTCACTTTCACGAAGCCTGTCTCCAATCGCAGGGTAGCATTAGGGACACATCTGGGAGCCTGTAGAGCTGCTCTTAGGAATTTCGATTGGACACGTGAGAATGTGGAAGTGGAAGCGAGAATATGGACAGCTACCGTGTTTCCCCGAAAGTAAGACAGCGTCTTACTTTCTTTTGTCCCCCAAAATCCCCACTATGTCTTACTTTCGGGGTACGACTTACATTAGCCGAGGGTACCCCGAAAGTAAGATGAAAGCAAGAGTTACCTCGGGCGGCAGGCATGGCGTGGCTTCCTGGCCGGGCGAAGAGGCTTTCAGAGGGGCTCAAAGGGGCCCGGAATCCTCCTCCTCTTGCTCTTCTTTCTTCCAGCGGCGCCTTCCATCCTCCTCCTCTTCCTCCCAGCAGCGCCTTTCCCTCTCGCGGTTCCGCCCCTCTCTTCAGTGAAGGGAGGGGGGCGAGTTGCCCGGGCGGCGAGAGGGAAGAAAGCGCCCGGTGGAAGTCCCGCCGGCACGGCGGCTCAGGCGTCTTTCCCCCGCCGCCCGCTTGCCCGCGCTCCAAGCGGGAGCCGGGCGGGCGGAGAAAAGCACCTGAGTCGTCCTGGAGGCGGGACTTCCGCCGGCGCCTTCTCCCTCTCGCTGCCGGCTCGCTTTCCCTTGCAACCGGGTCTTCAGAGAAGGGAAGGCAGGCAGGCACAAAAGGGCAGCCCTCTTGTGTTTACCTGCCTTCCCTTCTCTGAGGACCCGGTTGCCATGGGATCTCGCCGCGCCTTCTCCCTTTCGCCGCCAGCTCGCGCTTTCCCATGGCAACCGGGTCCTCAGAGAAGGGAAAACAGGCAGGCGCAAGGGCAGCCCTCTTGTGTTTACCTGCCTTCCCTTCTCTGAAGACCCGGTTGCCATGGGATCTCGCCGGCGCCTTCTCCCTTTCGCCGCCCGGCTCGCGCTTTCCCATGGCAACCGGGTCCTCAGAGAAGGGAAGGCAGGTAAACACAAGAGGGCTGCCCTTGCGCCTGCCTGTTTTCCCTTCTCTGAGGACCCGGTTGCCATGGGAAAGCGAGCTGGCGGCGAAAGGGAGAAGGCGCCGCGAGATCCCATGGCAACCGGGTCCTCAGAGAAGGGAAGGCAGGTAAACACAAGAGGGCTGCCCTTGCGCCTGCCTGTTTTCCCTTCTCTGAGGACCCGGTTGCCATGGGGATCTCGCCGGCGCCTTCTCCCTTTCGCCGCCCGGCTCGCGCTTTCCCCATGGCAACCGGGTCCTCAGAGAAGGGAAGGCAGGTAAACACAAGAGGGCTGCCCTTGCGCCTGCCTGTTTTCCCTTCTCTGAGGACCCGGTTGCCATGGGAAGCGCGAGCTGGCGAAAGGGAGAAGGCGCCGGCGAGATCCCATGGCAACCGGGTCCTCAGAGAAGGGAAGGCAGGTAAACACAAGAGGGCTTTTTTTGTGCCTGCCTGCCTTCCCTTCTCTGAAGACCCGGTTGCAAGGGAAAGCGCGAGCCGGCAGCGAGAGGGAGAAGGCGCCGGCGGAAGTCCCGCCTCCAGGACGACTCAGGTGCTTTTCTCCGCCGCCCGGCTCCCGTTTGGAGCGCGGGCAAGCGGGCGGCGGCGGGGGAAAGACGCCTGAGCCGCCGTGCCGGGCGGGACTTCCACCGGCGCTTTCTTCCCTCGCCGCCGGCGGCTCCGCCCCCCTCCCTTCACTGAAGAGAGGGGCGGAACCGCGAGAGGGAAAGGCGCTGCTGGGAGGAAGAGGAGGAGGATGGAAGGCGCCGCTGGAAGAAAGAAGAGCAAGAGGAGGAGGATTCCGGGCCCTTTGAGCCCCTCTGGGAGCCTCTTCGCCCGGCCAGGAAGCCACGCCATGCCTGCCGCCCGAGGTACGTCTTACTTTCGGGGTATGGCTTATATAAGCCGACCCCTCTGACACCCCCGATACGTCTTACAATCGGGGGTGTCATACTTTCGGGGAAACACGGTATTCTCAATTACTGGCTACACCTATGCTTCTCCCCATGTGGTCTTGCCCCCCTCATCATGAGAGACGACTTCCAGTCCACATGGATTAAAACAGTAGCATCAAAGATTGCAACGCTAGGTTTCTCCCAAGGACAATGGCTAAGCATGAGATGGGACCAAGCCAAGGATCTCATTAAGCAACTTATTCTGGACATAGAGCGCCAATCTGACCTATCCTGTTCCCCAGCCTTCATTGTTAGGGAAGCCACTAGATACCTCACTGCCCCCATGGCATACCTAACAGACCTGGAGGTACCCAAACACCGAAGGGCTTTTGCCCTGGCAAGATACCATGCCCTCCCCTTGGCTGTATTGGAGGGGAGGTATCAGAAGACCCCCTTCAAGCAGAGACTATGCCCCTGTGAGTCTGGTCATGTGGAAACAACTGAGCTCGTGCTTCTTCAATGCATGTTCTACAGAGATCTTAGATCTAATCACATTAGACCATGGCTTTCAAAATACCCGGGGCGCAGTGAAAAATATTATTCCAGCCTGCTGCTTTCGGACTCTAACACTACAATAACTTACAGTGTTGCTAAGTTCTGTACTGCTGCACTTAAAATCAGATGGTTGATGACTGATGCCGTTAGGCAACACCCTGCTGGGAATGCAGTTAGAGCAACATTTTACAGCTGAAATGCTACTAGACTCGCAGTGTGCCCCTCCCTTCCCCTTTAGTGCCCCCCAGCAGTGTTTTTGACCTCTCTCATCAACCACTCCCCTTCCCCTTCGATTCCATACCTGATACAATATCCTGTCTTTTAAAATATATTTTAATACTGATTTCTAATCTAATTTTAAATAACTGTTTACTGGGGAGTTGTCCTTCCCCTCTTAGGGCGCTTGTGCCCGCTTTGTGCTGGTCAGTGACCGTAATAAAGTTTTGTTGTTGTAGTTACCTTCCTAAATTTAACTAATGCCTGATGGCAAACTACCTTGAATTTAATCACAAGCAAAATGTGAGATATAAGACAATAAGTTACAGGTTGAGTATCCCTTAGCTGGAATTTAAAAAATACAAAGTTGTCTAAATGGGTGGCTGAGATATGTCACCTTTCAGTGAACATAAAGTTTTTTCCATGGACAAAATAATTCAAAATATGGTGTATAAAATTACCATCATGCTATGTATATAAGGCATATATGAAACATAAATGAATTACATGTTTCAACCTAGGTCTCACCCCCATGATAGCTATGCATTTAGAAATACATGTACTCCAAAATCTATCCCCCCACCCAAAAATCAAAGAATTTTAGATAAGGAATATTCAGCCTGTTGCAGAATTTCTTCATTGCTATTCTAATTGGTTACTTCTCCCAGGACTTCCTGAAGGCTTCAGCATAAATACAATGTCTTGCAGTTCGGGAAGCATCATCCCGACATATAGTACAATGTCTTAGACTGCTGGTCTAAACCCCTTGATCCTCCATATGAGTCAACCTTTTCCTAAAACCTCTGTCCTGACCAAAATGGCATCCTCAGACCAACAAAGGAAAAAATAAGAATGTGAAAACTTTTTTTCCTGAGCCAGATATTGCACCATATAGCCTGGTATTGTCAACATGGACTAATAGCAGTACTCCAAGGTGTAGGCAGGAGTCTTTCTTAGTGCTACCTGGGGATTTCTGATTACTCTCTGGCTTGATTCTGCTTAGCTTCATAAATGTGACAGGGGTAGCTGTTTTCTGTGTGGTTTGGTATTCCTTAATGTTTTTAGCATGAGGAAGTGATGGTGCATGAGATGTTATGGCCCTTTGGGGATGTGTCAATGAGAGGGGGAAAGGGGGACAGAGTCTCTGCTTGGAGCATGAAACAGAGCAAGGAACTGCCACGTGGCTGTCGCAGTGGAAGAGATTGCCATTATTTTCTGGGGTACTTGAGGAATTTGATCCTCTATGTTCCAATTCATATTGATCTAATCGACATCTCTTAGATCAATGGTTCTCAGCCTGTGGGTCCCCAGATGTTTTGGCCTTCAACTCCCAGAAATCCTAGCAGCTGGTAAACTGGCTGGGATTTCTGAGAATTGTAGGCCAAAACATCTGGGGACCCACAAGTCGAGAATCACTGTCTTAGACCATAGAATAGGTGGCTATTCAGAACATGCTGGGTTGAAATTCTCAATGGGGAGGAATTGTGGGAACTGCAGCCCCACCATATGTGTTGAAGACATTACGTCAAGGTGGAGAAAGTTGAACCTTTGTGGCCAGCAAACTTCTCTTTGCAATCCCTATGCACTAATGGTAGCCTCTCCAAATTTTGAACCTGCCACTTAAAAAAAAACATGCCAATTTTTAGGTAATTTGACTCTAAACCGCCCCAAACCTCCCCAGTGCTGTAAAAGGAACAGTTTAAGTCATCCTCAATGCAGAACCCTCTAGTCATTGAGAGAGAGAGAAACCATAAAGTGTTTCTAAATAATTTGAGATAGGGACATCTAACATTCTTTAATGCTCTTTTAGGGGTAAAATTTGGCCCCTTCCCCATGCACAATAGCCCATCCTTGCCTTACAAATGTATGTCACTCCATGCCTTTCTTGTATTAAATGTAACTGGCAGAATAAATATGGATAGTGTTGATCTATGCCAGTGGTTTCCAAACTTTTTTGGCCTACTGCCCCCTTTCCAGAAAATATTTTACTCACCGCCCCCCTAGAAATTATTATCTTTAAAATTTAATAGCAATTAAACAGAAAGATATATGTATTAATGTAGTTGTTTTCAACCTTTCTAATGCCGTGACCCCTAAATAAGGTTCCTCATGTTGTGGTGACCCCCAATCATATTTTCGTTGTTACTTCATAAATAATTTTGCTACTCTTATGAATTCTAATGCAACTATCTAATACGCAGGATGTATTTTCATTGTTACAAATTGAACATAATTAAAGCATAGTGATTAATAAAAAAACCAATATGTTTGGGGGAGTATGGGCAACAGATGATGGGATTTGTAGTACCTTCAATCGATTCAGCTTTGACTTCCACAGAACACTGAGACCCCCACAAATTTACAGAACTGGACCAAACTTGGCACATGACCAACAGAAAATACTGGAGGGGTTTGGGAGGACTTGGCAGTGATTTAGGGGAGATGTAGTTCACCTACATCCAGAGAGAACTGAGAACCCAAACAACTACAGATCTGGACCAAACTTGGCACAAATACTCAAAATGCCCAAATTTGAACACTGGTGGAGTTTTGGGAAAATAGCCCTTCTCATTTGGCAGTTGTAGTTACTGGAATTTATGGTTTACCTACAATAAAAGAGCATTTTGAATTCCACCAACAATGGAATTGAGCCAAACTTGGCACACAGAAGCCCCATGACCAACAGAAAATACTGGAAGGGTTTGGAATGAATTGCCTCCACCGGGGAAGGCTGTGCTTTCTTCTGTGGTGGCGGGGCGGCTTCACCAGAGGACGCAGAGGCCTTTGCACTGCAGCCTTCGCACTGCACTGCATGTGGGGGTCAAAGCGAAGGGGAGGGGCAAAGAAGAGGGCTGTGCAACCCCTCCTAAGTGGCCAATCATTCACCACCCCCTTAAAGGGGTTCACCGCCCCCAAGTTCCCCTGAGCCTCCCACTGCCCCCTTGGATCGCCTCACCACCCACTAGGGGGTGGTACCGCCCACTTTGAGAATCAGTGCTCTATACTAAGGTGAGGCTTCCAAACATTTGGTAGGGTAGTAGTGATGGAAAAATATTTGAAAATCCTCAAAAACATGGTTTCTTCAGTACTGGGCGAATCTAATATGGAAACTCTTAGATGTATGAGACCTTTTTTTTCTCGCTTGCAGCTTGCTTTTCATGAAAAATGCAAGCTTTGTTGCTTTTGTTTTTGTGTTTCGCAGGGCAAGTCCCAAAGTGTGAATACTCCTCAGGAGTTTTTGAAAACTTTATTGCAGCAAGGAAGGAGAATGTGTAAAATGATTTGTTCTCATTTGTGTAGTGTTGCCAGGTTTTGAAAACAGCAATAAAGAAGGGTCGGCATTCACGCAATGCAAGGTTGACAGTCACGAAGTCACTATTAATGAATTTACATTCTACTGAAATGCCAAGTGAAAGTCTGGATTTCCATCCACTTAGTTCTGTTACATTAACATATTGTCAACATTCATAAATGATATGATGCAGATATTTCTGTCTTTGTGAAGGGCCCGCATCCAAAAATCTGGGATTTTGTTGGCATCTTGTTCAATCTATATGAAAGGAAATGATTTCTAACCTGCAAATAAGGGACATCCCTTATAGTATGGGACATTTGCCAGCTCAATAATGGACAGGCTTTCTGGTGCTCAAATAAGGGACATCCCCTATAATAAAAGAACTAAATGCTGTGAGAATAAATTTTACAAAGATTTATGTCCCTAGTGGCAGCATCCTCCTGCCAGTACGGAAAACCTACCGCCAGAGTTTCTGCTACACTGCACCAACACCCATTCCCAGTAATCCTACTCAGAAGCACAATGTGTGAAGAGCAACAGCCTAAATGTTATTGTTATACATGAGTGACTTGCTTCAGTGAAGTGGGAATCCAACAAAAGTGAACAGATGGATACAAGTTATTACTTGTATAGAATGATGTTGTGGTAAGGAGGTCATTGTAGAGACGGGGAAAGGGAGGAGGAATGGATTAGGTCTGCCATGTCTGCCAGCCCACATGTCTTCTTTACCTTTCTCCTTTTTCCCTTCTTCCCTGGCATCCCTGGCTACAGAGCAGACTTAGTCTGCTAAACTGGAGATGGGGATAAGGGGAAGCGTGTAAAAATTCAATCGCCAATCAAGCTTGTTTTCTGCTGCCCTGGAGACTAGGATGAGGAACAATGGCTTCAAACTACAGGAAAGCAGATTCCACCAGAACATTAGGAAGAACTTCCTAACTGTGAGAGCTGTTCAGCTGTGGAACTCTCTGCCTTGGAGTCAGGCCTGGATTAACCTCTTTTGGTGCCCTAGGCCACACTTTGGAATTACGCCCCCAAACCAACCTCTACCGCACCCCCCCACCTCCTCCTCTTCGCGCCGCTGTGCACCCTCCTTCCTTGAGTCAAGGAATGGGGTGCGAGACGGAGTAGGCGGAGGGAATCCCGCCCGGGCTGCTTCTGGGCATGCGCAGCACCCAGGATCCTGGCAGAGGAGGCAGAGGTGCTGTGCATGCCCGGCAGCAGCCCCGGGGGCAGGGCTTCCCTCCGCCTCCTCCTCCTCGCGCCCTCCTTCCTTGACAAGAGAGCAGGGGCAATGGCAAGGGGGGTGCCATTCCCTCCTTCCCCGCCCCCTCGCAGCTCCCCCCTGCCCTCCCTGAGAGAAAGAGAGTCATCTCCATGCCGCGTGTTGCGGTTTTGTTTCAACATTATTATTTTTGGTCCATGTGAACTGCACCCCCCCCGGCTTGCACCCCTAGGCCATGGCCTAGGGTGGCCTTATGGGTAATCCGGGCCTGCCTGGAGTGTGGTGGAGGATCTTTCTTTGGAGGCTGGATGGCCATCTATTGGGGGTGCTTTGAATGCAACTTTCATGCTTTTTGGCAGGGGTTTGGACTGGATAGCCCATGAGGTTTCTTCCAACTCTATGCTTCTGTGATTCTGCTCATGCCATTGAGGTTTCCATAGACTCTTCCCCCAGTTTCTAGACATATTTTTAAACATTTGGTAGCACAGTTGGTAGGCTCCATACCAGTTCCATGTTGAAAGCATCCTATGATGGGACAAAAGCCCCATGTAATGAGGTCCTAAGAGTTGTTCTGGAAGAACCAAAGATTTCTCTCAAGTAAGAAAACCATTTTTTTTTCACTTTTGCTGAGCCCTGTGTCTTTAACCTCAGTGAATGTGGAAGACTGCTCACATTTTTGACCACCAAAAATACGTAATAATTTATTTATTTATTTATCTGCCTCTCCTTGCAGCTCAAGGCAGCTTACAACATGATTAACGTCTAAACTAGTGGTTCTCAACCTGTGGGTCGCCAGATGTTTTGGCCTTCAACTTCCAGAGATCCTAACAGATGGTAAACTGGCTGGGATATCTTGGAGTTGTAGGCCAAAACACCCGAGGACCCACAGGTTGAGAACCACTGGTCTAAACTATGCAGCATTCCTATTCCTCCATGACTCCTGAATGTACCTCAATCCAGACTAACAGGGAATTGAATGAAGCCAAAACCAGAAGTGGCATAACATCAACTGTAGTAGTTGTGAAGTGGGATATAATGGGATCAGGCAGGGCTTCCAAGGGCAGCAATTGGCTCGCAGCCTGGCACAGTTGCCCATCTCTGATTTATCATGAGATCTGAACTGAGAAATTGTGGCTCAGTGAGTTCTGTCTAAATAAGGCTATCCTCACCAAATTATTTTGTGGTCAAAAAGTAGAAACAGAATATACACCAAGCTATTTTGAGGAAAGCTGGGATGAGAAAATAGTGTACTGTAGTAACAAACAAGTGTCACTTTCCATTTTTATTAAATGTATTGATCTTCTAATTTGATAGAATGGTTAATTAATTTTGATGGTATAGTTTGACACAGCCTACCCTTTCCCCACTGTCTGATTTTGCATTGTAGTTTTGGAATTGACTGCAGGTTATCTTCTAGCTATCAGTAAGTGGGCATAAAAGGGGGCATTCTCAGCCTTCTTCTTGCATTCTTGCTTGTTGGTTTGTTGGGTAAGCCTTCTTGTGAATGTAAGAATAAGAAGAAATAGGAAATGTGGGTATGTTTAGCCTGGTGAAGAGGAGACATGATTGCACTCTTTCAATATCTATAGGGCTGCTGCATAGAGGAAGTGGTTAGTTTGTTTACTGCTTGCCCACGGATAGGACCATGTTTAATGGCTTTATGTTGCAGGATGTTACATTTTGATTGAATATTAGAAGGAACTTCTTGACATTGGAAGCAATTTAGCAATGGAACCAGTTAGACCACTGATTCTCAAAGTGGGCGGTACCACCCCCTGGTGGGCGGTGAGGCGATCCAAGGGGGCAGTGGGAGGCTCAGGGGAATTGGGGGGGGAGTGAACCCATTTAAGGGGGCAGTGAACGATTGGCCATTTAGGAGGGGTCACACAGCCCTTTTCTTTGGCCCTGCCCGCTTCGCTTTGACCTGCATATTAGATATTTGGATTAGAATTTGTAAGAGTAGCAAAATTATTTATAAGCAGCAACGAAAATATGGTTGGGGGTCACCACAACATGAGGAACCTTATTTAGGGGTCATGGCATTAGAAAGGTTGAGAACCATTGCATTAATACATATATTTTTCTGTTTAATTGCTATTAAACTAAAAATAATAATTTCTAGGGGGGCGGTGAGTAAATTTTTTTCTGGAAAGGGGCTGGTAGGCCAAAATAATTTGGGAACCACTGAGTTAGACAGATAGTGAAATTTATTTCTTCAAAGCTATAGAGGCTAGCCAGTAGGGCTGGTTGATCCAAAAAAATGGTTCAAAACTCGCTTCGGAAGTAATGGGCACTGGCACTTCGAATTTTAAATGATTTCCGAAATTTTCTGGGGAAATTCTTCAAAATTACGGAAATTTCAGAAATTTTGGAAATGCTTCGTTAATGGCCACATCCAAACTGGGTTTTTAACCCAGTTTGGATGTGGCTTTCCTTCCTGCTTGAACTTAATTTTCCTCCCTCCACCCCCTGTGTCAGGAAGGAAACCCGTATCCAAAGTGGGTTAAGCAGCTGCTTTGGATGTGGCTCCCCCCCCCCCACGTCAGGAAGGAAAACCGCATCCAAAGCAGGTTAAGTAGTCGCTTTGGACGTGGCTTTCTTTCCCCCTGTGGGGCCGTTCAGATCCGGAGGGAAGGCATGGGCTTGAAGACCCATGCCTTTCCTCCGGATCTGAACGGGGCCGTTTAAGGCAGCTTCCGACCCAATTCTCAGGTGGAGGGAAGAAATCTGCATGGAAGGGAAGGCCAGGGAAGGGAAAATGTTTCCTTTCCGAAAATGGCGGCAGTGGCTACGAATTTGGTAATTTACTTTTGGATTGCTTAAAGCGCTTCAGAAACGCTTCAAAAGTAATTTAGAATCGAATTTAATACAAATTTGCTCAAGATACGAAAAACCTAACCAGGCCTACTAGCCAGCTAGCCAGAAGGAATGCTCTAGTTCAGTGGTTTTCAACCTGTAGGTCCCCATATGTTTGGGCCTTCAACTTCCAGAAATCCTAACAGCTGGCAAACTGGCTGGGATTCCTGGGAGTTGTAGGCCAAAACACCCAAGGACCCACAAGTTCAGAACCACTGCTCTAGCTGGCGATCCTGCATTGGATGAAAATAGTAGTGTTAGTGGCGGACATAAAGGCACCTTCCCACTCTAGGATCCTAGGATTAGAAGACGGAGCAGCATCACTATATTCAGGTGCCAATGGGCACAGGAGAGAGCACTGGTAAAACACAAGCTCCAGTGGGCCTCTCTGGGTTGCCTATGCCTTCCTATTTCAGGTTCTGATGCTAGACCTTCCTGCTGCAAATTGCAGGTTGTCCAGATATATTCCATATGTGGTGAGGTTTTTTTTTAGAGTCTGAACTCATTATTTCTTGTCCTGTCAAGTACAATAAGTTTCAGTCTCTCTGACCTCCTTTTAGGCATTTGCCAACAACTTCCAACTCTTATCTTCTTCTCTAGCCCCAGCTAAACACACTTAGGTTTCCTGGATCTTTATTAAATGTATTAAATCATGCTGCAGAGAAATTGGAGCCCTGGGGCCCTGCATAAAAGGATTGGAATGATGGAAAGAATATTGTGTGCCCCCGATGGTTCCCCTCCATCTGTGTTGTAAAAAGGTGCTCTGATATTTGGATTCAAAGCTTTCAAAATGGTAATTTTTTTTTAAAAAAACCCCAAAATGGAAACAGCTGCTCCTGCTCATATTTTCAGTCTAGAATGCAAGGGGACATGGCATCTCATAATAAAAACAATAAAGAAATTCTTGCTCTCATTCACCAAGGCTTGAAACTGGGCCAGGGCATATTTATGGTGTTGGTTTTAATTCCTGTAAGAACCTGCTTTGTATTCTTTATCATTAGCCTCATAAAATTGGTTCCTGTTTGCTCAGCACAATCCTGACAGCTTTAGCTGCTGACATCTGACATAGCCAAGGCTAGTAAAAAATGCTGAATAGTTGCCCACCCTGCAAGGAAGGACTTCATGAAGAGGGAATCATCATAAAATCGGGCTTTCAGTTAAAAAATAAATATCAGATTTAACTTTTTTTAGTGCATGGAAAATTATGAAGATAGGGCGAAGGAAGTGAGCAAGGCAAGAAGAACCTTATGGTGAAAAACGTAGATCTGTGCCTCTAGCACAGTGTTTCCCAACCAGTGTGCCGGCACACTAGTGCGCCGTGAGCAACCATCAGGTGTGCCATGGGGAATTGGAACCTCCAGGAAGGGGGGGGGGGGAGAGTCTAGTGTGTTGAAGTATAAAAACCCTAAGAAACCTACCTCGATAAAGGCACAAAATTACAAACACTCCCCCTCCCCACCCGTTGTCTATTTGGTCTCTCCATCTCCATGCATTGGAAAGGCCCGCCTCCCTTTCCCCAAGTAGAGACCTCCTCTTGCCTCCTGGGGGTTCTGTGTGGGAAGTTTGGCCCAGTTCTATCATTGGTGGGGTTCATAATGCTCTTTGATTGTAGGGGAACTATAAATCACAGCAACTACAACTCCCAAATGTCAAGGTCTATTTCCCCTGAACTCCATCTGCGTTCATATTTGGGCATATTGAGTATTGATGCCAAGTTTGGTCCTGATCCAACATTGTTTCAGTCCACAGTGCTCTCTGGATATAGGTGAACTACAACTCCAAAACTCAAGGTCAATGCCCACCAAACTCTTATAGTATTTTCCCTTGGTTATGGGAGTTCTGTGTGGGAAGTTTGTGTCTTTCTGCCATTCCTGCCAGGATATCTATGTTGAGTTCATCGAAACAGGCCCAGGTTTCACACTGAGTGTATAAATACATTTTAAAAACATATTAACTCTATGTATTACTGTGTTAGAGTGTCATTTTGGTTGGTGGTGTGCCCCAGGATTTTACAAATGTAAAAATTGTGCTGCAGCTCAAAAAAGGTTGGGAAACACTGCTCTAGCAAGTTAACAAGTGAAAAAGGTTTATTTCCTTATAAATGTTTACTGTCTTGGTTCACTTTAATTTTGTAGCTGCATTTATTTAATTTTAAAGGGTCAGTTTTCTTTTAACAACTCAGAGTTATTGACTCAGGGGAGTTTATTTTCGGATTCAAAAATCACAGCAGCAACTTGCTGCTGACTTGAGAAAATCTAGCACATTACCTTAATCCATTTTATGGGCTTTTCTTGCCGCAGGAATTGTGGAGTCTGCTGGTCCCTGTGTTTGGTGACCCCCAGTGGGGCTTGCCTTAAATGTTTTCAGCTTCTCTTGCATTATTAATACTATTGATCAATGACTGGGTTTCTAGTGACAGTTGTTGGCTTTCATATTATTGAGGCAATGAATCTACTCTTGGTTTAAGACTTGACTTTGAAGGGACTGTCCAAGGTGCTGAACCTTTTTTCACATGTTTTTGTGTGGACAGAGTTGCTCTGTTCATCTGAAATGCATGACTCAGATTTTGAGATCTTGGTTTGTTTCACAGTTCCTGCCAGCAGAAGTGGGTAGCTCCTGTATCAGTAGGGTGAGGTATCAGCTTTGAAACAAAATAGTTTTGCACAATCTACACTTAGAAGCAAGCATAGAACCAAATTCCTCTTGTGGTTGGACATCCATGTATTTGCAGAGCATTCCATTTGGTACCAGTGAAGAAAAAGGAGGCACTACTATGACTTATTTATTTACTTTATTTATATTCCGCTCTTCTCACCCCAAAGGGGACTCAGAGCAGATTATAGGTAGACATACTTTAGCAGACAATTCCTGCTGTTTCACAAACACACATATAAATGGACAGAGGCAAACTCTGGCCACCAGGGGGAGCTGATGCACTCCTCATCTCTCAGCGTTTACAGCGTCCCTTTTTGTTCTTCTGCATTCCTTCAGCATTCCTGGAGTTCTTTAATGGCCTCATAATTCAGTCAAAATTTGCCTCCCCACTTAATGTGGTACCTTTATCACCTACTTGACAGATGCAATTGTCTTTCAGGCTGTAAAGGTCGACAGCAGGCTACACTTAAAGGTCGAGCACCCACCTTGACCTGGGCAGGCCTCAAACTCATGACCTACTGGTCAGAGAGATCTTATGCAGCTGACACTTTGCCAGCTGTGCCACATTCCCGGTAGTTTGGGCTAAATTAGAAAAATGCTTATATTTTTTATTTAGCATTGCATGCTTTGGTTTCAGGGATCTTTCTTCCACAAAAATTATCTAGCTATAGAGCTATACCCAGCACATATCTTCCTCCCTCGCAATTGTAAGTCAAGGACCTTCTGATGGCAAGAAATCTGGGAGAGATCTGTTCTGATGCCCAGTCATGGAAGACAGTGTAAACACCAGTCTGGAATACATGTTGAATGGAGACATAAACGGTTCTGGCCCAGCTTACCTGTCCGAACGTATCTCTCCCTGTGAACCATCTAGGAATTTAAGATTGTCTGAGGAGGCCCTGCTCTCAACCCTGGCTTCTTCCAGGTGCATCTGGTGAGGAGGAGAGACAGGGTGGCCTCAATGGTAGCTTCTCGGCTGTGGAATTCCCTCCCTAGGGATATTATATTGGCCCCCTCCCTACTAAACTTCCAAAAAAAGTAAAAACCTGGCTCTTTGAACAAGCCTTTGGAAATACAGTGCAATAGGCAAACATGGAACTATGTAAGATTGAAACATGGAATGGCTTAAACCAGGACTGCCCACGAAGTCGATCGGGATCGACGAGGTCCAAATGAGGTCGATCGAAGCCGGATGGGGTGCTTCTGTGGGCACCCCTGGCTTAGACGATGCTACTGGAAAATGTGATTAACAGGAAGACATTGGTTTTATATGTTTTAATGGTTTTTTGTATGAATTTTATAATGTTGTTTTGATTTTTTAATTGTATATTGTGGGTTGTTATGGCATCAAATTGCTGCCAAAATGTAAGCTGCCTTGAGCCGCCTTTGGGAAAGGCTGGATAGAAATATCCTCCCTCCCCCCCCTCTCTCTCTCTCTCTCTCTCTCTCTCTCTCTCTCTCTCTCTCTCTCTCTATATACACACACACACACTCACACACACACTCACACACACACTCACACACACACGCACACACACTGACACATGTGTAATGAAAAGTGATCTGGCACCTTCTTTATCACACTGTATAGGTATTGAATTCAGATCCTCCATTCTTTTCAGGTTTGTAAGAGTGTGGGACAAACATTAATTTCTTTCAACAATGTTGGGTCCCTGATTCTACAGCATTGCCTTCTGATTTGTCCTGGGGTTACAAAGGGAAGGAATTCTTCGCCCATTACTGTACTTACATTGTTTTGAAAAAAAGAAAGAAATTTGATAAAGAAAGACAGCTTCAGTTCTACGAAGTGCAATGTAAGTTAGTCAGTTTGCATGCATGTACAAATAATTAGGCAGTTGAGCAAAAATGTGTTCAAAACTGTGCAAGCAAATATATGCAGTTGTGTGTATGTGTACATGTGTGTCCTTGCACAAATCTAGAGCTGAATGAGCTTGACACTGGAAAAATGAGAAAGTTGACAAGATCAAACTTGACAGATGTGTGCATCCCCCCTCTGCCCGCCTGGTAGTTTCTGAGCAGTGTTTCTTGACTAAAGGGAAGCTGAGCTTACAATAGTAGAATGACGAAGGGATAGGGTTTAACCATCAGTGATGGAGCTGTTAAGCAAATTGATAGATGAGAGGCCTGTCAATCCCAAATCTATATTATTGCAAATGTTATTTTCCAACCTCACACAATACTGCACAAGATTTTGAGGTTTCCAAAACTCTTTATTTATTTATTATTTATTTATTTATTTACTTTGCTTCTAGACCGCCTCTCTCAGTCCAAAGGCGACTCGACGCGGTGTACAAATGGCAAGAACTGCCCAAGACAAACATATCAACAATTATCAACACAATTCCATCATACACAAATTAGCACTTAACGTTAAAAACACAATATCAGCATCTCATTATTAAATCGGTATCCAATTGCATCGTTGTCGTTCCGTAGGTCTCAATTTAGTAATCATACTGCATCTGCAAATGCCCAGTCAAATAGCCAGGTCTTGAACTTCTTGAAAAATGTCAAGAGGGAGGGGACTGATCTGATGTCATAAGGATGGTTGTTCCAAAGCTGAGGAGCCACCACTGAAAAGGCCCTGTCTCTCGTCCCCACCAATCGCGCCTGCAAAGCAGGCGGGACTGAGAGCAGGGCCTCTCCAGATGATCTTAAGCATCTTGAAGGTTCGTAGGGGGAGATGCATTCGGACATGTAAGTTGGACCAGAACCATTAAGGGCTTTAAAGGCTAAAGCCAGCACTTTGAATTGTGCCCGGTAGCAAACTGGTAGCCAATGGAGCTGGCACAACAGACGTATTGTGTGCTCCCTGAGTGCCGCTCCTGTTATCAATGTGGCTGCTGTCCGTTGGACCAGTTAAAGCTCCCAAAGAGTCTTCAAAGGCAGTCCCACATAGGGGGCGTTGCAGTAATCTATACGGGATGTAACCAGAGCATGGACCACCGTGGCCAAGTCAGACTTCCCAAGGTATGGGCACAGTTGGCGCACAAGTTTTAACTGTGCAAATGCTCCCCTGGTCACCGCCAAAACCTGGGGTTCCAGGCTCAGTGATGAGTCCAGGATCACACCCAGACTGCGAACCTGCGTCTTCAGCGGGAGTACAACCCCGTCCAACACAGGCTGTAACCCTATGCCCTGTTCAGCCTTTTGACTGACCAGGAATGCCTCTGTCTTGTCTGGATTCAGTTTCAATTTGTTCACCCTCATCCAGTCCGACACAGCAGCCAAGCACCGGTTCAGGACCAAGACAGCTTCCTTAGTAGCAGAAATTATTGTGGATAAGATATGGCAGGACAAAAATAGAGATTAAAATGCGGAGACACAAAACTTAACACAAAGCCATCACCAAGCTTCTCACTGCAATCGAAAGAGAGCATTAAAAATGTAACCTTTTTTCACTTTATATCCTTGTTGTTGTCATTATTAACATTGCCTTCAGGCTGATACTGATTTATGGCATGCCTATAAAATAGGGTTATAGGGTAAAAAATCTTCATTGTTAGAATCCTATTGATGAAAATTTAAAATGTTTATTTGAAGCTACAGACACAAAAAAGAAAGCAATTTAAGAAATTCTTCTTAAAACATTATCTTATGGCCAACTCCAAGATGGAAGATACTGAGTTCTCCAAAACTCTACATCCTGGAAAGTAAACAAAGCAGGCATCCATCAGTTATTACACAACACAGTAGTTCAGTGTATGGAATCACTTTATCTCTGGATACCAGATGTTAACAACTGTGAGGAAGAGTCATCCTATTTCTGACTTCTTGTGAATGTCCCAGAGGCATCTGGCTCTCTACTGTTGTAGACAGAACGCTTGTCCAGATGGTTCTTTGGCCTGAACTCCTGAGGCTGTTCCTGTGTTTTTAACTCTCTCTGTGTTAACTTTGAAAGTGTAGCTGAAATCCCCCCTCCGGCAGCCCTGAACATCCCATCCATAGCTTGCTTACAGACAAGAGATTTCTTAGATGCAAATCCAGTTTGCCAATACTTCCAATTAATTATACTACATGCCTAATTTGATCTCAGGCAAAGTGTTGAGTGATTCCCTTCTTCCTCTTTCTCATTTTATTATGTTTTGTCAAGCAAAAAGTATAAGTATTTAGGAATGCCAGAAAAAAATCTGTGTTTGATGTAGGAATGAGTGGAGGCCTGTATTACAAATAATAGCTTGTCTGTGATGCAGCTTTTGTCTCCTCTAGCACCAATTCATTCCTAGTCTATAATTAGGAAGAAAGAAGAGAAGGAACAGTCAGCAGAACTGAGTAATACCCTGTATTAATTTCTGATACAATCACAACAGGGCTTTGTAAATGCTGGGTTTCCTGATGCTTCTGTAGACTGTGTGCGTGCACAGCAACCAAACCTCCTACCCAGACAGCAGTGCCTTTCCTATATGCAGAATCATCTATGAACTCATCTACATATGCATGCTTATTGCATAATAATGGCTTGTGAAGATATATTGTTCACTCAATACTTTCCAGTTCCAAGTCCATGGATCCAGCAATGACTCTGTAGCTTGGATCAGTGTTTTTCAACCTTTTTTGAGCCGCGGCACACAAAATGACACTCTAACACAGTAATACATATAGTTAATATGTTTTTAAATGTATTTATACACTCTGTGTGAAACCTGGGCCTGTTTCGATGAACACAACATAGATATCCTGGCAGGAATGGCAGAAAAACACACACAAAGGTCTTGCTCAACATCTGGGAGTTATAGTTCACCCGCAATCAAAGAGCATTCTGAACTCCACCAATGATGGAATGGAATCAAACTTCCCTCACAGAACTACCATAACCAAGAGAAAATACTATAAGAGTTTGGTGGGCATTGACCTTGAGTTTTGGAGTTGTAGTTCACCTATATCCAGAGAGCACTGTGGAGGGGAGGGAGGAAGATGTGGGGCGAGTCTGCGCAGTAGCGCCCGCTCGGGTCACGTCTTCCTCCCTCCCCTCTCCCGCAGAAGCGGTAGTGTGAGCAAAGCGAGGCAAAGCAAGCAGAGCGAGGCTGGGAAGAAGGGAGCTTGAGTGGAGAAGAAAAAGTGTTCAGCAGGAGGGGGAAGAAAGGGTTTTGGAGGTTTCAATTTCCCACGGCACACCTGATGATCGCTCACGGCACACTAGTGTGCCACGGCACACTGATTGGGAAACACTGATAACCAAGCAATATCGGTACATTTGCTCAGATTGGCTTTGGTTATATTGCAGAGGTTCTCAACTGGTGGGTCCTCAGGTGTTTTTGCCTATAACCCTCAGAAATCTCAGCCAATTTACCAGCTGTTAGGATTTCTGGGAGTTGAAGGCCAAAACAGCTGGGGACCCACAGGTTGGGAACCACTGATATAATGTGTTTGGGTGAAATACTTCTTTTCATCAGCAAAAGGTATTTTTGGAATGGTGTTCACTGGAAGTGAATGACAGCACTGATGTTAAGTCTTCCCTGTGCCCAAAATTGCTACTCCATGGACTTCTGAACATCTTGAGAACTATGAGGTCAGCACACTCTCTTAATAGGGATTGATTTCTATACCTGAGTTTTCAGTGCTGCCACCTTAATACCATCCTCTATATTGGCATAATTATGGAAGCTCAAAGGATTGCAGCCAGTGTGCCCACTGCCTTGAGAATGACACATGCCATGTGCCCTTTCATGATATTGGTGTGCATTGCAGGCTCAGTATTTGAGATATGTACCATTTTAGGGACCATAAAAGGATGTAGCTTGAATGCTAATGTTGTGTGGGATTTTGAGTGCCGGAAAAGGACTCTGTTGGCATGTTAAGCCATGGAAATCCACAGTTTGATCTTGGACAAATCTCTCAGCCTTCAAAAAGACAATGTCACATCTTCCTTTAATAAGTCTTGCCAGGAAAACTCTACCCTAGGATAGCCATAAATCGGTGCCAACCTGAAGTCACATAACAACAAAAGGAATTTAAGGTTGAAGCGGGCCACATATTTAGATTATTTTGGGTTGCAGCAAACTTGGAGATAGCTTTCTGTTCACTTACGTCTTCACATGCCCATTCAGAGCATGCCTGCATCATGCGCAGCGTATTTTAATCTGACTCCTGATTCCATAGAGTAGCTTGGTATCTTGTTGAAATGGACTAGTCTCCATTCGAAATGTTGGGGAAGACTTTTATTGATACTACATTGGCATGCAATCTGTAGAAAGTGACTCTCATTTGTACATTTGTAGAGGTATGTCTCTGTGTTTGTGAGACTGAAAGCAGACTTTGAAGCACTTGGTATTACAACTTGCCATGCCCTTCTGTGCCCTCTGGTGCTGTGCCATTAAAATGGGTATATCTGGTGTCAAAGCAACACAACTGATAACGGGAACAGTGTTCATCCAGGGAGGCATGAGCCTAGAGTGGGGCTTGATCTGGTAATCTGAGGAACAGAGGGAAATGCTGGGAGAGCAATGAAATAGATCTTTTTACATGAGTAGGCGGGGTGATGCCATAGTCAAGACTTTCAGGTCAGGTTTACTCCTTGCTGTTGCAGACAGCCTTTTCCTGCCTTCAGGTTCACAGTAACTTGAGCCTGAAACTGACAAGGCAGTTATATAACACAGAAGAGATTGAATATACTACAGGGCTTTGCAAAACAAACAAGAGGTGCATGCTTACTAGGGTACTTTATTCGGGAGGATTGATTTCTGGGTGGCTTTAGCATTTGGACATCTGTGTGTGTCTTATTCCTTCATGGCTTTGGGAGTATTGCCTGCTTATGGCAATAAGAAAGCTGGCTATGATCAACATTGCAAGTGATTGCAGAAGAGTGTGTGTGTGTGTCTAATGGAGGGGGCAGCTCTGTCGTTTTATAAAGTTTCAGTCCATTAGATAGCAATGATTTCGCATGGCTTACCATGTGTGTTATCAACATATGTTGGAAGTCAGCAGAGTGCAAGTCACTGCTGTTAAGGCCAGCCTTAACTTATGCTCAAAATTCAAATGCCTTATGCTTCCGAAGGGATGCTTCTCTGAGGGCTTGCTTCATTTAATCACATAGTTATTGCTATGATCACTACTTAGTGGCTGAACTATGTTCACAGGTTACTTCACAACAAGAATTGGGCTACACTGGGGTTACCAGAGGGGTTACCAGAGCGAGTCAGATCAGTGCCTGTTTCCATGGAAATTTCTTCTAGAACCGTAGTTCGCAACATTCAATCCACCCAATGTTTTGAACTTCAGCTCCCAGAATTCCTGACAGTTGATCAAGCTGGCTGAGACTTCTGAGAGTTGAAGTCTCATACACCTGGAAGACTAAAGGTTAAGAACCATTGTTCCTGAACAGTAGTTCTCAGCCTGTGGGTATCCAGGTGTTTTGCTCTACAACTCCCAGAAATCCCAGCTGGCTTACCAGCTGTCAGGATTTCTGGGAGCTGTAGATCAAAACACCCACAGGTTGAGAACTACTGTTCAAGAACAATGGTTCTTAACCTTTAGTCTTCCAGGTGTATGAGACTTCAACTCTCAGGACCCAGAGGAAGAGAACCACTGTTCTAGAAGGAATCAAGACCCATTTAGTTCAGGGATCCTACATTTATTTACTTATTTATTTATTTTATATTCTGCTCTTCTCACCCCGAAGGGCACTCAGAGCAGATTACAGGTACACATACTTAGCAGACAATCCCTGCCGTTTCCACATACACACATATAGGCGAACAGAGGCAAACTCTGGCCACCAGGGGGAGCTGATGCACTCCTAATCTCTCTGCGTTCCCAGTGGCCCTTGTTGTTCCTTCCGCATTCCTCAGCGTTCCTGGAGTTCTTTAATGGCCTCATAATTCAATCAAAATTTGCCTCCCCACTTAATGTGGTACCTTTATCTCCTACTTGACAGATGCAACTGTCGGGCTGCAAAGGTCAACAGCAGGCTATACTTAAAGGTTGAGCACCCACCTTGACCCGGGCCGGCCTCAAACTCATGACCTACTGGTCAGAGAGATCTTATGCAGCTGACACTTAGCCAGCTGCGCCATATTCCTGGTACAATTGAATTATAAGGCTGGGATCTCCAGTCCTGATTGGAGACAAGAGTGCTAGAGATGTATAGGCTCAATGGAGAATAGGGCCACCTTCCACCAGATATAGGAACAAAATGGTTAAAATCAACAAAAACCTGTCAAACTGGAGGATTTCTAATAAAAAGGATAAACTAATTTCAGTTAGAATTTCATCATTACCTTGATTCTGGAATGAAATTATCACTTAAGCTGTTAATTAATTAAATTGAAGACAGAACTGAGCAAACAAGTCTTATGATAGTTTATTGAATTTCAAGGTTAAAAGCTTTTTAATGAACTCGTAATGGGTGCTTAGAAGGGTGTTGATCTTTTTTTCATCCAGATGTTCTTCCTGTGTTCTACACTAGATATGTAGAGGCTTTTTTGTCCCAGGAAACTGAGTTTTGAATATCATAACCTCAGAGCTATTGCTGGGATGCATGCAGGAAACAGTAATAAAGCAATAAATCAGTAATGGCCATGAATGACGCTTTTTAGCGTCATTCCGGCAAAGCTTTTAATGCAAGCATTTCACTTAAATTTAAATGTCAGTTTAACATAAATGCAGTAGTTATGTTTTACTACTTTTAATGTAAATGCAACTGAATTAAATTTCTTAGCTTATGAATGATTAAATAAATGCACTGGCCTAAATTCTATTAGTTAGTCCTAACCAGGGAAGAGCCATAGAGTCAGTCACGGAGTGGTGTGTATAAATCTAATTGATTCAAAGGATTGGTTTTGGTTAATTGGATTCTTGCCGTTAACTGTTTCTTGACAATGCATCCCACTCATGCATCCCTGGTTACTGAAAACCATTCAAAAAGTGGCTCATCTTACTCTTTTGGTGTTCCCACAGTAAAAACTCGGAAAGGTTCCTGTCCATTTAATGCAGTACTTCCCAACCTATATATATAACTAGGGACCACTTTGACTTGGGTTCACTTTGACCAAGGATCAGTCTCCAACAATAGTACCAAAATTAGCACCGGGAATGTGGCGCAGCTGGCTAAGTACTATACACAAGGGTACTTGTCCAAGACACAATATACACAAGGAGCTGAGTTAAACAGTAATCAGTAAATACAAATAGCAATCGCATCAATGGTGTGATGTATCCAATAAGTACAAACCAACTGCTATCCCCCACTCAATTGGGTACCATGGAAAGGGGGCATAGGGAGACACCCCAGGAAGCCACAGGAGAAATGCTCCAATATGCTAAGTCACCCAAGGAATGCCGAGGCTTCCCTAACTAACATGAGTAAATATAACAGACATGATAGCCAATCATAAGGATAAGGCGCCTGGTGGCCGCGTGTATGCCAAAAATCACAAACAGAGTCAAACCGCAAGAATCCTCAGGCGTGGCCCCAGGCTCAGCTGCCGTTCCGAATGGAAACCCGGAGGAAACGATGGGTGGATCCAAGCCCTATGGAAGGGGCCCCGGGTGCAGGGAGACAGACGGAGGCTCCGTGAGCTGCTATAGAGTGAGATGGGTCCGTCGGAGGAAGCTCCAGAGGCGAGGACGGGCGTCCGCCCTTGCCGCGGCTCCCTGGCTGTGACGTCACAGGTAAACAAAGCGCTCAATGATGACGTTGACGTTCTGGGCGGCTGGCGAGGCAGCGGGAGGCGGAGTCAGATCGTCGGCGTGATGGCGTGATGGCGTGATGGCGTATGCGGGGTGTGTGGTCTCATCCAAGCAACCGCGGAAAAGCCCCGTTTAAAGGGCTACACACCAAGCCGTCTGTATCCTATGGACAATAATCCCCTGCCGTATGGATACCGGAGGGGTGGTAGCAAGCCAAATGGCTAAGGGGTGGCGTCTCGGTCCTGGAGGGGAGACCCCGCCCTGGAAGCCAAGTTGGGGTGCCGCCTGAGCCTCCCGTATGGTCCCGGATGGCTGTGGACGGAGACAGAGGCAGAGTCCAATGTTCAAAAAACACACATAGATGCTTGGATGTACAAAATATCGCATAGAGTTTATTGAGGCCACAGGAATGCTGTGCACCTCTGGCGGTGCCTATACAGCCGCCACAGCACCAATACAAAAAGGCCAGTCAATGCAAATGAGTAGACCCTTTGGGTCTATTTGGATCTAGTGGAATCCATCCACAATTTGTGATCTAAATGATTCACTTACCTTTGATCGTATTATGATTGTACCACCAATGCCATGAGTGTATATACTATCTTGAACGCCCTGATGAAGCTAAGATGATGAATAGCGAAACGGGATTTGGGATCCTTCTCTAACCAGGATATCACCCGTTGGCGTGGGTGCCACGACGGGGGGTGCAGCCAGCCCCTCCGCTGGGTCTACTCATTTGCATTGACTGGCCTGTATTGTATTTTTTAAATGATTTTTTAAAATTTCTGCTTTGAATGGTCGGATACAACAACACAACGAACAAAGTGTCTTATACAAAATATTCATATATGATGTATTTTATTGTTAGTAATATTTTAATGCTTGCTAGGATGTTTTTAATGTTTTTAATAATGTTGGGATGTTGTGTGATTGTGTGTTTTTACCTATGTAAACCGCTACGAGCTTCGGGAGATGCGGTCTATTAAATTTGAATTATAAATAAATATATATATATTATAACACATTGATAGTTAACCAGAACACATACATTGCAGGTGTCTCTAACATAGAGAGTAGCGTAGAACATATATTTGAAAATCAGGTATATCAGAAGGTATATACCTATTCACTGCTTACAGTACCATACCTTAAGAACGATCACAAAGGTGTCCAGACAGGCGTAAAGGGAAGAAGTCCAAGGAAGATGGGTAAATCCAGGTGTGCAGGTAAGTTTTTGTGGGTGGGGGTGCGGTAAACACTGCAAGTCCACCAAAATAGCCCAAAGTTTATTCATGCTTGAAACGCACCAATGAGCGTATGGACAAAACCAATTTGTAATCCGTATGAGAAGTAAGTACTGCGGTGAAAGGAGGATGTAGTGCTCGGGACGGAAGATCGCAGGACGCTGGGCATGCCGCAACGGTTGAACTGCAGGGCCCAATCCGTTTTGCCCCTGGTGGCTTTCTCAATCGGCAGAGGGCAAATACATTGACGGAGCGTCACAGGATAATTAAATTCTGCAAATAATATACACAATTAAGCTACACAGTTCAATTTCTACAGTGTGAGCCCATAAATACAGCATACAAATACATACCATGCCGGAGTATATCAACAGCGCAATCTATCCTGCGGACCCGAAGGTGGCGGAAAACTGCTAAATCCTGGCTTTAAATAAGCCCCTTAATGGGAAATCAATCAGGTGGGATTCATGTCAACAGGGTGTGAATTGAAAGAGGTTCATTAAGCCCAAACGGAGGCAAAACGGATTGGGCCCTGCAGTTCAACCATTGTGGCATGCCCGTCATCCTGCGATCTTCCGTCCCGAGCACTACATCCTCCTTTCGCCGCAGTACTTACCTCTCATACGGATTACAAATTGGTTTTGTCCATACGCGCATTGGCGCGTTTCAAGTGTGAAGAAACTTTGGGCTATTTTGGCGGACTTGCGGTGTTTACCGCACCCCCACCCACAAAAACTTACCTGCACACCTGGATTTACCCATCTTCCTTGGACTTCTTCCCTTTACACCTGTCTGAACACCTTTGCCATCGTTCTTAAGGTACTGTACTGTAAGCAGTGCATAGGTATATACCTTCTGATATACCTGATTTTCGAATATATGTTCTACGCTACTCTCTATGTTAGAGACACCTGTGATGTATGTGTTCCGGTTAACTATCAATGTGTTATAATATATGGATATTTTGCATAAGACACTTCGTTCATTGTGTTGTTGTAACTGTTTCTACAGTACATTTGTGTATTCTAGTTGAATGGTGGGATGACATTCACAACTCGTATAACTGAACTACTAGATGGCTTACCCAGCAATTTATGAAAAATGGGAACAATGTGTTTCAAAATGTTTATTTTTAAAAAAATGGGCATCCTCTGGGTTTTGGAAAGCCAGCCCATTAATTTCTACACAAAATGTAGCTTTGGGACACCAAAAGTGTAAAGCCAACAAGTTGCAAAGCTCTGTGCTTTTGTGCTGTGTGCCAAAATGAGCTATGGAGTTATAAATACCAGCTACAGACCTTTCTGTCATAAGTATTTGTTCAAAGCTTGGCCAGAAGCTCCATTTATTGTATTGTATCTCTTAAGTATATTTTGCAAAAAAAAAAAGGACTCTTGCATTTTATCAAACTCTGGATCTGTGTGTGTGTGTGAATGATTAATGGCTGAGGCATTTTCCCAAGTGTGGTATGATCTATCATGAACCTAATCCAATTTTCAAATCAAAGGAAAGTATTCTCAGATCTCTTTGTAATAGAATGAATGATGCTGCTATTCTGGTGACTGTCCTTTCTCCTTCTCCTCTTCCTCTGTTTCTTCCCTCACACACACCCCTCCTCCTTCTGATTGCAGAAATGCAACTCTTTCTCTAGCTTATTTTCTTTATGGAAAAGGAAGATAAAATTTAGCTGCTGGGTATGTCACATTAGCATGCTATAATAAAGGCTACTATAATCCATCCCAAAACTCTTCATTCAATAGGTCCATTTAATTGCAATAGCACAGAGAGCGGCTTGCCATGATGTAATGCAGTGCCAAGCTGAATCTGGCAAGCTGGGACAAGTCCGTTTGCTTCTTCGGCCTGTTGTCAAGTATTGCATTAGAATTTCATGCCTCTTTTATGCAAATATATCTGTTGATGGTATATGATCTTCCTATAGCCTTAAAAAAACAACACTGACAACTGTACTTAATTAAAGTCCTTGATCTCGATGCCAGGAAGGTCAGAGCTCAGAAATATAATAGTAATAATAATTACAACCACACTTTATTTATATCCCACCCTCCTCGCCCCGAAGGGGACTCAGGGCGGATCACAAGTACACATACACGGCAAACATTCAATGCTGTTTTGTATAGACATACACAGTACACAGACAGAACGGAAGGAGGTTTTTGTGTCGTGCCACAGGGGGTGCTGTTGCTCCATCCTCTATAATGAAGAGCTGTCAGGACTTCCTCATTCAAGCATTTTCTGATCTTCATTTTTCTTTATAGCATTGTAAAACACCTCCCCCACTTTTTAACGGTACCTGATTTCTCTAATTACAGCTAAAGCTGTTTTCGAACTGCTTAGGTAAACAGTGGGCAGGGCTGACAGTTGGCTGCCCACACCAACCTGGGGTTCGAACTTGCAACCTTTCGGTTGATAGATCTTTTAGCTGCTGATGATTTAACAGATGCGCTCTGGCCCTTTTGGGTTATGAGTTCCATAATTCTCCAGTGAGTGTAGTCACTCTCTTGTGGAATTATAGTAAAAAAATGCAGCTTTTCCATGCACTAAGTATATTCTTTGCAGAGGAAATAAGATATGTATCGACAGTGGGATTTCCTGCCATTGGATGCAGTGGGGATCATTGAACTCAACATTTTTAAGAGGGCACCAGACACATTTGTTGCATATAAGGTTTTCAGTGAGCTATTGTTCTTAAGAGTCTTTTGTTTATGGTTACCATGAGCTGGAGAGTGCTATTGCAATTATGTGCTTCCCGAAGGCATATGTTTAGAAAACTCTGTTAAGTGGATCAGACAGACCCTTTGGTCCAAAGTTGTTCAGGTCCAGCCTGAAGCAGCTGAAGAACTAACAAGGAGTATAGAAGGCAAAACTCAGGTAGTTTCCATCAGTGATGAGCTCATTAAAACTGCTGAGAAACAATGTGATGTAGTGTTTTGAGCATTGCACTAGGGCTCTGGAAGCCATGGTTCAATTTCCTGCCCAGCCATGGAAACCCACTGGGTGACTGGGTTAGTCAGACACTCTCAGCCTCAGAAAACCCCATGATAGGTTCACTTTTGAGTTGCCATGAGCTGGAATTGACTTGATGGCACACAACAACAGCAACAGCATCATCAACATCATCAACAACAAAGCACTTCAGACCTTTGCTTGTAGTGTTTTATTCTCTTTGGGTGCTTCCAGAAGTAAAAACAAAAGTCACCAGAAATATTAAGAGCTTCTTTTTGTTTTGATTCTTCCTGCATATTCTCAGATTTGTATCCGAACACTTCCATGAAATATCCCAAGTTTCCCTCTATCCTCCCCCCTTGTGCTCTTCCTTCTCTCCTCCTACACATCAGATCTAGACTTATACAGCATTTCAGATATCAATTTTTATCCATTCCCACGGTGTCTTCTTTATTATTATTCAGGAGATATAGTCAGAGCATTGAAGTGCTTTAGGAATACTGCATTAGTTAAAGCTTGTGGTGCAAACATACTTCCCCCTCTTCCCCTTTGCTTGATTTCAGTTGCATCTGTGTGCTGAAAGCAATAGCTGTGCTTTGCTGCTGGTGGTCACCTTTGCTGATACTTGAATAATGCAAACAGGCTGCCAATCATAGCTATATTTTGGTTGGAAAATACTGGGTTAGTATAAACTGACCTAAGAAGTAAGAATGAAAAATCTTCGGTAATACTGGGGTTACCAGGCAATACTTTGGGATGAGGAAAACATAATGTAGATCTCAAAAATAAAATCGGTTTGTACATGAACAAAACCAGGGACTTTCAGAGACTTCTTTTCCTTGTTTGAAAGGGCTCTATGTTGGTGTTCAATCATATCTGTTCTCCAAAATGAAGCTTCTGAAACAGATTTGGGGGCAGGAGGTTGCAGACAGGCTATTGCAAGAAGATGCTTTGTCCTGGAACTGGATCTTCAAACTTGTATTGTTAGATAGAAACCTTTTCAAATACATTGCATTTATTTATATATTTGTTTCATTTTATGCTCTCTTTGAGGGTGAGACAATTGAATTGAAAAGTGTGTGCAGTTAATTTTTATACATGGTGCTTAAGCATTTTATTCTGATCTGAGATGTGACCCAGCTATCCTAGTATCAGGATTGGTTTGTTGAGGATTTAACTGATTCTGAAATCCAGAATAATTCTGGCCTCTGCTATTAGAATCAGGTCTTGAAGTGTTTGTGGTCCAACTGAGTAGAGAACCACCATCTGATTTGCCGTTTGCTTTGCCTTGGGGTGTCTGAAAGCTGTGTGATGCAGTTGGACTGTATGATGCTTTATGTGTGGATAGATGTAGACAGACAAAAATGCACATCATTTCCCATAGGTAAGAAACATGGTGATTCTGATTTCTTTAAGATATTCAAGATCAACCCCCTTCTCCAGCCATCCCAAAACTATGAGTTACGAGTCGTTTTGTGTGACTTGAATTTACTGCACTGGTCACTTCAGAATGACAACTAGTCTGTTGTTTGGGATTTCCATTGTAGAGTAGCTTTCCCCAAATGACTCTTTCCCCTCCCAAAACTATTAGTACAGTAGGTCCCTGGATGTTTTGGCCTTCAACTCCTAGAAATCCTAACAGCTGGTAAACTGGCTGGGATTTCTGGGAGTTGTAGGCTGAAACACCTCAGGACCCACAAGTTGAGAACTACTGTATAAGCATGATAGCTCCCATGTAACCATGAGAAACACACCTGGACTAGAGTTAGTGATATTACTTTCTGAAAAAAAACCTGTTTCTATTTCATGAGATAGGGTTTGAAAGTGATCTACAGTCCTTTACTTTTTATGAAGTTTTAAAAGTAACATAGCATTGCCTCTTTTTCTTCACTGTCTTTCTGAGCAGAACTTTAGAACTGATAACAGAACAGCATCAAACTTGAAGTGCTCCTGTCAAAATGTCTTTGTCATTGAAGACAGAGAACATAACTAGTAAATCCTATTTGCTAAACAAACATTATGTTGCTTTTGAATAGTGACTTTGTTATGCCCTCACCCTGTCTCCTTATCAACAGTAATAGCTTCCATGTTAGAATTTATTCCAAGTCTTAGTCTATAGTTTTTTTAAATAGTTTCAGGACCTTGGATAGCTGCTTTGAAATTCAGGGTGGGTGTACCATCCTCATAGAGCAGCGATTTTCAACCTTTTTTGAGCCACGGCACATTTTTTTACATTTCCAAAATCCTGGGGCACACCACCAACCAAAATGACACAAAATGACACTCTAACACAGTAATACATATAGTTAATATGTTTTAAATGTATTTATACACTCATTTAGTGTGAAACCTGGGCCTGTTTCGATGAACAGAAGGGTGTTTTGTTTGGAGATGGCGTTTAAGCTTGCTTGGCACCATGGTGCTATTGGACAGCTTCTCACCACACACCAAACACAGTGGAGTCGCATACCTGGTGAAAGTGAATCCAAATGAAAGATAGCTTTCACTGTATTGCCTCAAGCTCACCATATTTTCTTTTGTCTTTTGTCCACCACTCATATTAGGGCCTTCATCTGTGTCATAATTTTGTCCAGGGCCCTGTTCAGCATTTGCATTTTCCCTTCTTAAAAACTTCTCCATAAGTGTCACTCGTTTGTCTTGCTGTGATCCCAAATTGACGTGCAGCTGCAGCACTAACTCTAACTTTGTTTACTTAGCCGTGCCTGAGTGAATCCAAGATGGTGCGACCATAGCACTTTCACGTCACTTCTTAGGTGACATGAGAGTGCTATGGTTCCATTTCTTAAAGGGACAGATGCGCCTTATAGTTTATATATGAATGAAGTTGGAAAATAATTTCCCATGGCACACCTGATGATCTCTCAGGGCACACTAGTGTACCGTGGCACACTGGTTGAAAATCACTGTCATAGAGATTGGAGCTCCCTACTGCCACTTTACATATTTATTGAAAAATGTTGCTTCCAGATTTTGATCTGAATCGATTATTAAATGTGTTGTCTGATCAGCCTGGAATAGTCTACCTGTGATGCACACATTTGTGAGAAACAGTAAAAGTTCATGCACAGGCTTCTGCTCAAATCCTGTTAGATTTTCAAGGAAATCTGAAGGAAGAGTAGAGAATGGAGCTGAACGCTGACAATACAGTGCACTATTAGCTCATTGTCCCTGAATGCAACATGTTAATTCGCATACAGCAGTGATGGCAATGGCTGACACAGCTTTATCGACCTTGGCTGCTGCGTCAACAGGATGCCCAGAGTCAGGGTTGGCTGATTTGAAGCCCTGTGGGCTGACTTCAACCTGCAATGCAATTTTATCCTTCCTCTGGTGGCCCTAGCAAGTTTAACAAGGTGTGCTAGGAAAATAAATGCTCACACTTTCACTCATAAAGGGAAAGGAAGAAGCAAATTATTTTCCAAAGCAGTGTGGGATGGAGATTCCCCATACTTCCATGTTGTATTTCTCTCTGAGTTTAGTCTCAAACATCCCTACCATACCTAGTGAGGCCATATACTTTGCAGTGGCTGTATTCTGGAGCAGGACTGGCCCATAAACTAGATGAAGACCCTGGACTTCCAATTTTCTAGCCTTGAAGCATCAAGACTTCAAAGTGCTCCAACTCCCTCTTATTTTTCATGCAGTTGAATTATTTGTGGACCCATCCATGTCAATCTTACAACTGCAAAAAAAGGGGGAACAAAATGCCCTCAGATTATCTATTTCCCACTGATTTCTAGAGCCTGGGACATGGATAATTTAGCAGCTTCGGAAGTAGGGTTCCTTTGAGCAATAGTTTGTCTGCTATTTATTTCCCATGTTATCCTATGATGGCTGAGTTTGCATTTATCTTGGCGTATCCTCATAATGAGGTTTATCTGATTCCAGGATTCAAATAAGTTGAGTTATCTCTCATTGGATTAAGGTAACAGTGTGAGTTTGATTGCATTCTATATAGAACCGGCTCCTCATTTGAAGGAACCTGGAGCAAAGCAAGGTGTTTTGGCCCACAACTCCCAGAAATCTCAGGATTTATGGGAGTTGAAGGCCAAAACATCTGGGGACCCACAGGTTGAGAACCATTGGCTAGGCCTTTTTGTTGATGAGACACTGAGCTGATCTAATCAATACTGAGCAACTTGGAGCTGTATTTCATGTCCCCACAATACTAGGTTATTGATTTTGCCCAAGCTTGGAAATGTTACTTTGTGGGCTACAAAATCCAGAATCATCCAGCCTTTGACTTTTTAAAGTTTTGCTTTTGACTCCCTTTAGCTCTCAATTCCTTCGAAAGGAGCACATTCTGACCATTTGCCATTGTGGCTACGTCATAGGACTGAATCATGAATCCAAAAAAAGTACTATTGTTGAGCCCAAACTTTTGAGTACATCTGCCAAGAAGTGGAGAATGATCCTGAAACGCTTTTTCCTTTTCCCCCATTCAGACATGACATCCTTTTAAATGATCTTGATTTATTTTGTCTAATTATCTGGGAGTGAAATATATTCAGCGAAGGTGCAGTAATTACAATGCATCTGTGTCTGCCTAATGTTTATAGATAACCATTAAAAAACACATTGGAATGTATTGCAGTGCCTCATTTTTTGTACTGTACTTCTAAATCAAATTCTTTCTGTCTTGGTGATGTTGTTCTCTTGCAGTTAATCAGCAATAGATGCAAAATTATGCTACTGAATGCTGTTCTTTAATTATAATGACCTGCTCTGTTGTACTGAATTTAGTAGGCCAAAACAGTTTGCAACCATTCAGTGATAAGAAAACAGATCACTTTGAATGCAGCCAATTGAAAAGAAAGAGGTTGGGTGCTGTTATTTTTGAGGTTCTGTTTGCAGGTGGTCAGGGCTCAGCAGGTTCTTTTTTTTCTGTATTCCAAGATTGAACAACAAGGTCATATGTCCCTTTGTTCACACAGTCAGAATTATAACAGCTGGAAGAAAAAAAACACCCTTTCCTCCCTCTTCCGTATTACAAAAGGATGTTGTGCTGTTTTCTAAAATGCATTTGAGCATATCAGAAATGCTTTCATGGAATAGACTAAAATCTGTCTAGTCCACCATTCTCTTTACAACACTTGGCTTCTGTAAACGTTTGGAAACCCTTCAGATAGGTGAGCTTCCCAATGGTATTTATAAACATGTTTTCCAGAGTACAGTAGGTAGGGTGGGAATAAAGCAACAGCAATGGAAACTTATAAATACATGTAGCATAGTGGGAGCATTCTCATAATAGGGGCATGATTACTAGGGGTGGTTGATCCATTAAAAATGTTTCTAAACTCGTGGGGGGGGGGTTCCATTGCTGGGTCGTTATATAAATTATTACAAAAAATATTTCGTAATTGAAACGTAATTGATAACAAATTTTCGTTATTAGGTCGCTTTTGCTTTAGCGCATGCGCAAAGCAGAAAAACAGGACTGACACCTCTGCACCTCCTTCCCTGCTGAGAACTAATGTGCGATAGCCTTGACACGCGTTAGTTCTCAACAGGGAAGGAGGAGGAGAGGGGATGCCTTCCGCACCTCCTTCCCTGCTGAGAACTAATGTGTGTCAAGGCTATCGAGCATTAGTTCTCAGCAGGGAAGGAGGAGGCGAGGGGATGCCCTCCGCACCTCCTTCCCTGCTGAGAACTAACGCGCGTCAAGGCTATCGCGCACTAGTTCTCAGCAGGGAAGGAGGAGGCGAGTGTCACAACACAGGCCCTGTCTCCACCCCATAATAACACACACAGAGACGATGTCAATTAACTATTTATTAAGCACCAAATTAGTGGCAGGTGAAGAAGATAAAATGTCCAAAAAGTAATATCAAATAGTCCAAGGTAAAAAGCAATCAATGTTCAAGGTATTCAAAAGTAAAGATCAAAACAAGGTCCATAAAAACAAAGTGAATCAAGCAAGGCAATAGAATCTGTGGTTAGCAAGGTAAATCCAAAGTTCATGGAATCAACAAGGTTTCAAGGCAGTATTTGGCAAGGCAAGCCAGTCTCTAGCTTCCAGGAGGACAGCAAGCTGCTATGTCTCTCCAGCTCCGACGTGGCCGGCAATCTGAGGAACGTTCCCATGAAGTGCATACTTAATTCCCTCCTTTGTGAGACCAGCGCCTTTCCAGGCCTTGCTTCCAATCTCTCCGTGTAGCCTCAATACTCCCTCTTCGGTCGAATCTCCGCTCAGGAATGGCCCCATCTGCGCCGTTATCTTCCTGGGAAACTGATTCGACCTCGGCTTCCATGTCCTCCTCAACATCTGGCGTAAACACCCTTTCCTGCGAACCGAAACCTCCTGGTCTTTCATATTCCGTATGTGATCTGGAATCATGAGAAGCCTCGTCATCAGAATAAGCCTCCGGCCAGGTGTCATCCCATAGCAAGCTGTCTGTTGGTGAAGCGGGCCCTTCATCCCCTCCATCACCTTCATCGGGGTCTAAAGCAAACGGAACCCCTGGGGCCGCAGCCTGCCCTCCCGGCGGAGGTGGGGGCAGATTGGCCTCCTGCCCCCCCGGGTCAGATGGGGGCTGAGTTGCTACAGCGAGGGGATGCCCTCCACACCTCCTTCCCTGCTGAGAACTAACGTGCATCAATGCTATCGCGCATTAGTTCTCAGCAGGGAAGGAGGAAGCGAGGGGATGCCCTCTGCACCTCCTTCCCTGCTGAGAACTAACATGCGTCAAGGCTATCGTGCATTAGTTCTCAGCAGGGAAGGAGGAGGAGAGGGGATGCCCTGCACTCTCCCCACCCAGCTCAGAAGCATCGCGGGTTAATAAGAAAGGGCGGAAATAACGACCTAATAACGTGCCCTTAACGGAAATGGCGATCCTGGCTTCGGTTTTGAAACATCACTTCCGGGTTGGACGCTGAGGGTCAATATAGGGTCAAAATAATTTTAAATACAAAAATTAATGGAAATCAAAGTATTATGGATGGAGATATCCACCCCTAATGATTACTGTGGTATGATGATCCATTTCCTTTTTTTAATATCTCATAATTGTGATTCTTAACCCTTTTTTTGGTCAGGAACCTCTTTGAGAATCTGACTTCTTCTACAATAATTACAATTTTCAAAATAAATTCTTTATTTTAGTGTTGAGGATCCATTTCACACACTCCTAAAACCCATTGATGAGGTGAACTACCTTGTGATTCCATTAGCTACAGACTAAGAACCCTTGCATTATTAGGACTCTGAGAAATAATTCGTGCAATTATCCATTGAGGCACTATAGCTAAGTTGTATGAAATGTCTATTATATCACTTATGATGCATACAATTTACTGTATGTATGAGAAACACCCCTGTTAGAAGAGTGAACTGTGTAAGATGAGATGTTTATCTGGTTGTGCACATTGACCTTACTCAAATAAACTTGGAACTGGCAAAATACTTATGTTTTTAACATTCCAACATTCTAAGAATTCTAAGAATGCATAGTGATTGTTCTATACATCCTGGGGCCCTTTCATACTACATAGTTGTAGCACTATGTTCCATTTTAAGTGGCATGGGACCCTGGGATTGAAAGTGGTTCCCAACATGGGGTCCCCAGATGTTTTGGCCTTCAACTCCCAGAAATCCTAACAGCTGGTAACCTGACTGGAATTTCTGGGAGTTGTAGGCCATAATACCTGGGGACTCACAGGTTGAGAACCACTGATATAGCGGCATCTAGAATTCTTATCTAGAGAGCTCTAATACCTCACTAAACTATAAACCCCAGCATTCAATGAGAGTTAACCTGGAATCATTGTGTTATAACTGGGTCTTATTATAGGGCCACTAATAACCAAGATCAGAACTACTGATGTAGGGTAAAACTATCCCATTTTTGTATCCTTCCAGTTCCCCTTGGTTCTTTGCATTCTTTTTGCTAAAGAAAGAAATGTTACCCAAGAACTCGACTAACCAACATCTTCCTTTCTCTCTGTATGTGGACTATTCTGTTTTATGACGGAACTTATTTTCAAATAGGCCCTAATTTAAATTCCAAAGTGGTAGAGTTAGCAAAACTGGGCCAAGAGGAACCATGTGCTAAGAAGCAAAATGTTGAAATGGAGCTTTTCATTACGTCTTGTTGAGAGGTCTCATTTGCTTAATTTGTTTATCCGGGCCTATCCCATCCTATCCACAATATGAATCTGTTTACCTGTCTGCTTTCTACCTTGTCATTTAAGATGCTGATAGTCCTTTAGTTTTTCAGCTTTGCAGAAAATATCAATCTTGCATAAAGACAGAACCCAGTAAAACGGCAGAACAGACAATAACACCAGCAGGAAGACTTATTTATTTATTTATTATTCACTGTTATATACCGCTCCTCCCTGCAGGCTCGGGGCGGTTTACATAGAAACAATACAATACACATAAAACAGTTTGGATATGAAAAAAACACAAGGGTATGGACAGGATTATCAGGAGGCACCTAGATTAAAAGCCTGCCTAAAAAGGAATGTCTTGCAGGCCCTCCAGAAGGGGGCTAACTCTGTGATAGCGCGAGTTCCGTCTGGTAACTCATTCCACAAAGTTGGCGCCACCACAGAAAAGGCTCTTTGTCTTGTTGTTGAAAGGTGGCAGGAACAGATTGATGGAATCACCAGAAGATTTTGTTCTTCTGAACGCAATGATCTCAGGGAAACGTATGGGGTGTGGCGATCCCTCAGCCCTAGACCATACAAGGCCTTAAAGGTCAAAACCAGCACATTGAAGACAATCCGGTACTCTAGTGGTAGCCAGTGCAATTGCTGTAAAATTGGTGTAACGTGCTCTCTTCTCGATGGTCCCACCACCAATCGAGCAGCAGCATTTTGCACCAGCTTTAGTTTCCGGGTTGTCGACAAGGGAAGGCTGATGTAGAGGGCATTACAGTAGTCTAACCTCGAGATGACTGTCGCCTGGATCACCGTAGCTAGGTCATTCCTGGATAGGTAGGGAGCCAGTCGCCTAGCCTGTCGGAGTCTCCATCGATAACAGTGGGTCCAATTGGACCCCCAGGCTTTTTACCAAAGATGACAGGCTTAACCGCTCGCCATCCAGGGTAGGCAACCGACACTCACCAACACCAGGACGACCCAGCCATTGGATCTCTGTCTTAAACACTAGAAGGGGACCTGTCAACTTACTAATTACAGAGAAACTTGACCTAAAACTCATGAGACTGGCACACAGGCAAGGGACCTTGGAGAAGAAGGTCCAGGGATAGACTATCCTGAAAAAGATGTTTTGATAAGAATCCAGAAAATGACCTCATCTTATCTCAGCAGGACATCAGGCTAATTTGGAGAAGTCTGGTCCATTTATTCCCAAAATCCTTTGAGTATGTCTTCTTTTATCACCAGGAGATGGCTTTGTTATCAGGGCTCCCTTGCCCCTTCCTCATCTGACATCTCCTTCTCCTTTCTCTTGGATGCTGTGGTTAGAAGGAACAAGGCTTTAAAGCAGAGCTAGCTTTCAAAGACTGTTTGAAAGCAGAAGTTCTCAAATGGCCGGTTCAGTAAAAGATCCGATCTTACCTCCTTTTGAGGCCTTTGATGGCTTTGAGAGCATTAGCAGATCTTTCGGTGTATTGTGGTCACCCCAAATGATCAGCTTGTGAAGAATATAAGAGGTTATTGTACTCGTAAGAGAGATCTAATTAAACCAGTAGATCAGAAGCTGAATACATCATGTACCAACAGAGGAGTCTGAATTGCCATAACGTCTTTATTTTTTGTTAAAAAGTAGATTCCATGCAAGGTTTCATCCCTGTTGACTTTCAAGATAGTTGATTCAGGACAAGAGTGGCAGTGAATTAAGCTCTTTCCAAGCCTGAGTAACATTCTCCTTTCAGAGAAAGGGATGGCATAAAAATAGCTGTGTTGCATAAGCATTTCAAATCTCCTTTTGAAGAATGTCAGAAGGCAGACAGTCTCTACCTTGCTGCGTTCAGTTTCCAATAACTAAGCAGGCATATTCTGACAATCTACCTTCGGGTCCATTCCATTGTCAGAAAAACAAGTTTCTCCTTACTCCATGCAGTGTGGCATTTTCCATCTGTCCCTGCAGCGAATAATTATGTTGTTGATAAACTAGTTCTTTCCAAAGGACTCCATGAAGAGCCTTGAGTTCTGTAGTGACCTTGATATTTTTCTGTACAAGTCACACAGCTGAAGACGGACTTGCTGGCTTTTTTTCAGAGAGGAGACAATGTTATGTGATCCATGAGCAAAATTCAGAAAACCAATCCTCGATAATACCTTTATGCCATTGAAAAGGAGCATTTCTAATTCTTCAGTATGTCAAAACTGATGAAATGGGTCTGAAATGGTATCAAACCACTATAACCACATAGCCTCCAGCTGTCCCAAGTTGGGTCAGTCCCAGGGGGCGGTCTAAGGTAATTTTAAATGGTAAGTGAACATTATTTTGGTGCCCCCCAACATTATTTTGGCCCCCCTTCATGCATGCCCAGAAGCTCCTGTGCGCAGGCACAGAAGCCTGTAAACACAGCACTCCCTATTCGGCACCTAGAGAGGTTTGCTACGGTGCGGCGTCGGAGCGCACAAGGCCCAAAAGCGGAACATCGGCCGGACTCTGTCTGGCGGGTGGGGGAATGCGCCCTTTACCCAGATGGCGCCCCACCCAGTGGCATCCTTTGCCTACCGGTAGGACCACCCCTGGTCAGTCCTGATTAATTCTCTGTTATTCCATTTTCAGCTGTTTAAAAAATGTCCCGCTTTTTCTCTCTTCCTCCAACTTTCCCTTGTTCTGAGTTTACCATTGGTGCAAACTGAGTTCAAAGTGAAGAAGTAACTTGCCCTCAGGCTGGATCTACACTGCCATATAACCCAGTTTCATAATGCAGATTAACTGCTTTGAACTGGATTAACTGAGTCTACACTGCCATATAATCCAGTTCAATGCAGTTAATCTGCATTCAGAAACTGGATTATATGGCAGTGGAGATTGGGCCTGAGTTAATTTGAGTTAACTTGTTGTGTTAAGGAAAGGAGGAAAAGAGGAGAAGAAATCTTACCCTTCCCAATAGGCTCAGACAAAAGCAAACTTGTGAAGCGTCTCTTACCTTCTGTTTGTAGCCACAATGTCTAAAATATATTATCAAAATATGCAGTTCTTTCATTAGGTTTTATAATTGCAGCCTGCAACTAAATTTAACTTTGTGTGGGAGGTTGAAAATGGGGTCTTCCTTTCCCTTTATCCTGCCATGGCTCCAAAACAAATGAGACATTGACCATGGAAGATATCTAGTTTCACCATAGCTACTTTTAGATGTACATAGGCCCTGTGGTGGGATAAAGGACCTTTCCCAATGGATTTTGGAAAGGCATGACCTTTTAGAGATCATAACATTTTGGAAAATTCTAATCTCCATAGCCTTTTGGAGGAAAAATGGCATTCACAACCATTTGAAAATCATAACCTTTTGTAAAAGTATGATCTTCCAGAGAAGCACCCCGCCCACAATCACAAGAAACATAGAGTAAGGAGAAAGCTGCATACCAAAACATACATATACAATATAGTAATCAAACAGAAACAAATTACCGGTACTAATGGAGGCTTGAAGAAAGTTGCTGTTTCCAACAGTGGATTCTGTCATTCCAATAATTCCTATCCACAGTTGGGTCTCAGTAAATGCCCAGAGTTGTTTGATGTGTTTTAGAGCTTCCATATTTGTATGTGAAATTGAAGGTTGCCATGTTATATTCTTGTCCTGGGTGTGCTGGGTGTGCTCAGATGATGCCTGGGGTTGCCAGAATGAAAACTGGAGATACTTCCAATAGCTGTGTAGAACAGGGAATTTCAGTAGCCATTGTTTGTCATGTTACTGGGTGAAAAGCAACATTTGCTGAACTCATCTGTGCTGTCATTAACAAAACAAGAGGCATATCCTGTTTTTGTTCTGACAAACCTACAAATGCACCATCATACCCTCCAACGTCTCAGAGATTAAAACTGGAACATGTGTGTACAAGCAACAACAGTCTAGCCAAGATGACAAAAATAGTTAATTCACAACAACAACAATTTATTTCTAAACCACCCTCTCTCCACAAAGGGACTCAGGGCAGTTTAAACATAGAAAATGCAAACATTAAATGTCCCAAATGAGTACAGACACATCAAAAATAATACAATATAATACACAGTAACAACAGTACACTCACAAAAAAAGAAATTAAGCATCAGAATGAAAATAAAATAAACAATCCATATATTGTCAAAGGCTTTCGTAGCCGGAATCACTGGATTTTGCAGGATTTTTTTTTGGGGGGGCAGTATAGCCATGTTCTAGACCAGGGGTGCTCACACTTTTTCAGCATGCGAGCTACTTATAAAACAACCAAGTCAAAATGATCTACCTACCCACTACTCAGAGAGCCATAAAAGCACAATATTTGGAAATTTATTTCAGTGAGAGCCATATAATATATTTTAAGACTGAATTCAACTAAATGTGAGTATAATAAGCCCCTGAATTTATTCATAATAATAATAATGATAATATTCATTCAGCCTCTGCTACTACTACTACTACTAATAATAATAATAGTAACAACAACAACAGGTTCCTAGAGTAGAAGGAAACCTCCAAGGACCATCCAGTCCAACCTCCTTCTGCCATAAGGGAAAAACACAATCAAAGCATTCCTCACAGATGGCTATTCAGCCTCTGATAATAATAATAATAATAATAACAACAATGGGTTCCTAGAATAGGAGACCTCCAAGGGCCATCCAGTCCAACCTCCTTCTGCACCTGGGCGGCGTCGGGAGCCTGCGGAGCGGGACTGAGCCTTCCTCCCGCCCTGCCTGAGATCTACCAGGATGCCCTACGCGATCTACCAGTAGATCGCGATCTACCTAATGAGCACCCCTGATCTAGACGCATTCTCTCCTGATTGTTTCACCTGCATCTATGGCAGGCATCCTCAGAGGTTGAGAGGTCTCACAGCATGACCATACAGCCCAAAAAACCTACAAGAACCAAGAAACAATCCAATAAGACATAATGAACTAACACATGAGTAAACATTACAACATATACCCTAAAAGCAAATTAAGAACGTATAAACCAGAAGTATATGCAGCATTTTCTTTCTACTGGGAATGGTAAGATTTTCTCTTTTCTCCTCAGTCCAGAGTTAATGAAGTATGACTACTTTTTGCATTTTGGACTTGGTTTGCAGCTGAGGATAAAGGGAGAAAGTGTGAGGAAAAAGAACCTGGAACACTTTAAAAATCACTAGTAAATGAGGGATGATAGAGGCTAAATCAGGACTGTTTTTGCAAAATCAGGACAGTTGAAGGGTATGCGTCATGTGCTGGAGGTAGGGAGAAAAAATGCATTTGATAAAGAACATATTTTAAAACCTGAGTGTTCTCTCAAATGTTCTCTTACGTAGCAGACTCCAGGTATAAATATTCATTCCTTAAAAGCATCTTTCTATTGTTCAGCCTCAAAGAGGAAGGGTGGGGGCTTTAGACCAGAATAACAACACATATCTCATGTATAATTTTTTACTTCAGATTTTCTGCAGCATTACATCCCCCTTTCCCTTTTTTTGCTTGAAAAAGGCAAGTTAATATATTTTTGCTGAGCGTTTGAAGGAGCACGCGTGACAGGTACCTTTTATTTGTCATGTTACAATGCTTTCCAGTCTCATTATTTAACAAGGGAGAGCATTGTTGTGGTGTGTAATTTAAGCTGAAGAAATCAAAAGGCTTGGAACATGACCACCTGTTATAATAGACTTCCATGTGCAAATCAAAACCACTTAGACAAATTTAAGAGGTGAAGCGGGGAGAAGTTGCCAAGTTAGTTTATGCAGGTACAACTATAAATCAAAAAGCTTGCAGCTTATATATGTCTCTTCATTTAAGGGAAGCCATTTTGGTTCTATAACTTCATGACTCTTTGTTTAAGGCAGTGTTTCCCAACCAGTGTGCCGGGGCACACTAGTGTGCCATGAGCGATCATCAGGTGTGCCGTGGGAAATTGGCACTCTCCCCCCTCCTAGCAGCCCCCTCACAGGTTTCAAGAAACACATTGAGCCTCTCCTGCTTGGAAATGTTTTTTATACTATTTTACTGGATTTTTTTAGAGTTGCCCCCCCAAGGAACTGTTTATAACAGCTTCATGATTTCCATAGTTAACTGGAAGCAAGTTTCTCTCAAGGTGAAATTTTACAAAGGTCTGGAGAACAAGCTCTATGAGGAGTGGCTTGAAGAGCTGGGCATGTTTAGCCTGAAGAAGAGAAGGCTGAGATAAGACATGATAGCCATGTGTAAATATGTGAGAGGAAGTCATATATATGTTTTGTTCATCGAAACAGGCCTAGGTTTCACACTGAGTGTATAAATACATTTAAAAACATATTAACTATATGTATTACTGTGCTAGAGTGTCACTTTGGTTGGTGGTGTGCCCCAGGATTTTGTAAATGTAAAAAACATGCCACGGCTCAAAAAAGGTTGAAAAACACTGATTTAAGGGACAGTCTTGAGGAAAAAAGTATGAACTCCGTGTCTTAATGCTATTTGGATGATATGATTATCTCTTGGTTGGCAAATGACATTCCTAGATTAATAAGAACATCAGCCCTGGTCTTGTCTTACTCAACTGCTGAGTATGTCTGCCCTGTTTGGCACAAGTCTATTCACGCAAAGCAGGTGAACATAGCACTGAACAAAACATGCAGAATAACTGGATGTCACAAACCTACACCTGTTGATAGACTCTACAAGCTAGCTGGCAGTGCACCCCCAACCCCCTGATATGCAATGGGAAATTGTTTCTAACTGGGAGAGAAATAAGGTTGAACACTGCATTGCTATCAGCCTCCTCCCAGTAGACTCAAATCAAGGAAAAGCTTCATGAGAATCACCAGTCTTCTTAATGTTCCCCCAGTAATAGCAAGAGTATCCCTCTGGGAAGCTAAACCAGAAAATCAAAAATGGATGCCCCCCCCCCCCGAGGATCTTCCTCCAGGGGCAAACCAAGAATGCAGAACTTGGAAGTCCCTGATCAGAGTCAGAAGTGGAGTGGGCCGATCATAAGACATCCTGGCAAAATGGCACTGCCTAGAACAGGGGTGCTCACACTTTTTCAGCATGCGAGCTACTTATAAAACAACCAAGTCAAAATAATCTACTTAGTACCTACTACAAAAATGTGAAATATATAACGCAATATCTGCTTTGAATTGGATTTTCTGAGTCCACACTGCCATATAATCTGATTCAAAGCAGATAACATGGGATTTTATTCAATTGTGTGGAAAGGACCTCAGATAACCCAGGGCCGGCAACACTTGGGCGGCGGCGGGAGCCTGTGGAGTGGGACTGAGCCTTCCTCCCACCCTGCCTGCAATCTACCAGGACGCCCTACGCAGTCTACCAGTAGATCGCGATCTACCTAATGAGCACCCCTGGCCTAGAAGAATCTTCCATCTTGTGCAACTATGGAACAGAACAAACAACTCGGCATCTGTATGGCAGAGGAGTAATTTGAATTTCCTCTTGAAAGTAGGGCAGTTGGAGGTTATGTGACAAGTTGTCATCTATGTGCTGTTTCACTGTGCCCAGCCTTTATACGCACACCTTACTGATCTATTAGATTATATCAAAACAGGGAGACATAAAGTATAACACAGTTTATGCAATAAACTTGAGCCACTCTTTTTCATCCAGGTCTACCTCACATGGTTGCTGTAATGAAAAAGTGAGGAGGAGGACCATCATCATCATTAATATCATATGAATATTATTAATATTAATATTTCTTACCCATCTCTCCACATAGATGTAGGTGAGGAACAACAATAGAATAAAGTAAGGTTAAAACTACTTAATACCCATTAAATACACATCAATCAGTTAAAACATGTAATGTCAGTTTACAAGAACAAATAATAATAATAATACACTTTATTTATATTCCGCTATTCTCACCTGAAGGGGACTCAGAGCGGATTACAGGTACATATAGTTAGCAGACAATCCCTGCCGTTTCCACATACACACATATAGACGAACAGAGGCAAACTCTGGCCACCAGGGGGAGCTGACACACTCCTCATCTCTCAGCATTCCCAGCGTCCCTTGTTGTTCCTTCCGCATTCCTCAGTGTTCCTGGAGTTCTTTAATGACCTCATAATTCAGTCAAAATTTGCCTCCCCACTTAATGTGGTACCTTAATCTCCTACTTGATAGATGCAACTGTCTTTCGGGCTGCAAAGGTCGACAGCAGGCTACACTTAAAAGTCGAGCACCCACCTCGACCTGGGCAGACCTCGAACTCATGACCTATTGGTCAGAGAGATCTTATGCAGCTGACACTTAGCCAGCTGCGCCACATTCCCGGTGTACAAAGGAGTATTAAAGCAATTGGTACATAAGCCAGATGCACATCAAAGCAGTTGGTCCATAGTTTAAATTTCAGAATTTAAATTTCAGAATTTAAGAAGTAAATGTAATCATATAACTAATATATGTGAATTCAGATATCCTGGGATTTATTTTAGAGGTAGAAGAAATGATGCAGTATTTGCCACCATCATCTTCCCTAAAGCTAAAGACTTATTGATAACTTGTAGAGTTATAGAAATTCCTCCCTCTGCAGTAATCATGTCTGTGAAAAAAAATTACAGCTGTAATCATATGAATGCTGATATAAGTACACAAAAAGGAACTTTTTTCCTGAGTCCAGGAACAAAAGGCTGGTGATGAAAAGAAAGCTGGTTTCATAATGGATAATGGGAGTTCACATTTAATGCTTGGCCGTCGGGTCTTCTCCAATCACAAAGCAATTTGCTATAAAATTGCAGGGCTTTGCTGGCTTTTTAAATTTTATTTTAAGAACACATTCCTGAAAGCATGCTGTCATTAAGGCCCCTTTTAGCTCCTGTAAATAAAAGTGACTCGAGTAAACTAGGCACAAAGGGAAAATGTATGTAGAAATGAATTGATGTCACTTTTTTATGTGAGTGGAAATGGAATACACGGGTGATTTTCTGCCACCCCCCAGCCCTACACTGTAATTAATTTGCAAAATGGGTTCTAGGCATTCATTTTGTCATTTTATACACTACCGTTTTTCTTGCTGACATTTAAACATATGTTGTAGCCTATTCGGCCAATACTACCACACATAAACCTACCTGTTAAGTCAGGTAGTGACTCAACTGGAGGATTCATATTGGAGCGCAGAAAAATGTGCACGGCCTCACTGTCCTTGTGGTGGGTCACATGGAGAATGGTCGTTGGAGAGACCTCCTCAGAATTCTGATTCACTTGTCCATATATTTCCCATGACTGGCAAAGTACTGCAGTCATCATTTCCAAGATTTCTTGTGTTTTGGAAAACCTCTGGTTGGGTACTGTGTAGTTTAGTTGGTATGTTTTGGGGGCCACATTTAGTTAATTTTGTTGGGTGTTTTCAAGTGGTTTCTAACTTATGGGCTGCATCTACATTATAGAACAGGCATGGGCAAAATTCCTCCAGGTGTTTTGGACTCCAACACCCACAATTCTTAATATACTGGTCCAAAACCGCTGGAGGACCAAAATTTCCCCATGCCTTCTATAGAATGTATGCAATTTGAAACCACTTTCACAGCCATGCATCAATGCTATATAATCATGAGAGCTTGTTTCACATGGTCTTTAGCCTTTTCTGCTAAAGTAGTGTTTCTCAACCAAGGGGTCAGGACCCCTGGGGAGGTTGTGAAGGGATGTCAGTGGGGTTTCTGTGTGGGACTGTGTAGAATTGGCCCAATTCTATCATTTGTGGGATTCAGAATGCTCTTTGATTGTAGGTGAACTACAAATCCCAGCAACTACGACTACCAAATGTCTATTTTCCCCAAACTCCACCAGTGTTCACATTTGGGCATTTTGTGTAATTATGCCAAGTTTGGTCCACATCCATCATTGTTTGAATCTGCAGTGCTCTCTGGATGTAGGTGAACTACAACTCCAAAACTCAAGGTCAATGGCCACCAAACCCTTCCAGTATTTTTTTTGTTGTTCATGGGAGTTCTGAATGCCAAGTTTGGTTCAATTCCATCATTGGTGGAGTTCAAAATGCTCTTTGATTGTAGGTTAACTATAAATTCCAGCATAATTACATTTATGAAGTAGCAATGAAAATATTATTATGATTGGGGGTCACCACAACATGAGGAACTGTATTAAGGGGTCATGGCATTAGGAAGGTTGAGAAACATTGTTCTAAAGAGTGCTGATGCCTCATCAAACTACAAACCCTAAGATTCCATAGCATTGAGCCACAGTAGTTAAAGAGGTGTCAAACTGCATTAATTCTACAGTGTAGATGCAACCTCCATGACCCTAAGGCAAATCCATGATGGGACTTTCTTTGTTCAGAGTGGTTTTGCCATTTTTGTCTTCCGAAACTGAGATAATGTGACTTTTCCAAGGCCACTCAGAGGGTTTCCATGGCTGGAAATTCAAATCCTGATCTCCAGAGCTGTAGTCCAACATTGAAATCACCACTGGTCCGTAGGAATCAGAATTGTGATTCTCCAAATATATAAGATCATAACTCTGGCTTATGGTCTCATAAATATTGACCAGGTTACCCGCCGTTGAGGGCAGTAGATTTTTGATAATTTTATTTCTCAGTAAAGAAGTCATGATATACAAAAACATGCTTTAAGATACCTAGAGAATAATGTATAAACAAAATGATAGCTATTAATGAAAGTTTGGAAGGAAACAAGAATTGCATTTTGTGTGTAATGTAAAACAAAAGTTTGGTAGAAATGTACATAGCTGCAATATGTTATTTTCTGCAGATGTCCTATTTATTATTTCTCTGAGAAATCCAATAAGTATATGCTTTGACTTATCAAGTCCCCATTGACTCACTAGGTCTGCTCTACTTAAGACTGACAATTGCATAATCCGCAAAAATAAATTTGCCAAGCTCTGCAAATTGGTGTTTTTAGCATGATAATCTTAATAGTCCTCAAACATTCCTATCCATCAGCCATTTCCATTAGGACTGTGTGCAACAAAGCAAATACAGCTGTGTATTGGCAGTTGATTGACAATTCAACTACCATATTCAGATTGTTCAAGGCATGCAGAAGAAATGACACTATCAACCTGTGCTTGGTGACCCACAGGTTGAACAAGTTGCATTAGTTATTTACAGCATTCAGTTTCTTGGGGGATTCCCACTGAAATGAATGATGCTAGCAGTTGGATTTGGAAGATTCTAGATTCAGTAAATTATTAATCTAAGTGTAGTGGTCTGAACTAGAATCATATAGTTGGAAGAGACTACAAGGGCCATCCAGTCCAAACCCCTTCCATGCAGCAGCACACAATCAAAGTTTTAGACTACGTTGTTGGAGACCTGCTTGGTCATGGACATTCAACTGGTTATGTTCATGCAGTCCGAAAGATGCAGATAATGTGATAAGAACATAAACCCATGCGTATTGTCCTGTGCTTGGTGAGTCACAGGTTGAGCAAGCTAGATGGGGTTACTTTCAACATGCAACATCTTGGGAGACTCCCACGGAAATACAAGTTGATAGTTGTTCGATTCTAGATTCATTGAATTATTAATTTAAGTGTATAATGGGCATGATTGTCAGTGTGGTGTAGTGGTTTGAGTGTTGTACTATAACTCCGGAGACCAGGATTCAGTTTCACTTGGGCATGGAAACCTGTTGGTTGACCTTGAGCAGTTGACACAATTTTAGTCCCAGACAACCCCACAATAGGATTGGAAACAATTTAAAGGCACACAACAACAAAAATAATGGACTTTCTAAAAATTATAAGGTTCAAAACAACTTGTGCCCATTGCTTATCTATCTATCATCTATTATTTATCTATTTATTACTATCTATTACTTTGTGTATGTCACTAAATTTAAACAGTAATGTGCATGTATATTTCTCTATAACTTATGGTGGCTCCAGATTTTAACAGTTTGTATCCCCTGCCCATTGTTAACTACTTGCTGGGCTAGATGAGCTATAGCTATTTGGGGTTGGGGGCGAGTAAAACAAGATCATTCCCCTGCCTAATAAGATTCTGCCCTCAAAGAAAGTTTCCCTCAGTTTCTAAATTTCTAAAATTTCTAAAGATGAGACATTGAAAAAATCAACACCTAGAACCTTTATATTTGCATTCTCCTTATAACTTTGTCTACCTCTTTTCTTTGCTCGCCTACACTATATTTACAAATGCTCAACTGAAATTATTAAGATATTTCAGTGCTAAAAATTTGTAAAATTGACATTTCTTAGGAGGATCAATGCACAGTTGGTCAGGCAGAGAGTATGGGCCCCTTCCTCTGGTAGTTACAGTACATGCTGGGTGAGATGAACCACTCTCCTGACTCAGTCAAAGACAATTTCATATATTGATGCTCTCTACAGCTGCTCATAGACTTTAGAAATGCCTTCCTAGAGAGATTACTCTTATTTATTTATCTATTTAAGATGTTTCTATATTATCTCCTTGTCCACAATAGGCTAAATATTAGGGGTGGTTGATCCATTAAAAAAAATGATACTAAACTCATGTGGGGAGAAATTTCCCTTGCTGGGTCGTTATAGAAATTAATCCGAAATTTTTAAAATAAATTTCGTAATTGAAACGTAATTACTAACAAATTTTCATTTTTATTCATTACGACAGCTAGGAGGCTAAAATGGTGAGCTTGCTCTCCTCTCTTCCCTCCCCCCCCCCAGCTCAGAAGCATCGCACATTATATTTAATGTGCGATGCCTCTCAGCTGCGGGGGCGGGCAGGGAGGGAAGAAGGGAGAGCAAGCCCTCCCCTCTTCCCTCCCTCCCTCCCCAGCTCAGAAGCATTGCAGGTTAAATATAACCTGGGATGCCTCTGAGCTTGCAGGGGGAGGAACGGAGGAATAGATGGTCACGCTCCTCTTTCCCTGCCAAGATCTAATCTGCGCCAAGCCTTGGCATGGATTAGATCTTGGTAGGGGAGGAGAAGCGGACGCCCCCCCCCTCCCTGCCACAATCTAAACCAAGGCAAGCCTTGGCATAGTTTAGATCTTGGTAGGGGAGAAGGAGCGGAGGGCTGGCGAGAGGAGATAAGAGGGTGCTGCTACCCTCCAATCTCCTCTCGCGAGTTGAGAACTGAGGAGGGGAAAAATGACCTAATAACATGGCCTTTACAAAAAAAAATGGCGATCCTGGGTTCGGTTTTGAAACTTCACTTCCGGGTTGGACGCCGAGGGTCGATATAAGGTCAAATTAATTTCAAGTACGAATTATTAACGGGTTTCAAAGTATTTAAATTAAAGATATCCACCCCTACTAAATATCCTTTTTTGCCGGCAGACAAAAAAAAATCCTTATTCCAGTAATTTTAGGGAAGTGCTTTGTTATAGAGTGGAAGCTCTACTTAAGAGCATCCCAATTTAAGAGCATTTTGTATTAAGAGCTTTCGCTCAGCCTGAGTTACTGGGCTCAGATCTTTTGATCTTCCAGTTCTTCCCGGACTCCCACCAGGCTAAATTACCATAGGCAGTGACCAGGGATGTTGGGAGTTGGAATCCAACAACATCTGTAGGTTGCAGCTTCCAGGCTGCTGTTTCACCCCTGTGGTGTATCACCGAATTGGAACAAATGTTCTGTATTTCAATTTTTTGAAAATGAGGTCAGTGCTTTGCCTCCAAGGCTTCTGGCAGAGAGATTAGTAAGATTAAGATGCGATAGAATTTATTAAATCGTTAGCAACGTCAGGATATCTTGCCAACATATATTGTAAATATTAATAATCAATTACCAAGAAATATTTTGAGTCTCAACCGCTGTGATTAAATGCTTGTCCTAAATCTCCTGCAACTTAGACTGTCGAAGTTGATACATTTAGTGATTTATATTATGCATAGATAGGTTTTTGCTTAATCCCATATCTAACGATAGATCAGTGCGACACCAAGTTATCTATCAAAAGTAAAATATGCTGTTTTGCATTCACTTAGGTGTATAATTCTGAAGTCTTGTTGGTTAGTGTTGTGCTGAATGTATCTTGTTCACTGACTGGAAAGCACCTTTTAAATGAAATCGGAGTAAGGAACATAGACAAGTTGGAAGGCTTAGACTTTCCTTCATTTCGTAGCAGACAGGGGTCTTTTGCTTCTTTGCTACACTGGGTTTTGTCATTTTCCTCCCGGTTTCTCCTTCCAAAGGGGTAAGAAATGGAACTAGAGATTGGCAGGCCCTTGTCTTGATTCCTTAATTTATCTTAATCAATGTCTTTGCTGGATTTGTTTCCACAGAAGTGAAAGATCTGAGTATCTTCCGCCTTCAATTTCAGTGACTTCTTAAAAAGCATTTAATTTGAAAAGTGCCTAAAGCTAATAAAAAGCTTTTAAAAATGTTTAAATCCCTTCCACAATCTGGAAAAGACCAGTTTGCTGCTGGAATCATCATTTTGAATCATCTGAGGGAATAAAATACATGCATGTAATTATTCGTAATGAAATATTATATATTTATATAAATAATCTCTCTCTATATTGTTTCATTATAATGTATGTGATATTCTTGGCCAACTTGGGTACTAAATATATATAATATGTTTATGTCTGTATAATATATATTTGGCGCCCAAGATGGCCAAGAATGATACACCACAAAATGTATAATGAAACACAATAAAATTGCCTATTAAATATTAAATACCAGTATATTAAATAATACATTTAAAATCAAATCTATTACACACATTTAGTAATATTAATTTACTTAATGCTTTGTTACCCTTCTCTTCCACTGGGAAGGCTTCCAAAATAATTTCTTAATTTTTTTTTAAAGTCCCACAGACTTATGCAGTTCTCTAGCCAAATTTCTGTTTTTCGGTTTTTTTGGGTGGATTTGATGATTTATAGATTTGATTTAAAATTGAGTTATTTTTAGAGGAATCTCTAGGTCCTCCAGCTTGACTCTGTATTCAACTTCTTCCAGTCATGCTGAAGAATCTAGAGATTTCTAGAGATAACACTTCACTAGGAATCTATATGTTCTTTAATGCAATTTTGTGTTTAGCTTCCAGAGGAAGTTGATCATAGAATCATTTTTGAAGAAAAATAAATAAATAAAAAATAGCAGGATATTTAGTGTCAGTTCCTGGTATGACTTCTTATATCAGGTCCCCAGGTAGTCTATTTTAATATAATAAAACATTGGAAAGACCAAGGGTGCATCTACACCAGTGGTTCCCAAACTGTGGTCTGCAAGAACTAAAATATGGTCTGTGGTCTCACTGTTACTACACCATTGTAATGAGATTACCTGTTCTTGTGAAACCCTCTTATAGTGCCTAGGCTTATTAAATGTGGTTTTCGGTGGCTGGGCAGATAGCAACTACCAGGTGGCATATTTTCTGTATCAGAAACTAGAACTGATGTGGTCTATCCAATGCAATTTTCTAAATCAGCACCCCAAATACCTGAACTGAATCTAAAATTGACCAAAAACTGATTTGTAACCCTTTTGGTACTAATGTTGGAAAGTGGTCCCTGGTCAAAGTGGTCCCTGATCAAAAGAAAGTTGGGAACCACTAATCTACATTGTAGAATTAGTGCAGTTTGACACGCCTTTAACTTCCATATCTCAATGGAAAGATAAAGTTCTTGTAAAACTACAGTTCCAATGATTCTATAAATTTGTGCCATGGCAGTTAAAATAGTATTGAACTGCATAATTTCCATGGTATATGCACCTCAAGAACCAAAGCTGGGACTTTTAAATCTGCCTGGATGGGTCTTATATCTCCAGAAGTATCCACACTATCCACAGATATTGAGAACAGGGCTACTACTGTTTTGTGGAATGTTTTCCAAACATTGTGTTGTATTGAAATCATGATTAGAATCTGTGGCATAAAGATCATATGGTGAATATGCCAAGCTTTGGAAACAATCTATTTTATTTCATTATAAATTCAGTCATTTCGTGGTACACCAGTTTTGGATCTTGCCAAATAAATAAATATGCACCACAACGTGTTGTTTTGACACCAAGTAGATTGAGGGAATATGTAGGGCAGTATCATTTAGCAGAAAGGTGCTCGCTGTCCATGGTGCTCAGATGCATTACCTAAGGCTTGCCAGGCCCTCTGTGACATCAGGGTGGTTAAGTCAATGGGAGCCAGGGGGCCTGTAAGCCTTTGGTTTGCTCGACCCTCTGACACCAAACTCATATTAGCCTCTTGCTGTTGAATGACACAGCCCATAGGTTGTCAGAACAATTCTTTAGAAACTATATGTGAGGACATGGGTTCATAGGAATCTTATAACCATTGTCAAAATGTATATAGTTCAATCAACTGCTTCTCTACATGCACAGAGAAAGACTTTGCAAGGATTCCAGCACAAAGTATAAGTGAAAGAACATTTAGAAAAGAGATGGTTGCTTTTGATGCTCTTTGCAGATGGCTTTCAGGTCATGATAGTTGCTAATTTTAGGTATCCCAGTACAAGCTGAGCATTTCTTATCCAAAATTCTTAAAATACCCCAAAATCCAAAATTGTCCACATGAGATTGTGACACCTGTGCTTTTTGGTTCATTGTAGACAAGCACATAAATGTTGTATAAAATTACCTTCACACTATCTATCTATCTATCTATCGATCAATAGATAGATAGATAGATAGATAGATAGATAGGCTGAATATATTAACTGAATGTATGCTAATACTGGTATTTGAAAAAATCTGAATAAAAATATATGAAATCCACAACACTTCTGATCAAAATTATTTTGCTTTGAGTGTCTTTGTGGAAAGAAAAATTGGGGTAATAATAATAATAGTTTTGAAAAAGGAATACTCAACGTGTACTCAAATTGCTTTCATCACATTAAGAGAGAAATGAATACATATTAGCATGAAGTTGAGAGATAAACCTAACCGAACTCTTAATCAACCCTAGTCTTTAACCTTTTTGCTGGTGTGAATTGAGTGGACAGAAGAAATCTAGAAGCAATGTGGTATAATAGTCTGAATAATATCTTAGACTTTAAAAGTCCAGGGTTTACGTTTTGGCCTCAGCCATGGAAACCCTCAGATGATTTTGGACAAGTGATACTTCTTCAGCCTCAGAGGAGGGTGGTAGCAAACAAATTGTACCAAGAAAATCCCATGATAGGTGTGCCTTGGAGTTACTATAACTTAGAAATGACTTGAAAGCATACAAAAGCAAACAAAGGCAAATAAGTCAGCCTTCCCCATTCATTGTGGTGTTCTTTACCTAAAAGAACACCTCTGTAAAAGTCTCTAAGTCCTCCAGTGTAACTCAATGGTCATCTTTTAAATGTTTACCACAAAACCACACTGTAGATCTAGAAATGTTAGAGCAAGGATGAACAACCTCCGACCCGCGGCCCGGATTCGGCCCGGCAGCCAATGCTGCCCGGCCCTTGGCTCTCTCAAAGCTTCGTCCTGAATAGAGGGAGGCGAACTCCCATTTATTTATTTATTTATTTATTAGTCAATTTTATATTCCGCTCCTCCCTGCAGGCTCGGGGCGGATCACAACACAAAAGTAAAATGCGCAATACAATGCACAACAGTTTCCATAAAACAATAAAAACACAATTCAATCAAAAGCCAGCTTATTACAAATCATCGGTCATAGTTTGAGCGTTAGAGCCACCTCTTTCAAGTCAGCCAAAGGCTGTTCTAAAGAGGACAGTCTTGCAGGCTCTTCGAGAAAGGGCCCAGTTCATGTATTGCCCGGACATGATTGGGGAGCGAATTCCAGGTCATAGGGGCCACAAATGAAAAGGCCCGTTGTCTTGTACTGGACAGATGACAGGCGCGGGGTGATGGAACAACCAGTAGGTTCTGCTCTTCTGAGCGCAGTGATCTCGGGGGAACGTACGGGGTAAGGCGGTCCCTTAGGTACTCAGGCCCTAGACCGTGCAAGGCCTTAAAGGTTAGCACCAACACCTTGAAGGCAATCCGGCACTCGATGGGGGGAGCCAGTGCAGTTGCCGTAAAATAGGTGTAATATGCTCCCTTACTGGTGCTCCCACCAGCAAGCGAGCGGCGGCATTCTGCACCAGCTTGAGTTTCCGGATTGTCGACAAGGGAAGACCCACGTGAGGCGTTACAGTAGTCCAGTCTCGAGATGACCGTCGCCTGGATCACCGTGGCCAGGTCGTCCCTGGACAGGTAGGGTGCCAGTCGCCTAGCCTGGCGGAGGTGGTAAACGCCCGTTTGCTGACCATGGCGACCTGAGTCTCCATGGTCAGCAAAGGGTCCAATTGGACACCTAAGCTCTTTACGAGGGATGACGGGCTAAGCTGCTCGCCATCCATTGGGGCGGCTACAAACATGAAGAAGCAGGCAGGCAGGCAAGCAGAGGGGAAGGGAAGGGGAGGCGGCCAGGAGCAAGAGCATGCCTTCGCCCCCCTCCTCCTCCCTTCACTTCCTCCTCGCGCGCTTCCCCCTCCCTCTTGCCTTGGCGCTCTTTCCCTTCTTCTGTTTCCTGTCTTCCTCTTTCCTTCCCTCCCTCCCTCTCTCCCTCTCTCTTTCCCCCTTTCATTCCTTCCCCCTTTCACGACCTGAACGAAAGAGGGAAGGAGTGGGCGTGCCACGATGGAGAGGGGGTGGGGCCAGAGTAGGAAAGGGGCGGGGCTGATGTCAGAGCGTGCAGGGGGGGGCACTTCCATTCCCACCTCATATTCCTCCTCTTCTGCCTCTTTGGGCAAATTGAGGATTCGTGCCAAGTTTGGTCCTGATCAATCATTATTTGAGTCCACAGTGCTCTCTGGATGTAAGAGAACTACAACTCCCAAATTCAAGGTAAATGCCCAGCAAACCATTTCAGTACTTTCTGTCGGTCTCATGAGAGTTCAGTGTGCCAAGTTTGGTTCAAGATGGCTAAATGGCCATCTGTGAGGAATGCTTTGTGATGGCCCTTGGAGGTCTCCTCCTACTCTAGGAACCTGTTGTTGTTATTATTATTAATATTATCATTATTATTATTATTATTATTATGCTCTCACTGAAATAAATTTCCAAATATTTTGCTTTCATGGCTTTCTGAGTTAAAAAGGTTCCTGACCCCTGATATAATGACTCACAAATGATACAAATGTTCACATTTTGTTAACTATTGTTTTAATTATTTTTTAATTTATTTATTATTCGTACTTGTCAGTCGCCACTTTCGGTGTGGCTCGGGGCGACTTACAACAATGGATTCAATGGTTTTGTAGTGAATAAATGTTAGTTTTCCTATGACAACCTCTCTTTTTCATTGCTCATAACATATACTCTTATCAGTCTTATTAATATATCAAAAATGCAATGTAGTGCCTTTTTATTATTTTTAAAGAAATTCAATTGATATTATGTAGAATGTAGTTCAGCCTTTAGGCGCGGCCCTCCATAATATTTTTTTGCCTCTCGTGTGGCCCCTTGGAAAAAATAATTGCCCACCCCTTGTCTAGAGAGATATTCTCTCCAGGAATCTCTATGTCCTCTAGTGCAACTCTATGGGCAGTTTCTAACAGGAGTTTACCATAGAGAATATGTTAATCACATCTACAAAAGTGAAATTCATAAATATGGATGGCCAATTGTAGATCCATATAGATAGGTTTATCTTTTATATCACCAGGCATTATAGATCGGATGGTTCCTTCCATTTAATTCCCCAACATGACATTTCAGTTCAAACAAAATTTGGTGGTGTTTCACTAAGGAAGTCCTCCTATCTTAAAGCAAAAGCATTAAAATTTCAACTGTGTAAAGATAGGAGAAAAGATCCATAAAATACTTGCTTTTGAAACAGAAACAGAAACAGTAATTGCCAAGCTCTGCTTCTCTCTTCCCCTGGTGCTTTGGCCAGTGTAACTGAAGGGTCAGATTGAACTCACGTGTTATGAATAATGGAACGCCTCCTTGCATTTCATGTTCGTAGAGGATGGGACCATTTCAGGGCTCTGGAAAGAAAATGAATTGTTATGTTCTGAGCAGTGGACCTGCTGCCCATGGAAAACCTCTATTATCTGTTGTGAGTGACAGGTCAACAGTGCATCTGTAGCATTTTCATGTTTGCTATCTTTGTATTGTGGCAATCGATACCCCTGGAGCCAAGAGATGTCCATCCCAATCTTAATTCCTGTTGTTTCACAAGCTGCTATGCCACATTACTTCAGAGTCTGCTCATTGGTTCATAATAACTGGAATTTATTTTACTTTTGAGGTTAACCTAGAAATGAAATCTAGGTTACTTGCTAGTAAATCTTTCACAAATATAGCTTAACTTTCAGGGGTTGGGGAGGGTTGTTGTTTTGGTATGTACAGATGTTGATATATCTTAACATTTGAAAGAGATTGTACAATTTGTGCATTCCTTATCCAGAATTCCAAGATCCAAAATACTCATATGGGCAGATAACATGGTGACTCCTTGCTTTTTGATAGTTCAATGTATTCAAGCTTTGTCTGATGCACAAAATTATTAAATCTATTGAGTATAAATTACCTTTAGGCTATGTGTATAAAGTGTATTTGAAACATAAATGAATTCCATATTTTGAGCTGGAACACATCTTCAACATATTTCGTTAAGTACAATCAATCAACCAAAGGCTTTAGTACAGCCAACAGACCATGAAAAAAAATATTCAAATTTATTCAATCAACCAAAGGCTTTAGTACAGCCAACAGACCATGAAAAAAATATTCAAATTTATTCAGGCGCTTGAAAATCCAGGGTTAAAAAAAAATCAGGAAAAATAGAGTTTTTCTGATTCCAAGCAATTTGCATAAGGGATACTCTGTTTGTATATACCATAATCTGAATTTGAGATGAGCAAGTCTAATAGTTTTACTTTCTCTTTTATTCAATATCTTCCTCCCCATCAAAACCACTAACTGAATCCATTAAATGTATGAAAAGATTAGTAATTTTGGAAGATTCTAATCAACAGTGTCCCAAATTAAATTATCACTTGTTCCTAATGCTTTTCTAAAAAGTTGCAGTTTAATGACCAGGAAGACTATGTTTCTCTTATCTACTAAAAGATTTGTGTTGGTTTCTTTATTTTGATTTAAGCATGTGTACCATGTGATCTCCTGGCCACGTGTGGACCTTGGGGCTCCGAAATGTGGTTTATGGAGATCCATGGAGTCTTTCCAGTCCCCATCAGCCATTAAACATTACTCAGGCTTTCAGGTGGTTTTCTTTCTATGGAAAAATGTCTAAATTTACTTAAAATGAGCCACTAATATGTCAATCTATATTACCATCCCCAACAAAAAAAAGTTGAAACATGTAAAAATGACAATTAGAGGTGATACAACATCACTTCCAGCATGGCAAAATCTGACAATATTAGTGTGAACTTATCCAATGAACCTGTTTTGGAGATGGGATTTGGTGGTTTGATATCTGACTGAAATCTGGAGTAGATTCACCATCTCATAGGAATTAGAAGGAGCGTAATCCATAACCTGTGTGGAAGAATAGTGTTCAGAACAACATGGATTTTTTTTCTTGACCTTGGATCCTGTGCTGAGCTGCAGATTGAAACTCCTAAGATTTAGCCATTGTGGTTTCTGTTGCTGGTCACTTCATGACATGTTACGGTACATCTTTTCCTATCTTGGCCTTGCAGATTTTGAATGTTGAATAGGAAGAACAGGAAATAGGAATAGGAAAAGGGACCTTGAAAAGGAAAGAATAAGAAAGAGAGCCATTGTGGTGAGAAGGAGGAGTAAAAAGACATTTCACTTATGACCTCATCAGACAGGCAAAATTGCCCATTTATTTACTTTATTTATATTCCACTCACCCCGAAGGGGACTCAGAGCGGATTACAGTACACATACTTGCAGACAATCCCTGCAGTTCAACATATGACATATTGACGAACATACGACATACTTCTGACCACCAGGGGGAGCTGACGCACTCTTCATCTCTTGGCGTTTTCCAGCATCCCTTTGTTGTTCCTTCCGCATTCCTCAGCGATTTGTGGAGTTCTTTAATGGCCTCATAATTCAGTCAAGATTTGCCTCCCCACTTTAATGTGGTATCTTTATCTCCTACTTGACAAATGCCACTGTCTTTCAGGCTGCAAATGTCGACAGCAGCCTACACTTAAGGTCGAGCACCCACCTCGACCCGGGCAGGCCTAGAACTCATGACCTACTGGTCAGAGAGATCTTATGCAGCTGACTCTTAGCCAGCTGCACCACATTCCCGGTGCATTCCCATTGTTCACCAGTTCCTGTTCACTTTTGTCACGGAGTCCAACTGTACATCTACCTCTGGCAGGGCTCTGTGGCAAAAGGGAAGAGGGACCAGCATGCGCCATGGTGGCAGCAACACAGGAGGCTTCCCGTGTTGCATTGCCAACAGTGTGTCACTGGATGCTGGTATGTGAAGTGATTTATAGTTTCCAAATCATGTCCTCCCCGAAACATTTGATTGCAAGTGTCCTGGAAGCAAGCAAAATTACAGCAGAGTCCTTTCACAGGATATATATGCTTCTCTCAATTGATCAGCAGAGAACTGCTAGCATTTGACGTTACGTATGCACACTGTTTAGTAAACTCACGGATTCAGGTTTTCATCCAAAATATCCAGAGGCTTTTATCTTCATTGCAATATATACAAATATACAAACAGGATACACAAATCCACTTTCCCTGTGCTTGCAAACCATCAGAGTAATCAAATGGTCACATACAATATAGGCAGATTCTCACACCTGAGTCACACAGGAGAGAGAAAAATGGATTATTTCACCCTCCTATAAGTGACCTGCTTATAGGTCATCAGTAAGAGACATTGGCTGATGCAACACCTTTACAATAACCCTCACATGGTTAAGAGTCCGCCATTACCACATTCCCTTGGGTATTGCATCATGATATTCACAGTCATTACTCAAATGCCATCAATCAATCACATGTTCATCAAACAGTATTTTTTTCCTGTGATAAGAAATGCTCTGCAGGCTGGTGGATGGTTCCCCCTGTGGGATGGGGTAAGGGGAAAGCCAGGCATTGCAGGGCATGTCGTGATGGGTTCTCCATGGCCTCTGCCAGACCCCATATCACTTAGTATGATTTGGTCCTTAGAAGCTATCAAGGGAGAGAGTGAAGGGTAATGAGAGAATGAGAAAGAATCTACATTTGGAAGGCAGACAACCTGTCTCCTACAAGTGTCTTTTTTCTTTTTGCTGATTCAAGATAGGAGGCCCGGCTTCCAACAAACTGGAAAACCGCTGTCATTTCAAATTGAGAAATCTGGCAAGCTCCTTTGGCTCAGCTGGACAGGACAGGCTTGCTTTGATTTCTAAAGGACTCTGCTGTAGTGCCGATCCCTTCCTCTGTCAGCTGAAATTGATTGAAATGGATGATCCGTGTCCAGCAGGCCGGTTGCATGCTGAGGAGAATCGGGATGCTTGGCTTCGAAATGGCTTAGCAGAAGCTCTGGGAATCTTCTTTGTTTTGCCGTGCCTTTTTCCCCATAAAGTTATACTGACCACAACTTTATTGGAATGTCTTGTAACAGAATTTGTGCGGTGCGCCCTTTAGGTTCTGGTTTCAGATGACAGATTTTAGAAAATTGCTTTCAAAAAGTAGTGAGTTACAATTGCAGTCCAAGACCTCCAGATTTTTCTTTGCTGTAACTATACAGTATAATCTGCCCTTAACATTCATTGGGGTTAGGGGTGGAGGACCCCTACAAAGTTAGAAAAAGGTAAATATAAAAAGCCTGTTTTTTATCTGAGAATCGCTAGCTTTTTCAGCACGACATGTTGACTAGACACAGTGTTTCCCAACCAGTGTGCCGTGGCACACTAGTGTGCCGTGAGCGATCATAAGGTGTGCCGTGGGAAATTGGAACCTCCAATACCCTTTCTTCTCCCTCCTGCCGAACACTTTTTCTTCTCCACTCGGGCTCCCTTCTTCCCAGCCTCGCTCTGCTTGCTTTGCCTTGCTTTGCTCATGCTGCTGCTTCTGCTGGAGGGGGGAGGGAGGAAGACGTGACCCGTGCAGGCACTACTGCGCAGACTCCCCCCATGTCTTTCTCCCTCCCCTCCACAGTGCTCTCTGGATATAGGTGAACTACAACTCCAAAACTCAAGGTCAATGCCCACCAAACTCTTATAGTATTTTTTCTTGGTTATGGTAGTTCTGTGAGGGAAGTTTGATTCCATTCCATCATTGGTGGAGTTCAGAATGCTCTTTGATTGCGGGTGAACTATAATTCCCAGCTGTTGAGCAAGACCTTTGTGTGCGTCTTTCTGCCTTTCCTGCCAGAATATCTGTGTTGTGTTCATCGAAATAGGCCCAGGTTTCACACTGAATGTACATACATTTTAAAACATATTAACTAGATGTATTACTGTGTTAGAGTGTCATTTTGTGTCATTTTGGTTGGTGGTGTGCCCCAGGATTTTGTAAATGTAAAAAGTGTGCCACGACTCAAAAAAGGTTGAAAAACACTGGACTAGACAACATTTTGCAGATTTAATTATTTGCTGATTTGATTGAAATGCTCTTTTAGGTGTCTCTTCATCCTTCCATGCAAATCCATGGCCAATTTCTTGCAGAATTTGACCACAAAATTGCATTGGGGAAGGTATGGATTTCTAGAAATAACTTTTTAAAAAATGAAATATGTAAATAATCAAATCTACAAAAGTCAAACCCAGAAATGTGGAGGGCCAATTGTAATTACATTTTAAGGTTTTTGCTTGGTTTTCATAGTAGCTGTTAGGAAAACATTTAATTTATTTCATCATTTCTATTCTGCCCTTCTCACCCCGCAGGGGACTCAGGGCGGATTACAAAGTACATATACAGGCAAACACCCAATGCCAGAGACACACAATACATACAGACAGACAACAGAGGCTATTTAACATTCCAGATTCCAGCCACTAGAGGGAGCTCCTGCATTCCTTCATTTTTTGCACACTTCCTGGAGATTCCACGGCCTCATAAATCAACCAAATAAGCCTCCCCACAAAGTAGTACTTAAATATCCTACTTGACAGATGCAACTGTCTTTAGGGTTGCAAAGGTCAACAACTAGCTACACAAATTGGTCGAGAGCTCACCCCGACCTGGGCAGGCTTCAAACTAATGACCTTCTGGTCAGTAGTGATCTTAATGCAGCTGACTCCCAGCCAGCTGCACCACAGTCCCAGTACTTAACATAAGAAGGTTGCAAATTGCTAACCAAATCACTTTAAATGGTGATGCTACACCCACCCTCCAATGATACAAATAACAAAAATAGTCACTGTACGTCTACAAGAGTAATGACATTGTCCCTTGTTGTGTTACAAGGCAAAGGAGAGTGGCAAAGGAGAGTGGCTGTGCACGAAAAGCAAGGAATGGCAAAAGGGGCTGGACTAAACTAATCCACAGTAAATAAACATTAACAGCATGAATGCACAGTCCCGAAACGTTCCCATCAACGGGGAAAATCAAAGTCAATGCATAATATATTGTCCAAAGATAAATGGAATAATATGTAACTCATCACAGTCCCAAGGGAAGATGTCCACTGGACTTTGATTTTCCCCATTGATGGGAACGTTCCGGGACTGTGTCCTTTGCGAATCCTTGGAGGAACTTTCCTCATTGATTTTTGCGTCTCCTGCTTACTTGCATGTAAGCCACTCCTTTTCACTTGTGTTGCTCTCAGTATATGGATAATTACCAATTAATGTGATATTATGTGTTGATTCCATTGACAATATATTTCTATAGCCACATTGGGTTTGTGCATTCATGCTGTTAATGTTTATTTTATGCAGATTAGTTTAGTCCAGCCAGGCATGTAGCCAGGGGGGGCTAAGGGGGCTTTACCCCCCCCCCCTTGAAATTCTCAGGGTGGTCAGCGAGAAGGCGTTACTGGTACATTATTTAAACTGTTATGTTGATTCATATCATGATCTGATCACCATGCTCATTATATCCCACCTTCATGGGGTTTATGGGTGTAACAATACAAAAGGTTTGCTAGGGTAAACCCTCTTCCACCCAGTCTCAGCCCCCCCCCGAACCAAACTCAGCCCCCCCCCAAACCAAAATCCTGGCTACGGCCCTGAGTCCAGCCCATTTTGCCTTTCCTTGTTGTGTTACAGTCATAATATGAGTATGACACCTTCTACACTGCCATATCTGTTTTGAGCTGGATTAGATGTCAGTGAAGACTCATATAATCTAGTAGAAAGCAGACAATGTGGATTATCTGCTTTGATAATCTGGATTATATGACAGTGTAGAAAGGGCCTTAGAGTTGCTGTAAATTGAAAATAATTTGAAACCATGCAACAACCATCCAAACCTGTGCTTCCCAATCTGTGGGTCCCCAGAAGTTTTGGCCTTCAACTCCCAGAAATCCTAATGGTTTATAAACGGCTGGGATTTCTGGGAGTTGTAGGCCAAAACATCTGGGGACCCACAGGTTGGGAACCACTGTCCTAACAGCTGGTAAACTGGCTGGGATTTCTGGGAGTTGAAGTCCAAAACACCCGAAGGACCAAAGGTTGGGAACCACTGATAAACACACTCATCAGTGCCATTCCTTTATCTCTCCATCATCCACATTTCTAAGGGAAATGAAGAAGGAGATAAATGTGGAACAAATGTGAAATAGTGCACTACAATGGATGTTCATTGTTCTAATATTGCATTTTTTAGTATTGTTAGTCACCTTGGGTGCAATTATGTAGGTGGTTGGTGAGACATAAGTTTTCTTCATAAATAAATTAAATGAATAAATTGGGTGAACCAGGCAGTTCTCCGCCTTATATTTCACAGCTGGACCCCTCTTCTCCCCCAATTACATCTCTGTTTTGCTATTGTTGGCAGCGGAAGGAGATTAAGCCTCCATTGCCAGCAGTGGGCACCCTGCAGATGCAGGAAATTGTGGAGTGGAGCCAAAATGCCCAAAGCATCATGTAGCCCAGCAACCAGACTTATGACTTCAAGAGTCTTCTTCTGCTCCCCCCCCCCCCCAGATGCATGTTCCCACCTGATAAAGGCTCTCCAGCCCTCCTCCCAAGCTTGTTTGTGGGAACCTTATGTAATGATTAAAAATAGAATTCGGGTGTGTGTAATCACAGTGTGAAGCCAAATCCATTACAAAGATCCCGCTGGTGAGGGATGTTATACAGTAATTCTGCATGAAAGTTATTAGCATGATAACAACCTGGGTCTTCTGATGCCAGCTTGTTCCGAAAACAAGGGACCTGCTGGAGAGTGGAGAATATCTCCATAGAAATTAATTGGGCGGAACACAAAAAAAGAGACTTTGTTTTAAAATTAGATATTCAAATAACTCACTTCCTAGCTTCCATTTAGTGTGGCTGCCTCCTCCTTCCCCTCCCTGCAATTTCACACAATGTTTATGGCAGGGATCAGATCTGTCAGTCCACTCCAGATGTCCCATCCGCAGAGAAAGACAATCCGTCCGGAATTTGCTTTGATTAATTCCGAACAAAATCACTGTTAAAACAAGCACTTCATCCATCGCAATGCGACTGCAATTGAATGTTATTAACATAATCTGGTCATTAATGCTTTGCCTATGAAATAAAGTTGCTTCACGTGTCCATATTGTGCTATCTCCGTTCCAAAGGATATATAATATTTCTCATCATCTTCACCATTTCACACCTGAAAACCAGGATATATGTTGCCAGGTTATATCAAAGAGTTCTCAAGTTCGAATAGGTCATGAGTGGGGAAGAATAGGCAATTTAGGAGAGTCTGCAGTAGTTTCATTTTGCCTGAGTCTACTAGGAAGAGCAAGATACTTCACTTTAATCTCAAAATACTCTAATATGAAAAAAACATGGCCAACAGTAGTAGAATCTGTGGACTCCTGGGATCTGTAGTTTGGTCAGGCACCACCACTTTGATAGAGAAGGCTAAAGATCTTGCAGAACTTCTACTCCCAGGATTCCATAGCATCGAGCCATGGCAATTAAGGTGGTGTCAAAATGCATCATTCTACAGTGCAGATGTGCCCAGTGTTTGAATTGGCTCTAGTGCAGTGTTTATCAACCTAGGGGTTGGGACCCCTGGGGGGGGGGGTAATGAGGGGTTGTGAGAGGGGTTGCCAAATACCCGCACAAAACACAGTCATCATCAAGATTTATTACGGTCAATGACCAGCATAAAAAAATGTACGAGCATCAGGATGTACAAACATCAGGGTACACACACATGTACAAACACTTACTTAGGCAACCTAACCATCCCTAAACATAAGAAGGCCCGTTGTCCGAGCCTATTTGCAAAGGCACTCCGAATCTAGGAACAATGTCTTTCAAAAGGGCCTTAACTACTTCCGTCGTTCTCTTTGGCTAAATTCAATGTACTCCCTTCTGTTGTACTGGAGGGAAGATACAACAAAGTATTATACAACGAACACCTATGTCCCTGTGAGGCACAGGCAGTGGAAACTGTGGAGCATGCTTTGTTGTATTGCTCTTTTTACCGTGACCTTCGTAAACATTTTATAAATCCAATTTTAGAAAGTCTACCAGGGAGATCTGTAAGATTTTATATAGATTATCTCTTGTCTGACCAACACCCCAAGGTCACTGTTAGGGTCTCCAGCTTCTATGCAGCAGCAATAGCTTGTCGGCGCAAGATGCTGTCACAGTCTTAGAAAGTTTTAATATTTACTTCAGTTTTACCATTGCCATTTTAGCATTTAAATGTTTAATACCGTTTTAACACAGTATTTTTTGTTGGTCATGGGGGTTCAATGTGGGAAGTTTGGCCCAATTCTATTCTTCTTCTTTTTTTGAAATATATTTATTAGGTTTTGCCATAAACAGTAAAAGTGGGGGAACAATTTCAGGTAAAGGACAGTAGGAGCGGAAGAGAGAGGGGAAGAAGACTGGGAGGTGGGCTTAGAGTAGTGAGTTGGGGGGGTCGGGGAGGGGGGGTTGGGGGGGGAGAGGGAAGTCCGGGTGGGAAAGTGGTGGGGAGGAGGGGGGGTATGAGGAGTTGGCTTCCGGTATTACTATATAATCCCATTTGTTTAGTCCTCGTGTGTGGGGGGCGGGGGGAGTGGTAGTAGGGATGCAAGTGTCTTTGAAAATAATAAGGGGGGGGAGTGCAGTGTGCTCTTGAGGGTTCCTTTTGATTGATTGTCGTTATTCTCCTTCCTCTTTGTCAAATGTCTTGAGCATGGTGCTCCAGGATCTCTGGTCCCATGAAGTGGGTGGAACTTTTCTGGAAGTTTCACGGTTTTGGGGCCGCTGGGGCAACAGGATCCTCCCGGATCTTCATATAGTTCAAGAATGATGACCAATCCGTCCTTTTTAGTGCTCTGCCGTCTGCTCCGCTTAAATAATAGGAGAGCTTGTCCATGCTCATGATGTCCCACACTTTGTCCTCCCAGTCCTCGAGTCGTGGTGGTATTTCAGCCTTCCAGTGCCTCGCATAGACCATCCGTGCAGCCGTGGTCAGGTAGACAAACAGACGTTCTGAATTCTCGTCCGGCATTTCGTCTTCCATCAGCAGACCCAGCAAGTAGGCTTCAGGTTTCTTTTCTAGTGTGGTGAGAAGGACTTTTTGGATACCGACGTGGATGGCCTTCCAATAGGTTATGGCTTCTGGGCAGGTCCACCACATGTGGAAGAAGATTCCGGGGTGTGACCCGCACTTCCAGCATATCGACTGGGTATCTTTGTACATCACCCCCAGCTTCTGTGGCGTCATGTACCACCGGAAGAACAGCTTATACCAATTTTCTTTGAGGTCTGTGGCATAAGTGATCTTCAGCTGTTTCCTCCAGATCTTTTCCCATTCGTGCAGACTGATGGGGCGCCCTACGTTTTGCGCCCATTTGACCATGCAGCTTTTCACTACCTCGGACTCTGTGGCCCATTCCAATAGCTTCAGATAGCCTCTGGAGACAAGCTTTCTATCCTTTCTCAGGAAGGCCTTCCAGAAAGTCTCCTTGTCCTCAAAGTCGACCTGTTCATCCTTTCTGAACCATGCCCTTATGTGGAGGTACTGCAGCCATGTGAGCTGCTCATAGTGGCTTTGCAGGTGGTCCATCGATCTTAAGCATCTCCTCCCTGCTACTTTGGTGGTGAGTTCTTCGTATTTAGGCCATCTTTTCCATCCCAGGGTGGTCTTTTGATGTGCTTCCATAGGGGAGACCCAAAGGGGGGTCCTGACGAAGAACCTCTCCTTGTATCTCTCCCATATCTGATGAGGGCTGCCCTCAGGGGATGTTTTTTGAAGTTGGGGTCCGTTTTAGTGCTCCCGTACCATAAGTATCCATGCCATCCCGCCCTGAGGTCGAATCCCTCCAATGCCAGAAGATCCTCTCTGGACAGGTCTATCCAGTCTTTTACGAAGGTCAGCCCACACGCTTCATGGTACATCCTTAGGTCCGGGAGACCCAGGCCCCCCCTCTCCTTTCTGTCTATCAGGGATGTGTATCTGATTCTGGCTTTCTTGGAGTCCCATATGAAGTTGAGGATGTCCTTTTTCCAAGCTTCGAAGGTAGTACTGGCTTTAATGATGGGAATATTTTGGAGGCCCAATTCTATTCTTGGCAGGGTTCAGAATGCTCTTTGATTGTAGGTGAACTAGAAATTCTCAGTCAGTCAGTAGCCTTTATTTCGGTCAACAAACCATTGGCTAAGTCAGGTGAAAGTAGAACAATGGAATACAACATTTAAGAAATTAATAACATCACATTTGGGTTATGATTAATAAAAACAAGTGTCACAATTCACTATCGGTTGAATGATTGTCTTTATAAGTTAAAGCAGGAACTGATTCAAACAGGAACCCAAGCAACATTCCATGGCTAACCAAATCCACTGCAGAGAAGCCAATCTCATAGATCTAGGAGACACTCCTAAACCATTAAATCAGCTCCCCACAGCAGAGAAGCTGGAATCAGAGCCCATCACTGAAACACCGTTTAGTGAGCTATACATAGGCGAGGAAGATAACCTGCTGGAAACTAGAAATTCTAACAACTACAACTCTCAAATGACAAGGTCTATTTTCCCCAAACTCCACCGGTGTTCATATTTGGGCATATGTTCAAGTTCACTTTATTATAGTCAATGACTAACTCATGAGAAGAGGGATAAAGTCCTGCACAAACACATATTAAGTATCTGTGCCAAGCTTGGTCCAAATCCATCATAGTTTGGGTCCACAATGCTCCCTGGATGTAGGTGAAGTATAACTCCAAACTCAAGGTCAATGCCCTCCAAACTCTTCCAGTATTTTCTGTTGGGCATTGGGAGCACTGTGTGCCAAGTTTGGTTCAGTTCCATCATTGGTGGAGTTCAGAATGCTCTTTGGTTGTAGGTGAACTATAAATCTCAGCACCTACAACTCCCAAATGACAAAATCAATCATCCCGCAACCCCCACCAGTATTCAAATTTGGGTATATTGGGTATTTGCACCAAATTTGGTGCAGTGAATGAAAATACATCTTGCATACCGGATATTTACATTGTGATCCACAACAGTAGCCAAATTACAGTTAAGATGTAGCAACAAAAATAATTTTATGGTTGGGGGGTCACTACAACACAAGTATTAAGGGGTTGCAACATTAGGAAGGTTGAGAACCACTGCTCTAATGTTTCTATTTTGTGTCTTTAAAAAAAACCAGACAAATAACAAAGAGCAGCAGGAAGCCAGTTTCAGATGCTTGTGGTAGCATTCAAAACGGGTGCTTGGGGTTTAATATATTACTCTTAATAGAGATTGAAGAATCAATGCCAACAGTGTTAAATTCTGCAAGAGACTTTGTTCACAGTGTGAGTCATAAAAAGGCCTGGATTGAAGGTCAGATAGTGGGATAAAGAAGGACGGAGGAAACAGGAGTGAAGACTTTAGAGTCAAGTATAAGCTACAGTGACTGGGAAAACTAAGAGTGGGAGCTATAACAGGGATGGGCAAACTACGGCTCCCGGGCCGAATCAGGCCCGGCAGCCGATGCTGTCCGGTCCTTGGCTCCCTCAAGGCTTCGCTGTGAAGAGAGGGAGACGAACTCCCACTGGGGCGGCTGCAAATGTGAAGACGCAGGCTCGCAGGCAAGCAGAGGGGAAGGGAAGGGAGGGGAAAGAAGGGGAGGTGTCCAGGAGTAAGAGCATGTCTTTGCCTTCGCCCTCCTCCTCCCTTCACTTCCTCCTCACGCGCTCCCTCCTCTCTCTTGCCTCGACACTCTTTCCCTTCTTCTGTCTTCCCTTTCCTGTCTTCCCGTTTCCTTCCTTCCCTCCCTCCCTCTTTCTTTCCCCCTTTAATTCCTTCCCCCACCTGAATGGAAGAGGGAAGGAGAGAGAGTGCAGCGAGGGCAAGGGGGTGTGGCCAGAGCAGGAAAGGGGCGGGGCCAGAGCAGGAAAGGGCCACATGTGCCTGGGGGGGAGGCTTCCATTCCCTCCTCTTCTGCCTCTTTGGACAAATTGAGGATTTGTGCCAAGTTTGGTCCTGATCCAACATTATTTGAGTCCACAGTGCTCTCTGGATGTAGGAGAACTACAACTCCCAAACTCAAAGGTAAATGCCCAGCAAACCCTTTCAGTACTTCATGTTGGTCTCATGAGAGTTCAGTGTGTCAAGTTTGGTTCAAGATGGCTGAATGGCCATCTGTGAGGAAAGCTCTGATTGTGTTTTTCTCTTATGGCAGAAGGAGGTTGGACTGGATGGCCCTTGGAGGTATCCTCCTATTCTAGGAACCTGTTGTTGTTATTATTATTATTATTAGCAGAGGCTGAATGAATATTATTATTATTATGCTCTCACTGAAATACATTTCCAAATATTTTGCTTTTATGGCTCTCTGAGTCAAAAAGGTTCCTCACCCCTGATATAATGAATCACAAATGATACAAATGTTCACATTTTGTTAACCATTGTTTGGTAAAATGTTAGTGAATAAATGTCATTTTTCCTATGGCAACCTCTGTTTTTCATTGCTCATAACATATACTCTTATCAGTCTTATTAATATATCAAAAACGCAATGTAGTGCCTTTTTATCATTATTAAAGAAATTCAATTGATATTATGTAGAATGTAGTTCAGCCTTTAGGTGTGGCCCTCCATAATATTTTTTGGCTCTCGTGTGGCCCCTTGGAAAAAATTATTGCCCACCCCTGAGCTATAACCATTTCCAAAGACCAAAGAAGAGAAAGATTCAATAATGGAGGCACAATGTTGATACAATGGTGAGAAATTGTAACTGCAGCAGTGGCGAGGAATCCTTAGTTGTTAGAGGTGTTATTAAAAGGAAGTAAAGCACAGTCTGCATCCGACTAATAGCTGAGTCAAAGATGACTCCTTAATTTAAGAGTGTGATTGACAAGAAGTTGACAGCGAGAGGTTGAAAGAAGAAGGCACAATAATAGAGCCCTGTATATATATGATACACTCTTTCTTATATTAAAAAAAGGCATGAGGGGGCTGGAAAGAGGAAATAATTGTAAATGACTCAGTCCATTCATGGCCAGCAGAGCTGGTGTCCACATCTGGTGTATTCAACATGCTCTGCTCCTTCCTACACAGCCTTCATTCATTGCACTGGGCCTTGTGTGGGACTGCTGCGTGATGAATAGGGTCTAAACAGCAGCACTCTTTTGGAAAATGTAACTGGTGTCTTAAAAAAAACCCCATGATTTTCTTTCTTGTATGAATTGGTCAAATTAAAAAAACAAACATAATCCACTAAACTCTATTTTAAAAATATGTAACTGCTTCATAAACTGTCAGGAGCATGTACTTTGACAAACCAAGCTCCCATTTGTCTCTTTACTAATCCCGCCAGGGCAAAAGGATGGGAAAAGCTGCATTCTCATTCTAGAATTTTTCAGAATGCCTCTCACATTCATGTTTTGCCCTAACTCAGGTTGCAAGGCATCTTCTGTGATTCCTTTGTATTTTGTGCACACACACCCCCTTTAAAAAAAATCAACCCCAAAGCTTATAAGCATCTTAGTTTACAGTTTGTAACCATGGATTTTTTATTCATGGTTTGAAGATACTCTTTAAAAAAAATAAAAATCCACCACCCCCCCCCCCCAAACTTTGATTTTGCCATTAAGGACACCACTTTATGACACTATTTTAAGAATGGGACCCTAACATCCACAGCAGTGTTTCCCAACCAGTGTGCCGTGAGCAATCATCAGGTGTGCCGTGGAAAATTGGAACCTCCAGGAAGGGGGGGGGGGGAGAGTCTAGTGTGTTGAAGTATAAAAACCCTAAGAAACCTACCTCGATAAAGGCACAAAATTACAAACATGCCCCCTCCCCACCCGTTGTCTACTTGGTCTCTCCCTCTCCATGCATTGGGAAAGCCCGCCTCCCTTTCCCTAAGTAGAGACCTTCTCTTGCCTCCTGGGGGTTCTGTGTGGGAAGTTTGGCCCAGTTCTATCATTGGTGGGGTTCAGAATGCTCTTTGATTGTAGGGGAACTATAAATCCCAGCAACTACAACTCCCAAATGTCAAGGTCTATTTCCCCTGAACTCCATCTGTGTTCACATTTGGGCATATGGAGTATTCATGCCAAATTTGGTCCTGATCCAACATTGTTTGAGTCCACAGTGCTTTCTGGATATAGGTAGACTACAACTCCAAAACCCAAGGTCAATGCCCACCAAACTCTTATAGCATTTTCTCTTGGTTATGGGAGTTCTGTGTGGGGAGTTTGTGTCTTTCTGCCATTCCTGCCAGGATACCTATGTTGTGTTGATCGAAACAGGCCCAGGTTTCACACCGAGTGTATAAATACATTTTAAAAACATATTAACTATATGTATTACTGTGTTCGAGTGTCATTTTGTGTCATTTTGGTTGGTGGTGTGCCCCAGGATTTGGTCAAAGTAAAAAGTGTGCCGCGGCTCAAAAAAGGTTAAAAAAACACTGATCCACAGAATATAGTATTCACAAGAAGTTCAGGAACTCCTAGTGGATACCAAGGGTGCACTGTTTGCATTCATTTTTCCAGAAATTAAGGGATGTTTGTGTGCATTTTACAAATATATGTATTCTCAGCCATGCTTTTTTCCCCCAAATATGCATATGTTTTGGGGATTTATTAGGTTTTCAAAAATAATCTGTTCTAAAACAATGAGCTTCAGAAATGTATTGCTTTCTGAATTTCCCATTCCCTTTTTCAGGACATTCTGATGGATAATGTCTACATAGAAGCACAAATTCAACATCTCTAGGGATGTTTTAGAGTAAGCTTTTTGGACAGGAGTCCAGGGATCCTATCCACAGAATTTTCAGCTCTTCATTCTACCCTCAGCAAGCTGACAACATTTTGATGGAACTGAACCAAAGCCTTTGTATTGAACATTAGGATGTGTGCTTGAGTGGATTTTCATGGCTGAGTAGGGATGCCAACTCTGGTTTCTGGAATTCAGCACTCAAACCATTATTCCTTATTTCAGTGGTTCTCAGCATGTAGGTGCCCAGATGTTTTGGCCTGCAACTCCCATAAATCCTAACAGCTGGTAAACTGGCTGGGATTTCTGTGAGTTGTACGCCAAAACTCCTGGGGACCCACAGGTTGAGAAACACTGCTTTATTTGGAATGTGTTGTTGTTGTTGTGTCCCATTATGAGTTTCTGGTTGATGGAAACTGTAAGAACTGGGAGGTATGGAAGGAAGAAATGTGAGTCATGCATTATCACCAATGGGTTTTCACAGCCCAGTGGGCAATCAAACCTCGGTTTCCAGAATCATAGCCCAGTTCTCAATCCAGGCCTGGATTATCCATAAGGCCACCCTAGGCCATGGCCTAGGGGTGCAAGCCAAGGGGGGCGCAATTCACACGGACCTCAAAAAATATGTTGAAACAAAACGGTGTTGTATTGCGGTCTTGACAAAACTGCAACACAACTCTCTCTCTCTCTCTCTCTCTCTCTCTCGGGGGAGGGCAGGGGGAGAGGGCTACGAAGAGGGGGGAGGAGGGAATGCCACCCCCCCTCGTCATCGCCCCCTTGTCAAGGAAGGAGGGTGCGAGGCGCGCTACGAAGAGGAGGAGGAAGAGGGAAGCCCCGCCCCCAGGGCCAATGCCGCCACCGGGGGGTGGGGCTTCCCTTCCTTCCTCCTCCTCCTCACACCCTCGGCCCTCCTTCCTTGACTCAAGAAAGAAGGGCACGGGGTGCCGCGAGGAGGAGGGGGTGTGTGTGCGGTAGAGGTTGGTTTGGGGGCATAATTCCAAAGTGTGGCCTAGGATGCCAAAAGGGGTTAATCCGGGCCTGTCTCAATCCACTATGCCACACTGGAAGACAGCTCCCCAAATTCATATGATCATTGCCCCAGCTTGTTTGGGAATGGTGATAAATGATTTGACATAACACAAATCCCCTCTATAGGCAGTTGTACTTCTTTTTGCTATTATGAAACTAACAGGAGGGCAAAATTATCAAAGGGCTGGAAACCATGGCCCGTGAGGAATGGCTTAAAGACCTGGATCTGTTTAGCCTGCAGAAGAAAAAGTTGAGGGAAGACATGAGCATCACCATATGTGAAAGGATGTCATAAAGGAAGAGGGAGCAGGCTTGTTTTCTGCTGCCCTCGAGACTAGAACTTGGAGCAATCGGTTCAGATTCAGTAAAGGAGATTCCACCTGAACATTAGGAAGAACTTCCTGAACATAAGAGCTCTTCGGTGGTAGAACTCACTGCCTTTGAATGTGGCGGAGGCTCCTTCTTGCAGGCTTTTAACAGGGGCTAGATCAGTGTTTTTCAACCTTTTTTGAGCCGCGGCACATTTTTTACATTTACAAAATCCTGGGGCACGCCACCACCCAAAATGACATAAAATTACACTCTTAACATAGTAATACATATAGCTAATATGTTTTAAAATGTATTTATACACTCAGTGTGAAACCTGGGCCTGTTTCGATGAACACAACATATATATGACTTCCTCTCACATATTTATACATGGCTATCATGTCTTCTCTCAGCCTTCTCTTCTTCAGGCTAAACATGCCCAGCTCTTCAAGCTGCTCCTCATAGAGCTTGTTCTCCAGACCTTTGTGAATTTTCGTCCTGAGTGAAACTTGCTTCCAGTTAACTATGGATGTCATGAAGCTGTTATAAACAGTTCCTTTGGGGGAAGCAACTCTTGAAAAATCCAGTAAAATAGTAAAAAACCATTTCCAATTGGAGAGGCTCAATTTGTTTCTTGGAAACCTGTGAGGGGGCTGCTAGGAGGGGGGAGAGTGCCAATTTCTCACAGCACACCTGATGATCGCTCACAGCACACAAGTGTTCCACGGCACACTGGTTGAGAAACACTGGGCTAGATGGCCATCTGTCTGAGGTGCTTTGATTTTACAGCAGGAGATTGGACTGGATGGTCCCTGTGGTCATTTTCAGCTCTATTATTCTGTGATTCTATCTTTGGTTCATGGTTGTGTAATTGGAATAGCATGTATATAAATGAATGCTTCACGCGTAAGCCATCAGTGCATTTGATATAATGCTGTATTCACTGATTATTTCACCTTTCACGTTGCACAACAGAATGATAAGGTAGACCTACTGACATTAGTATCCAAAAGAAAGATAGAGTGGCACAACTGTTTTGTAACTATGTGTTGATTTACGCACTATAAAAGCACACTGTAGCATCCTGCTCAGAATACATCTAAAGAGATGTTTGCATCTCTATTAAAGCTCAAATGATCAAACCGCACTGCTGGAGCCAGGAGACCTATGCTGATCCCCCAGTCTCTGCTTCGCTTTCCAGTGTTAACTTTGATTTTCTCCCCTAGAGGTTAAAAATAATGACAAAAAAGTAACAAGAAAAAAAATACTCCGATCCCCTGCTAACTAAGATTTGAAATGTAAAAGAAGATGATCAAAAACGCTTGGCCCCCTATGGTCTTTTATATGCCACACTCCAATTTTCCGAGCAGTTAGAACCAATTTTGCAGTCTCCATCTTATAGACAAAGCATTGCTTGCTGGGCGGATGTGCACCTACTCTGAAATGGGCCTTTTGGCAAGGGATGAAGATGCTAGCCTGAAATTCCATTCTGAGGATGGGCATGTGAAAGACACCTGAACCGAATGGGTAATGCCATCTTTCACCTCCCTGGCTCCACAAAATCTAAGTCTTTAATCTGTGCCTGTGTTAGAGAATCTACTTTCCAAGGAGGCATTTGTTCTGCACCATGAATGGAAGGCTTTCAGCGATTTTGTAAAGGAGAGGGTAGAAGTCTATAGACTACTCAAACCACATGGTGCCTTATTCAATAGTTGCTATTGAGAAAAAGACACCCTGGTAATGTGATACAGATGCTATTGCTTGGACTAATGTATACGGCAGGGTTCCTTGATGCAGTCTTGTGATTCTGTGGGGAGTTGTGTTGTGATGTTCCCCTGAAAACAAGTCCCAGCCCCGAGCCATGACTGACTGGGCAATGATCGGATGTCCTTAAGGTGGAATTAACTTGCCTGTGTATTGTTGATAAACTAAATAATGAAAAGATGTAAAATGTATGTACACCTTCTTGAGTGAACGCCTGAGGCATGCTTCCAATTATAAGCCAAAGGAAGGGTTTCAACAGGTTCTGGAAATGGTTGTTTGCCTTTTACAAGATCCCTTTTACAAAAAGCCACAGTTGTGTGGCTTACTATTAACAATCTGTTTCAAGTTTGCCAATTACTAGAGCATGTATTTTTTACATAATCATATCTGTTTTGCCAACAGCTGGTGTTTGCTTCTTCTTAGAAAACATACTTTCTATGCTTGTACATTCCTATGTGAGCCAGTAATGTGTAGTGGTTTGAGCATTCGACTATAGACTTTTTCCCACAACGAAGGCAAACCTGCATTGAAGCACGGGCCTTGTGCATTGCACATCCCACCATTGGTCTGCCGTCTCCCTGCAATTACCCCAACACTTAAAATAGCTTTTAAAAGGGATAGAGCAGTGGAAGTGCATGAAGGCGGGGTTGTGAGAGTATGTGGAAATGTAATTGCAGTACCACCGATTGGCAAATTGGCACTATCTATCTATCTATCTATCTATCTATGTATATAATAAAAGTCAGTGTTTGCGGGTGGTGGTGTGGTGGTGCGGAGAGAGGAATATGTGCCAGCGTTTCGATTGGCTGCCATTGTGGGATTATTTGCATAAAGGGCTCTGATTGGCCAGCCTCAGAACTCCAACATTCTACGGCCCCAGACAGAGGGGATTGGTTGCCACTGAAATGGTATTTGCATAAAGGACTCCGATTGGCCAACCACACTCCAACATTCTAAATTGACTCAGAGGAAAAAGGAAAGGCGTCAGGCAGTCAGACACTGCAGCCCACGGCAGTGACGGATCTGGACAAAACTTGCCAAATAGGGGCCCAATGGCCCACTTCACAACGCGACCCTCACTCAATGCCACAATTATAAATTACATTACGGAAACCCCCCATGACCCACTCTACACCCTGGTGCTGTTTCAAGGAGGATGGACCACAGATGATGAGACTTGAAATACCTCCACTCACCTTCTGAGACTGCTGCAACCCTCATCCAAACAATAATCAAGACCAAATGTAACACACAGAGCCCCCACGACCCACTCTACATCCTGGTGCTGTTTGGAGGGGGATGGACCATGGCCAATGGGACTTGCAGTACCTTCACCAAGTTCCTGAGACCACTGCAAGCCACATAAACATCTAATAGGAACCAACCTTGGCACACAATGCCTTCCTGAAATAACCCGGGCACCACCGGGTCCCCAAGCTAGTAGCACTAATAAAGAAAGGTGTGATAATGGGGATGTTCATGGCAGTTTGTAGCCAGTCATCACACAACTGTTAAGAAACAATGCCCTTTGTGTGATGAAGTCCTATGATTCTGGAGACCAGGGTTTGAAATCCTGCTGGTCTCCAGAGTTGTAGTCCAGCACAAGAGCATGCTGGCTCTTAGTGGCTTGCAATGTTCAAATACTTTTAAAGTAAATATTTTAATTTCTTCCCCAAAAAAGGGAAAAGTTACTTTCAAAAACTGTACCTACTGTCATGGCAACGCTAATTACCAGCTACTTCATGAAATCCTTGGCACAAAAGTAAAATTTTAAAAAATAAATTAAAACTCTGCCACTGGTTAGGGAGGACACACTTTAACTTAGAAGCTACAAGGCGTAGGGCTTTTTCAGTCTCTGGCCCAGCTCTGTGGAACTCGCTGTCACCTTACGTAAGAGCCACGCGTGATCTACGGTCTTTTATGCAAGCTCTTTATTGGACTGGGAATGGACTGACCTGGATTATGACATATAATTTTAATTGGAAATTTTATATGTGATATTTTAACAATTGTTTTAAATGTAAACTCTTATTATAATTGTCTTATTTGGCATCTAATGGTTGCTGATTGTGAGGCCGCTCTGGGCCCCCCCCCCCCCCAGGAGTGAGAAGAATGGGATACAAATGTACAAAACAAACAAACAAATGTGTGAATCCTTTTAAATAATTCTGTAATTGCAAAATGGTGGAAAGCTAACGGTGCCCCATGCAGTCATGCTGGCCACATGACCTTGGAGGTGCCTACAGAAAACACCAGCTCTTCAGCTTAGAAGTGGAGCTGAGCACCACCCCCCAGAATTGGACACGACTAGAATTAATGTCAGGGGAAATTTACCTTTTTTAATAGCAGATAGGCTCATAAAGTTGTTGTTGCAGTTGTTTTAACTACGGCATGAAATGCTTGGGACGGGTGTGCATTATAAATAGAGCAAAAACAGGTAATATGTTATAAAAGACCAAAGTTAGTTATACATTATAAAGGTCAAAGATTTCAACTCAGAAAAGAACAACAGCTGAATAAATACATAAATATTTGAAATGACACTTCCTACAAATTTTGAGCAGCCTTGCTTCTGTTGTAAATTATAAACTACACACTTATGCCCAAATTACTAAGGGGATTTATAGCACCGTTATATGCCTGCATCACCTGAAAAGCGATATTATTTTTAACAGCCCTAAGTCATTTTCAAGACTACTAAGATGCATCACAGCTTCAACTGGTCAAATCTTGCATTAGCAGGCTCTTGGCCATTTTTGTAAGGAGAATTGGGTACTATCCCCTGAAAACTTTAGCATTTCTTGTCTTTGAAAAACAAAACCGCATTTGTTAGACCATACATCCTATTAGAAATCAGAAACTGCCATTTTGGACTAGTACAAGCATATTGATGGGTGTCTCCTAGTAGAGTCTTTTCACAATTTGTTCTTGATGTATGTCTTCAAGTTACTCCTGACTTGTGACATCTGATGCTTTTCAGGCAACTAAACATGGGAGATTGACAATTATGGTTCCCATTGTACAATGAACCAGCACTAAATGTGTTTCCATTGGGAAGAATTGTGTATTTCTTTCCAGGAAACCTGCTAAGGACCAGCAGCCAATGGCTTAGGGTCTGACACTCGTCCAGAATCCTTGCATCGTTTTTTGAGTCACTAAAGCTTTCTTGTAGAGATTTCTAAATACCAAACAAATACTATTATTCCATTGAATGCAGTTAAAGTGGAATCATAATGTGTTAACTAGGTTGTGTGAAAGACCCTTAGGGATTAGTTATGATATAAATCAGAGAAACATCGATTTGGAAGAGACCCGAGAGGCCATCCAGGTCACTCCCTCACAACATAGGAATCAAAGCATTCAAGAGAGATTGCCATCCATTTAAAAGCTCTAGAGCTGTGTTTCCCAACCAGTGTGCACTAGTGTGCCATGAGCGATCATCAGGTGTGCCGTGGGAAATTACAGTGGAGAGAGAGAGAGAGAGAGAGAGACAGAGAGAGAGACAGAGACAGACTAGCAGGAAACTTCAGGCAGCGGAAATGAGGCTTTCCTGGCCGAAGCAGCAATGGCAGCCAGCCTGGCTGCAGTCAGGGAGAGCCCTCGGCATCCAGAACTTTCCTCCCTCCCTCCTCTCTCTCTCTCCTTCCCTTCCTTCCTTCCCTCCCTCTGCGCGCCAAGGGCTACCTGGCCGGGCTGCGGCTCCTCCTGCTTCCTGGCTCCTGGGCACTCTTCTGCCCTCCTCCCCTCCTGCAGCAAGGAGGAGGAGAGGGAGGATGAGTCTGCGGGACCTACCCTGTCCGGAGGCTTGAGGCGAGGCTTTCTGCCCTCTAGCCCCTCCACGCCAGGGAAGGGGAGCAACCCCTCATCTCCTGGCCTCTCCTGGCTGGGCTCCGGGTTCGCTGCAGAGCAGAGCAGAGGCCGGGATGCGCAGCTCCATAGCCCAGCTTAGTTCCTTCCTGATCTGGCCCCAAGGCGACTGCAGGGAAGCCGAAGGTATGCACGGGTCGGGGAGGCATTCCGGGGGGGGGGGGCTGAACCCCTTCGGGAAGGAGAGCTGGGGATGGCGACGGCTGCGAGCCTCCACCGCAGTTTGTTCCGAGGCTCGGAGCCACCCCGTATGCTCAATTCCTATTCGTCCTGCTCAGCCGAGCCCGCGTGCACTTCGGCCACTCAGCGCAGCCCTCCCCATAGGATGGTGATGGGCCTCCTGCGCGTGGACCTCCTGGGGGGAGGGGGGTTTGGCGGAAGCAGCGGTGTCATGAAGGGGGAGGGTGACAGTAAAATGACAGAGTGTCATTTTGTGTCATTTTGGTTGGTGGTGCGCCCCAGGATTTTGTAAATGTAAAAAATGTACTGCGGCTCAAAAAAGGTTGAAAATCACAGCTCTAGAGAAAGAGACTCCATCACATTCTGAGGTAGCATGCTTTGCTGTCAAACAGCTCTTACTGTTAAGTTCTTCTTAATGTTTAGGTGGTATCTCTGCTCCTGTAATTTGACTCCATTATTCCATGTAGTAGTCTCTAGAGCAGGCCTGCACAACCTGTGACCCTCCAGGTGTTTTGTTCTCCAGCTCCCAAAATTCCTGACTATTGGACAAGCTGGCTAAGGCTTCTGGGAGTTGAAGCCCCAAACACATGGAGAGCCACAGGTTGTGCAGGCTTGCTCTAGAGGAAGCTTACCCCTTTCTCAGTTGACAACTATCAGATATTTGAACATGGCTATTATGTCCCTTCTCAGCTTTGTTCTCTCCAAGTTAAAGAAGTTAAGCGGCTTCTTACAGGGCTTGGCTTCCAGACCTTCGACCATTTTGATCACCCTTCTCTGGCCATGCTCCGGCTTGTCAATATTTTTCTTGAATTGTGATGCCTGGAACTGTTATTTCACATGAGGTCTGACAAAAATAGTGGTATTATTATTTCCCTTAATCTGGACTCTATATTTGTATTGGTACAGCCTAGAATCGTGTACTTTTTTTTCAGCTGTTGCATCAAAACATATGTGAGCTACATACATTCCAACCCATTACTGTTTAAAAAATGTATAGGCAGTAATAACAGCAATGATAAAGCCATTGAGGGGTGACTTTGAGGGATTCTTGTCCCAGATTTGCAACTGTTAAAAAAATCTAGTTCTGTCAACAGTATGGTGCTGGCTACACACAGCCATGACTAATCTTCACTGAACCATGCTGTTTCCAGTCTTGGGACTATATCTTTTAGTCTTCCATCTTTTATGATACAGGTGTGACAAATTTAATTCCTGTTTGTTGGCTGCAACGGGTTTATATTATTGTCATTGCTGTTTTAGTGAGAGAAATCGCTCTAATGTTAGAGGGAGGACTCTCTTGAATGTGGCTTGCAGAATTTGATGTATAGTTTTAATTACGTTAAATGCGCCTCAAGGCTATTTTGATGGGCCCATAATAAACAGTGCTAGAAATACGGGCATAAATTGAAATGCTTGAGCTGTTATAGGAAATTGGAAAGCCTTAGCCTCGACTTTCGATGTGTAAATAGGGTTTCTGAAATCTGGCTGGGTGACAAGAGTAGAAAGCACACAACGTCCAAAATGAATATATTCCTCTAGGTCAGTGTTTCTCAACCTGGAGATTGGGATCCCTGGGGAGGGGTTGTAAGGGGGTGTCAGAGGGGTCGCCAAAGACCATCAGGAAACACAGTATTTTCTGTTGATCATTGGGGTTCTGTGTGGCAAGTTTGGTTCAATTCCATCATTGGTAGAGGTCAGAATGCTCTTTGATTGTAGGTTAACTATAAATCTCAGCAACTCTAGCTCCTAAGCAACTATAACTTCCAAAAGTCAAGGTCTATTTTCCCCCAAACTCCATCAGTCTTCACATTTGAGCATATTGAGTAAATTTGGTTTTGATTCATCACCGTTTGAGTCCACAGTGCTCTCTGAATGTAGGTGAACTACAACTCCAAAACTCAAGGTCAATACCCGCCAAACCCTTCCAGTATTTTTTGTTCGTCATAGGGGTTCTGTGTGCCAAGTTTGATTCAATCATTGGTAGAGTTCAGAATGCTCTTTGATTGTAGGTTAACTATACATCTCAGCAACTCTAACTCCAAAATGACAAAATCAATCTCCCCCCAAACCCCACCAGTATTCAAATTTGGGCATATCTGATATTTGCCTTCCCACCCGTTTCCACCAACGTTTATTGATTGTTACCTATTTAAGTTTTCAACTAGAACTAACTTAGAGTATATCAAACTTGGTGTGGCAAAGCCAAGGTAGCGTCTCTGTCCGGCCTACCCCTCAGCTTGTTAGGGCGAAACAACTGGGTTCCCTGGTGATCTAAACTCGAAGGGAAACATATAGAGAAGCCTCAAAGTTATCGAGACCAGACTCTCCCCTTTTCTGGGCCATTCGATTTCACCTTACCAATCAAAATGACCTCCAGGTGAGTGTTTTCTGGTAATGGCCCACACCCCTAAGGGGGGTGCCTTGGATGTACACCAGCTTCTGTGTTTCCCTAACTATTTATGCTAATGCCTATTTATACATACCACACCATCCCAGCTAGCTTCTAAACAGTATAGGTAGTTAGGCAAAAAAAACCCTCCCAAACATGAGAGGGAAAAAATCCCTATCCAGTCCCAATAGGCAACCAAATCATTATACTGTTATTGGGCAGGCATGGTGGGTTGATGGTCGGCGGCAGAATGAACTCGGAGGATGGCCGCACCTATAGTCGGTCACGGTCCTTTTTCTGGATGGTTCCATGGAACCATCCATTTCTTCTTTGGGGGAGGAGACAAATTGCTCTCCCCACCCCTCACTCCAGCTGTGCCAGGGAGGGAAAGTCCCATGTGCCAAATTTGGTGCAGTGTATGAAAGTGCATCCTGCATATCAGATATTTACATTTACATTCACAATGTAGCAAAATTACAGTTATGAAGTAGCAATCAAAATAATTTTATGGTGGCGGTTACCACAACATGAGGAACTGCATTAAGGGATCACAGCATTAGGAAGGTTGAGAACCACTGCTCTAGCATTACCGGTCAAGTGCATTTTAAAACCAATGTTCCATTTGATATGTTAACTGGAAATTAACCAGGGAGCCTTTTATAGTTTTGGTAGAACCTTGTTTGCCTGGTTTCACTCTGATTGAAAAAATACAGATGAATAATAAAAGCATAGGAGGATGCTGTTTGGATTCTTCCAAAAGAAATGTCAGCAGAACTCTTTGATGTTCTGAATTGTTGTGTGTCTTACAAATACAAATACAAAGAAGGGCGGAATATAAATACCGCAAATAAATAAATAAATAAATAAAATAGAAGGCAGCAAGCTAATACTGCAAAGTTCAAATCTCTATGGGACCAACTGAACGAAAAAGGGATGTATACTTCAGCATGTTTAGGAAAACCCCCAAGGTTTTCAAAAGCACCTCCAAAAATAAGGGGGGGGGGAAAGATTTCAAGGAGATTGTACCAGGCAGATAAATAAGAGTGCTCATTGTCTGCAAATTTTTGGAAGGCGGGAAATGGAAAGTGGACAAGGGATAAAATGGGATACTCTAGAAAAGTGTTTCAAGATTCTTACTAGATATGTTAACAAGCCCTATGAGGAGTGGCTTAAGAACTGGGCATGTTTAGCATGCAGAAGAGAAGGCTGGGAGGAGACATGATGAGGGCCATGTATAAATATGTGAGGGGAAGTCATAGGGAGGCAGGAGCAGGCTTTTTTTCTGCTGCCCTGGTGACTAGGACATGGAACCATGGCTTCAAAACTACAGGAAAGGAGATTCCACCAGAACATTAGGAAGAACTTCCTGACTGTAAGAGCTGTTCAGCAGTGGAACTCTCTGCCCTGGAGTGTGGTGGAGGATCCTCCTTTGGAGGCTTTTAAACAGAGGTGGGATGGCCATCTGTTTAAACAGAGGTGGGATGGCCATCTGTTGGGGGGTGGTTTGAATCCGATTTTCTTGCTTCTTGGCAGGGGGTTGGACTGGGTGGTCCATGAAGTCTCTTCTAACTCTATGATTCTATGATTTGGGGATTTTTAAAAATGAAAATTCTGTTTCCACAGATATTTAATATTTATGACATATCATTGGCCCTCTCATTTCCCCTAACCAAGACTGAAATTTCTGAGGATTACTTTGGGTGATGGGGGGAGATTCCTCAAGGAAAAGGAGAAAATGTCTTCTTGTGGATGGAAAAAACATGATTGTGTTGTTATATCTTGCTTTAAGTAGCTTCCTTATTCTACAACATTTTCCCAAAGGTCTATCCCACACTAATATGAACATAACACAGAAAGTAGGACACATCGATGTGTGCAGATTAGCCACAGGTTTTGTTCAGTGATTTCTGCTGGGTTTAGTGGAACAATGAAAGAAGGTTGAGATCTGGGACACAGCCGGGGTACAACTACATGGAGAGGGGGGAGGAAATCAGGTCGTTGCTCCCCCAATTAGACATTCTACCTCCAAATGTAATTTTTCTCCAGTCCCCAAATTTCTAGCATAGCTGAGAGTGAAACATTGCAAATTGTTTATACCTAGAGCTCTTATATTTGCTGTGTTTGCATTTCCTTGGTCCCTTTGCATGCGTCTTTTTGTTGGAAGCTTAAGCTGTATTTCTAAATGCACAGCTGAAGTTTTAAGGTACTGCATTGCAATACATTTGGAGACATTTGTATGATGTAAGCAATGTCCTACCCCCCCCCACACACACACACACACATCTACAGCTAGTGCTACACACTTGTGCACATTTAGGGGAGACAACTGTGGCGTAATGTAAAATAAAACACATGTAGTTCTCGTTTGATCAGCCCTCGCACTGCCTTGCCAGAGAAAGAAAATATGCCATGCAGATGAACAGTAAAAAACAAGTAGTTTATTCCCCAATAGTTTAAAACAATATATGTACAATGTGATCAGCTGTATCAACTCTCCTAGTGTCCTTTTATGAGAGATTTAAAATGGTCTTTCTTTGGCCATGTGGATAAACTCCTTCAACAGCTCAGGAAGCAAGAGTATTTATTTATTTATTTATTTAAAACAGGGGTGCTCATTAGGTAGATCGCAATCTACTGGTAAACTCCTTCAACAGCTCAGGAAGCAAGAGTATTTATTTATTTATTTATTTAAAACAGGGGTGCTCATTAGGTAGATTGCAATCTACTGGGCATCCTGGTAGATCGCAGGCAGGGCAGGAGGAAGGCTCAGTCCCGCCCTACAGGCTCCCGACGCCACCCAGGTGCTGCCGGCCAGTCAGTGTGGTGGCGGCGTGACCGGCGTCGCTATGGCCCATATGGAGCCATACACTGTGTTATTATTAGTAGTAGTAGCGGAGGCTGAATGAATATTATTATCATCATTATTATTATGAATAAATTCAAGGGCTTATTATATTCACATTTAGTTGAATTCAGTCTTAAAATATATTATATGGCTCTCAGTGAAATAAATTTCCAAATATTTTGTTTTTATGGCTCTCTGAGTAGTGGGTAGGTAGATCATTTTGACTTGGTTGTTTTATAAGTAGCTCACATGCTGAAAAAGTGTGAGCACCCCTGATTTAAAACTTTTGTACCCCAACCTTCTCACCTCCGTAGAGGGACTCAGACCGGCAAATAGCAAGTATTCAATGTTAACATTTAAAATCTAAAACATCATAAATTTACAATAAAATTATCTATTACAAATACAATAAATACATTTTTAAAGCCTTTTGCCAAAGTAAAATCGAATCCAACACAATCCGTGTATTTGGTCCGTATCTAGTGGTTAGCGACTAGGCATGTTTTAGAATCCTAAAATGGCGATTCTTATATCAAATGGGTTGATTAGTATATCAAAGACTTACAAAAAATTTCCCAAAAATTTCGGAAATGTAACTTAAGTACTAACGGAATTCGTGAGTCGTTCGTAGGCCCGCGCATGCGCATTCCAAATGTTTTTTTGGCCTACAACTCCCAGAAATCCTAACAGCTGGTAAATTGGCTGGGATTTCTGGGAGTTGTAGGCCAAAACTTGAATAAATCACACTGAATTCTAGATGGGACTCTCGAAATAGGAAGGAGGGAGGGAAGGAGGACGGGAGGGGGTATTCTATTCTTGGAAGCAGCAAACAAAGGAGGAGGAGCCCCCCCTCGCTCCTCGCTGCTTCTCTCTCTCACCCCGATCCTGAGGGAGCGAGGGCCCAAGTTTGCCCAGGCTGAGAGGAAAAGGAAGAGGCCTGAGGCTGTGAGGAATGGTGGGAGTTGAAGTCCAAAACACATACCTGGAGGGCTGAAGCTGGCCCCTGCGATGGGGCATGGCAGAGCAACGGGGAGAGAAGCATCTGAGAGAGCGCAGGGAGAGAGGAGAGGTGTGTGTGTGTGTGTGTGTGAAGCAGGCCCCTGCGATGGGGCATGGCAGCAGAGCAACGGGGAAGAGAAGGAGGGGGGGGGAAAGCCTGGAGAGAGAGGAGGAGAAGCGTGCGTGCGCGTGTGTGTGTGTGTGAAGCAGGCCCCTGCGATGGGGCATGGCAGCAGAGCAACGGGGGAAGAGAAGGAGGGGGGGGAAGCCTGGAGGACTACACTTTCCAGAATGCATTGCCTAGCCTACCTAGCAGCAGCGTCACTTCCAGTTCCCCATAGAAATGCGGAAAAAGAAGAAGCTGAATGAAGGCGGGAAGGAAATGAGGGGAGAAGACAGGGAGAAGTGAGTAGTACAATAATTAATTAATTAATACTTAAGAATTTCTTACGATCCTAACGCAAATTGTTGGCCTCAAGGACCGTAAAGGGAAGTCTACTTCGGGATCGCGGCAGCGATACGTAAAACCTCAAAAGTCCCATTACATACGAATCTCTTACGAATCCTTTTAATTTCCGTTTCATTTTTCTCATGCCTATTAGCGACTTTAGTTGATTCACAATCTCCTCCTTCATTCTGTGAAGGCCTCATTGCACAGCCATGTTTTCACCCATTTCTGTCTCTTTCTCCTTCCCACTTCTTCTTCTCTCTGTGCACCTATATAGCTCAAGCCTGAACAGGAATGTAACAGTAACCAAAAGTCCCAGGCTCAGCCTGCTCCCCTGGCATTGCTGACCAATCAGCTTCATGCATCTTATTTTACAGTTGACACACACACAGTCACTGATTCTCTGCATGCTCCAACAATAACATTTGTATCCAAGACACTATGGCTGCAAGGAAAAGGGGTCTCTGTGGTTACTACAAAGTAGTTTTGAATAATCCGAAGGAATTCTTGTCCTGACACTGTTTGAGGAAATGGCTTCAGAGACAGGTTAGAAAATGAAGAGGGGAAAGGTACTGAAGAAGACAGCGGGGCTAAGGAAAATATTAGATTTTTCCTACCTATCACTTGTGATGAACCTTCAGCGTACTATCATTACAAAAAATGATAACAAAGAATTGCATAATGGCAAACACTAGCAGAGGAAAATACATATTTGCTACATGCCCTAAGGGACTTTGGTGGGTTACTTTATTTAAATAAATCCATGAATGTTGTGAGGACAAAATGGGCTAATACAATCCACTCTGAATGTCCAATTTAGAAAAGAGAAGGGACCTAATACATGACCTAAATAAACAATATCGCTGTACATTCATGAGAGCTAAACACATGCCTGTAACTGCTCAGAAAGGAGGATATGAATTGATTTGTTCAATCACTTTCACCCTGCTGTCTTTTCACTGGCAGGCAAAGACCTTCTTGTTTAAACAGGCCTTTTGACTGTGACCAGGGACTGTAAAGGAATACACAATTCCATATGCTGGGGTGTTTTAGTATCCTGTATGTATTTCAAATGTCTTAATTGTTTCAAAGTTAAGGCCTAAAAGTAATGGTTAAAATTATTTATTATTATTATTATTATTATTATTATTATTATATAACAAGATTAGTAGCCAGCAAACAAGATCACTATGCTGGCTTTTGTATTTGAGCACACTTCGGGCAATTCCCAAGTGACTAGGACTGTGTGATGCATTGGCAAATAATGTGTGCAGATCCAAGTAGGGTGGCCTTTTGTAGTTGACAGATGGTAATTTTGTCAGCACTGATTGTTTTTAAGTGCAGGCCGGTCTTTAGGCACTGCACCCAGTGTGCTGATCATCACTGGGAGCACCTTTACTGGCTTTTGCCAGAGTCTCTGCAGTTCGATCTTTAAATCCTCATTTCGTGTAAGCTTTTCCAGTTGCTTCTCGTAAATTCTGCTGTCACCTGGGATTGCAATATCAATAATCCATACTTTTTTCATGATCCTGAGGTCAGGAGCATTATGCTCCAAAATTCTGTTAGTCTGAACTCGGAAGTCCCAGGGTAGTGTGACATTTTCATTTTCTGTAACTTTTTCAGGATTGTGATCTATAATAAAGTGTGTGTTTTCGATCCCGACGCTGCCACCAATATAAAGGGAGGGAGGTAGGGGGTAAGGTGTAACTTATGTGCTTCAAACTTGTGTGCTGAGGTAACCCTAAAGATACTACTCCTTTTAAAGGTATGCGGCCACCATTTAGACTCTTGATTTGCTTTTAAACTTCTTGGACAGAGGCACTCGTGAGACTGATGTTTTGAACAAGTTATTGAAGAGAACTGACAAGATAGGTAATAAGCTTAATGGTTCAGAGATTCTAGCATGAAAGCGAATGGTTCCTTTAAACAGCTCGATTCTTAGTTACAAAAATTCAACTCCTTTCTCCCTTCAAGAGTTTACTGACAGGATCTCCTCTCTGCCTAGTAAATCTTATCTCCAACTCAGATAGTCCTACTCTGGATCTATCTAGCTACACCTCTACACACTATCCTCCCTAATAGCTGTAAGGCAGGGCCGCCCAGGAAGTCGATCCCGATCGATGAGTAGATCGCAGTGCCTACTTGAGTCAATCCTGGCACCTCCCTTCCGCGCTGCGCTCCTTTTGCGCGGCTCGCACCTTCCTTCCGTGCTCTTTTTGCGCGGCTCGCACCTTCCTTCCGCGCACCTTCCTTCCCCTTCGTCATGCTGCTCCCCTGAGGCGACTCCCCCTCAGTGCAGTTACAGTATGGCCTGAGGAGGGAGAGAGGAGGGCAGCAGAGAAAAGGAGGGGGTGGGCGCCTGGCCCGCACATGTGCTTTTCGAGCACATGCAAACACGAGCCACGAGGCAGGACAAGCAGAAGGAGGCTTTGGCATCCATTTTCTGCCAAAGCCATCTGCGACAGCGAGTTCATGTGCTTGGCCACATTGATCAGCATTGAATGGCTTTGAAGCTTCAAGGTCTGTGTGCTTCCATTCTGCCAGTTTATATCTCTGAAATTATGTCAGGGTGGGAGAAGAAACTATTGTATGTTGGGTGTATTTTTAAAGGTACCATTGGCCACATTGATCAGCATTGAATGGCTTTGCAGCTTCAAGGTCTGTCTTCTTTCTGCATGTGTATATATCTGTGGAGTCATGTCCAGGGTGGGAGGAGAAACTATTGTATGTTGGGTGAATTTTTTAATGTACCATTGGCCACAATGATCAGTATTGAATGGCTTTGCAGCTTCAAGGTCTGGCTTCTTTCTGCATGTGTATATATCTGTGGAGTCATGTCCAGGGTGGGAGAAGGAACTATTGTATGTTGGGTGCAGGTTTGAATGTACCATTGGCCACATTGATCAGCATTGAATGGCCTTGCAGCTTCAAGCTTAATTATTTATTATGTGTGTTGTGCAATATTGGCTTATTCAGTTATGCAAGGTACATCAACATACATTGTACATACAAAGAATCCTTAATAAATTAGAAAATAGTTATACGTTTTATATTTCTGTGTAGGTAGATCTTTGTGACTTGGTTGTTTTATAAGTAGCTTGCATGCTGAAAAAGTGTGGGCACCCCTGTTGTAAGGTTTACACGCTGGCTAACCCTGCTAGCCCCCTGACCACTCAGGCTTCTTCTTTCTAACACTAACTAATCCCAACTCTTTCTAACACTCCTTCTCCTTCTTCTGGAATTTGCTGGCTGCATGAATCAAGCTAGTCAAGTAAAATGCAGAGTTAATCAGTTTTAGAATATATGTAGCAATGCTTTATGGAATGTTCATATTGGGGAAAATATGCTGGAAGTGAGGCTGCATCTTGTATTCCAGTGTTTCCCAACCTTTTTTTGAGCCGCGGCACACTTTTTACATTTGCAAAATCCTGGGGCACACCACCAACCAAAATGACACAAAATGACACTCTAACACAGTAATACATATAGTTAATATGTTTTTAAATGTATTTATACACTCGGTGTGAAACCTGGACCTGTTTCAAAGAACTCAACATAGATATCCTGGCAGGAAGGGCAGAAAGGCACAAACTTCCCACACATAACTCCCATAACCAAGAGAAAATGCTATAAGAGTTTGGTTGGCATTGACCTTGAGTTTTGGAGTTGTAGTTCACCTATATCCAGAGAGCACTGTGGACTCAAAAAATGTTGGATCAGGACTAAACTTGGCATGAATACTCAATATGCCCAAATATGAACGCAGATGGAGTTCAGGGGAAATACACTTTGACATTTGGGAGTTGTAGTTGCTGGGATTTATAGTTCCCCTATAATCAAAGAGCATTCTGAACCCCACCAATGATAGAACTGGGCCAAACTTCCCACACAGAACCCCCAGGAGGCAAGAGGAGGTCTCTACTTGGGAAAAGGGAGGCGGGCCTTCCCAATGCATGGAGAGGTAGATACCAAGTAGACAATGGGTGGGGAGGGGGGTGTTTGTAATTTTGTGCCTTTATTGAAGTAGGTTTCTTAGGGTTTTTATACTTCAACACACTAGACCAGGGGTGGGCAAACTGCGGCCCGGGGGCCGGATGCGGCCCTTTGGCCGATTCTATCTGGCCCTCCTAAGAGTCCTTGGCTTGCCTCCCCTGCCTGGCCTCTGCATAAAACTCTCCAGAAAAGGGGACTACAAGGAAGCATTATTTTATTTTAGTGGTTTTTATTATTATTGTATAATAATTTTATTATAATAATAAAATAATATAATAAATAATATAATATAATGTTATATTATATATTATAATTTCAATATATTATAATGTCTATATATATACTATAATATAATTATGATATTAATACTAATGTATGAATATTTCTTGATATATTAATATGTTAATATTAATGATGTGTAATACAGTATATGGTAAATATAGTAAGTGAATAAATAAATAAATAATGTAGATTAGCATGTAGTTCCGCCTTTAGGTGCGGCCCTCCATAATATTTTTTGGCTCTCATGTGGCCCCTTGGAAAAAATAGTTGCCCACCCCTGCACTAGACTCTCCCCCCCACCATTCCTGGAGGTTCCAATTTCCCACGGCAAACCTGATGCTCGATCATGGCACACTAGTGTGCCCCGGCACACTGGTTGGGAAACCCTGTTGTATTCCATGGTGGGCAGATCAGTGTTTTTACTTACTTATAGTAAGTATATGCCATGCACTAGGAAATACTCTTGATGGGCTTGATTACAATAAACAATAACTGACCCATAAAAGATACGATTATAACATTTAAAGGATGCAGCATTATTTTGAAAATCCAGAAGTGGATAAGTAAACAAACAAATTCCTCCATGGTTTAGATTGCAAAGTAGGGGGGTCCAAGATGCCTTTATGTGTTTATTGCCACACTAATTGTAATTTGCTAGAAGTTCCCAGTCATGATGGTTCCCATTAACATAATGATTTCTGTAGAGCAGAGTGTCTTGTGTCTTTATTGCAATTTTCTTGGTGTGACGTCTTGTAATAATCTGCAATAATATAGCTTTGTTTAAGGATTGTGCCATAATTTGGCCGAAATCGGTGTCAAAAGCTCAGACAATGTATATATTTCTGAGGTGAAATTCATGGAATGGTTGAGGAGCCCAAAGAAAACCAAATGAAAACACCAGAAATACATGATACATGAGCAAGGCCCAAATCTAATATTAGTCTGAAGTGAAAGGAATCCTTTTCTGGGATTTAAGGCACTGAAAAAAAACCTCCACACAACCCTTTAGGCAACCAAATATAGAATTCATTGAGGGAACATTTTACTAAGAACTTAGAATGAGCAGTAGCTCAAGAGATTTCTGTCAAATATACCTGGTTCAAAGCAAACACAGTTTCCTGAAGGGTATTGTCCTTTTAGGAAGGAATGTGGAACAGGCATAGTATCTGCAAATTTTTTTATTATTCTAATGAGAATGTCATAAAATGGCATGAAACACCTTATATGGAAAATAATGTTGTAAAAAATGGCAAGGCTGGTGTCTGGGATTAATTGCTATTATTTGCTGTGAAGTCAACCTTATTGTACAGCAACCCAGTGAATGAGAGTCTCCCTAGATTTCTAGTAATTACCCACTCTGCTTATATCTTGCAAACAAAGAGGCATGGCTTCTTCGGTTGAACCAATCTATCTTTTCCTACTGCCTTTTGGTCCACCAAGCATTGCCGTCTTCTCTAATGAGTCATGGCAATTCATGCTATGTCCAATAGTGTGGCAATCGTTCCTTTGCTCGGCTGGAAGGAAGCCTGGAAAAAATGTAAACAGAGGGATTACTCAGAAGTAAATCTGCAAAGGAGGGCACTTTGGATGAAGGGCCCTCCTTTGTGGATTTACTTCTGAGTAATCCTCTCTGTTTACATTTTTCCAGGCTTCCCTGCCTCTCCTGCCTGCCAGGATCTAAGGCATCAAAGAGTATTGGGGTGAGAAACCAACCTAATGTATAATACAATGAATGCTACTGTAAGTGCCACTGCCTAATATTATAAGTAATCCAACTGGTCATACCTACATTCCATGCACATGCAATAATACAGCAGTAATAACAATGGGTATAAGAAGAGGTAAAATTCAAACAGTATTCTGACTGGTCTCTCCTCATGCGGTGCAAAAGCGGGGCTCGGAAATTAGCCCGGGGGGAAAAGCCAGCGTTTTCTGCTTGGGAGCACACATACATATTCTTGGGAGGGGGATTTGCTGCAGAATCTTCTCTATGAGGCCGGGATTCTGCAGGAAATCCCCCAAAGAATATGTATGTGTGTGCACCCAAGCAGAAAACGCTGTCTTTTCCGGGCTAATTTCCCGGGCTCACAGAGAAGAGCCCGTTTGCACCGCATGAGGCAGGGACCAGTCAGAATACTTCGGTTTGAATTTTACCTCTTCTTATACCCATTGTTATTACTGCTGTATTATTGCATGTGCATAGAATGTAGGTATATGACCAGCCTAGGCAAACTTGGGCCCTCGCTCCCTGGGGATCGGGGGGAGAGAGGCAGCGAGGAGCCAGGGGGCTCCTCCTCCTTTTCTTTTGCTGCTTCCAAGAATAGAATACCCCCCTCCCTCCCTCCCTCCTTCCCTCCCTCCTTCCTATTTGGAGAGTCCCATCTAGAATTCAGTGTGATTTATTCAAGTTTTGGCCTACAACTCCCAGAAATCCCAGCCAATTTACCAGCTGTTAGGATTTCTGGGAGTTGTAGGCCAAAACTCATCTGGAATGCGCATGCTCTGGCATACGAATTACTAACAATTTCGTTAGTAGTTAAGTTACATTTTAGAACTTTTGGAATTATTTTTGTAAGTCTTCCTATTACTAATCCAAAAAAATCCCCCCCCCCCCCATTAGATTTACGATTTGCTATTTTTGGGTTCTAAACCATGCCTAGTATATAGTAGGCATCTTTGGTGCCATCTGCCAAATATGGGTTCACATTGCTATAGGAACCCACTGCTGAGTCCTTGAGCTCTGTGGCCAGGCTCTTTCTCTTAACTTAAATCCCCTTGTTCATCACCTGTATTCCAGTGTGTAAATAAGTATCTAACACCAAATGCATTGCTCTTTCCTTCAGGACAAAAAAGACAATTGTATTAAAACTTTATTCACTTGCTGGTTTTTATTTCTTAATTCAGTCAGGGCGGTTCCAGATAGCGGTAAAGTCCGTTCCGACTCAGGTCTAAAAACCCGGGATGGGGCAGACTGTAGTCTGCATAGCAGCCTGGAAGACACATGCTTTTGGAGCTGGGTATTAGATGTCCTCCCATAATCTTCAAGGAGGACAGCAAGACACTCAGACCCCCTCCCCACCCACCCTCCTCCACAAACTCTTTTAAAAATAAAATAATTTACCTGACCACCATTACTGTGATGCCAGAACTCTCCAGGCCCATAGGAATGGCGTGCTAGAATAGGGGGGGGGCAGGAGCTATCTTTCCTCCCCCCTTCTCCTGACATGTCATCCCAACATGCCAGGAAAGCTCCAGCACCATGCTAATGGTTGGGTACGTTCTTTTATTTTTAAAGGATTTTTGGAGGTTTGAGTTGGGAAGGGGGTTAGAGCCCTTTCGTGTTTTCCGGGCTGATTCAATCCAGAAAATGTGAGATAGCTGTGCAGTTGCCCCCCCCCCAAGAGTCCAGACTCTGCCCACACCGGTAAAGATGTGGGTCTTTCAAGAAGAACTTCTTTCCTGCTAACAAATAATTTTGACACAAAGCACAATTTTCATGCTTTGTGCTGAATGCATCCATTTTTCTGTGGGGCATCATCTGGACGCCCTACTTGAAGAAGTGGGAGGGTACACGTTTTACAAGCCTGTCTGGATGGGCCGTAAGTCTTCCACATTTGCAGGTTTGACTTTTGTAAATTTGATTTTTCAGGAATTTGATTAAAATGAAATCTCTATACTCTCTATGTCAGGGGTGCTCACATTTTGTCAGCATGCGAGCTACTTATATAACAACCAAGTCAAAATGATCTACCTACCCACTACTCAGAGAGCCATAAAAGCAAAATATTTGGAAATTTATTTCAGTGAGAGCCATATAATATATTTTAAGACTGAATTCAACTAAATGTAAGTATAATAAGCCCCTGAATTTATTCATAATAATGATGATGATATTCATTCAGCCTCTGCTACTACTACTAATAATAATAATAGTAACAACAACAATAGGTTCTTAGAGTAGAAGGAGACCTCCAAGGGCCATACAGTCCAACCTCCTTCTGCCATAAGAGAAAAACACAATCAAAGCATTCCTCACAGATGGCCATTCAGCCTCTGATAATAATAATAATAACAATGGGTTCCTAGAATAGGAGGAGACCTCCAAGGGCCATCCAATCCAACCTCCTCCTGCACCTGGGCGGTGTCGGGAGCCTGCGAGGCGGGACTGAGACTTCTTCCCACCCTGCCTGCGATCTACCAGGACGCCCTACGCGATCTACCAGTAGATCGCGATCTACCTAATGAGCACCCCTGCTCTATGTCCTCCACTACAACTCTGGAGTCTCCTTCTCCCAGAAACTGGCGGGCCTAGAGAAAACACCTCTTTGGGAATGTCCAAATCTTCCAGTGTGATTCTGTGATCAACTTCTGGCAAAAGTTGCCCATAAAGGCATTCATTGAGAGATGCCATCTCATGTAAAGAATTGCATTTTTAAAATGTGCAGTTTTTCAGCTTCATGGGGATCCTTTGTCCCTAACCTCAGCAAATCTGGAGCTGTAACTGCAGTACAATAAGCTCAATAAGCAAGGTAAGTGCTAACATAATACCTAAAATGAATATAATATAACCCCTGTTTCCCTGTGTGTGGGGGGGTGTTTCCAGACTTTGCATGGATACATGAAACTATGGATAATAGTGAATCCTAGTGAAATGAAGGACAGCAAGCCCGGGAAATCATAGAATCAAAGATCAAAAACTGCTTAAAGAGGATTTATTTTATCAGATGTGGATAGATGAAACCAAGGGACATCTTTCCCATGAACACAAGGTTTGTACTGTATACGTACAATTCCTCGGGGTGGCATACAGCAGAATTAGTGTCCAATCATAACTTACAAGTTCTAGTATGAAATTTCCTTTCACTCTGTGCAACCTTGCCCGCAATATAATGATCCTTGAGAGCTATGTCCCCGAGAAGCTGCAGGAGCAATTGTTGCAAACCAGTGTTTATGCCTAGCAGCAATCTTTTCTGTGTCTCCCGCTAAGAATTTCTTATTTCCTCTCTGGAATAATATCCTTATACTTCTGACGGATGGGGTTTTGGCTTAGTCGAGTATCTGATTGCTGCATTGGAATCAATATTTTTCTAGCAATAAAGATGCTATGTTACTAATTGGCAGTTTGTGTTTGTCAAATCACAGTTAACGAATAGGCTTTGTATCCAGTGCTCAGTAGCAACTTCCCAGCCTGTCTATTTTGGATAAAGCTGGCCATTAAATTTAACATGTATGATGAGAAAAGGAGGGGGGGGAGGAGGATGGGATGAAAAAAAGGAATATTCATGCCCACGTTGACTCAAGTTGGCAAAATGAAATGCCTTCATATTTCATCTAAGTGCCAGTAGTTTCCATGCATACAAATATCCTCTTACTATCGGCAGCATTGAAATGAAAAGCCACTTTGCTTATCAGAACAAATAGGAAAACGATTCCATCTTTTAAAGAAATTATCTCGCTCAATTGCCTTGCAACACTGCCATTAACATTCTGCTTCGAAAAATAATAATTTTTAACGACTCTGCATGACAAGCTCAGACAATCACTGGATCTCTTAGGAAGCATCGTTCTCATTTGAGACCTCTAATTCTGAACATTATCCCTCTTTATTTTCCTTCTAAAAAATTAATGAATTTACCAAAGATTAGCAGATAATGGAAAGTACTGACACCGCATTTCCTCCCTGCATTCTGAAAATCAAATGACTGTGTACCACTAGAAATCTATATAGCAGTGGGATGTCTCTTAAATTATGTCTGAAGCAATAATCCATAACCGAAGGGAAGGAAGAGGCCTTTGGGACTGTCCATTATTAGGTGATAGTACCATAACAACTTTGTGTTTCTTCTTGAACCCCACAGGCCCGGATCAACACCTTTTGGCGCCCTAGGCCACAGTTTGGAATTATGCCCCCCCCCCGCCTCGCGCTGCCGCATTAGAGAGGCCTATCCCCATTCAGCCCCGCTCCCCCTCAGCCCTTCCTCCTCTTCTCCCCCACATCCATCCACTCACCGCTGAGGCTCCTCCCCATGCCAGGAACGTGCTCCCGGCGATCCCAAAGAACTACGGGTCCCAGCATGCCCTGCGGCTGAGAGGCTGGTGCCGCCGCATCCCGGCAGCCCCCGCGGCTTCAAAGGCGGCTCTGCGGCCTCGCGCTGGGTGCGCGGAGGGCAGTGGCTGCAGAGAGTCTGGGCCTTCCTCCACCTCAGGAGCCAATCGCGACCTGAATGGGCTGAAGGAAGAGGCCTCCTCCGAGGAAAAGGCTCCGAGGAGGTTCCGAGGAGTCTTTTCCTTGGAGGAGGCCTCTTCCTTCAGCCCATGCTGGTCATGATGCTCCTCCTCTTCCTCCTCATGCTGCTGCTGCTGCTGTCCCTGAGAGGAAGGAAGGCAGGAAGGAAGGAAGGAAGGAAGGAAGGAAGGAAGGAAGGCCGGCCTGGGAACCTGCACTCCCCCCTTCTGCTGCACTCCTTCTCGGCTCCTCCCTTCCTCCTCAAGCCACACTGAGACTCATCTCGTCCCAGAGGCAGCAGAAGCAGAAGGAAGGTGCGCAGCACTGCGTGGATGGGGGCCGCGCAGCTGTCACTGTGGCCTCTGGGAGTCTTAGCGTGGCCTGAGGAGGGAGGGAGGAGCCAAGGAGGAGTGCAACAAAGGGGGGCGCGGGACGGGCATGAATTGCGCTCTGCGCCGCATGCAGGCGCAGAAGCACCTGAAGATCAACTTTTTAAACTTTTGGGTGGGGGCTCCGGATCTGGCGCCCCCCCTCTGCTGCACCCTTAGGCCGTGGCCTAGTGTGGCCTTATGGGTAATCTGGGCCTGAAGCCCCAGTAAAGTTATCAAATGTCCGGCCTTCATCTTAATCAAATAATAGATTGAGGGTTATGAACTAAATTATGTTATTGGACAGCTCCAGTTGCACTCGGCAGTACCCGAGTTTCAAACATCCAACTGAGGGCCCTTCCACACAGTCCTATATCCCAAAATATCAAGACGGAAAATCCCACAATATGTGCACTGAACTGGGTTATCTGAAACCACACTGCCATATCTTCCAGTTCAAAGCAGATAATATGGGGTTTTCTGCCTTGATATAGGGCTGTGTGGAAGGGCCCTTACAGACCACTCAGGGTGCTTCCAGACAGCGCCAAATCACGGGATTTCTAAGAGGGGGAAAAAAGGACCTCAGAGCAGGTCCCCACACTGACCTGCCAGTCTCTGGATTTCTTCCCCTGCCATCCTCACTGACCTCACTTCTGTGTCTCAGGATAAAATGGAGGGCAGATAGGGGACATCCGTCAGAAGATATATTTTTTTTTAAAGGATATGATTATGTGCTGATCCATATATGCACATATGCACATATAATGAATATGACTGTATATGCATGTGCACATGATGATTTTTTTTAAAAAAAAACTTCAGGTGGATTTCTCCCTTCCCCTAATTATTTATTAAAGCCCTGTTTACAGTGTAAAATGAAGATTTTCAGAGTTCTTATGGTTCTCCCTTCAAGCTTCTTTTCAATCAGCTATGCGTCTGTTTGATGGCCCAATCAGCTGATCGGCTGTTTCAGGCTTTTTAAAAGGGATGGACATTAGCTGGAGCAGTCTCCACAGCGGGGGGGAGGGGGGGCAGGGGGGACACATGTATTTTCTGGCATGCAGGGACATGCGAAGATCCACGTCTTTAATCCAGAAACATCATAAAAGGGGACCTTTTAATCCAGTGGCTTTCCTCCTTTGTAGCGAATCATCACGAGTTTTCCAATGACGTTGTTTAACCCTCCCCCCATTTTTAAATGGGAGCGCTTGTGATTAAGGTAATGTGTGGTTGGAGCCTCATAGTTAAGAACAGGGGTGAAACAACAGAAAGTGAGAAAAATCTACCCCGTAGAAGGGAAATTCACTCCTGAAAGTGTTATCACGGGGAAAAGGTGTCTCCACTGAAGCTTTCCCCCAATCCTTGTTTCCACAACAAGCCAAATTTTTCGAAGTCCAAATATCACAGGAACAAAAAGTGAGGTGAAATCTTCTGAACAGGACTCATACAGTAAAACAAACATCACAGGGGTGTTAAACCTTCCCCAATGTTATACAGAGCTTGCTTGTTTGCTTGCTTGCTTGCTTGTTTGCTTGCACACATGCATACACACAAATGGAATTACACTTAAAAGTACACTATTTGAAGACAATGATGCTGGGTAAAAGGAAGAAAGGCAGATCAAGGGCAAGATGGATGGAGGGTATCTTTGAAGTGATTGGCTTGACTTTGAAGGAGCTCAGGGTGGCCACGACCAACAGAGAGTTCTGGCGTGGGCTGGTCCATGCGGTCAGGAAGAGTCAGAAGTGACTGAACAAATAAACAACAGCAATTTGAACATCATATCGCCAAAGCCTAATCCAAAACCTTTACTTTTAAATTTTGTTTTGAGTTGAGTTGAGTTGCTTTGAATCCTGAGCTAGAGGAAAGGTGGAATATTCATTACAAATATATACTGAAAACTATTTTTTAAAATCTTCATCTCAGCACTGGAGGTGAAACATTTTAATTTTTCATAGGCCCAAAGAGGAATCTTGTGTTTAAGACCCATTTTGTACAACTCTTACAAAACTTCCAAGAAATAATGAGTAACAAATACCAATGGCACTTCAATAATTCCCTAATGTAGAAGGCATAGAATTCACCACCAAAAGAGATTATTTTGAGGAACACCCATATACTCAGCTAATATAGGCATAAAAGGGCTAGGATTTCTCCTTGCAATTTATTCAGCCTGTTTCACTTCAGTTGTAGGCATGCCTGGTTAAATATGGACATGGCACTTGGACTTTTAATAGTTAACAAATCCTGTAATATCTAGTGATATGTCTCATGATAAGATCATAGATAAGAGCATTGCTGCCACTACCACCAATTTCCAAGTAGACAATGAATGGCATGTTGGAGTGGCGGACATCAGATGCAACAATTGAAATGCGTGTTTTAGAGGAGTTGAAGGGCAGGATCTTACACTACATCTTCCTTGTCAGGATTTTTAATTACTAAAGGCACGGGAACCCTGTCTCATTCATTCTGGCAACTCTATTTGTCTGGCACTCCAATAGATAAAACTATGAACTGAGCTGATTGCCTTTCTTCAATTGGGGTTTGAGAGCAGTCTCCTAGACAATGCAAGTTCAATAGATATTATTCCTCCTCAATCTTTTTTTGTGGAACCAGTTGCTAAAGATTATACTTTTGGACCCATCCCAGGGTCATTCCTAGAAATTGCAGAAGGTACATACAGGTTTTAGATAGTCTACATCTGTGGATGGGAGGGTGTGCCAGTTCAAGTAGCATCAAAATACAATCTCCTAGAAGAAGGTAGACAAAGAGAAGAAACTGCTGACCCCGTTCTTTCTGGGCTAGTCATTTGGGTGAGGTGTAACATTAAGCCTAAGTCCATATTGGTGTCATCTATATGGACTTAGGCCTAATTTTAAATCTACTATCATTTAAACAAAAAGTGCATGTTGATTGATGAAAAGAGGTCTGAAATCATGGGTACTGATCAGAATGGCTTGGTATTCTTAGTGGAGCCTGTTGTTGTTTATTTGTTCAGTCACTTCCGACACCTTATGACTTCATGTGCCAGCCCATGCCAGAGCTCCCTGTTGGCCGTGGCCACCTCCAACTCCTTCGAAGTCAAGGCAGTAACTTTAAGGGTACCATCCATCCTTCTTGCCCTTGGTCTGCCCATTTTCCTTTTTCCTTCCATTTTCCCCAGCAGCATTGTCTTCTCCAAGCTTTCCAGTCTTCTCATTACGTGACCAAAGTAACCTCCTAAATGCAATATGATGTTTAGACTTGCTGGCCACTGCTCCTTGCAGTTGTGAGACTCTGTTTCCAAAAGCCAGAGGCAGCTCACTGTAAGCTGTGCACATAAAATGTTAATAGAGATGTTGTGCCAGCAGCCACCTATTCTTTATGCCAGTGATCATGGTGTGGCTGTGATTTATTGTGACCCTGCATGGGAGTTTCCTACACATCTGCTTCAGTGAAGGAAGCAAACAGTCAAGATTATTAAGTGAGCATCATTTTATGAGTAAATTATTCACCCAGCTGCTCTGACATATTAATAACTTAGATTCAATATATGTGGCAGAGTGCCTTATCCCACATACCTTGGATAATCTCTGAAATCCACTGATGGCACCCCCTTTCATACTGTGAGGTTTTTGTTTTTTTTAAAAAAAATGTATACAATACATGGCATCAGCAGCATTGTGAGGTCTATTCATGTTGTCATCATATGATTCTGAAATAAGTGGAATAAATAGTGAAAATGACGTTTGTAGCTTCTATGTCCAAGGTGTAGTGAATCTGTATGTTTATCCCAGACTTTCATGGAGTTATGCAACGTATTGGGTTCGATTTCCAAAATAGTTCCAGCACTACCTTTAAATGGAATATCTCCTTTAATGGGTGGAATAAAACCCAAAGCAGATTTGCTGCACATTAACAGGGAAACCATGAGCCGAGCTATTCAACATGGCTGCCAAACCAGTTATGGAATAAGCTGCCATTATATAGAGCTGTAGAGGCACTCCTGGTGGCCTATTATAGAGCACCAGAGGCATTCCAAGTGGCCAGCTACTGGTCAAAGGGCATTTAATATAATGTCAAGTTAAATTTTTTGTGATTTTTAAAATACATTACAACTGTACCCTTGGTTTGCTCCTGACAGGACAAATAAACAAACAAATAATATAATATAGAACTTTACACTTGTGTAGCAAAACCTAACTGAGTAGAGTAGACTTCTGGGTTTAGATTTAATGACACTGAATTTTGAATGCTGTCATTCATGTCAAACATTGATTAATTTCACACCGTTCTCCTGAAATAATTAATAATGAGGCTAGTCAACATGAAACATGTTACTACTACTAATAATAATAATAATAAAAACTTTATTTCTAACCCACATCCATCTCCCCAAAGGGGACTCGGAGCGGCTTACATGGGGCCGTGCCCGAACAACACATCACAAAATATCAACAACATCGAAGAACAATAAACATAATAAAAGCAATAAACACAATAAAATACATCTGTGAAAACACAACAGTACAGGTGAATCTAAAAACAGAACCGACAGGGCGGGCCACATGAACAGATAGGATGTTTAAAAAACTCGGGGGAGATAACTGGAGTAGTGTCGAAGACAAAGGGTCACATAGGGGAAAAAGGTTTCGCAGAAACAGGGGCATTTGGGGAGCCTAATCTCCGAAGGCCAGGTGGAAGAACCAGGTTTTCAGTTGTTTCCTGAAGAATTCCAATGAGGGGGCATTCCTAATCTCTCCTGGGAGGGAATTCCAAAGACGGGGGGCCACAGAGGAGAAGGCTTTCTCCCTGGTGCTCACAAGCTGAGTTTGTGAGACTGGCAGGGGCGAAAGGAGGGCCTCCCCTGAGGAGCGAAGGGCTCGGGCTGGTTCATGGGAGGAGATCCGGTCACAAAGGTAGGGGGGTCCCAAACCGTTTAGGGCTTTGTAGGTAATCACCTGCACTTTGAATTGGGCTCGGAAAGTAAATGACCTCTTCATGTTGGCCATGCTTTGTGGTGAATCTAGCGACCATCATCGGGGGCATGGGAAACCTGTCACCCCATGCTCCACATCTCCGAGCTTGCCAGGAAGTTGATCCCATTGGGGGGGGGGAGCGTCAACCACATGCCTTTTCCCCCATGGCTTCATGTGTGAGATGGAAAGCCTCACATGTCGCTGCCGTGGAGGTATATGCTGGCTCCACTCTAGTTGATCCACAGAGCCCTGCCAGAAGTTCCTCTGCATCATGAGCTGGGAGTTGACGTGTTCCATAGGTCAAATAGGGTGTAGCCTGCTGAAATAAATACTGATACATCTTAACTTGCATATTCCTAACAGGATTCCAGTCCAGGCAGTTAACACAAAACATTTCACATCAATCCCCATGTCCAATTTTGTCTTGTGACAAGAAAGCTGTGTAAATATCAGACTGTATGTTTCTATCCAACTCTTATTCTTATTTTCTTGAGGAGAGTTTATTGATTTTTTGATCCCATACTAAGAGAAAAACACTGTGTAAATCCCATATCCATCCATCCATCTATCTATCCATATGGGTATATTGCTTCATCCTGAATGTTTATGATGGAATAACACATGTCTAAATAATGTAGTGAATACTCAGTAGAAGTCATACATTTGAAAAATATCACATAGTCAGAATTAGAACCAAATGCTGCAACCACTGAAAAATTCTTATTCTCGCTGTTGCTGTAGCTGAAACTCTGATTGCATGGAAACTGTTTTGACTATCTCATTTCTGGGTTTAATAAACTGTAAAACATGAATATTGATTTGCACATGTTGGCGCAATTGGATTTAAGCCTTTGTACATAGCTACATCATTTTTATTGAACCTAGTTATTGTACTTGTGTGCGACTCAGCCTGATTTACTCATCTTCATCTCAATTCCCCGCACCATGGCTTCGAGCTAGCATATATCTAACCATCTTTTGATATACTATTATTTTTTTAAAAAAAATAAATATATCTGTCTTCATTCATGTGTGATCATCTGTGAATTTTTAGCAATGCTTTGATGGTTAGCCCATCTCTTTTTTCAGTTAACACATATCTTTGTAGTTCTGACATAGAGATATGTCATTAAGCTGTGCATCCATTTATGATATTTTATTCAGCAATGTTTGTGGGACTCATTTTGTCCCTTCTGTTTCATCTGCTGTGAATGCTGACAATCCAAATCTATGGAGGAAGTAGATGTGGATTTAATGTAGAAAGTAAACCAGTAAAGGGAATGGTAAATTTCTAATTGTAATTTCCACTACCCCCACCTATTTATTTATTTATTTATTTATTTATTTATTTATTTATTGCCGTTTCAGAAGTTTTCTCAGTATTGAGAGAGATTCTGATATTTTGGGCACATGTTCAATGGATATTTGGCTTTAACACATTTTTTTCAAACTGCTAGGTTGGCAGGAGCTAGGGCTAACAGTGGGAGCTCAACCAATCCCATGGATTTGAACTGCCAACCTTCAGGTCAGCAGTACAGCAGCACAAGGATTTAACCTATTGCTCCATTGGAATATCTGTATTTACATATATTATGTATATAATGAGCTAACTTGATGGGACCCAAATCTAGACATGGAATTATTTTATGCTTCATAGATACCTTACACACATAGCCTGAAAGTTAATGTTAAAGACAGTATTTTTAATAATAGTGTGCATGAAACAGAGTTTGTATACATCGAAATAACAGAAATCAAAAGGTATCACACACTTGGCTACCCATGTGGACAATTTTGGATTTTGTAGTATTTGGGGTTTTGGAATTCCAGCTACGGAATGCTCATCCTCTGTAACAAAATCGAAAAGCAGCAATATCTTTATGGGCCAATGCCAAAGAATAAAATACACCATAAAAGCCTTTGAAACTTCACTGTCTTCTTCATCAGGCAAAGATGTCAAGAGTCATATAGAAGACACTTTTTTTTCTTAGTTGTTACTTCTGTTGGCAATTAAGTTATGTTAGAGCAGTGTTTGCCAAGCAGTGTGCCGTGGCACACTAGTGTGCCGTGAGCGATCATCAGGTGTGCCGTGGGAAATTGGAACCTCCAATAACCTTTCTTCCCCCTCCTGCCGAACACTTTTTCTTCTCCACTCGGGCTCCATTCTTCCCAGCCTTGCTCTGCTTGCTTTGCCTCGCTTTGTTCACGCTGCCACTTCTGCGGGAGGGGGGAGGGAGGAAGATGTGACCCGTGCTGGTGCTACTGCGCAGACTCGCCCCACGTCTTCCTCCCTCCCCCCCACAGTGCTCTCTGGATATAGGTGAACTACAACTCCAAAACTCAAGGTCAATAGCCACCAAACTCTTATAGTATTTTCTCTTGGTTATGGTAGTTCTGTGTGGGAAGTTTGATTCCATTCCATCATTGGCGGAGTTCAGAATGCTCTTTGATTGCGGGTGAACTATAACTCCCAGCTGTTGAGCAAGACCTTCGTGCGTCGTTCTGCCAGGATATCTATGTTGTGTTCATCGCAACAGGCCCAGGTTTCATACTGAGTGTATAAATACATTTAAAATCATTTTAACTATAAGTATTACTGTGTTAGAGTGTCATTTTGTGTCATTTTGGTTGGTGGTGTGCCCCAGGATTTTGTAACTGTAAAAAATGTGCTGCAGCTCAAAAGAGGTTGAAAAACACTGGGTTAGAGGAATATCAGTGCTAGAAAAGGCCATTTAGGGATTAGGGATAACAAGGCAGTAATTGAGTAAATAAAACTTGAACTCCATTAGTAACAAGGAAATAGCTTTCCTTGAGATCCAGCAGTCTTTGCCCGTGCAAAGCTAACACTCCTATTCTTAAGCAGAGAACATTGAATTTCAAAAACACATTCAGATGCCCTATATATTGTTTTCTGAATTCAGCAAGATTTTTCTGTCCATCTAAGTGGAAGAAGCAAAAAAAATTGTTTTCCTCTGCTGTAGCAATAACAACCCCCCTTGGAATAAAATGCATTAAAATTGGCTTCTTTGGGAGATAATATTGTAAAGCTCTGCAGAGGCTTTATAATTTCATTTAGGATATTAGTATCAATATCTTATGCATCAAATCTCATTGCTGTCATTGTTTGATGAAATCTCTTTTTAAGAAGCCTCAGCAAAACCCAGGGTAAGCGAAGTCTAACTCAGTCACTTCAGGAAGACAAACGCAATTGCAGGAAACATAAGGAAAGTATAGCCATAGAGAAACTAATCCCTTTAAGCCATCTTCTAGCACCAATAACAGAGGTAGCTATTTGGCTCAAATTGTTCCAAAATAGTGGGTACAAAATGGGACAGGCAGCTCTCTATTTGTGCAGTTTTTAAATTGATTATTGGTAAGACAAAAGTGAGAGTTAAAGCATGTTCATCCTAAAAATGATTTTGGGGATGGGCTATTGAGATCATACTTAGGAAGAAAGATTAAGACACATGAAAGTAAAAATAAATACATAAGGAATTGCTTCATTGGAATTTCCAGGTCTTCTGTTGGAAGCTGACCATAGTATTGTGTTGAATCAGTGTTTCCCAACCAGTGTGCCGTTGCACACTAGTGTGCCGTGAGCAATCATCAGGTGTGCCGCAGGAAACTGGAACCTCCAATACCCTTTCTTCCCCCTCCTGCCGAACACTTTTTCTTCTCCACTCAGGCTCCTTTCTTCCCAGCCTCGCTCTGCCGCTTCTTTCGCCGTTTTGATCAGAGAGGGCAGCGTGAGCGTGTTCAGGAGGGGAGGGGGGAAGGAGGAAGACGTGACTCTTATGGGCGCTACCGCAGATTTGCCCCACGTCTTCCTCCCTCCCCCCTCTCCTCTTATACATACGGCAGCGTGAGCAAAGCGAGCAGAGCGAGGCTGGGAAGAAGGGAGTCCTAGTGGAGAAGAAAAAGTAAGTGTTCTGCAGGAGAGGGAAGCAAGGGCGCGAAAGGGAAGGGGGAGGAAGAGGTCTCTGTCGAAAGCTGGCATGGGCAAACTTGGACCTTCCAGGTGGTTTGGACTCCAACTCCCACCATTCCTAGCAGCCTCAGGCCCTTTTCCTTCCCCCACCTCAGCCACTTAAGCAGTAAAGGGCATCAGGCTGTTAGGAATGGTGGGAGTTGAAGTCCAAAGCACCCAGAGGGTCGAAGTTTTCCCATGCCTGTTTTAGGGACCTTAAAGTGGTGAGCCTCCTTTCAACATTGTGATTCTGGATAGAAAACAAACAATAACATAACATTATTTGAGTCCACAGTGCTCTCTGGGTGTAGGTGAACTACAACTTCCAAACTCAAGGTCAATTCCTAAGCAAGCTCTTTCAGTACTTTCTGTTCGTGATGAGAGTTCAATATGCCAAGTTTGGTTCAATTCCATTGTTGCAAGAGTTCAGAATGCTCTTTGATTGTGTCTTAACTATAAATCCCAGAAACTGTACCTCCCAAATGTCAAGGTTTATTTTCCCTAAACTCCATCTGTGTTTACATTTGGGCATATTGAGTATTCATGCCAAGTTTGGTCCTGATCCAACATTGTTTGAGTCCACAGTGCTCTCTGGATATAGATGAACTACAACTCCAAAACTCAAGGTCAACACCCACCAAACTCTTATAGCATTTTCTCTTGGTTATAGGAGTTCTGTGTGGGAAGTTTGATTCCATTGGTGGAGTGCAGAATGCTCTTTGATTGCGGGTGAACTATAACTCCCAGCAAGACCTTCGTGTGTGTCTTTCTGTCATTCCTGCCAGGATATCTATGCTGTGTTCATCGAAACAGGCCCAGGTTTCACACTGAGTGTAAATACATTTTAAAACATATTAGCTATATGTATTACTGTGTTAGAGTGTCATTTTGTGTCATTTTGGTTGGTGGTGTGCCCCAGTATTTTGTAAATGTAAAAATGTGCTGCAGCTCAAAAAAGGTTAAAAAACACTGTGTTGGAAGACCTAGGTATTCCAAGAGAGGGTTTCTTTTTAGAAATATCTAGATCCTTCAGCATGACTAGGGAAGCTGATCCACAGACTCACGCTGGAGGACCTAGAGTTTCCTAGAGATGTTTTAAATCAAATCTGTGAAAAATGAAATCTGCAAAAGTCAAAACCAGAAAAGTGGAAGGATAATTGAACCTTCAGAGGAAGGCAAGTTAAATGCAGAATGGTTAAGGACTTAAAAATTAGGATAAATCAAGAATATCATGTTCCATATTCTATTCATAGGGGTTCAGAAGTGAGTCCTTTGTTTCATATTATTTGCCTACATTTGCAAGCACGCTGTGTTGCTTGAATGGCATTCTTTCTAGGGTTGTGCACAATTAGTCTTTCTCCAGTCACACCATCATTGTAATTATTTCAGAAATTGCTTTGTTTATTAAATAATAATTAATAATAATATTTTTTATATCCCACCACCATCTCCTCAGAGGGACCTGGGGCGGCTCACAAAAGCACTCCAAAGTGCAGCACACATAAAATGCACAATACAAAGGCATATAAAATGATAAAAATATAAATGTACACAACAATTTTACATAAAACATCATAAAAACCCTTATAAATAAGATTTTAAATTCCATAAAATGCAGCAGTGCATGCGGATATAAAATAGACTATATTCAAGTATCAATCCAAAGTGCCGGATTATATTAAACCTATATATTGCCTTTCTCCCAAAATTGGACCAAACAATGGCCTACGTGATTTTATTTTCAAGGATGTCACTACCTGGCATGGTGGTGTCACATATAGTTTGTAAGCTGAAGTTATTTTCTGTCACTCATCAGGTTATTTATTTATTTATTTATCGTGTCAGGAGCAAACCAAACAGTTATATTGCATTAAAAACAAACAAAACCAGAAAACAAAACACAAAGTTTGCAGACTTGGTATTTTATTACATGTACTCTGACCAGTAGCTGTCCACTTGGAGTGCCTCTGGTGTTGCTCTATGAAGGTCTTCCATTTGTGCATGTGGAAGGGCTCAGGTTGCATTGCAGTAGGTGGTCTGTGGTTTGCTCTTCTCCACACTCGCATGTCGTGACAGAGGAACAAAGAGATGTCAGCCAGACTGAAGATGATGAAAAAAATTGTTATGAGATGAGCATTTCTCCTATCAGTAATATATTTCTCCTAAAATGAATGCACCTCTTCAGAAGCAATGTGCAATAATTGATAGTGTTCCCCGTTGCCTTGTTAAAAATCTGTTTATTATGGCAGGTGGTTTTCATGGCAATAGGCCAGTGAGTCCACTTGGTGTTTTGTTCTTAATTTTAAAGGAGCTGCCCAAAGTGCTGACCGTCATCTTTGAAATAGGTTTAGAAACATCTCCTCTAAACTTTGGACCAAAATGTGAAACAGGTTTACTATTTATTTATTTATTTGCTATATTTATGTCCCACTTTTCCCGACCCTGAAGGGGACTCAAGGCAGCCTACAGTAGACTAGAACAACACTTCACCAACACTTCACCAACATTGGGGCCACACCAGTTGCCACTGAGACCTATATTTCAATTCACGGTGTTAGGTTAAAAATCCCAGTCAAATTGAGTGATGTTTTAAAAAACAGGCTTATTTTGATCCTAAATACATAGTGACTACAGCTCTGCCAACTGCACATTTTGTGTCTATGTGGAAAGTCTTATCTGTGTATGCAGATAGTGATCAGTCCCACCCGGGACTGAAGATGCTCAGTGTAATTGCTTGAATGTTAAAATACAATTATGGGGATTAGAGTTGAAATCCATACTCGGATATGAAAACCCTTGGGTGATCATGGACAACTCATCCTCTTGCCGTCTCTGAGGCAGAGGCAACCTCTCTTTGAACAAATCTTCCCAAGAAAACCATGATAAGGTCCCCTTAAAGCAGGCATGGGCAAACTTTTGGCCCTCTTGGTGTTTTGGACTTCAACTCCCACAATTCCTAACAGCCAGTAGGTTTTTAGGAATTCTGGGAGTTCAAGTCCAAAATACCTGGATGGCCAAAGTTTGCCCATGCCTGCCTTAGAGTAATCACTAGGGGTGGTTGATCCATAAAAAAATTGATTCTAAATTCGTGGGGGGGGGGGGGGGGATTTCTGTCCTTGGGTCATTATAGAAATTATTACAAAATTTTTAAAATAAATTTTGTGATTGAAATGTAATTAATAATGAATGTTCATTATTATTCCTTATGCCACCTGGCTTGTCATCCACCCCTCCCTTCCTTCCCCTGCCAGATCAGATGCCATGCAGATATAACCCGGGATGGCATCTGATCTGGCGAGGGAAGGAAGGGAGGGTGGCATCCACTCCTACAAAACACAGGAGGCAATGCACCAAGCATGCACTAAGTTACTGAGTAAGCTGGCAGCATGGGTACAGGTATGCATGCATGCACTCACTCACCCTGAATAAGTCCTAAAGCCCACTAACAACATGATAGAAGCAAGCTTAATGTGGCTTGTTTTATTTTGTGTTTTACTGATTGTAATGGCCGCATGCCATATGTTATGTCGTGCCGCTGTGTAACTCCGATGTGATCCGCCCGAGCCTGCTGGGAGGAGCGGAATACAAAAATGAACTATAAATAAATAAATAAATAAATAAGCTATATCAACAAATAATCAATTCAGGCAAATGAAATTCTACGGCTGTTTTTGGGAGAAGCAGTTCTGTCTCGGAAGCAGGCGCAAAAGTGTGGGAAACCACCAAGAACTGCAGCCACTATGATGTGTGTCGATGCTGAAAATGGATCCATGATCGGATACATTTTTCAGGCATCGATTGATATTCCTGTTTTTTGGGAGAAGATTTTTCCCGCTTTTTCAGCTCCAAGCACCCAGAACTGCAGGAGTATGATGTGTGTAATTGTATCTGCAATTTTTGAGGAGATTGATATTCCTGTTATAAGAAGCTCTCAGCTGGCGAGAGGAGAGGGAGGGTGCTGCTGCCTCCACCTCTCTCGCGAGTTGAGAACTGAGAGGGGAAAATACAACCTAATAACGTGACCTTTAGACAAATGGCCACACCAGGTTCGGTTTTGAAACTTCACTTTCTGGTTGGACACCAAGGGTTGATATAGGGTCAAAATAATTTTAAATATGAAAAATAACGGATTTCAAAGTATTTTAAACCGGAGATATCCACCCCTAGTAATCACAAACTGGAAATGACTTGAAGGTGCACAACAGCATGGATGGATGGATGGATAGATGAATGGACAGACATATAGAAAGATAGAGATGAGCTAAAGATATGCATTCACACACACAATTTATGTGCTGATTTTTTTTCTGTGCAAAACAACTATGTGTGAATTTTTCACAGAATACGGCTAAGCTGCGAATAGTCTTTCTCACTCATTACTAACCTTGAGAAGAAAATCAATTAAAATTACATCCCTATAAAATGGTTCAAAAATATATTTCCTTGTATTGTTTATATGTATTGCATAGGGTTCCTTCCCACCTGGATGAGGAAAGCATACCACTATACTAAACTCAAATTAGCTCTTTTCCCTTTTTCTCAGTTGTATGCGGATATTTATTTTCACACCTAGGTATGCCAGGTTGGTTGCTTATGGTCAATGCCCTTGTATTATAAACATCTAGAAGGTTTTGGAAACAGCACTTCCAAATGTGTGAAAGCCTTCCAATGAGAACCCCTTGGGCTTCATTTTGTGATCTTCGGTACTTTCAGAACAGTTGGCTGATTCAATTCAATTTCAAATGATTGTCATTAAGTGTATTACAGCATACACACATAATTTGGGGCACCGTATTTACCTTTGTAGTTCAATGGCCAAACCAATATTTTTTTTATTACAGAGACATGCATAGCAATAACAATTACCTAGATGAACAGTGTAAGCATTTCACAGGAGACCGTTTGGCCTCTGTGGTCAGAGAATGAGTAAAGGCTTGATTTCATAGTCTGGTGAATTACTGCAAGTTTCCTTAGAAAAATGTTCACAGACATTTTTCTTCATTCTGGGATAATTGACTTCTTAGATTAAAATGGCTCCTTAGGAACCATTAGAGTCCATGACCCGTCTAGTAATGGGGATGTTTGGCAATCAGATGACCCCTTTAATCGTCCCTGTTGCAAAACAGTAAGCTGATATGCTGTGTGGATGTGGTTTCCTGGGAGCAGAATCGAAAATAGAGTACTGAAATGCAGGTAGAGAGGAAACAAATCAGCTCTCAGATTTATCTATCTGTGCATATAACATTAATCCAGGTAGTTATTCATGACTCAATTCCTACTGTTCAGATTCTGGTTTTAAGCAAAGCTATTTTTTTAACCACAACTCCCAGAATCCTTCAACAGACATGACAAAAATGTATCTTTTCTTACATTTTGATCAGATCCAGGGCCAGTTCTGGACACTCGAGTTATAAATCTTTGCCTTCACCAGTACTGTCAGTGACTTTTCTTTTCTCAAGGAAGTGTCCAGATTTTAAAAAACTGTCATAACCTCTGGATGACGTCCAGCTGTCATTGCTAAAAGAATTTTACTGCATTTTTCCTGTGGCATAAGTAATTAGTTCAATGAACCAAAGTCACCTTGGGAACTAATCAGATTATCGATTATAAAAGGGTAACTTTGAAATATTTGTGATCCCAAAATAATAGATAAAGCGACCTTTGGAAGGTTATAAATGTCTGCTGCGAATGAGACAGAAATATAAAATACTTCAAGTTAAAGTTTTGTTAGCATCATGAATTCTTTATAATATATTTTGGCTGCAGAGTTTTATGAGACATCAAAATTAATCAATGCTCCTAAGTGAATCTCTGAAATTCCTATATAATCTCACAGTATATGAAATAATATACTGTGCTGCAGTTGGTTAAACCCTTGTGCCGGCAGGACTGAATACCACTATGTCAGAGGTGTGAATCCAGGGAGAGCACGGATGAGCTCCCTCTGTCAGCTCCAGATCCCCATTTGGGGACATGATTTATTATTTATTTATTTAAAACATTTATACCCCGGCCTTCTCACCTCCGAAGAGGGACTCAGACTGGCAAACAGCAAGTATTCAATGCTAACACTTAAAATCTAAAAGCATCATAAATTTACAATAAAATTTACAATAAAATACAACACAATAAATACATTTAGAAAACCTTTTGCCAAAGTAAAATCAAGTCCAACTTAATCCATATATTCGGTCTGTATCAAGTGGCTAGCGATTTTAGTCGCTTCGCGATCTCCTCCTTCATTCTGGGAAGGCCTCATTGCACAGCCACGTTTTCACCCATTTTCTAAAAGTCAGGAGGGAGGGGGTGGACGTAATTTGGGAGGGAATTCCACAGCCGGGGGGCCACCACAGAAAAGGCCCTGTCCCTCGTCCGCACGAGACGTGCCTGTGAAGGTGGTGGGACCGAGAGCAGGGCCTCTCCAGACGATCTTAGCACTCTTGACGGTTCATAGGGGAAAATACGTTCGGACAGGTAAACATGAGAGAAGCTTCCTACAAGGATGGTAAAGCATCAAAACATCCGGGCATCCCCTGGGCCACATCCTTGCAGACAGCCAATTATCTCACACCAGAAGTGACTTGCAGTTTCTCAAGTCACTCCTGACACAAGGAAAAAAATGACTTCCCTTTAATTTTTAAAAGAAAGGCCAGAAATGTTGATTTTGTGAGGCATCACCAAATACTTATGAACCCCCACCCCTAGATTGTATAAATGGCTTTTTAAAAAGCATTTGTTTTAAAGGGCTTTGTAGTATGTCAGGTCACGAACCATAGAAGGAGATAGTTACCAAATTAGAGGGGCTCGGTTCACAGAAGGATGTATATGTGCTGTTTAATTGTGTTCCCCAAACAATTTCCTCACCTTGCCCAGTGCCTTGAATATTTGGTCAAAATCTTATGATATGATCACTGGTTGTTGGAGGCAACTTGAAGGCACATATGTATATGTTAGGCTTTTGCATTTTGGGTAAATCTCTACATGGTTCCTTTTTGGATTGGAATCTGTAATGGCTGGAGCCTTGCTGTTTCAAGCCCCCTAACAAAACAGATAAGCCGAGTGGCTAAAGAGACCAGCTAAAAACAGATCCGTGCACATGTCTAGTATATGTGTCTACAAGTCACCTGTCAATTTATGATGATCCCCATTAATTTTATAGGGTTTCCTTAAGCCAGTGATTTTCAACCTTTTTTTGAGCCGCGGCACATTTTTTACATTTACAAAATCCTGGGGCACACCACCAACCAAAATGACACAAAATGACACTCTAACACAGTAATACATATAAAGATTTATAGTTGACACACAATCAAAGAGAATCCTGAACTCTTGCAACAATGGAATTGAACCAAACTTGGTATATTGAACTCTCATTACCAACAGAAAGTACTGAAAGGGTTTGCTTGGGAATTGACCTTTACTTTGGAAGTTGTAGTTCACCTACAGCCAGAGAGCACTGTGGACTCAAACAATGTTATGTTATGTTGTTGTTTGTTTTCTATCCAGAATCACAATGTTGGAAGGAGGCTCACCACTTTAAGGTCCCTAAAACAGGCATGGGAAAACTTCGGCCCTCTGGGTGCTTTGGACTTCAACTCCCACCATTCCTAACAGCCTGGGGCCCTTTCCTGCTTAAGTGACTGAGGGGGGAAAGGAAAAGGGCCTGAGGCTGCTAGGAATGGTGGGAGTTGGAGTCCAAAACACCTGGAAGGTCCAAGTTTGTCCATGCCAGCTTTCGACAGAGACCTCTTCCTCCCCCTTCCCCTTTGCGCCCTTTCTTCCCCCTCCTGCCGAACACTTATTTTTTCTTCTCCACTCAGGCTCCCTTCTTCCCAGCGTCGCTCTGCTCGCTTTGCCACACTTTGCTCACGCTGCCGCTTCTGCCGCTATTTTGATCCGAGGGGGCAGCGTGGGTGTGTTCAGGAGGGGAGGGGGAGGGAGGAAGACGTGGGGCGAGTATGTGCAGTAGCGCCCACAAGGGTCACAAGGCAAAGTGAGCAGAGCGAAGAAGGGAAAAGGGAGGCCGAGTGGAGAAGAAAAAGTAAGTGATCGGCAGGAGGGGGAAGAAAGGGTATTGGAGGTACCAATTTCCCACGACACAATTTCCCTGATGATCGCACACAGCACACTAGTGTGCCGCGGCACACTGGTTGGGAAACACTGCCTTAAGCAATAAATATTTAGATGTGGTTTTGTTGATTCCTTTCTTGAAATATAGCCCAGAGCTCCTGGTGTTCATTGGTGAACTCTCTATGTACTAATTTGCTTATCTTCCAAGATCAAATATGATCTGCTGCCTTTAAGCTATGTATGCCTTGTAGGTATGTAACAAAAACAAGCATTACTAGCACTCTTTCTGTTTTGTATTAAAATGGTGGGAAAACAAAGCAAAACACAGAAAATGTCAGCATACAGTTTTTCATTCCACGAGTAAGGCAAGTAATGAGTTCCCAGGGTGACCCAATAGAGTTACATTAATTTTATTTTATCCTACTATTTTCATGCTAGCTAACAGAAAGAATAAATTAAGGAACTAAAACATGATTATAAAAAGGTAGGTCATAATTTAGCAATTGCTCTTTAAAAAGAGAGAGAGGGGAGGTGATATAGAGATTTGAACTCCAGTCCTCTGAAAACCCAGTGGAAGGATCATTGTAAGCCAGATATGGTACACAACCAGGGCCGTAGCCAGGATTTTGATTCGGGGGGGGGGGGGGGCTGAGACTGGGTGGACGAGGGACTACCCAAGCAAACTTTTTGTATTGTTATCCCAATAACCCCATTAATGTGGGATATAATGAGCATGGTGATCAGATCATGATATGAATAAACATAACAGTTTAAATAATGTACCAGTAAGGCCTTTTCACAGACCACCCTGAGAATTTCCGGGGGGCTGAAGCCCCCTTAGCCCCCCCCCCCTGGCTACATGCCTGTACACAACAATTAATTTTTTTAACAGACATTAACTATAACAGTAAAGATCAGATCTTTACCTCCCAGAAGGAGAAGGAACCGTGAGATCAGCTTAGCTTTCCCAGAAGGGAATTCCCTTAACAGAAGCATTCTTGTGGAAGTGTATCTAGCCTTTTTATTTTTCAATATCTCTCATGTCAGTTTCCTTGGATATTTTGTCCATTTCATCTAACTTTTTTTGCCCTGGGTTAATATATTTTTAATGAATAATATTCAGCCTAAATGTGAACTGGTGGCAAGAAAGATATTGTTTTCCTCCAAATAACCCCTCAAGAATTATTTATCATTTCAGACTGTAATAAGAATGGAGCACCAACACTCTAGCTGTCACTGTGGTAATATGAGTTTATCAAAAGAAATCTTTACAAAGCAACTTTAGTTGAGTGAATTATTAATGGTGGAAATATAACCTTTAACTCATTCAGTCTGTTGTGCTGTTTTGTGCACTTCTGTCTCGGGTAACTATAATGTAACATGATAAATCAGTGGCTAGATGCAATATTAAAGATAAGATGTATTGCCTGAATTATGGATCGGCTACACAAATATCGCTTAAAGGTTCTATTTGGAAACAATTTATCTGTTTTGAGTATTTGACAGTGATATATAATTCTGGCCAAGTTTTGTTTTGATAGTTGAACTGAACAGCATAACAGACAGCGTGTTTCTTTCCAAAAGACTTTGGACATTAAACATAAAACTACCCCCCTCCCTCCCTTCCTTCTCTATTGCAATCCTATTCCAGACAGGTCCTATATCCTAGGATTTGATCCCAGGTTTTCTGTTTATCCCAGATTATCTGGTAGTGCGGACTCATATAATCCAGTTTTGAGCAGAAAACCTGGGATCAGATCCTGGGATATAGGGCCTGTCTGGAAGGGCCCTGAGTTTGAATTTACAAGTGAGTAAGTCCATGATTGTAGCTCAAACATGATCTTATTTCAACTGAACATTTTGCTACAGATATTGACCATCCAAAGAAAATGGAAAAGCAAAGGCAGGGGAAAAGATTCCCGGATTTCCCATTGAATGTAGAACTGCAAATGAGAGCGAGTCCTATTGATTCTAAACTCATGGGGGGATTTCCCTTGCTGGGTTGTTATAGAAATTATTCCAAAAAAATTAAATAAATTTTGTAATTGAAACGTAATTACTAACGAATTTTCATTTTTATTCGTTACACCAGCTGGGAAGCTAGAATGGAGGGCTTGCTCTCCTCTCAACCCTCCCCCCCCCCAAGCTCAGAAGCATCACACCAAGGCTTGACGCGGTTTAGTTCTTGACAGGGAAGGAGGGGCGGAGGGCATCCCCTTGCGTCCTCCTTCCCTGCTGAGAGCTAACTCCGAGATTCGGAGGAATTTCCTCCTGTTCTCCAGGCTCTCCCTCTGCTTGTGAGGGAGAGCCTGGGGAATCAGAGGAAAGCTCGGCCGGGCTGCTTCCAAAACGCCCGCCTCAGCTCTCAGCTGGCGAGAGGAGAAAGGAGGGTGCTGCTGCCCTCCAGTCTCCTCTCATGAGTTGAGAACTGAGGAGGGGGGAAAACAACCTAATAACGTGACCTTTACCAAAAAAATGGCGATCCCGGGTTTGGTTTTGAAACTTCATTTCTGGGTTGGACGCCGAGGGTTGATATAAGGTCAAAATAATTTCAAATACGAAATATTAACGGGTTTCAAAGTATTTAAATTGGAGATATCCACCCCTAATAAACAACTTTACTAGGCTCTCCAGTGAGATCTTATGTTAACCTAGGATTTTGATAAGCTAGGATATGCCCAGAGAAGGATGTCCAAAATGATTAAAGGTTTGAGCACCAAGCCCTCTGAGAAATGCTTAGGGAGCTGGGGATGTTTAGTTTGAAGAAAAGAAGGGGACAGGATAGCCATGTTTAAATATTTGAAAGGATGACACACATTAAGGAGGGGACAAGCATGTTTTCTGCTGCTTTAGATATTAGGATAAGGAGCAACGGATTCAAACAGAAAGAAAGAAGTTTCCACCTAAACGTTAGGAAGAACTTCCTGGTGGTAAGAGCTGTTTGGCAGTGGGATAATCTGCCTTGAAGGTCAGTGGTGTCTCCCTCTATGGAAACTTATAAGCAGAGGCTTGGTGGCCATTTGTCAGGAGGGCTATGATTGTGTATTCCTGCAAGGCAAATGGTTAGACAGGATAGCCCTTGTGGTCTCTTCCAATTGTATTATTATATGATTTGAAGCATATGATTTTTTTCATGCCAAGGGCAACTTGAGAAACTACAAGCGACTCCACTCTTGCGCGAGCTGCACTGGCTTCCGATTGAATTCCGGGTCCTCTTCAAGGTGTTAGTCCTCACTTTCAAGGCCATCTATGGTTTGGGGCCAGTGTACTTGAGGGAGCGACTTACCCCCTATATGCCTGCGAGATCACTACGCTCCGAGGAGCTCAACCTCCTTGTGGTGCCTCCCCTCGGAACCTGCCGACTAGCCACTACACGGCGGAGGGCATTCTCTGTAGCCGCCCCAAGTCTCTGGAATGGCCTCCCGGAGGAGATCCGCGCCATCCGCGCTCTCCTGCCCTTTCGCAAGGCCTTGAAGACTTGGCTTTTTAGGAAGGCGTTCGGCTCTTAATTCAACCACATTGCCCGCTTGCCGCCTATGGTTCCCCCAGGTTTTTATCCCGTCCCCCAGCCTTTGCTGAAGGTTGTGCTCTTAATATGTTTTAATCTGTTGTGATGTGTAATATGTTTTAACTGCTTAATTGTTTTATTTCTCGGTGTTTTTGCTTCTTTGTAAACCGCTCTGAGCTCCGGAGTGAGCGGTATACTAAATCGAAGTTAATAAATAAATAAATAAATAAATAAGTTGCCTCTGGTGTGAGAGAATTGGCCATCTGCAAGGACGTTACCCAAGGGATGTCTGGATGTTTGACGTTCTACTATTCTATCTCTCATACCTGCATGGGGAACTAGAGATGACAGACAGGAGCTTAACCCGCTTCCCGGATTTGACCCACTAACCTGTCAGTCAGCAAGTTCAGTCAGAACAAGGGTTTAAATCAGGGGTGCTCACACTTTTCCAGCATGCGAGCTACTTATAAAACAACCAAGTCCCAAAGATCTACCTACCCACTACTCAGAGCCATAAAAGCAAAATATTAGGAAATTTATTTCAGTGAGAGCCATATAACATATTTTAAGACTGAATTCAACTAAATGTGAGTGTAATAAGCCCCTGAACATTCCTCACAAATGGCATGGGATCCATATACACTGTGCCTGCGATCTGCCTGCGATCTACCAGGACACCCTTCGAGATCTACCAGTAGATCACGATCTACCTAATGAGCACCCCTGGTTTAAATCATTGCACCTCTGGAGACTCCAGAAGCATATGATTCAAATTATAGAAAAGATCTCATGGTCAGGATGTTCTTCCTAATATTTAGACACAATCTCCTTTTCTGTAATTTGAAGCACATGATTCAAATTACAGAAAAGGAGATTCTGGCTAAACAGTAGGAAGATTAATGCAAAAGCAAAGTCACAGGTGTGGACTATAACAATGTGGAATGGAGGGGATTTCCTCAAAACCCAGCAGGGTCCAGAGCTTGGAGATATGCAATTCTTATACAGAGTTCTACACAAAATACCGTTCTACACAATGTTAAGTTCTACACAATAGGTCATGGGTATATAAATCTCAGTATGAAATATAGCGTTCAACCCAAGTAAGGTCAATACAAATGCGAGAGTTCAAAGGAGTAAGCCTGAAAGCAGCTCCAATGGCTGAAGGCAGTGTCGCGATTCAATGAACGCGCCCGGTTAACTCACAGTCTGAGCAGTTCAGCTCAGGAGCAAAGGAAAACAAACGTCTCTGCAAGGATAGAGCTGGAAAGACGCCAATGGCTTGAAGTGTGAGGACGCCGCTAATGGACCGTTTCGCGTTCAAACGATGCTTCCTCAGGGCATTCCAGTTCCTCAAGACGCTCCTCCTTGGGATTGTACTGCCGTAACTTACAGTAAGACTCCTTTTTGGAACTAGAGGACCATCAATAGGCAGGAATACAAGAACATCACAAAAGGTAACCTCTAGGGCTGGGAACATCCTGACTGTAAAATCTGTTCAACAATGCAACTCTCTGCCCCAGAATGTAGTGGAGGCTCCTTCTTTGGATGCTTTTAAACAGAGGCTGGATGGCCATCTGTTGGGGGTGCTTTGAATACGATTTTCCTGCTTTTTGGCAGGGGGTTGGACTGGATGGCCCATGTGATCTCTTCCAACTCTATGATTCTGTGATCACACTGAAGGACTTAAAATGCTCAGGAAAAATCCTGCTTAGCTTTTAAGATAAAACAGGATCTATTGCCTTTAGGACATTTGGGTCTCTGCATGCTTCCCTTACTTCCCTGAAAATCTCAGGTGTCCCTTCATTTGGAAGGATATGCCCTCTTTTGCCACCCTCTTTATGCCCATGTTGGGCACAAGACTCCTTTGTTATCTCTCCACCCTGTTCTTTGTTCCTATTCACTACCTGAAGTGCGTCCTCCCTTTTTATGTCCCCATTTAAGCCTAAACTGAAGCAGTAGATTTTAAGAAGTGCTTTCTAAACCTCAATAGAATGGATTCTCAAGGCTCCTTTTTAATCATACTTCCCGTTCAGACTTAATGTGCTGCGTCCCGTGATATGTTTATGAGAGGCACTATATAAACTAAAGATGTACATTAAAAATGGCATTGTATCCCCAACGTTTCTGAAAAATACTGCAATATCAACTGCGTTCTCAGCAGAAACTTTCCAAATGCTTTACTGGGCCCAGGGATTGTTTTACTGGAACTTTCATAGATCATTCTGATGGATAATAAAATACACAATACTTCCTGTGCTATAGTTTTGCTATATTAGACAGAGGGTTTTGTGGCTTTGTGACCGGGCTAGATGGAACAACAATATGTGTATGTCTGGCTACTAGTCCCACTTTTTAGTGCTCACACTAATGGTGAACACATCACAAAATCCCTACTCTCTTCATAAGGGTATGTAATCATAAGAATCTTCTATTTTGTCTATTTCCTGTGAGTTCTGTGGAAGGTTGTCACTTTCTAATTTTTGGTTTTTTTAGATAAGGGAAATGATGCTGGCAGAGCAACTGGGCAAAGTGCAGTGCTATGTTAATTAAATCATACACACACAGATACATATATACAATTGAAACTGTGTATTGGTCTTTTGGTTTAATACCTATAATAAGCCAACTATAGTATGACCCTCATACATAGGACTGGGACCCATAGTTTTACCTATGCACATCTGACAAAATAGGTACTCTTTAGGGATTTTCTAGGTCCTCCATACAATTCCGTGGTGTTCTTCAACCAGAACTTACCATAGAGCCATCCTGGAGTGATTCAGTGGAAACTTAGGGCAAAAGCCATTCATTTCAACAGGGTTGGCTATTTTCATGGTCTTTATTTCAATGATTATTTTAGTTCTCTCCAGATACTGGGGTTGTCCTATAGTACTCCTACTTTTTTCCCTTAGAATGTACAATGTAGGGCAAAAACCCAAGCAAACCTTAGGACCTCATTACACTTCCAATTTAAGTGTCCTTAAATTGCCAGCCAATTGAAGGATGGATTGGCATGCAGCCCATCACACGACGTCCCTCAACTTCCAGTCCTGCCCCAAACCAGTGTGAAACCGGACTCTTCCTTGTCAACACAGGCAGGTTCTGGTTGTGTGACACTTCCCCCATGTGATGGCAAAAGTGTTGACATGCCTTCTGTTTCACGAAACGACAAGGCTCTGGTGAGTGTAAAGGCACTCAAACAACACTGTATCTAAACTGGTATAATGCACTATCCAAAATTGTATTTAGTTGGCTAGCGTCAATGGTTAAACCCAATGAGCAGAAGTTAAACATAGATTTCCAATTGATTAATGATATGGGACTTCATTGATGTTTGATGCCTTATGTTTAACTTCTGCTCATTGGGTTTAACCATTGACGCTAGGCAACTACATACAATTTTGGATAGTGCATTATACCATTTTAGATACAGTGTTGTTTGAGTGCCTTTACACTCACCAGAGCCTTGTTGTTTTCGTGTATTAGTCAAGGTAAAGTGTCCCATTGTTTAGTTTGATGCCTTCTGTTTCACCGTTCTTGCTGGCAAAATGGCGCCTTGTGTGTGTGTGATGTGATGTGATAAGGTTCTTTCTGTTGATTAGAAGCACCATAACATCTTAGCGTATAGAATAATAGATTCTGGGCATTGGAAAAGGATGCAAGGGTTATGCTAGTGTATAAAGTTAAAGCACTCTTGAAAGCTGTCCATCCAACCTCTGTTTAAAGGCCTCCAAAGAAAGAGCCTATCCTCTTCCAAGGCAGTGCTTTCCATTGCCGAACAGTTCTTTCAATAAAGCTGTTCTTCTGATGTTTAGGTAGGGTCTTATTTTCTTGTAACTCGAATCCATTGGTTCATTTTTTAGTTCCTGGAGCAGCAGAAAACAAATGTTCTTCTTTTTTTTCATGGCAGCCCTTCAGGCAATCTTCTCACCTCTCAATCTTCTCTTTGTGCTGAACATAGCCGACTCCCCATGTTTCTCATAAGGCTTAGTTTCCAGGTTTGGTTTCCATGCCTTTGATTATTAAAACATACAGTCTTTCCAAAGTCCCCAAAAATGTTACCACAATATACAAACTTCCTTTCAGAGCCTGTCATTCTCTCAATCCTCCCCCCTTATCTGTCTTCATCTCAGTGAGAGATAAAGATACAATTTGTGATGACACAGTTTGTAACTTTGATTTCATCAAATGTTCTGGTATTTTAGCTAAAATATTCTAACATAATCGTATGGGAGGAGATCCATGAGCATGGCTCCATGAATTGCATTACTGGGTGGTACCAACCGTAGTAACAGAAATTGCTAGTAAAATACTGCATATGCCACTTCTTTTCTTATGGCCATCTGAGCTCACACTCTAGAGGCACTTTAAAGAGAAAGGGCTAGTGAAAGATCAGTAGCAGCCAAACAGGCATGATGGATAAACTGAGGAAGGAAGCTCAGCAGGTTAGCTTTCTCACATTTATTTCACAGTCTTAGGGTTCAGATCTCAATGTATAGAGTTAATGACATTGACTCCATTCTTGGTGCTTTCTGTGCCACTGATCTCAACCAAAAAATGATGCCTCTTGCATACATACCCAGCTCTTTTCATTATACACATAAACCAAAAGGGGGATAAGAAAGGAGGGGGATAAGAAAGATTTGGGTGGGTGAATCTGCGGGGGGGGGGGAGGGCTATTCGAGGGAGGGAAAGAACAAAAGGGTGGGGTGGAGGGGGGACAAAACATAAAATGCTTCCCAAAGGGGAGCTCTGGTTTGCATTCACCATTGTAGAAGAGAGAATAAATTTTGTTTGTACCAAGTGTATATATAAAATATTCTCTTACAAAATATTCTCTTCTGAGTGATTATATGTCATTCAGTTCTATTATAAATTTACATCTTTGTGTTTCCATATAATTTCTGAAACCCGTCCAGTCCGTCTTGCTCCTCTTGTTGTTTAATTTCTGAGATAAGGAGTCCATCTGGATCATCTCCAGCATCTTGAATGTCCACTCGTCCTTATCCGGTATCGAGCTCTTCTTCCAGTATCTGGCCAAAGTTATACGGGCACATGCACTTAAGAACAAGAAGATTCTATCCTGATTTTCATTGAACAGATGATTTGATATACCTAGCAGATAGTTTTGGGGATCTCTTTTAAAATTAATTTTTAGTATTTTCTGTGTCTCATTATGGATTTGTTTCCAGAAAGTTGATGTTTTTTTACAGTTCCACCATTGGTGGATGAAGGTTCCCTTTTCTTTTTACACTTCCAACACCTGTCTGTTGTCCTTTTATTAAATTTGGCTATTTTGGTTGGGTATAAATACCACCTGAATTGCATTTTGAACCAATTTTCTCTTATTTCTGTTGTCGTTGTGTATTTAAGTTTATCCATCATTCCAAACAGGCATGATGGATAAACTGAGGAAGGAAGCTCAGCAGGTTAGCTTTCTCACATTTATTTCACAGTCTTAGGGTCCAGATCTCAATGTATACAGTTAATGACATTGACTCCATTCTTGGTGCTTTCTGTGCCACTGATATCAACCAAAAATGATGCCTCTTGCATACATACCCAGCTCTTTATGCTCATAGATCTTCTTTGTGATCAGGGAACGTAACTGAATGGGTTTCCAAACACATGGCAAATATTCTTTCAACAGATGTTTATGTAGGTGTCTATTTTGAGACTTTAAATTCCCTTATATGAAGTATTAAATGTGCATTGAACACGATTGTCCTGCTTCTTGGCAGGGGGTTGGACTGGATGGTCTACGGGGTCTCTTCCAACTCTATGATTCTATGATTCTATGATTGTGTTAGAGAATATAAAATAGTATAGTTATGCTTTCTCCTCCCCCCCCCAACATGTTGGCACCAGTGTTTAGCATATAGTAGGCCAAAGTGTCATGTTGTGACAAGTTGCCATAAATCTGTGGCCTAAAATGCCTCCAGTTATGACCAGAAGTGTGGCCCTCAAAGAGATGCCATGTGGAAACTTCTCTTTCCTTTCCATGTGTTCTCATTTCTAGTGTCTCACATGTTGTGAAACATCTGAACAAAGTATTGACATTTCCTTTGCCAACTACTTTAGTCTCATCTCTCTTTTGTCTGCCTTTATCCCCTGTAGAAGTTTACCTTTGTGCAGTCATACTTCCTTCTCTATTCTTTTCTGCCAGGAAACGTCTTCGTAATTAACTTTGCCTAGCACAGCACTCATGATATATGTGCCTTGAGGTCAGCACTTCACTTTCCCTCTATCTTTTTTTCTAGACTGTGTGGAGGAACATAAATCCTTTTGTATTCCACTTTGCAACCCACACGTTGGTAGAAGACAATCAGCTTCCGTTCCCCTTTCTCCTGGAGGCTGTTGTCTTGATTTCCCTTTCCTTTTTATAGCAAAGACAGACAACAGCAGTGACTCAGAAAACACGGTGTAGGCATAAGGTGCTCTTGTACGTAAACATTAATCATTCCTTTTGGTTCTGTAAATGGGTCTCTTCAGGTAAGGCAGTGCAGTGATTGATCATGGCGATTCACTGCCTGAGCAAGCATGGCAGTGCAAACTTTGCTTCCTTTTCCCTTGCAAAAAGGCAATCATCACCAGTAGTAATAGAAGATGAAAGTAGCACACCTTCCCACTGTTCCAAGTTGGCAGACAATCCCGATTGAACCTCTATCACCTTGCTTTTCAGCAACTTTAAAAATCCCCCAGTTCCTCATTGTTCTGCATTCTCTCTTGTCCCTAACTATTTTTTGTCTGAAAACTGATTTCAATTTTTTTAAAAAATGCCCTTAGTTAACACAGCAGTTGGAGAAGAGAGGAGCAGGAAGCATCTTGCCCTTCCCAATAGGCCCAAGCAAAAGCAAACTGCTGAAGCCTCTTATAGCTTATATGTTCTTCCTCATCTCTATCTCTATCTCTCTATATATTAATAAAGTGGAATGTTTGTATGTGTGTGGGTTTGTATGTATGTATGTATGTATGTATGTGGCAGCATTCTGATTGGCTCCTGGCCTCTACATTCTGACAACATGATTGGTTGCCAGTGAGGGAGTATTTGCATAACACCTCTCATTGGCCAGCCAACACGAACATTCCCGACACTTAAACTGCCAGAGGGGGATAAGGCACAGGCCTGAGGCAAATCAAGAAGACACAAAGGGGTTAATCTTGTTTAAACAATGACAACATGTGAAAGCTAGTCCAAAAATATAAATGTGTAAGTATAGAATAGATGTTCCAACCGTGCGGGAGTGGATAGCTATATGCTTATCATGCACATCAAAGATGATATCTTCAGTCCCCCATGCTACTGGGCCTGGCACCAGTCGGTGCAAGTGTCACCAAAGCCTACCCAAAGGGGTGATACCCCGTGGGACAGAACCTAGATTGAATATACAATACTAGCCGTAGCCCTACAACAAAAGAAGATCCAGTATCACTCAAAAACATCAACATATAAAGGCTGCAGGCCTAAAGACCAGCTGGCAAGGACATCATGCATGCAGCTCTGAGGGGTGGATATACAAATCCCCACTACAACCCCCAGTTCCCAATACCGTCCTAATGCCTCTCCAAAGTCCCGTCAATGGGCGTGTCAAGCCGGCCAAGGAGCAGAAGCGGCAGCATGGCGCGACAGGAGGAAAAGCCATGCCGTCCCCGCGCAGCTCCCCCGCTGGCGTGTGGCAAGGTCAGATGACGTGTAGCGTCCTGGTGAGGAATGGCGCACAATGGATGATGTACCGCCGACAGAAGCGCCCACAGTGATGACGAAGACGGGTTCCTGAGGATGGGAGGGACTGGAAGAGGCCGCCGGGAACCCCCTAGGAGAGGTGCAAAATGACGTCAAAAGGGGCGATCCCAGCGTCGTCCCGATGTGCCCCCAGGCGTGTAGACGTAGCAGGGGGAATCCCCAATGGCGGAGGGCAGACGTGATGGGAGGGGGTGGGTTGGAGCAACCAGGGGAATCCCGTAGGCGCAAATTGTTGATACACAAATTGTCCCTATGTGTTTGTTTCCCACACTTGTGCATTATATGAGTTAGTTTGGTACTTTTCTCATTACTCCAATAAGTATTTGTGCTGAAGCTTATAGTAATAAGACATGTGTGTATTAACACTGTTTTATATATATATATATCTGTGTAGTTAGTAGGGGTGGATATCTCCAATTTAAATACCCTGAAACCCGTTAATAATTCGTATTTGAAATTATTTTGACCTTATACCGACCCTTGGTGTCCAACCCAGAAGTGAAGTTTCAAAACCGATCCCGGGGTGACCTTTTTGTGTAAAGAACACGTTATTAGGTCGTTTTTCCCCTCTCAGTTCTCAACTCGCGAGAGGAGACTGGAGGGCAGCAGCACCCTCCTTTCTCCTCTCGCCAGCTAGGAGTTGAGCCCCGTCTGCTCCTCCTCTCCTGCCAGGATCTAAAGTGCATCAAGGCTTGGCGTGCTTTAGATCCTGGCAGGGAGGAGGGGCAGGGAGGGCCCCGTCCGCTCCTCCTCCCCTGCCAGGATCTAAAGCGCATCAAGGCTTGGCGCACTTTAGATCTTGGCAGGGAGGAGGGGCAGGGAGGGCCCCATCTGCTCCTCCTCTCCGACCAGGATCTAAAGCGCGTACCTCCTTCTCTGCCAAGAACTAGCTCGACTCAAGGCTTGATTCGCATTAGTTCTTGGCAGGGAATTTTTGTTATTAATTACATTTCAATTACAAAATTTATTGAAAATTTTTCGGATTAATTTCTATAACGACCCAGCAACGGAGACCCCCCCCCATGAATTTAGAATCAATTTTTTTATGGATCAACCACCCCTAGTAGTTAGAGAGTAGATGGCATTTCCACCAGGCATTATTTGTGATAACCTTGGTTTTGTGGCAGTTAGAATTTTGGAATAAAACTTAAGCTCAAATTCCAATTTATACATTTGTACAAAACAAGGGTTCCATGTTATATGGAGTATACTTAAGATTAGGGATCCCTTTGTAAGCTATGGAATTTTTGAGCTAGTTTGTACATCACTTAGGGTTTGCCACCAGGTGTCCCATGTACATGGTATAACCCCCTGTATGGCATCGTGCCTAGGTTGGCAAGTGTGTATTCCTATCATTAATGTTAGATTTATTTTTACATAAATACTCAACCACTTGCCTGCCTAGACATTTTGTAGGGAGAGAGTCCTTGAGATTGCTGCCTTTGTCTGTGAATTCCAAAAGGGTGTTTTATGAGTGTGGGAAATCTTGTCTCTGCCCTGTAATCAAGAATCGGGATAGACATTACACAGCACTGCTGTGAGCAAATTGAATCCCTTCCCCGTGACTCCACTAGACTGGCACTAGACTGCCTCTTCAAAGACACAATGACCAGTTGTTAGAGGCGAATAATTAGTCTATAATTATCTCAAGTTTCACTTTTCCTTTAAATGAATGACTTTTCCACCTACGTTCACTGAAACTTCTACCTTGTGCAAGTAGCACGTTGTAATCCTTTTTTTGGCCTCCTCCATCTCCTCCTCTTCTTTCCCAGGAGGAAGTGAGGAGAGAAAAAAAGAAATCAGCCCTTCTGTTAGGAAAGAATCCCACAGCCAACATTTCACAAGCATAGGAATAGTTGAGCAGGAAACTCTGTGGTCCAACAAAAGGAGATGGTCACTGCCACCATGACCAGCTGCTAAGGCATCTGGCCAGTTGCTCTTTATGAATAGCATGCTGAGCTAGATTAATAGTGGCTTGGATTTGGCAGTATGGCCATTGTGTTCATCTCTTTTTGTAGAGTTCTGTATCTCTTCTTTTAAGACTATCTTTCTGGCTCTATTAGTACAGAGGTGAAGAACCTGTGGTTCTCCTGATGACATTGAACTCCAAATTCCCATCAGCTTAGTGGATGAATAAGGTGGGAGGCATGAGCAAACAACATATGGAAGTTCTTTCGTGCAAGAAGGTGAATTTGACACATTATACTTTATGACTCAATTCTAAACATTGAGCAGCAACCTGTCAAGATGCACTTTTTGTGTACATATGCATGTTGCTATATTTCCAAAAGCGTCAATTGACACTTGAACACCATATTGTGTGAAAAGCACCTGTTAAGTGGCTGCTGTGTTATGGTATGGATAGAAAAATTATGTAAGTCAGAACTCTGTGGCAAATATCTTTTGTCTACTTTCTCACGAAATAACCACTCATTTTAGAACAAACGCCCTTTGAGAAATAAAGGGAGATCGGGTGGGATAATTACCCCAATCCAAAATCTCCAAACTGGACTGTTATGGCTTCCACCACAACTTTCTTCTCTTGCTTCTTGGTTGACAGGTGGTTGTCCTATGGTCTCCAAAGTATTGGCAAGTGGTTTCTGCCCAAGAAAATAGGTCAAGGTGCTGGACTCTAAATAGGTGACATCTTGGATAGGTCTTTTAAAAAAAAGTTTAAATTAAAACCCAAACCAGATTAATTGGTCCACAGCCATGGAAATTGCCGACTTCCACTGTCCAGCCCTTGGCTTGTACTACCAATAATGTGAGAAAAGCACTATATGCCAAGCCTTAGAACATGCCAAGAAAATTTGGAGGAGAGGTCAAATATCTTGTTGACAGGATAATTGTCAATTTTGCTTGGTTGTTGGTTTGATGGTTGTTCTTATATGCTGTTGTAATGCTGTTGTTTTATTCTTTTTATGCTGACATTTATGTATTTTAATGTGTTATTTTTAACTATGTTTGATTGGGCTTGTCCCTATGTAAGCTGCCCCGAGTCCCTTCGGGGGTGGGGGGTGGAGGCGGGGTACAAAAATAAAGTTGTGGTTGTTATTATTTGAAAAACAACAGGATTAGTACACAGCAAACAAGATCGCTATGCTGGTTGTTGAATTGGATCACATATTGGACATTTCCCAAGTGTCTAGGACTGTGCGATGTATCGGCGAATAATGCGTGCAGATCCGAGTAGGGTGGCCTTTTGCAGCTGACACATGCAATTTTTTGCAGCTGACAACGCCAATTGTGTTTAAATGCAGGCCAAGGTCGTTGTTGTTGTTATTTGTTGAACATTACAGCCCCTACCAATTTCCACAGAGAATCCTGTACTTTGTACAAACATACATTACTTTATTACAGTTAACAGATCATCGGAACAACATAACCTGTACATTCCGTAAGCTCTTGCATACCAAATGGCAACTCTGTTACCAAACTAGTTCTTATTCAGGCCAGATGGTTTTTTCCCCCCACCGGCTTGCAACACAATGCCTCACTCTCTTGTTTTTGTTTCCCTGGCATTGTCACCTGTTGTGCAACCCACCTGCTACTACTGTTTCTTACAATCCTCTTGCCTACCTTGGCAGATGATTAGAATTCTCTGCCTCATGGAACAAGACCAGTCTTCTCATCCCATCGGGCCATCTTTGAAAACACTTGCCTTGGATAGGAATGCAGACTGATTCCCTAAAGAAAAGAAATCCCAACTATGCATTTGTTGGATTTGATTTATTTCCATATGTTGCACATGAACCACCTGTGCAGCAGTTAAAAGGCTGTTGCAAAGGAGGAAGACACAGATATCAATGGTGTTTTCTCATTATTTGACTCAAGTCTGCTTCCAAAGAATTCAGGGAAATCCAGGTGCATTCTGTGCTCTTATACTCACAATGACCCCATGATGTCAATTAGGTAGTGAGGCAGTAAATTAAGGAACTAGTGGTTCTGGGATGAGTTGAAATTTGAACATGTGCCCGTATCCTAGGGTGTATCTACAATGTAGAATTAATACAATTTGACAGTACTTTAACCGCCATTATTCAATGCTATTGAACCATGGTAGTTGTACAAACATTTTAGCAGAACTTTAGCTTTTTCTGCTAAATAATCATAACACCTTACCAAACTACAGATCTTAAGATTCCATAATGCTGAGATGAGGTCATTAAATGTATACCAAACTGCATTCATTTCACAGTGTATATTATGCCTTATTATTAGGGGTGTCCACTATTTGCTTGGTATGTTCTTAGGCTTGGCGCAAAGCTTGTCCCCTGTCAGGCTGACAAATGTCCCTTATTGTCTTCTGAGTGTTAGAAAACATTTCCTTATATGTGGACCGAATGAAATGTAAAACAAGTGTGTGTCTTTCATAAAGACTGAAATGTGCGCATTGTATCATTTATGAATCTGGACACTATGTTAATTTCACAGAGAAACACATGGCTAGGTTAACTGAAATCAGTCCTTTCATTTGGTGTTTGGGTAGAGCAGAAACATATTAATAGCTATTACCTGATTGTCAACCATGCATGTCATGATTGTCCCTTATTGCTGTTTTGAAAACCTGGCAACATTGCAACACAGGAATTTAATCTCCTCACTGTCATGCTTTGCCTTGATTTCAGTTCAGATGTGAGCAGGGCAGAATGAATAGTTTTCTCATGTCTACTCTTACTCCACAGTGACTTTTCCTGTTCAAAATCTGTTCATCCTTCTAGAATCACGATTGAATGAGCTTTCCAAGGCAACATGTGGTGTCAATGAGGTTTAGTCATATTCTTTGCCGGCTTGTAGTGCTACGGGGAACCAGAGATGACAAGGACAAAATGATGGGACTTTTATTTTAATAGGGATGATGATATCATCTACTCTCATTTGGACTCCTTTGTTCCCTATGAGTTCATCTGCAATTCTGAAAGGCTGGAGGAGAAGTTGACTGTTTCTGCATCAAGTGGTTAGCACTTAGATAGGAGACCGCCAACTGATACTAGATACTATATTTTAGAGGAGAGATTTGGCAGAAGTATTTCTTGCCTAAGATTCACGAGGCCACCATGAATATTCAGGCAACTTGAAGATACAGATGCAAACAATGTCTTATTATTATCATTTTTGTGTAATCCAGAGTATTTTGAGAGGACTCGATCTTGAGTAGACAAGACCCATTAACTTTGCAAAAAAACTTTTCTCCTAGTGGAGCTGAAAACTGCGAGAGTAGAGTATTTGAAAAATTAATTAACAGAGCCATGTACAGTTTTGACAACTCGAGGGAGTTGTTTCATGGGCTTCTTCATTAAGGGTGTAAACTTCAGAATTTCCAGATATACATGAGATGAGATACAAATATGATCCTGAAGCTTACATAGACTTCCTTTAATACATGCAGAATATTTACTGTGAATTGGGGCACAAATTCTGACAGAAGGAAATTGAATTTATGTGTTCTGGTGGCTTGTGAGTTTCTTTTTCTCACAACAGAGATCACACGAGAAAGCCTTATTTCATAATCATTTTCTTATGTAGTCCAATTGAGGCTTTTACGTGCCATGACAATGGGCATATCTGCCTTCTACACTTGCTGCTGTCCAGCTGTTTTAGGGAACAACTCCCATCAATTTCAACCAACATCTTTCAGTGACTCTTTGTGAGCGGAGTTATGATCCAAAACATTTGAAGCATATCTGGCTGGGGAAGGATACTTCATCTTCTTTACTTTGATGCAAAACTGAGTGCTATGGTTTGTTTCCTCCTAATTCCACACGTCCATAACACTCCTTGCTGACTTGAGGAAGCATATTCCCCAATACACAGCCCAGATGCTTCATTTTCATAAACGTCACTCAGCACCTGTTCAATTCTATGTCCATTGAGGGGTGACCAAAACCGTGTATCAAGCATGAATGAAAATATTCATCCCCATTTAACTAGGTACTCAGTGAAGTACACATGAAACAAAAGAATGCAATATGCCAGGTTACAATAATTCAGTAGTGAGATATGCACTGGATGGAATGAGCTTTGGTTCATGCTGCAGTATACTTATATCTGTAGCTTGCTTTGTCTTTATGGCAAGGTAGTCAACTTGTGGCCCTCCCATTCGTGTTGGATTCCATCATTCCATGAGACTGGAGGAGTGATGGTTCAAGGAGCAAAGACCAAGCTTCTTATTCTTATTCCCTAGCACAGTGTTTCCCAAACTTTTTTGAGCCGCGGCACACTTTTAACATTTAAAAAATCCGGGGGCACATCACTAACCAAAATGACACAAAATGACACTCTAACACAGTAAAGAATGGCTGGGGGATGGTGACCTGCTGGGAGCAGCTGCTGGGAGTGCCGAAGACAGGGGGAGGGAGCGGAGCCCGGCCGTGCCATGCCCCGCCCCTCTCCCCAGCTTCAGCTCTCCCAGCAGCTGCTCCAGCCTTGAGGGGCAGTGCCAAGCCAGCGGTGGCAGAGCCAGCACAATGCTGGCTTGGCACTGTCCCCTCAAGGCTGGAGAAGCTGTGGGAGAGCTGAAGCCGAGGGGGGAGGGGACGGAGCCAGACCATGCCATGCCCTGTCCCCTCCCCCGGCTTCAGCTCTCCCACATGTTCTCCAGCCTTGAGGGGGCAGTGCGAGCGAAGGGCAGGAGTCATGGTCCCCATCCCCGGCGCCGCTCTCCGCCATTACTCCTGCCCCTCGCTCACTGAAGCCACGCGGAGGAGGAGCATGAGTGGTGGACAGGCTTCGGTGGGGGGGGCTCCTCCTCTGCGTGGCTTCAGCGAGCGAGGGGCGAGAATCATGGCGGGAGTCATGGCAGATTGGTGGCTGGCTGGGGAAACTGCCGAAGGAGGCGGCGCCCCGGCCCTTTCTTCTTTTTCTTCGCCACTGCCCGACCCATCCTCCTCCTCTCCCAAGCAGCAGGAGTTCGGCAGGAAGAGGGGGGAAGGAAGGGGGGCAGAGAGCTTTTCTCACCGCACAGTAGGAGGTCCTTCACGGCACACTACTGTGCCGCGTCACAGCGGTTGGGAAACACTGCCCTAGCAGACACACCTTAATGTTTCTGAGAGAAACATCTTTCAGAAAACACAATTCAGACATATGGCAGAAAGAAGGTTTTCAGAGCCCAATTTATTCAGGTCTTCAAGTTGCATATGGCTCATTTTGAAATGTATACAACAGATCAGTAGTAGGCAATAGCCTTGTGCATTTTGGCTGGACCTCAATCAATTTCTCCTATCCAAATTTCGGGGGACCTGCTGATCCGTTTTCACGCACCTCCCAAAAATGGTCAGGCATACAAATGGCCGTTTTCAGTCCTCAGTGGAAAATGCAGCAAAATCTAGCTGACTGGTGGCAATGGGGACTTCCTGGGCTCCCCTTCCCATCATTTTAGGGTTATTGGGATGAAAATGGCCACACTGGGAGGACACATCTATGACTGTTGTCTCAGAAAGTTTGATTTCGGAGGGCAAATGTATAGATCTATGCTTTCTTTGGAAATAAACATATTGTGGCACCCGGTGGCTTAGAAATGCAGCCTATTGTACAATGTACAGCATAAATGCTCTTTTATTTTCTCTCTGATTTGCTGTTCACATATCTTTGCTGAAAGCAGCTGCTTTTTACTTGGCCTGCAGAAGAATGGCTAGAGTATATACCTGTTCATTCCCAGTTTAAGCTGTGTTTATTGCATTGTTTGCTGCAGGCACACTGGTGCAATCCATCCCTGACACTTCCATCCCTCCTTCAGTATCTTCCCAATGCTGCTCCTGCAGCAAAAACCCCTGCTAGATGAAAGACAAGGAAGAAAAGAGGGCTGGGCAGACATAAAAAGCCTTTGTAAGAAAGAGCTTTCGCTAGAGACTTTGTTAAATGAGGTATCCATGTAATATTACCTCCTAAACACATCCTTTTAAAATGTGAAACTTGTGTAATGAACATTCAGAAAGAATATCACTCGAAGTCGAGAGAGCGCACTTAATAATGGGTATCATGACCTTCTTACAAAGTATGGCTTTTAATTGGGTGGAATTGCTTTGTTCTGGAGGATTTTTACAATATATTAAAGATTTCTGTAACTTCATCTCACTCCGAATTTTTTTTCAAAGCTTGAGCTATGGCACGATCAACAGCCCTGATCTTCTTAATCCTCTGCTATGTAATCCTTCTTTGATGTAGAGATAGAAAAATGTTTGTTTATCTCCATAAAAAAGGTACACACGCACAAACAAACATGTTAGAGGTTTACTGAATGTGAACACAGCAGAGATTGTTTCTTTGGTGTGCTCAAATAAGGAATATAGTGTGCACATAGTCTTGGTGACCCAGTCTGGGGGGTGGGGGAGATAATAGGGTGGAAACTATTCAGAAAAAAAAACACAACCAAAATAGTCAAAGATTTGGGATACATCTACTGCACTAAAAATTAATGCAGTTTGACACAATATTAACTGCAGTGGATCAGTGATATGGAATCTTGGGATTTGCAGTTTGATGATGCATCATCAGTCTTTGGCAGAGAAGGCTAATTAAATACCTAAGATTCCATAGCATTGGACTATGACAGTTAACGTATTATTTATTTATTATTTATTTATTATTTCAATTTATATACCACCTTTCTCGAGAAGGCTCAGGGTGGTTTACAACAACAACCAACACAATCACAGTAAAAGATTAAAACATAAAAACAGCTTTAGACCAGAGTGGACTATGCAGCATTAAAGATTAAACGCCTGTTGAAAAAGGTAGGTCTTACAGGCCCTCCTGAAGGCCTGCAGATCAGTTATTGATCGGGTCTCCTCAGGAAGGGCGTTCCAGAGAACAGGCACTACTGCAGAAAAAGTGTGCTGCCGCGTCGATGATAAGCGGCAGACCTTGAGAGATGGAACCTCCAATAGATTTCGATCCATGGACCGTAGTGGCCTCTGGGGAATGTGCGGGGAAAGACGGTCCTTCAGGTACACTGGCCCCAGACCATGCAAGGCCTTAAAGGTTAGCACAATCACTTTGAAGGCAATCCGGCACTCAATCTGGAGCCAGTGCAAATGCTGCAAGACTGGCGTGATGTGGCATGATAGTGTCACTCCAGCCAGAAGTCGAGCTGCAGCGTTTTGCACCAGCTTAAGTTTCCGGATTACCGACAAAGGAAGGCCAATTTAAAGGGCATTACAGTAGTCCAGTCTTGAGTAGTGCATTAATTCTTCAGTGCAGATGCACCCGTCAAGCATATTGTCTATAAAGGTGCTGTTTTTCAGTTTAAGGGAAATATAGTGAAAATATGGTAGGCATTAATAAAGTGTATTAAGTTTGTTGGAGACTTATACTTGTGTAACTCACTAACTGCTCAAACAGATATTTTACTGGCTTCTGGAAGGAGGTATCCAAAATGTCTTTTATGCAAGTGCTTTCCCAAGTTGTATTGAAACTCCTGGAAAGGGCAGGTGAGCACGACTCTGCTGTTCCCCACTCCAGTCTGGATGTTCTTGTTTCCACTGCAATGGAGTTTCACTGCCATAGTATTACATTGTGCTAGCTCAACAAGATCTTGGCTTAATTGTGTAGTGGGAAAACATAGGACCTTACATGGTCCTGCTGTCCTGGGGTGGCCTTATGGAATTTCTCACATGGGTGCTTAACTTCTCGGTGACACCACTTTTTGGTGGCTTTCTAGCTTTTCTAAGAGTATTTTCCCCATTCTCCAAAATAGAAATCAGACTTTTGGCTACCATCTGTCAGTAGCTTTGATCCTTGAATATTTGTGTTTTCAGTCTACCCTTTTTGTCATAATCCCTTCCACCATTGGAATGGAGATCTAAATCATCTCTGAAGTTGGGCTTGAAGACATTCTCTAGTTCAGTGTTTTTCAACCTTTTTTGAGTCATGGCACATTTTTTACATTTACAAAATCCTGAGGTACACCACCAACCAAAATAACGCAAAATTACATTCTAACACAGTAATACATATAGTTAATGTGTTCTGAAATATATTTATACACTCAATGTGAAATCTGGGCCTGTTTCGATGAACACAACATATATATGACTTCCTCTCACATACTTATACGTGGTTATCATGTCTTCTCTCAGCCTTCTCTTCTTCAGGCTAAACATGCCCAGCTCTTCAAGCCGCTTCTCATAGGGCTTGTTCTCCAGACCTTTGTGAAATTTCACCCTGAGTGAAACTTGCTTCCAGTTAACTATGAATGTCATGAAGCTGTTATAAACAGTTCGGGGGGCTCTCAAAAAATCCAGTAAAATAGTAAGAAAAAACCATTTCCAAGCGGAGAGGCTAAATTTGTTTCTTGGAAACATGTGAGGGGCCTGCTAGGGGGGGGGGGGACATGCCAATTTCCCATGGCACACCTGATGATTGCACACGGCACACTAGTGTGCCATGGCACACTGGTTGGGAAACACTGCTCTAGTTGGTCTAAAGCAGTGTTTCCCAACCAGTGTGCCGTGGCACACTAGTGTGCTGTGAGCAATCATCAGGTGTGCCATAGGAAATTGGCACCCCCCCCCCTTTTAGCAGCTCTTTCTCTTTCCCTTCTCAAAGATCCTACCCGAGGCAAAGGAAGGGCACCGTCGAATGCCAGGGCCAGACCAGCCTTGAGGAAGCAGCTCTTGCTCAGGGCTGCTTCAGCCTCCCAATGTTCCCAGGTTTGCTCACTGCCCAATTCACCAGAGTGGAGCTTCTGGCGTTGGCTGTTCTCATGAGAAATCCAAGCCAACATGAAATCGCCAACTCAATCACTTCCGCCCAGTGCTCTGCTTTTGCGGAGGGAGGAGGGAGGCAGCGAAAGAGGTCACACAGATCTATGAACCCCCCCCCCCCCCAAAGGAACTGTTTATAACAGCTTCATGACATCCATAGTTAACTGGAATCACGTTTCACTCAGGGTGAAATTTCACAAAGGTCTGGAGAACAAGCCTTATGAGGAGTGGCTTGAAGAGCTGGGCATGTTTAGCCTGAAGAAGAGAAGGCTGAGAGAAGACATGATAGCCATGTATAAGTATGTGAGAAACACATCGAAACAGGCCCAGGTTTCACACCGAGTGTATAAATACTTTTTTTTAAAAATAACTATATGTATTTATGTGTTAGAGTGTAATTTTGTGTCATTTTGGTTGGTGGTGTGCCCCAGGATTTTGTAAATGTAGAAAATGTGCCGCGGCTCAAAAAAGGTTGAAAAACACTGGTCTAAAGGGTAATATCTAAATACTTCTAATCGATGGATGAATGTCACCTTCACAGGTTGTTTGCGAGCCTCTCAGATATACTTGTCTGAGTATTGTGGAAAGCAGGATGGTTGACTAAATAATGAACACTGCTTCCATTCAAATAATGTCCTCGGTATTGAAATCATATTCACAGTTGGTACAATGTGGGCCGCCAACCCCGGTCAGCACCTCCCATCAGTCTGTTGACCATTTAGAGATTCACGTTTGACTTTACATATAAAGAACTTGTCCTCTGCCTCTTCCAAAGCAGTTTTGTCTTTTTATAGCCTTGGAATGCAGGAGGGCTTTTTAATTTCTTAATTTTTTTTATAACGTTGCATTTTAATTCTTGCAAATTGCTTGCCAATTTAATACCGGCAACATCTAAACAGTAAGTAATTGCTTATGATAATGAGTGCAAACTAATTTACTGGAATATGTTAGTATTCACAATGCACTTTTAAACTGTCAGCTGTTCCAAAAATACGGTGCTCTGCATCTCGCCCCTCCCCTCTTTTTGGAGGGCTCTGTTGCTACAAACACCAACAAAAGAAAACAAAACCTTCAAATAGATTCTGCTTCTCACTTTATAGTCCTCTCCCCTACAATCGAGCCCTTGTGGGTATGAGATCTCTTCATCTTCTGAGAAGGGAGAACTCTGCAGCAACCGCAACAATCACAAAAGAGGTTTAAATAATTCAGTTTAATTACTGATTGATGTCTCAGAGATAAACATTTATGCCGTGATGAGTGCTGCTGTTCCCATATGGACTGTAAAGATTAATTTAAACAAATTTTAAAGCTAGGCAATACAGTCTCATTTATACATTTCCAAGACTTCCCACCCCCTTTTTTCTAGTGGCCTTCATTTTGGAACAGATTATATCTCCACTGCGTCAGTCAACTGACTGCTGGTTGATGCTGTTCCCTTTTATCTCAGCAAAGAGAGAGTTAAAAACTACTTGAGATTTCTCTTCTTAAAGCAATGTTTTCAGAATGGTCCAAACTAGAATATTTTTGCATTTATTTCCTTGCAACTTAGACATGTGCAAAATGATGATGATGATGACGGCTATGATGATAGCTCTCAGTGCTATATCACCTATTATCAGGGGGAGCCATGCATGCTAGATTTATATGGTAATAGGAGAAGTGAAATCCCTTCCAACTCTTTGAGGTCTCCAGTAAGAAACAGTAATCATATAAGACTGTAAGAATGGGTATTTCACCCTACATCTGCATGACACTTCCAATCTGGGTTGTGGCTCATTTCTGGTCACTTTGAAGGGCTTGGGGGGTTTATGGAGAGGGAATTAATACTGCCACATTTGGGTTTTTTCAATTTGGGAGTGATTTTTGTGTGAAAAAGAATACATTATTGTCTTGAGGACCTGTCAAAACCACCCCAGAGTATTCCTTGCCCTGTACATTGTGGTAATTGTGCTTTCAAGTCATTTCTGACCCATGATGACCCTAAGGTGAACCTTTCATAGAAACCCCATCTTGGCCACGTTTGCCTTCCTCTGAGGCTGAAATTTTGTGACTTCCCCAAGGTCATCAACTGGCACTGCTTGTGTTATTGGACCTCACGGCAGCATTTGACACTGTCGATTATGATCTATTGACCCACCGCCTTTCCAGGGCCGGGGTTAGGGAGACTGCCCTTAATTGTCCTCCTTCCTCTGGAACCGGCTGCACCGAGTGAGGAGGGGTGAGGTTGTCTCCGGGGGTTCCCCGCTTCATTGTGGGATCCCTCAGGGGGCAGTTCCCTCCCCTCTGTTATTTAACATCTATATGCGACCACTTGCCCAGCTGGTGCGTAGCTTTGGGCTTGGGTGTCATCAGTACACTGATGACACCCAGCTCATTCTGAGGATGGATGGCCTGTCCGAATCCGTACCTGATAATTTCCACCGCTGCCTTGAGGCCGTTACTGGAAGGCTGTGAGCCAGTAGTTTGAAGGTGAATCTGGCTAAGACGGAGATCCTGTGGCTTGGTCGCCTTGGCGGTGGGGATGTTCAGCTTCCGACCCTGGACGGCATGACCCTATGTCCGTCGTCTTCTGTTAAGAGCCTTGGAGTAACCCTGGACCCTCTGTTGTCGATGGAGGCCCATGTCTCCACCATCAGCAGAGTGGCGTTTTTCCATCTTCGCCAGGCAAGGAAGCTGGCCCCCTACCTGTCCCGCTGCGACCTTGCCACAGTGGTCCAAGCTTGAGACTAGACTACTGTAATGCTCTGTACATTGGCCTTCCTCTGTCAGTGATCCAGAAACTCAAGCTGGTGCAGAACGCTGCAGCCCGACTCCTTGCGGGGAGTTCAGCGCGCGTTCACATTCTGCGTGAACTGCACTGTCTTCCTGTAGAATGCCAGATCACTTTCAAAGTGTTAGTTCTAACTTTTAAGGCCTTACATGGTCTGGGGCCAGTGTACCTGCGGGACCGCCTCATCCCGTATTATCCCACCAGATCGTTGCGCTCCGAGGAACACAATCTCCTGGTCGTTCCTTCTCCTAATATGTTTCGCCTGACCGCAACCCGTCAGCAGGCTTTTTCTATCATGGCTCCAACACTTTGGAACTCATTGCCCACCGACGTTTGTGCCATTGAGAACATCCTCACATTTAGGAAAGCCTGTAAGACTGCTGTTCCAGTAGGCTTTCGGAGCTGGATGAATTGTAGTCTCTGTTGCGTGTTGCCATCTTGTTCTTTCCTTTGTTTTTACCTTTGTGCCACATTGTTCCAATATGTGGCTTACTGTGCCTTTTTAGCTGTGTTTTAACTGTGGTTTTAATTCTTCTGTGTTTGATTGTTTTTTGAATATGTCGTTAGCCACCCCGAGCCATTGGGAAGGGCGGCAGACAAGTACGAATAAATAAATAAATAAATAACTGGATTTCTATGACTGACTGAGGACGTGAACCTTGGTCTTCAGAGTCATAGTTCAATGCTCAAACCATCTAGGCTCTCACACTGGCCATACATGTCCAAATATGTAATGTGGTGCTTTCACAAAGTAGACTGTAGCTCAAGCTACTTGATTGAATCCGATAAAGATGTCTCATGACACTTTGCTGTTTTGCCGTAACAAAGCTGATACAACTCCCCCTTTGAAAACTAAAATTATGCATTTGTTTTCAATCAAATGTCTGACATACGCATGCTTTCCAATCCTTTAATGCTCAGATTCAAAACCTCTTACCCTGTGAGATGACAGGGTTGGGGAAATCCTTGATTTCAGTAGTTGGAGATCTGTCAGTCAAATTCTATGGAATGGCACTAAGTAGATGGAATGATCTCAGAAAGTACGAAACCATATACTTACATACTTATCCGTGGGAGTCTAATGTGTCCATTATGATGAATTGGCGATAGACCTAACATTGTCTGTCCTCATACTGTGCTATGTGAGACACAATGTTTAAAATTCTGCCGGGCTGATGGATAAAGTGTAGAGTATATATCAATTTTACTGATGATAAAACAACAACAACAGTATACTCATTTCAGTGAACACTGTGATGGGCTTCAGTGAGTAGACCAGCCAATGCTCAGTAATTACCAGGACTATGAAAAACAAATAGTTCAAAGCATAATACAGTCATTTGTCACTTCTGATCTCTCTTCTTGGACTCTGGCAGTTAACTTGTCATTCAAAAAGAGCATGATAAATCTTTTCCAAAGCAGAATGATAGCAATTACCATAATGACACAGCATGCTGGATTTTTTTTTGTAAGTGCCAAGTTAGAATTTGGAAAGAGGGAAGCTGGTGGAGTTGGTGGGAAGACGATATCAGTGATCAGATCTAACATAAGGGGAGGAAGGCAAAAGGAAAGTTGGCTTGAGCTCTCCACATATTACTTTAACGGGCTTATGGTCTATGAGTTCCAAATGTCACCATGTCTGTTTTGCCCCTCTACTCCCTGTTGTTTTCTTTATGAAGAGGGATGGATGAGAATTTAGTTTCAGTCTAGTTTTTTTAAATAAAAAAAACAAAAATATTCAGGTTCACAAAGTTCTCCATATTAGAAGTGAACTTCCAGATTTTATGAAATTGTAATGTGCCCTGAGTTTTAAGAAGAGCCATGCTATAGGCATCAAATTGCTGCCATTGTACACGGGGATCTCGAGCAGAAGGGAGGGCAAAACCCTGACCCTGAGTTCTACCTTCGGGGTTGAGAAAGATGGGGTAGAAATGTTGGAAATAAATAAATATTCAGCTCTGTTGGTGATGCTAAATCAGATTGTTAACACTTTATTACTCAGAGTTGTACATTCATTTTCTCTAGCAAGTAAGAACATCATTATTATCATCTTTGTGCTGGTGATAGCGTCTGCTCTTAAATTTAGCAGGTGCAGATAGGGAGATTTTTTTTCCTGTTTTTTGAAGAATTGTCCCCAAATTAGTCAATATCTTCACATTTGGGACGGAAAGAACTAGGTCTTTGGTGTTCCACCTTATTTATGGGACAAGATGCAACTTCCACAAGCCTTCTGGAGAATCCCAACACTCCCAGGAGCATGGATTGGGTGTCATGAATGTATGCTACCAAAACAGTCCCATAAATAAGGTGGAACACCAAAGACCTAGTTCTTTCCATCCCAAATGTGAAAGTTGATCCCTAAGGTGCTACAAGTCCCTTTGCATACTGACATTCCAGACAATCTCAGCAACCCATGTGGACAGTTGGGGATTTTGGAATACTGTTTTTCCCCCCAGTTTTGGAATTCTGGATAAGAGATGCTCAACCTATAAGTTAAAAGTAAACCTATACAACAGTTTACTTTTGCCTCAGGCTGCCAGGGAAGACAAGTTTTTTCCCTCTCTCTCCCAGTGAATTAATTGCAAACTACTTTTGTGTTTGAAACTCAGTTGGCAGTAGTTGGAATAAGTTAGGGAAAGCAGAAGAAGAGAAAAACACTTTAAAAAAAGTGGGACAGCAGAGGCACTGACCATAATATATGCACTGAGTTGAACATGATTTTACCTTGGCAAATGGCTTTTTATGTAATTTTTATATGTATCTGGCAATTTTATTGTTGATCTATGATGTTTTCGTTTTTAATGTTAGCATTGAATTCTTGCTGTCTGCTGGTCTGAGCCCCTCTACGGGGGTCGAGAAGATCAGGATACACAAGTTTAAAATAATAATAATAATAAAAAATAATGTGGATTGCCTCAGTCAAATCAGGATAGTATGATCTTATGGTTCACCATAATAAAGATATCACCAAAGTGTATTTGAGAGTTTAGCTTTTATTTAGTTGTCGAGATTGCTATCATATATATTGCTATCATCTCTGCAATTATGCTACCTTCCTGCCAGGATGAAGCAAGGTGAGGGATTTTAATGCATTGATATTTAAGTTTTATTGTTTTACAATTTTAATTTCCTGTAAACCCATCCAGAGAGCTGTATTGATTCCACTGTATATACAGATGTCGGATCCAATAATAAATTTATGGAGGTGATAGAAATCTGCTTCCAAAAATGGAGTGACTTGAGTGCATAGCATAGTAAAATGTCCTGGAGACCTCTGTAACATGCTTGAATTTCATAGCAGAAGCCAATGTGAAGTTCCTCCAGGTCAGAAGGGAGATAAATTATTGCTGCAAGTAAATATTTCAGCATGCCTCCCAAATAAAATCACTCCTTGGCGGAGAGGGGGGAAAAGCCTTTCATATCATCGAAATTCTCCCTTTGTTGCAAGTTTTCATCCCAAGGCAGCAATTTTGCCATTTGGCATCTTGTGAATCTTCAGTATTGAATTTATTCACACCAATGAGGAAACTTTAGTATCGCCAATTTAAAGGTTCCATTCCCTCAGTTACAACTCTGCAAACCAAATGAACTGTGAATGGCTAAGTGTGGTTCTACCAGAGCACTTATCTAAGGTGGATGACGTAACCCTACCTGACAGCAATTAAAAGAATTGAGCTGCTTGTCCTGACAACTAATAATGAGACAACTAGACTAGGGCAAGGAATTATAGTTATATGTCTCTATCTTGTAAAGCAGTGTTTTTCAACCTTTTTTGAGCCGCGGCACACTTTTTACAATTACAAAACCCTGGGGCACACCACCAACCAAAATCCAGAGAGCACTGGGGACTCAAACAATGTTGGTTCAGGACCAAACTTGGCATGAATACCCAATATGCCCAAATGTGAACTCAGATGGAGTTTGGGGAAAATAGACCTTGACATTTGGGAGTTACAGTTTCTGGGGTTTATAGTTAACACACAATCAAAGAGCATCCTGAACTCTTGAAACAATGGAATTGAACCAAACTCGACATATTGAACTCTTGTTACCAACAGAAAGTACTGAAAGGGCTTGCTTGAGAATTGACCTTGAGTTTGGAAGTTGTAGTTCACCTACACCCAGAGAGCACTGTGGACTCAAACAATGTTATGTTGTGTTGTTATTTGTTTTCTATCCAAAATCACAATGTTGGAAGGAGGCTCATTGCTTTAAGATCCCTAAAACAGGCATGGGAAAACTTCGGCCCTCTGAGTGCTTTGGACTTCAACTCCCACCATTCCTAACAGCCTGAGGCTTTTTCCTGCTTAAGTGGCTGAGGGGGGAAAGGAAAAGGGCCTGAAGCTGCTAGGAATGGTGGGAGTTGGAGTCCAAAACACCTGGAAGGTCCAAGTTTGCCCATGCCAGCTTTTGACAGAGACCTCTTCCTCCCCCTTCCCCTTCGCGCCCTTTCTTCCCCCTCCTGCCGAACATTTTTTCTTCTCCACTCAGGCTCCCTTCTTCCTAGCCTCACTCTGCTCGCTTTGCCTCACTTTGCTCACACTGCCGCTTCTGCCGCTATTTTGATCCAAGGGGGCAGCATGAGCGTGTTCAGGAGGGGAGGGGGAAGACGTGGGGCAAGTCTGCGTAGTAGTGTCCGGGCGGGTCACGTCTTCCTCCTCTCCCCTGAACACGCGAGCAGAGCGAGGCTGGGAAGAAAGGAGCCCAAGTGGAGAAGAAAAATTGTTCGGCAGGAGGGGAAAGAAAAGGTATTGGAGGTTCCGATTTCCAAAGGCACACCTGATGATCGCTCATGGTACAGTAGTGTGCTGCGGCACACTGGTTGAGAAACACTGTTTTAAAGACATAACAAGGTTTGTCTGGAATGTCAGTATGCAAAGGGAATTGTAGCACGTTAGGGATCAACTTGGTTTTTAAAGTCTCTTTAAGGTACCACAAGATCCCTTTACATATGTATGTATATGTAATTACATCTTGCCCATGAATTGAAAAGTTTTAAGCATAATAATAATAATAATAATAATAATATCAACAACATCAACAGTCTGTGGGGGTGGAAGATGTGCACAAAGTTGACCATAGAGCCACACTGATAGACCTAGAGATTTATTGATGGAGCATGTCTCTAGAAATCTCTAGATCTTCTAGTGGCCAGCATACAATTGAAGTTGTCCATAGATTCATGTTGGAAGACCTAGAGATTTCTAGAGAAGTGTTTACTCCCATGTATTCTCTCAAGAAAAAAGGGAATGTAGGGGGCTGACTGTACATTTAAAAAGAAGTGAGGTGGACTCCTAACAAGCATACTCCTTGAACGGGCCTCATATTCTCTGATGTAAAAAGACATCTGAGCAGATTTAGTGTTGCATGATATGTTCTTTGTGACTGAATGGGTAGTAGGCCTGCTTCCGATCTTTGGATACGGATAGGGTTCCCATATGTCCCTTATTCTAAGGGACGTCCCTTATTTCCATCCTAAAATTGGTGTCCCTTATTTTCAGGCCCTGTCCCTTATTTTTGACTAGCAGGACAGGACTGGGCGGGGTTGACCAGAGGAAGGTGCGCGCTGTGGTTTCCATGATTCCAACTCGCAGGGCAGCCTGCATCCCCGTTGGAAGGAAGAGGCGATACAGGACTTTTTTAAAAGTACAGTAGACTAATTAACCATTACCCAAGGGGAATGTTGGATCATGTTGGATAAAGATAGTTTCTGGTTGCTTGAGAGTTACTCTTAAAATAGGCCTAGCTGTGCATCCCAATACTATACAATGCTGTGTATCCCATACTATACTATACCGTTAACTATTGACATAATAATCATGAAGATGTACTGTCTTATAAAATTTATTTTATTTTAATGTTTAGACAGTGCACTTTTAAGTCAAGTACTAAATACAGATGGAGAAAATTAGGTAGCTCTGATAATGTTTTTTCTGCATGACAAAGCATGCAGAAACATACCATGCCCCACATTAATGGGGTTATTGGGATAACAATACAAAAGGTTTGCTAGGGTAGACCCTCTTCCACCCAGTCTCAGCCCCCCACCAAACTCACCCCCCGAACCAAAATCCTGGCTACGGCCCTGATACCATGTACTGTTAAGAGCATGTAAATCAGTTTCTTTTGTGAGTTTCAATCATTATCTTATTCTGGTAATAAAACTATTTCTACCTAATGTTTGAGTTTCAAGTTTTTAATGAAGTGTCCCTTATTTTTGTGAAAAATCCCGTAAATGTCCCTTATTTCTTATATCAAAAAATGGCAACCCTAGATACGGCTGTTTTTTATGCAATTTCGATAAAAGAAGCAATAACGAGCACATGTTACCAAAAAGGAAGTGGCTTCACCATTTACGAAGGCTCCATCCCCAAACTTGGTAAGGGCTCCTATGTCAATGGCGGAGGCTTTCCCCCAGATCTGCTGGGGAGGGATGCTATCCCGCTTCCAATCTGGGTGTTTACACACAGATTGGAAGTGAGATAAAATCCCTCTCCAGCAGATCTGGGGGAAAGCCTTGTAAACACCCACATTTGACATGGGAGAACACCCCTCCCCAGCAGATCTGGGGGAAACGAGGCCTTCCCTCCGGATCTGAAGGGCCCCGTCCAGATGCGGAGGGAAGGTGTGGACTTCCCAACTGGGCTAAAACACCCAGTTTTGAGTGGATGCTGTCATGTTTAAACTGGGTTAAACATGACAGCATCCACCATTATTGAAGCCATTCCGAATTTTGGAATTAATTCCGAATTGATATCAAAAATACTACTTAAAACTTCAGATGTCTATCAGATACGAGGCATCAGCGCCCCCTACATCTGAAGCGACTTTTGTAGCAGTTTTTTCCATGTTAAAACAGGCCTAATGGGTAGAGGAAGAGTGCTACTTGTCAGAAAAAGAGCTTGACAGTTCCTTGTTTGTTGGCTTTCGAACGATTCCATTTTTGCCAGGTGTTTCCTATGTAGTTTTTGGGCTCCCTAAAGTGGGACTTCTGAGTCTTTTCAAGTAGACTGGCAACAGATGGTGGAGTTGTTTGCTCGCTATCTAACTTGGTCGAAAGTGAACCAGGTTCCTCTCGCTCTGCATAAGATTACATGCCCCTTTGGCTGTGTCGACCAGTCCCTTAACTCAACTCCTTGAGCATCTGGTACAATTAATAAGTCATGAGGAATGAATTGGTAAGCAATGCAAATTTGCTGGTCCCCCACGTGTAATGCTCATTTATATTAATAGGCAATTCAGTCAATACACCGCCCATAAGTCTCTTAATTTTAAAGGCGAGAAACAAATTAGGCATTTGCTAATGTTATAGTTGAATTTCACCTGTGGAAAATTACATAATATCTTTTCATAATTTCTAATAGTGGGAATGGATGTCATTTTCACCAAAGGAAAATTACCACCTCTTTTAGAAAGTTACACTTAACCAACAATATTGTGGGTAGGATGTAGGAGGGGTGAAATCTTCCTTTATTTATAGATGTTTGACTTTTAATTTCCATCTGATGCTTTGGCAAGCATTCAGGAAGAAAAAAAACCCATTCTGCATCCTTGTTATCTTTAATAGAATTATAAATGGAGTGGATTTTTAAAATGTTAGCAGCTTTGTGACTTTTTACCACAGTCTAAAAACTTTGGTGAAAGATTATTATATTATTTTCGCATATATTTAATAAATCTGTTTAAGGAAAATGGTGTTTTCATTTTATTTTCTTGTGGAAATAATTCAGGAATTGAATCTTGTTGGGGAAAAGAGTTTGTATGAGATCGTGTTGACCTTACTCAAAGTTTGGGAACTTATTTTACCCCAAGGGCCAGATTCCGTTCCAGATAAGAGTTTGGTAGCCATATTCCTTTGATGGTTGGTTCCAACTTCAAAAATGTGTGATCAAAAATCTCAGCATATTGAAGCTTAAAGCTGCCCTTACTTGGTGTTCATGAGCTTTGTTTTGTGCACAATATTATTGAAGATCCACCTTCTCCAGGGGTCATGCTGAAGGATCTTAAATTCCTAGAAAGTCATGCTGGGGACATAGAGATTCCGGGAGTCATACTGGAAGGTTCTTCAGTACAATTCTATTATCAGCTTCTAGCAGAAGTGGAACATAGAGTTACGATGGAAGACCTAGAAATTCCTGGAGAGATGTTCTCTCAGATAAAAATGGTTCACTTTCACAGAGGTTCTGTGCCTCTAACCTTAGTGAATGTAGAGGTTTAATTGTACTAACCAGAGCTGACCCTGCTTAGCTTCCATAATCGGACAGCATCTGGTATATCTTTAGGATCTACTACTACCATTTTTGTAAAATATGGAAGAAGTTCAATGCTGAAATTAGGAGAGGCAAAGCAGAATGTATGTTTTATAAAGCTTTATTCAGTGCAGTTGTTCATTGTGTTTCAAGACTGTATGCCTAAATTAGCATACACAATGAGACATGTTTAGTCGAGTTTTTAGAAGGGTAAAATGGGGTATGATTTATCTAAAGATTGGGGGAGTTGGCAAAGAACTTTTGGGCACCACCTATAATTCCCTCCTGGAAGCCATTTGAGTGCTGGGATTGAGTTGTTTCGGTGATTAGGTACTATTGAATAACATACTAAGACTAGCAGTTGCACAAACAGGCTCCTGCAGACAATACATTTCAAAAATTTTGGACTCTCTTCTTGGAGAGTTAATTCCAATATAATTATTGTAATTATTAGAACTTCAGTTTGTTACTACTTGATGTAACAAATACAATATCAAATAACACTAAACACAAAAGCTAGAAAACCTAATGTTACAAAGCATAGAACCAACTAGAATATTGTTGTGGTTCAATGGGTAGAATTAACTATGACTATACTCAAATGATTGGCATGCAAAAATACAAATTTACATGTAAATTGGTATGGATTGGAGTTCTACGAGTTTAAATTAGCAAGTCCTTCCCACTCCTATAGCTGTTGTTAAACAGAAGTTGAATCCTTTGCCAATCTAATGCAAATCACCCAGCACTACCAGAACTGTGCTTCCCAAGCTATTTAATGTGGGAGACTCAGGCCCGGATTACCCATAAGGCCTAGGGGTGCAAGCTGAGGGGGGCGCAATTCACAGACCCCAAAAAAGTTAATTTTTAAAAAACCCTCTGTGGTCAGCCCTTGGGAATGGTGGGAGTTGAAGCACAAAGGCCCCGGAGGGAGGGAGGGAGGGAGGGAGAGAGGGAGGGCCGAGCCTGGTCTCAAGGCAGGACACGCAGGGCGAGGAGCAGCAGCAGCAGCGGCTTCCCTTCCTCCCTCCCTCCCCCCTCCCCGCTACTCAGCCGTGGGTGGGACCTCCCATGGTGACATCACTCCCTCCCTCCTCCTCCGCCAGGCCCGCCTTCCTTGTTTGTTCTGTCACCTCCCAGGGAGGCAGGGAGTGGGTGGGGCCAAGTCCTCTGTGCTCGCCTCCTGGCATTGCCTCCCACCTTGTGACACCCATCGATCAAAGCTGAAGAGTGGCAGCTGGCCAATCGGGGAGCCTTCTTCCCTCCCGGGTGGGTGTGGCTCTGCGGACTCAGCCAATAGGAAGGTGAAGGCCTGCTTGGAGGCAGAAGTCCATGGAAGGGGGTTCTCTCTGAGCCACGGATTGCAACCGAGGAGGAGGAGGAGCAGCGGCCCTAAAGGAGATGGAGATGGGTGGGTGTCTCTCTCTCTATCTCCAGGGAGGGCCGCCCCTGAAGGAAGGAAGGCCCCACAGGCCTCTCCCCACTACTCTTCCTCCCTGGGGCGCAGGGATCCTAATCAGCTCTGGCAGATGGCCACCCCGCTACGGCCCCCAAGCCCCCGGGTGAGGAAGGAAGGAAAGGCAGGCACGGCTTGGGCCCCACCCTCCCTTCCCAGATCCCAAACAACAACTTTCAGTGCCGGTAGTAGAGGGGGCATAATTCCAAAGTGTGGCCTAGGGCGCAAAAAGTTGTTAATCCGGGCCTGGGGGGACTGCTATTTTTTTCCTGCCAACATGCCACTGGCAGGTATAACGTCTTTCCTAAAATTTTCACCAGGGACCATCAGCCAATGGCTTAGGGGCCACTACCACCACTGCATGAATAGTGACTTTCAGTGGCACCATACTAGAAGAGCCCAACCCACCCTCTGACCACTTTCTCCTGGTGTAAACTTTATACAGTCAGGTTGGTTTTGAGTGAACCTCCTCTGTATTTTAGGCACTGTCTTCTCCAAATAGACTCAGCACAAAACCTGAAAATCCCACTTTTTTTGCCATTTGTAGCAATTGCTTCTGCGTTTACAGGGAATGGCATCTGGCCATCATCCTGTTTGTTGTGGAAGCTCTTGGGTTAAAGGTAATATCTGGACAGGCCGATGTGTGACATACTTAAAAACCCCATGACATTATAGCACTCCATTAGTGTATCTGAAGAAGTCAGTTGATGTCTACAAAAGTTCACACTGAAATAAATCAGTCCCAAGAGTGATGTTATATTCTTCCCTACCAAGACCTCCTCCCTTGATTAACGTCAACAATTTAATTATTTGATTCATGGTTGGAATAGTCCACCCCAAATCTTGTTTTTTGCCATTGGCTTTAAGATTATACTTGGGGAAAAGAAATTGGGTTTTAGCTATTAGGACTCCCCAAGCGCTTTCTCTTATCCTTTTGTGACAGATCTGAAATTGATAGCAACCCTGATGCTTTATTAGAACCATTGCTTTGCCTCTTTGTAGGCTTTAATAGTTAATGAAGAGGGCAGAACAATAAACCGCCAATCGTTCCCCAAGTAATAAATTTTACATTATTATATTTGCCTTGCCTGAAATATAAACACTAAGGGCCCTGTTCTCAAATGGCTTATGGCCAATTTTTGCATAATTAACATGGGAAGCTCAAAGAATAGTTGCTTTGTGGATTAGACAAAAGAAGGTCTACTGCTCATCAACGCAGATTAATTAGCCGGTTATCTGAATCTCAGCTGGTGTTCTGGCCACAGAGGGATGGGCAAGAAGGCAAAAGAGCAGAACGAGAGTTAAATCTCCCTTGGAAAAAAAAGAAGAAGAAAAAGTCTCATTTGTCTTACGTTGTTTTCCAACAGTTTAGCGAAGAGTGTAGGTTTGCAAGAAGCTGTTGTTAGGGATGGCCGAGAGTTTCAGTTCAGTCTAGTTATGAAAGCAATTTACTCCAGTGCACAAATATATTTGCCCTCCAACCCCCTGAACAAAAGAGACGACACACAAAGTATTGGGTTCAAATTGAGCAACTTTTATTTAAAGTTACCTATTTAAATTTCCTTAAGTCTGTCACAATCACCGACTTAGAACTGCCCCTTTAACACACACACGGAGACGTAGCAAAGGCTAACTACTTTATTGGGTATATAAAAACAGTTCCAAAGAGTAAATAGTCCAATAGTATCCAAGTGTTCAAAGTGTTAAGCAAGTAGTCCAAAGTAACGTAGCAAATAGCTTGAAGCGTGGCAAGGCTCCGCAAATCAATGCGGGTCAGGAAACAGGGGCAAGGTTTCGCACCAATGCGAATCAGGAAACAGGACAAGGTGCCGCAAACCGCTGCGGCTCAAGAAACAAGGCAAAGGCAAGGCAAGGCTTGATGACCACTGTTGGCTTGTGGTCCCACTCCGCTTCACGCCTATTCAGGAAAGACGTGGCCGGAGAACTGACGATCAGTTCCCACGGGGCCGTTCTTAATCCCTCGGCCTGGAACCCCGACGATCTAGGGCCCGGCGTCTCCAGTCTCTACTTTCCGAACGGTGACGGTCTAGGGACAGATGCCAGCTCCTCCTGCCCTCCTCTATGTCCCTACGCCTGTTGTGAGAACGGCCCCGCTCTTCCAGCCTAGTATCGCTATCTTCCTGAGAAGCAGCCTCCCCCGGAGTTTCCCAGCCGCTAGCCTCCATCTGCTGCTCGGCCAGCTCTTGGGAACCTCGGCCATTTGGGAATTCATAACTATCTCCGCTATCTGCTTCGCTGCCTCCCATCTCCACCTGGTCCGCTCCTTCCCCGGGAGAATGCTCCCACTCAAGATCCCAGGCTAAACTCTCAACAGGTGAACTGGGCAAAGGTACGGCTGACCAATCTTGCTCTGGGCCTTCCAACTCATCCTCCGAATCCCTTTCAGCCTGTGCGGGTCCCAATGCCAACGGGACCCCCGGTGCATCACCCCTCCCCCGTGGCACGGACGGGCCCATGGGTGCTCCACTATCCCCCCTCAGGGGCCCCTGGGCCGCCCCGGGCTTGGGCTTGTCAGGATACTTGCGGTGGAAGCGAGCCACCAACTCCGGGGCGTGAACATCTCGAGCCTTGACCCAAGCACGTTCTTCCGGGCCAAAACCCTTCCAGTCAATAAAGTACTCCAACTTCCTGTAACGGAGGCGGGCATCCAAGATGTCCTGCACCTCGACCTCCTCCCCGCCCTCCCGCATCACAGGGGAGGAGGCGGCTGCGTCACGTCAGGCCGCACCCCCTTCGCCGGGCGGAGCAGCAAACGATGAAACACCGGGTGGAGCTTCATGTCCGCTGGGAGTTGTAGTTTGAAGGACACAGGCCCCACCTTCTCCAAAACCTTGTAGGGACCCAAAAATCGTGCGTCCAGCTTGCGGCTGGGTCGCTGCGTAGGCAAATTCTTGGTGGACAGCCAAACTTTATCCCCCACAAGGATGTCAGGACCCTCCTGGCGCCGCCGATCAGCCATCCGCTTGTAGTCAGCTTTCGCCTGGTCCAATTGAGTGCGTAGCAAGTCTTGGAGTGCAGTGAGCTCTCGAAGCCAATCCTTAGCCTCGGAAACGTCTCGGACGGGTCCACCGGCGGGTAGAACCGAGGGTGGTGTCCATAGTTAGCAAAGAAAGGAGTTTCTTTGATGGATTCCTGCGTCGCATTGTTGTAAGCAAACTCTGCCAGGGACAACAAGGACGCCCAATTGTTCTGCTGATAGTTGACATAGCAGCGCAGGTACTGCTCCAAGGTGGCATTGACCCTTTCGGTCTGGCCATCGGTCTGCGGGTGATGAGCCGTGGACATCCGCACATCAATCCCCAGTAGTTTCTGGACCGCCTTCCAGAACTGGGAAGTGAATTGGGTGCCCCGGTCAGTCACCAGGCTCTGTGGAAGTCCATGCAGCCGAAACACATGTTGCACAAACATATCAGCAGTCTCTTTGGCAGTGGGCACCCCCACACAGGGAATGAAGTGTCCCATCTTGGTGAAACAGTCCACCACGACCAAAATCAAGGTGAAGCCCTTGGACTTGGGGAGGTCGGTGATGAAATCGGCCGAAATCATCTTCCAAGGGGCAGAGGGGGTCGGAAGCGGCTGGAGCAAACCGGCCGGCTTGCCCCCCTGGTTCTTTGCCCGATGACACACAGGGCAGGATCCCACATAGTCCTCCACATCCCTCCGCACTTTAAGCCACCAAAAGTCCCGTAGGACCAGTTGCAAAGTCTTGAACAGTCCAAAATGGCCTGCGGCCCGGCTATCGTGGCAAAGCTTGAGGATATCCGCCCGCTCGGGCCCAGGGGAAACATAGACAGAGTCCCGGTGGTAAAGCACCCCGTTCTTTACCTGGAAAGGGGCTTGAGGCCCCTTGGTCAGTTGCTCCTGTACCCACGGATCGGTCCGCTGGCGAGCCTGGACACGCACACTCAAGGGTCTCTTGTCCCCAGGGGCTGGCGGAGCCACCGGAGGGTTGACAGGAAGCGCCCGAGCAGCCGCAAAGTTCTCCGCTTTAAGCAACCGGGCCTCGGACGGCCCGTCGCCCTCACGAACATACTCCGGCTTTCGGGACAACGCATCAGCTTGCTTGGTCTGCTTGGGGGTCACATAGTGAATGCGGAAATTGAATCGCTCAAAGAACAGGGACCATCTCTGTTGCCTCTGGTTCAATTTGCGCTGGGACTTCAGATGCTCCAAGTTCCGGTGGTCGGTGTGCACCTCCACCGGGAACTTGGCCCCTTCAAGCAGGTGTCTCCAGACCTCGAAAGCCACCTTGATGGCCAAAAGTTCCTTCTCCCAAATGGTGTAGTTCTTTTCCGGAGCCGTCAGCTGCCGGGAATAGTAGGCACAGGGCAATAAGTCCGTCCCCTGCGGCTGTAGCCGGCTGGCTCCCCCCTCCCCCTCCGAACCATCGGCCTGGACGATGAAAGGGGTGCGGGGGTTGGGGTGCTGCAAAAGCGGCTGAGTGGTGAACAGCTGCTTCAATTTGCGGAACCCCACATCTGCCTCCGGAGTCCACCGGAACGGCACCTTTCCCCGCAAACACTGGGTGATCGGATCAGCCCACTTGGCAAAGTCAGGAATGAACTTTCTGTAGTAGTTGGCAAAGCCCAGGAATCTTTGAATGTCTTTTTTGCTAGCAGGGGCCGCCCAGTCGACCACGGCTTGGACCTTGGTGTCATCCATGGCAATGCCCGTAGGTGAGATACGGTAGCCCAGAAAGTCCACCTCACGCAAGTCAAAAGCACATTTCTCCAGCTTAGCATAGAGCCCGTGGGCCCTCAGTCTCTGGAGCACTTCCTTGACATGGCGATCATGGGTCGCCTGATCCGGAGAAAAAATCAGCAGGTCGTCTAGGTAGACCGCCAGATAGCGGTCCAACAGGTCTCGGAAAATGTCATTCATGAAATGTTGGAAACAGGCAGGAGCGTTGCACAAACCGAATCCCATCACCAGGTATTCGAAACTTCCCCACTTGGTCTGGAAAGCCGTCTTCCATTCATCACCCTGGCGAATCCGGACAAGGTTGTAAGCCCCCCTCAGGTCCAGTTTAGTGAACACCTTAGCTCCCCGCATCCGCTCCAAGAGCTCGGGGATCAAGGGGAGGGGATAGCGGTTCCGGATCGTGATCTTGTTGAGTTCCCTGTAGTCATTGCAAAGCCGCAACTCCCCCGATTTCTTCTTGATGAAAAGAATCGGAGCCCCTGCCGGGGATTGGGAGGGTCGAATGAACCCCTTCCGCAGATTCTCATCCAGGAAATCTCGGAGAGCCTGTTGCTCAGGGTCCGAGAGAGGATAGAGTCTCCCCCGCGGGATTGGGGCCCCCGGTTGCAGTTCAATGGCACAGTCATAAGGCCGGTGGGGAGGCAAGCGTTCCGCCTCCTTCTCACTGAAAACATCCCAAAATCCGGCATACTTCTTGGGCAGGGTGGCCACATTCTCCACTTCTTGGGCCAGGCACGCCCGAGCCGTCATGCAGTGGCCCTGGCAATGGTCGGAAGAAAAAATTAGCTGCCTCTTGGCCCAGGAGATCTGGGGGTCGTGGAGCGCGAGCCACACAATGCCCAGGACAATGGGGAAATCTGGGAGCTTGGTCACAAGGAAAGAAATGTCCTCTTTATGGGAGCTAGTCCACATCCTGGTAGGAGCTGTATACTGAGTTACAGCCCCCGTTTTCAAAACTCTCCCATCGATAGTCTGGACACCCTTGGGCTCTTGGAGATCCAGAAATTTTAATCCAGCGGACTTGGCATAGTCTGCATCAATGAAGTTGTTGGTGGCCCCCGAGTCGATCATGGCGTGGACCATCATCGGCCCCTTCTCGGGAGACCACAAGCTGACCATTACAAGGAACAATTGTCCAGTCTTGGGTTCAGGGGGGAGGTTAGCGACATCGGCCGAGTGAGCGAACCCTCTTACACCCGGCCGGTCCCTTCCCCCGCCGCCTGAAGGGCTTCTTCGGGCTCTGGGGCCCCTCCGAGGAATTCATAACTATCTCCGCTATCTGCTTCGCTGCCTCCCATCTCCACCTGGTCCGCTCCTTCCCCGGGAGAATGCTCCCACTCAAGATCCCAGGCTAAACTCTCAACAGGTGAACTGGGCAAAGGTACGGCTGACCAATCTTGCTCTGGGCCTTCCAACTCGTCCTCCGAATCCCTTTCAGCCTGTGCGGGTCCCAATGCCAACGGGACCCCCGGTGCGTCACCCCTCCCCCGTGGCACGGACGGGCCCATGGGTGCTACAAAGTCTAACTCAGAAGGTGTCAGGAATCAAGGTGTATTCTAGCCGGGGTATCATGCCCCCTCGGCTAACGATATCAAATTCGGGCGAAACACCTGGATTCCCTGATTATCCAACCAGGGCAACCCCTTTTAGGGAAATGAATGAGAGGTCTGTCCTCGAGATCTTGAGATCAGCCTCTTTCATTCCAGGGCCATTACACTTTGTTAACCCCTCAACTTGAACTTTGAGGTGAATGTTAACTTAATGGCCCTCACCCCTGAAGGAGGTGCCTTAGGTGCACACCGACAATGGGCTTTCCTAGCTATTTTCCGCTAAGCCTATTTAATACATACCGCTCCCTTACTAGCCCCTACACCGCAAGGGGTAGGCAAAAACTCCCCTCCACAGTTAAGGTGGCAGGGGAGAAAATTCCTCACCCGATCCTCTTAGTTAAAGAGCAATCAAAAATCTTTACTGCTAAAGGGCGGGAGTGGTGGGTCGACTGTCTCCTCCGAATGTTGAGCTCCAACTGAGCTCCCAGGAGGCTGGCCTTCCTAAAGGAAGGCCACGCCCCCTGCCTCCAAGAGGTTCCAAGAACCTCCTCTTTCTCCGTGGGAGGGGGGCAAAATCCTCTCCCTCTGTAGCCTTTGGCTACGAGGGAAATCCTGTTGCAATGGGGATGGAAAAAGTTGAGTTTGTTTTTTTTAAAAATGGGACAAAACAAAACTAAATTGTATCCATCAAAGTACAGTTGAGTTCCTTTTCCCTGTAGAATTAGTACCATTTGACACCATTTCAACTGCCATGGCTGAATACTATAGAACAGTGGTTCTCAACCTGTGGGTCCCCAGGTTTTCTGGCCTACAACTCCCAGAAATCCCAGCCAGTTTGCCAGCTGTTAGGATTTCTGGGAGTTGAAGGCCAAAACATCTGGGGACCCACAGGTTGAGAACCACTGCTATAGAACAAGAATTCTTAAACTGTGCTCCGCTGAGCGCTTGGGGGCACTATGGGTTATAGTGAAGTGCTCCATGGCTCCATGCTGCTTCCCACCTCCTCCTCTTTCCTCCTGAGAAATTCAAGGAAATTAAAGTTTTGAGCTTCTGGAAACAACAGAAGCTCCAGAAATGTCCTCCTAGGGCATAGACCTTTTCTCCCCACCTCCCTCGCTTCCCAGACTCTTTTGCTTGCCACCCAGACACACACTTTCTTTGCTTCCAAACCCCTATTTCCCTCCCACCACTCAGGGGTGCTTTGATTGTGTTTTACTTGCATGTCAAAAGGGGGTTATTATTATTACATTATTATTATTATTTCCCACCTCATGCCATGAGGAGAGGCGGGTAAGAAAATAGTAATAATAATTAATATTAATAAGAAAGGCTAGATCAGTGTTTTCAATCTTTTTTGAGCCACGGCACGTTTTTTACATTTACAAAATCCTGGGGCACACCACCAACCAAAATGACACAAAAGTACACTCTATCACAGTAATACATATAGTTAATATGTTTTTAATGTATTTATACAACCTGGGCCTATTTCGATGAACAAAACATATATATGACTTCCTCTCACATATTTATACATGGCTATCAAGTTTTCTCTCAGCCTTCTCTTGTTCAGGCTAAACATGGCCAGCTCTTCAAGCTGCTCCTCATAGGGCTTGTTCTCCAGACCTTTGTGAAATTTCACCCTGAGTGAAACTTGCTTCCAGTTAACTATGGATGTCATGAAGCTGTTATAAACAGTTCGGGGGAGAGGAGGCAACTTTCAAAACATCCAGTAAATTAATTAAACAAAACATTTACAAGCGGAGAGGCTCAGTTTGTTTCTTGGAAACCTGTGAATGCTTCAGCTTCCCAATGCTCCCAGGTTTGCTCACTGCCCAATTCACCGACGTGGAGCTTCCAGCTTTGTTCTTGCGAGAAATCCAAGCCAACGCAAAAACGCCGACTCGATCCATTCTGCCCAGTGCTCTGCTTTTGCGGAGGAAGGAGGGAGGCAGTGAAAGAGGCCACACAGATCTATGAAACGTATTGGATGGCTGAAGCAGCCCTGAGTGGGAGCTGGAGCCATGCTGAGTCGAGGGTCCTAAAGGCTTCCTCAAGGCGGGCCTGGCCCTAGCATTTGGCGGAACCCTTCCTTTGCCTCGGGGAGGATCTTTGGGGAGGGAAAGAGGGAGAAAGAGCTGCTAGGAGGGGGAAGAGTGCCAATTTCCCACGGCACACCTCATGATCGCTCACGGCACACTGGTTGGGAAACACTGATCTAACCAAATGATAATCTCAAAATTGCTTTCAAGTATTATTTCGAAATGGTGAAATTTTACAAATCCAAGTTCTGGAAACAAAAATCGGTCTTTGCATTCAAATGCAAATGACCACCTCTCATTTATTTGTACACATTGCATGAAATGGGATTTGTAGGATTGCTCCACCCGTGCTTTAGTTTGAAGGTGATCTGGACCACATAAAATGGGTCATTACATGTGTATCCATTCTTCAGTGCCAGAGGGGTTGTGATCAGACATCCTCCGTGTCCTTCAAAGTTTAAAAGAGGTTGACAAGCTTGCTTGCAGAGGATGCGGGCTGGCAATTTGCCACCCAGAAGCAGGCTGAGAGACTTGTAGCACAGTCAGACCTATTGTCACTTTTGTTACATTTGTGTTCCCCATAATTTTAAGAGAGAAAACAAGAGAAAACCCAATATATGTGTGCAAATGGAGGAGGAAAGGAGCAGGGGTAGGAAATGCCAACAATATAAACTACCAAATGGCTTATCAGAATCTGCCTGGCTGCAAAATGAATCGACTGAATTGATGAAACTCTTGTGCAAAGGGAGGCCAACATGGAGGCGAAGACGCTGTGGCTCATTTATTGTGACACTTCAGAGAAAGACCTCATGGCATTCAGGAGGCAGGAGAGAGACTTAACCACACGACAGGCCATATTTATATCTCCAGACTGTTTTACCCACTGTCCTCAATTGACTCGTCTGGATCAAAAATGTTAGTGGTTCTTGGAAGTATATATCATGACATTTCCTTTTACAACAGTTGGCATTTCGTACAATGCAAGTGGGACCAGCAACAAAATGTTACTGAGCCTCCTTACTCCCTAGCAGGCCTGGTTCTGATTCGGTTTCCAACTAGCTGTGATGTTTAGCTCAGTGAAACGTTAGGTTGCTGTGGATGAGTACAGACAAAGGACAGCCTTGGGGCCACATGTGGCTCCATGGCTATTTTGTGGCCCTATCCTCATCCAGACTGCCCCCTTTTCTGTTCAAGAAAAGATGTATAGTTTTTCCTGGAAGCTTCAGTTTCTCAGGGTCAGAAGTTGATTTATAGCCATTTCATATATTTGTATTTTTGGCAATCCAGGGAAAGAAAATTAACCTCTGGTGGTTAGCAACAGAAATAATATATGAAAAGTCAGGGTGGATCAAAAAGGGATTCTTGAGTATTAGGGAAAGCCCAACAAGGAGAATATTACCACTGAGGAGTCAGTGGAAAATGGGTCTGTGAGGATATGTGTGTGTTTTTCTATGTGTATGAGATCCTCTCTCCTCAGCTGTTGTGGTCTTCGGGACAGGAAAGGTTCTGTATGCCCATGAATGTTCTGACAGGGAAAAATAGGTGTGAGAAACAGCCACTAAGTAATTAGAGGACACAGAGGATTTATACAGTTGGCCATCAGTATCTGCTTTAGTTTGGTGCCAAGATTTTTTGTGGATACCACAATCAGTGAATGCTCAAGTCCCATTATATACAATGGTATAGTAAAATAGTATCCTTTACATCAGGGGTTGGGAACCTTTTTGACTCAGAGAGCCATAAAAGCAAGATATTTGGAAATTTATTTCAGTGAGAGCCGTATACTGTAATATATAATATATTTTAAGACTGAATTCAACTAAATGTGAGTATATACATACATACTATGAGGAAAGGATTCCCCTGGAAGAATGACGGGACACTTCAGACCTGGCTCTGCAAAAGGCATGCTCAGGACTCTGGGAAGGAAGAGAAGACGGAAGGAAGGAAGGAAGAGGGAAAGAAAGAAAGATGAAATAAAGGAGGGAGAGGGAGGGGAAGAAAGAAAAGAACAAATTATGGGAAAGGAAGAAAAGAAAAGCAGGAGAGAGACAAGGAGGGAAAAAGATGGAAATGGGAAGGGAGGAAATGAAAAGGTGGGGAAAAGAAAGGAAAGGAAGTGAGGAAAAAGTAAAATAATGAAGGGAAAATATGGCCAGGTCATCCCTGGATAGGTAAGGAGCCAGAAGCATCTGGAAGGCCACTATTTGTCCTATTTTGTGTTAAAGGTGGAAATCAAGCCAAGTCGTGGCCCATGCACCCTTTCCAGCTCAATACATGAGTTGCCCATTGAGTTGACATATTATAAACTATACCAAGCTTTCTTGGAATTGCAACCATGCAAATTACACCCAGAAGAATATTGATAGGTAAATGAGTGTTTGTAGCCTGAATAGAAATCCACCTCTGATACACAAGGCATATAGAGAACTAAGAGTGTTTTAGGAGAAACAGAATCCCAAAATCTATCATTCCCAAAAAGCTTTTTAAATAACAATAATTAAACAACAATTGAATGACGTATAAGCCTAGATTTTTAAAAAATATCAGGACATGAAACTTAATCCTTCTTTCTCCTTTTCTCTCTCTCTCTCTCTTACAGCGGGAACAACATATATATTTAGTAAAGGCGGTGGACAAATTACTTATACTTGGCCTCCCAACGATCGGCCCAGCACGCGAGCAGATAGACTGGCAATAGGGTTTAGCACAGTTCAGAAAGAAGCTGTCTTGGTGCGAGTGGATAGCTCTACTGGGCTCGGAGATTATTTAGAGCTGCACATCGTAAGTACCATCAGCAAAATGTAATCTTACTGTTTATCTTTATGTTTCAATTTCTGCTTTAGCAATGCCAATTACAATGGTGTCCTTTGCTGAAATTGATTCCCTGCCATTGAGTTATCTCCCCCCCCTCCCCCCTCAAAGCAGTAAAGTGATTTATAAATTTCAATCCAATTTTCGGAAGAGATTTTGGCATTGGAAAACTAATCCTATTGGGTCACAGCAAGATGCTTTAAGCTATTTTAAGGCTGCTGATTTCAGTAGGATTCAACAGGGCTACAGATTGGATTCTGGGTCATTTTGGTTAAATTGAGACTTATCTTTAGGACTGTTTTGGTGATCTGTGGGAATTGGGATGATATGACAAAAATGAACACTACAGTTCTAAGCTGCTCAGAATTTTTCATTTCTGTTTTAACTTGGACTCAAACTAGATGATATGGGAAATACATATTTCTTTAGCATGTCTTTCCCTCTAACACCATGTGGGGACCATGTCAACATGGGCCAAATAAAATATACCTTGCAACCACTACAAGCAATCCATGAGACATGTGGTTACTTCTGCAGCAGTAGCACTGCTTTGAGCTGTTAATCTGAAACAAAGAGAATCATAAGTCACTCCAGAGTTTCCAGGAAACTCTAGAGTCACCCCAAGGTTTTTGAAATGTGGATGGCTGGATCAGACTGGATCTCAAGTAACTCATTGTATGCACATTAGAAAGACTCACCACTGTGTTGCCAACAACTCCCTGGCAGAGTCTTACTGGCAGAGTTGCTTTAGGTGAGATCACAATAGGGTTCCCACCCAGCCATGTGATCACTAGAAGTGATGTCGCCAGCAAGGGTCTATCAGGGACATGCTTTTGGCTGGCAAAACAGTGGCAGTGGTGGTGGCCGCAAGGCACCGTTGGCTTAGTCAGCTATCTGGATTTCAGCCTGGCTCAGCAATCAGACTTGCGAGCTGTGTCTTTTGTGATCAGTCACAAAATACAGCACCTTTTGCAAAATGCATAGATGTAGGAAAGCATTCTGTAGGACCGACATCTTTTGATATTTAAGGAAGCACCACTTCAAGATATGGGCAATGTGTATCATGATGTTTGACTCTTTGTGTTGTAGAAGCCTCACAACTTGCACCTAGCAGCTGTTCTCTCATTCTCAGCCTTACCAAATCCATCCTAAAAATAATTTGGAATAATTGGATTCATTTTTCTGATCTCTTAAATGACATAAACTTTACCAAAATAATTGATGCTTTCATGCATTTGTGAAGATTTTTGTGCATATGTTGGGAACTCTAATCCTCTTTTATCCTGGAAACATCATATGCTCAAAAGCCTCCACAGTGTATGACCATGATGTGACTACTTTACATCTGCATATGAATATGAATATAGGTAGAGACTTCGTGCCCATGTCCTGGAAACTCAAGAGTATAATGTTGGAAAAGACTGCATAGTTGGTCCCATCCAAAATAGACCTATAGCAAGATTGGCAAAACACTAAGGGTGTGTGAAATTCCATTGGTCGATTCAGATTTTGGATAATTTCTGAGATCCAGCAGCCAAGCCACCAAAAATGGACTGGGAAAGGTCTGGTTAACTGTGCTCATTCTCCTCCCCTCTTATGGCACATGCTGGTTCAAATTTCGGAAACCCCTCTTCTGGTTTAAAAAAAAACATAATTTTTTTTAAAAAAATCTGCGAATTAATGGAATATTCTGAAACTTGGCAGGCTTGCAGTCATAAATATGGCCTACAAATGTGACAAGTTTTATCCTGACACCTGACAAAAAATTCAAACCTCTTAGGCAGAGGGAATGTGACTTAAATTGGAAAAAAATCCCAAAAATTAGTGGATGGGCTGAACTTTCTGAAAATTGGCAGGAATTCCTATTCCTATTCTCTCACTGTGGATAAATTCCATGGGATACCTCTTTTGGTTTTCTTATTGCTATTTGTAAAGCTTAAGCCAGCCACCCACCCCCCCCCCTAAATCAATGGCAAGTTTCATCCTGATAGCCATAAAATGATGGATAAATGACCTCCCCCAAATGCTCCTGAATGCAACTAGCTGCATCATGTTTCTTAGCCAATCACAGGCCTGGTTCTGTCCATTCTCCTCCCCTTTTGTGGCATGTTATGGTTTGGACTTCAAATCCCAGTAAACCCTCTTATTTTAAAAAAATGTTATTGATAAAAAAATTCCCAAAAATCAGTGGAAGGGTGAAATGTTTTGAAATATGGCAGACTTACAGTTGTGGATGTGTCCTACAGGTGTGGCAAGTGTAGCTCCAATAGCTAAAAAGATAAGGGAGAGGCAAGCTTCCAAAATTTCCTAGTTTCTGTCAATGGTCCAGATCTTCCTGGAATGAAAACAGAACTCTGGATACCGAATTACAGATCCAATCCCCCCTCCCAAATTTTTCAACTTTTCCCAATAATGGGACTTGGGAGGGGGGGATCCAAAAACGGAACTGAAACAGTACAGATTTCTACCATTTTGCACAACCCTACAAACAACCTCAGTCCGGTGTCTGAAGCAGCGAGTTTTATAGCTGTCTTCTATCACTATATTAATACTATTACTCTTTATATGAATGTCAGGGAAGCTTGTATTAGTTCAGGCAGATTTGCAAAGGAAATCTGTCAGAAGAATGGTGATGATCCCGTTTAGTCTGACACCTTCTTAATCCTCACGAGCCCAGGCTGATCCCACCATTACCGCGCAACAATAAATTCTGAACAGAAAAACAAGGTTGTCACCCTAAAAAGTCTAATGGAGTAATTTCAAGTTGCCATTGAGTATATAAGTTGCAATTACTACAGAGAGTGTCTGGATTTTATGGCATCCTAAATAAATGATCAAATGAGATAAACTTATCTTGGGCAGTTGAGTATTTCCACTGTTTAGATTAATCTAAGAAGTGTTAATATATTAAGTTTGAGATTGATTTAACAACTGTGCTACTTTGCTGAAGAAGGAATACTTTCTCTTGCAAGAAATTACTTATTGATCTATTAGCTATTCACACTTTAACCCTCAGAAAATGTTATCTGGTGGTTATTCCCAAAGCACATTTGGCCATCCTAGTGAATTATGAGGACTGGATATTTTTAGTCAAACTTCTTCCCCTATCTCTTTTCGTGTTACCTAGTCTAACTAGTCATATAGAGTGTTGGCTTGTAATGACAACCAAATGACAGCATAGTGATATAATAGCTTTGCCATTTTGCTTTATGAGTACCGCATCCTTAAGAAACAGTTGTGTATATATAATGATTATGGCTTCCCTGATGATTTGCCAGAAAAAACAACGGTGAAAATAGTATCTAATATGACCAGGTGATAAATATCTAAGAGGTTGTGAAATATATCAGGATCTTACATACGGTTTGTTGGTATCAAATAAGTATATTTTTCATAATAATTCTGTCTTGTTTGAGAAAACCCGGTATAAACCAATGTAAACAAGCTGCCACTAATTCGGTTTAGTCCCACAGGCAGTCTGTGAAAAGTCCGTAAGAGTAACCAAACAGAGTCCCAGTTCATGTTATATTCCAAAGATAGTCCAAACGTTGGGAAATAGTCCATGGGTGGGGTGTGAGGTACTCAAATGGGCGGGGTATGATCCATAAACACAAGCACTGAAGCCTGGAAATGGAGCGAAATGCTCCAACAGGGAAATTCCCAGAATGGGTTGAGGAGAGGCGGCATGGGCGTCTCCTTCTAGTAGATGCTGTGTTGACACTTGAGTCACGAACTGGGACTCTGTTTGGTTACTCTTACGGACTTTTCACAGACTGCCTGTGGGACTAAACCGAATTAGTGGCAGCATGTTTACATTGGTTTATACCGGGTTTTCTCAAATGTGACGGGATTATTATGAAAAATATACTTATTTGATACCAACATACCGTATGTATGATCCTGATATATTTCACAAGCTCTTAGATATTTATCACCTGGTCATATTAGATATTATGTTCACCATTGTTTTTTCTGGTTTGCTTACCAGCCCACTTGTAGTTTTACTGTTCCCTGATGATTTGCACATTTTTGTGTACAGTTCAGGGGTGTTGGTTATGACTCATATAGCTATGGTCCAGGTAATTTGTATCTCTATGTTTAAGCCTCTCTAGATTTTAAGATCTACTGGAGCGTCCCCTTTTTCAGTCCCACTCCACCAAGAGGTATATGTGGTGGGGACACAGGAAAGGGCCATTTGCTTGGTTGATTTTTGGATTATGGAATCCCCCATCACAGAGAAATTAGTCTAGTCCCTTCTGTGTTTTATTTCCATCAGCAGGTCAACATCTTTTTCTTCAGGTGGACCTTTAATAACTGACAGGCTAAATTAATTTGCTGGACTTGTAATATTTCCATGTATTTATTAAGGAGGTGTTTTACGACTGATTTAAATCCATGTATAGTTTTATTGTGTTTTATTAGATTTTTAATAGGCATTAAACCACCTTAGAAAGAAGGTAGAATAAAAACAAAAACAATGTAACTGTAATATAATATATTATAAGGGGTGTATGCTGCCTTTTAGAACCATGTCCTCACAAAGGATTCCATGAAATATTGATGCTGTTCAAAAACTGATTCCAGTAAATGATGAATTCATGCAAGGATGGTTCTTCCTTGGCCATCCGGAATGACTCAAAGGTACTGTCCATGGAATCCATAGCTTCAGTTTTAGTCTAATGTTGTATACACTTGGAATGGCTCATTCCTTTCAGAACTTTTTTTCACCCTAAACCTGTAGAGGTCAAAGTTCATGTCAGACTGAACCATTTTATAATGTGTATGGTTTTAAGTGCACATATCACATTTTGATTTTCACCTTCAGGTTTCTCTCTATCTCTGAATGTGCCTTCAAATTGACTGTAGACTTATTAATTTCACAGGGTTTTCTTCGGCAATGAATTTTCAGAAATCGTTTTGCCAGCTCCTTCCTTGGTATTTAGGATTCAAGGCAACTTACAACATTTTTTTAAAAAGTTGAAAATTCACAATGTGCTTAAGTGATAATAGTAGTAATTGAATGATGATGATGATGTAGTATCATTTGTGTATGTCAAAAAGTAGACATCAGTGAGAGCAACATAGAATTAAAACCAGTTACATACAAAACTATTAAAACAGCAACAAATAAAAGTGCAACACACTGTACAACATTTTTACCCTTTAAATACTTTAATAATGAACATGGCCAAGGGGGACTTTTATCCCATTTGCCCAATGGAGCCATGTTGGGTCAGTTAACCAATAAAAGGCCAAAGAGCCCAGACTTTCTAGCAAAGGACAACATAGTTTTGCCCGTAATGGTCAAAATGCTTTCACATATGTAGGTTTGGAGTGACCTTTAAGGCTTCTTACAAACACAGAGATGTGTATATGTCAGACTGCAAGACCTAAAAGCTGGTAGAAATAATGAGCTGAGCAGACACTAAGCTGCTTTAACCATTTACACCAAAGCTTAGTTCAATGCACAAACAGCCAGGCTTTTAGAAGAAAGAGATTCACCCACCATATTCATCTTCCTGTTTTGAGATAGAGTCATTCCTCCTCAATTGTGGTTTGACTTTTGAGGATTTGACCATTAACAGATTTGATTTAACTGTTATCTCTAGAAATCACTAGGTATGTGATTCAATGTTCATCTAGGAGAGTGATTCCTCACCTTTGATCCTCCAGATGTTTTGGACTTCAACTCCCAGAAATCCCAGCCAACTTACCAGCTGTTAGGAATTGTGGGAGTTGAGGTCAAAAACCCTGGAGGACCTTAGATTGGGAACCCACTGTTCTAGGACCTAAAGATTTCTAAAGAGAACACTTCTCTAGAAATCTCTAGATCCTCTAGTGTGATTCTGTGGTCAACTTTCAGTGGAATTCAATCATAGAGTTATGCTGGAAGCAGGCATGTAGCCAGGGGGGCCCCTAAGGGGGCTTCAGCCCCCCCCCGAAATTCTCAGGGTTGTCCGTGAAAAGGCCTTACTGGTACATTATTTAAACTGTTATGTTTATTCATATCATGATCTGATCACCATGCTCATTATATCCCACATCAATGGGGTTATTGGGATAACAATACAAAAGGTTTGCTAGGGCAGACCCTCTTCCACCCAGTCTCAGCCCCCGAAACAAACTCAGCCCCCCTGAAACAAAATCCTGGCTACGGCCCTGGCTGGAAGAGCTAGAAATTCCAAAAGAAATTGTTCCTTTGGGTTAAAAAAAATAGCAATTTCTTTATTTACAGTTTTTCGTAATTTGGGTGTCCTGTGCCCCAAACCCCAGAGAATGTGGAGGGCTAATTGTACTCAGGCGAGGTCTTTACTTGGTCTGGTCCCTTTCTCAACCTTGGGAGCTCCCCACCATAGCAGGCCTACTTGACACCTTCTCTGTTGTCCCTTTGTGTTTTTTGGACCTTCACAAAGCATTGCACCCATACTTAGTTGCATGGATAATTGTCCATCTCTGAGCTATAGTGCCTTTGCCATGACACATGGTTTGACAAAGTACAGTTGATATACACATAAGTCAAGGTGATTGTGTTTAATTATTCTGAAGTTCTGTGATTCTGCAACAGTGTTCTGAGATTTAAAAACAACCCAATGTGGTTTTTGATTGTGATTTTTCTTTAGGGGCAAATGTCAAGGAGGAATGGTGGAGATTAATGAGCAGGGTTAGGGTGTCAAAGTAGGTATTAGACAGAGCAGAGGAACTGATGGAAGGAAGCTTTACAGGAAGCTTTGAAAACATTAATCGAGTGGATAGAGGCTGAGGCTCATCAAGCTAAACGCAGCTTGCATTATCAGCAATATATTGTGTGACCTGTGAAGTCCTTGATAACACCCTGCTTTTTAGCAAAGCTGGTCCTACTATTAGACACAGAGAGGTAAACGTCTTAATGTAATACAGTTGTAGTTGCATGAAAATTTAGAAAATTAGCCGCCACTGGCTTTTCTCGCTTATTGTATTCTGAGTGGGAGAATAAGTACTTTGGGTGATTTTTAGCCTTAGGAACCTATGCATCATATGGCCTCCTGTGCAGCTTTGCATTATTTTACTTTTTATTTTTTACTTGAAAAACACTATACTCTTAACCTGACAGCCTTGAAAACATTGCTTTCCCTCCTAGTGCTCTGTGGTATCGTAGTGGCAACAACAGTCCTAAAACCACCCTAATCTAAAATAGCTACCATACACTTGTATTTAAGTTGATCTCATGTACAAGTCAAAGGGAGCCAAAATTCTGGATTTTGATATGACCTGTGGATATGTTGAGGGGCATTCTCAGAGTGGGGAAAGGCTCCATTGGGTCAACTGTCCCTGGCATTTTCTATAGAGCAGTGGTTCTCAACCTTCCTTATGCGGTGACCCCTTAATACAGTTCCTCAAGTTGTGGTGACCCCCAACCATAAAATTATTTTCGTTGCTACTTCATAACTGTAATTTTGCCACTGTTATGAATCATAATGTAAATATCTGATATGCCACTCACTGGACCAAATTTGACACAAATACCTGATATGCCCAAATTTGAATAGTGGTGGTGGTGGTGGGGGGGGCATTGATTTTGTACTTTGGGAGTTGTAGTTGCTGGGATTTATAGTTAACCTACAATCAAAGAGCATTCTGAACTTCATCAATGATAGAATTGAACCAAACTTTGCACACAGAACTCCCATGACTAACATAAGTGTTTGGTGGGCATTGACCTTGAGTTTTGGAGTTGTAGTTCTCCTACATCCTGAGAGCACTGTGGACTCAAACAATGATGGATTTAGACCAAACTTGGCAAGAATATTCAATATGCCCAAATATGAACACTGGTGGAGTTTCGGAAAACAGACTTGATATTTGGGAGTTGTAGTTGCTGGGGTTTATAGTTCATCTACAATTAAAGAGCATTCTGAACCCCACCAATGCTAAAATTGGGCCAAATTTCTCATACAGAACCTTCATGACCAACAGAAAATACTGTGTTTTTGGTGATCTTTAGCAACCCCTCTGACACCCCCTCGCGACACTCCCAGGTTGAGAAACACTGCTATAGAGGCATTAAAAAAGTCCAGAAGTTGCTCAACAATAAAGTTAATAGATGGGATTGGTACTTCTGTCAGAATGGTCTAAGCCTTTCATGGCTCTACTCAAGAGAAGAGATTGGTTCCTTTTTTATGAGAGTTAAGGTATAGCATTTACATTGACTTGTGGATAAGTTGACCCAGGTGATTGGTTTTTTTGGGGGGGAGGTTTACTAAAATACATGACCTAAGTATATAATAGTAAACCAGAATTCTACATAATCTACTTAGTATATTCCATGGATGCTCAAGTCCAGTATATACAATAGCATCGTAAAATCATGTTGTTTATATAAAATGGTAAAATATTTTCAAGCCATGGTTGGTTGATTCCATGCATACAGATCCTGTGGATACGGAGGACCAATTGTACAAACTTTCTGCTCCTGAAAGTAATTTTTTTAATGGAGTGTGTAGTGAGGTATGGCAGAGAGTACTGTGTCAGACTTTTAAGTAAGCATTTGGTAGACTGGTTAATGTCATTGCTCATCACATATTCAGTACCAGATTTGATGGCTCAGCATCTGCAACCTGCTGCAGTTCCATGAGACACCGGCAAGCAGGGAGCCCCATTTGACAACTTGCTTTTGTTTAATTTCCTTCCCTGCAGACCTTCTCTCAGTTTCCTCACCTTTGTAATGTTTTGATATGTTCCATGGCTTTGCAGAACAAATTTAATTAGTTTTTAAAAAGGATTGTGTATCCCTCTCCCCTTCCATTCCAGCCATGCTAATACAAATTCAAAGGCAGAAGAAAGAGTCCACTGTTGCTCAGAGGTGCAAGGGGAAAAATAAATACTGTAATCACAGTAAAATATATTTAATATCCAGAAAATGGAAGATTGGGATGCCAGTCAGCCCTCCACATTTGCTATTTTGACTTTGGTGGATTGGATTATTTGGAGATTGGATTGAAATGTTTTCTCTAGGAACTGCAAGTTGACAATAGTGTCACACTGGAGGACCTAGAGCAGAGCTTTCCAAACTGTGTGTCATGACATATTGGTGTCAGTATGTCACATGAATGTAATGAGAAACCTTTGAGTCCATGTGAAATAATTAATAAATCATATATTTTAAAAATATATAAATTGAAGGTTTTAATATGTTGTGTGTTCGTACATTTTGTTATTACAATTTCTGTATGTGCCTGTATCTCTTATAAGGGATTGGTTAAACCTCTGATTTTCTAGTGAAACTGATTTACTGTGTCTAAAAATGATTCATGCCTAAAATGTGTCATAAATGTTTGGAAGGCTCTGACTTAGAGATTCCTAGAATGAAGACTTTTCTAAGAATCTCAAAGTTCTCCAGGGTGATTCTATGGTCAATCTCTAGTCTAGTTGAAATTTTCCATAAAGTTATGCTGGAGGACCAAGAGATTCCTAAAGACGTGGTTAGATTTTTTTAAAATGTCTTTTTAATTTAAAAAATCTACTTTCATGGGAGTCCTGAGCCCCTAACTCAAGATAATGTAGGAGGCAGACTGTATTTGGGTCTAACCCCAAATGTTATGAAAAAAATGTGCAGAGGTGATTCCACTGAAAACAAAGTACAGTAGATGAATCTGGCCCAGGATGGTTATTCTATTCCAAGTGCATTCTGGACATTCCTGCCATCACAACATGCATAAGGTCCCTACGCATATGTACAGGCTGGGCCATATCCATCTCCTGTGCTTTTAGTGCAGGGGTGGGCAATTACCGGCCCTCCAGGTGACAAAAATTGATGACAAAAAGGAGACCTTTATCCCAAAATTGAGAAATCAATTACCCTCTTACCTACATAATTCTTTATTGATTCGTCAATTTTGACCATATCAAATCATGCAGCACATACACATACATACAGTAAATACTAATGTGAATACAAAACATACCTACATACTAGGCATGGTAACAAATCGAAAAATGGCGATTCTAAAATCAAATGGATTTTTTTTGATTAGTATATCAAAGACTTACAAAAAAATTCCCAAAAATTTCGGAAATGTAACTTAAGTACTAACGAAATTCGTTAGAAATTCGTATGCCAGAGCATGCGCTTTCCAGATGGTTTTGGCCTACAACTCCCAGAAATCCTAACAGCTGGTAAATTGGCTGGGATTTCTGGGAGTTGTAGGCCAAAACTTGAATCAATCACACTGAATTCTAGATGGGACTCTCCAAATAGGAAGGAGGGAGGGAGGGAGGGGGTATTCTATTCTTGGAAGCAGCAAAAGAAAAGGAGGAGGAACCCCCCCCCTCGCTCCTCGCTGCCTCTCTCTCACCCCGATCCCGAGGGAGCGAGGGCCCAAGTTTGCCCAGGCTGGTCATATACCTACATTCTATGCACATGCAATAATACAGCAGTAATAGCAATGGGAATAAGAAGAGGTAAAATTCAAACCGAAGTGTTCTGAGTGGTCCCTGCTTCATGCGGTGCAAACGGGCTCTTCTTTGTGAGCCCGGGAAATTAGCCCGGGAAAAGACAGCGTTTTCTGCTTGGGTGCACACACATACATATTCTTTGGGGGGGGGGGGGTTGCTGCAGAAACTTCTATAAGAGGCCGGGATTCTGCAACAAATCCCCCCTCCCAAGAATATGTATGTGTGTGCTCCCAAGCTGGCTTTTTCCCCGGGCTAATTTCCGTTTGCACCGTTTGCACCGCATGAGCCCGTTTGCATGAGGCAGGGACCACTCAGAATACTTCGGTTTGAATTTTACCTCTTGTTATTGTTATTACTGCTGTATTATTGCATGTGCATGGAATTAGGTATGACCAGTTGGATTACTTATAATATTAGGCAGTGGCACTTACAGTAGCATTCATTCTATTATACATTAGGTTGGTTTCTCACCCCAATACTCTTTGATGCCTTAGATCCTGGCAGGGCAGGAGAGGCAGGAAAGCCTGGAAAAATGTAAACAGAGGATTACTCAGAAGTAAATCTGCAAAGGAGGGCCCTTCATCCAAAGTGCCCTCCTTTGCAGATTTACTTCTGAGTAATCCTCTCTGTTTACATTTTTCCAGGCTTCCTTCCAGCCGAGGGAAGGAGCGAGTTTAGGGCTTGCCTTGCCATAATATTGGCAAGGGAGGCGGGAGGGTGGTGAGAGAGAAGGAGGGTGCCCCCTTATGCCCCCTTACGACCTAATAACGACACTTAAGAAAATCCTGGCCCCGAGGTTCTAAAAAGAAAGTCCACTTCCTGGTTGGCGTTCCAGGTGCGGAAACGCTCGAAAGTAGCATTTCTTACGAATTTCTTACGAATCATTTAATTTTCATAACTTTTTTCCCATGCCTACTACATACCATCGTGCTAAACCCACTCCTATCTACCTCTTGTTTAAAAGATTTAAAATTAATTAATTACTTAGAATAAAAGTTGAGAGAGGACAAGGGTAAGTAGAACTAGTAAAAATAGCCATATTAAATTACATTGATGGCAGTGATGTCAGAGCTCTCTGCTTTCGTCTTCTCGCAGATGGTCAGCGCTTTTGCGTAAAGGGTCAGTTTTAAAATAGAATTTTTATCTGAACCCTGTAGGAGAACGTGCAATTTCTCCTTATTCTCTAGGTGAGTATAGTTCTCCAAAAGAGGCTCCAGGTAATACAGTCAAATCCTATTGTAATAGGGGCATTTTAGGAAGAAATGTTCTGAGTCCTCCACTTCTGCCTCTACCTCCCGACACCCACAGGTTCTCCTCATATAGGGAATTTTCTGATATCGCCCCAGCTTGAGGCCCTCCAGGTGTTTTGGACTTCAACTCCCAGAAATCTCAGCCAGTTTACCAGCTGTTAGGATTTCTGGGAGTTGAAGTCCAAAACACCTGGAGGGCTGGTAATTGCCCACCCCTGTTTTAGTGGAATGACCCCAAACCTTTTAAGAAGTGATGTGTCCTGGATTCAAGTTCAAAAAGTCCTCCAGCCTAGATACCAGATGATGATATGAAACCTTTCCTCTTTTCCTCAACCATTTTGTCATGGTTTATTTCTGTTCTGTGCCTACTTTATCAGTTCAGCGTGTGTGCAGAAGGCGGGTAGGGGAGTTGCCCTCTAGCCTCCAGGTAAGCCATCCGTTATGTTGCAATGGGAGGCTTTAATTGCAAAGGTTTGTGTACATGTCTGCAAGTTTCCGTGCTCAACGAGTGATAACTTTTGTTCAGAGCAGCATCAAGGGACTGCACAGTTGCTTGCTACTGCTAGATTGGCTCTCCGTGGATCAGTTCTTCAGAGCATCCAGTGTGTGATTTTCCAATGCTCTAATTGCTTATGTCTGGGAAAAAAGAAAATAAAGCACTCTGTTATATGCTTGCAGTCTAAAATAAGATGGTTACACAGTTCAGTAGAGGTGGATCTTGAAATGGTCCTCATGGAAGGCAGAAAGATGTTACTGGAAAGAATTCTTGCTTCCCTATGAAAATAAGTAAAGTAACTAGAAGTGTAAAAGGAAACATAATCCCAGAGAACTCAATGCAGCAAGTACAGTTTTAAGAATGATTTCTATTTAAATTTGTGTTAGTTTGCATTTTGCTTGTCTACACATCTACATCCAGCCTGTATTTATTAGGCATGGTTTCGAACCCAAAAATGGTGATTCTAAAATCAAATGGGGGGTGATTAGTAAAAGAAAGAATTTACAAAAATTTCCACAAAATTTCTAAAATGTAACTTAATTACTAATGAAATTCGTTAGTAGTCACTTTATGCCAGAGCATGCAAATTCCAGATGGGTTTTGGCCTACAACTCCCAGAATCTTCCTAACAGCTGGTAAATTGGCTGGGATTTCTGGGAGTTGTAAAAATTTGTAATAAATCACACTGAATTCTAGATGGGACTCTCCAAATAGGAAGGAGGGAGGGAAGGAGGGAGGGAGGGAGCGGGTATTCTATTCTTGGAAGCAGCAAAAAAAGGAGGAGGAGCCCCTCGCTCCTCGCTCCTCGCTGCCTCTCTCTCACCCCAATCCCGAGGGAGCGAGGCCCAAGTTTGCCCAGGCTGGTCATATACCTACATTCCATGCACATGCAATAATACAGCAGTAATAACAATGGGTATAAGAAGAGGTAAAATTCAAACCGAAGTATTCTGACTGGTCCCTCCTCATGCGGTGCAAACGGGCTCTTCTCTGTGAGCCGGGAAAAGCCAGCGTTTTCTGCTTGGGTGCACACACATACATATTCTTGGGGGATTTGCTGCAGAATCTTCTCTATGAGCCCGAAATTCTGCAGCAAATCCCCCCCAAGAATTTTTTGAAAAGTACAAGGCAGATAAAACAAGAAGCATAACATTCAAATTAATGTTTAAATGCAAAGGAAAGGGAATAATTTATTTCATTTTGAAATCTTCACAGTTTGCACACAAACGTAAAATGTGTTGAATCAAACGTCAAGGTGGAAATATAATCATATCACTTTATTTTTTAATATGCAAAAGCTGATGGGATTGTTGGAAAGCTCAGGATCTTGATCGGTGGATACTGTCAAATGTATTAAGGATTAGGCTTGGGCCTGAATCCATTTGAATGAAAATTATTTGTAATATTCGTTGGTCCATTTTATATAATCTCCAAAAACAGAACAGGGAGGGGGAAGCCGCAAAGCCCAGCAAAATGGATTAAGTGAGACGGATTTTATCGGTTTCTGGAGAGGAATATAGATGAGAGAGGAGTCTGCAATATAGATGAGAGAGGAGTCTGTTGCGGGGCTCCTGAAGAAGATGGGATTAACTTTAGCATCTTTTCTCCCTTCCCAGCAGCAATGTCTATCCTTTCCTTTTTGGAAAGTTCCTTAGGCCAGTGTTTCCCAACTGCTGTGCCGCAGCACACTACTGTTCCGTGACGGATCATCTGGTGTGCCGTGAAAAGTCTCTTCCCCCCCCTGTCTTCCCCCTCCTGCCTGCTGCTGCTGCTTGGGGGGGAGGAGGAAGAAGGGCCGGGCAGCAGCAGCAAAGAAGAAGGGGCTGGGGCGCCACCTCCTTCGGCCATTTCCCCTCTGCGCGCCAGCCAGCCGGCCCATCCCAGCTGCCAGGGAGGGACTGGGCACCCCGGGGAGCCTCAGAAGAAAGGCTCTCCACAGGGTCCAGGCCCTGCCTGGGAGCCAAGTTTGGCCGTCTCGCGTCCTCCGCCGAGCCCCGGCGGGAGACGCAAGCCAGCCAAACCCGGCTCCTAGGCAGGGCCTGTTCCCCAGGCTCTCCTTCTGCTTTTGAGGGAGACCTGGGGAAACGGAGCAAATCATGAGTCCTGGCTTCTTCCAAACCACGGTTTGGAAGCAGCCAGGGCCCGAGATGCATCTCCTCCGTTTCCTTGCAGGGAGCCTTTCTCCAGGATTGTGGCTCCACCAAGCCCGGCGGAGCCACAAACCAGGAGAACAGCTCCCTGCAGGGCCCCGCCTCCCCCTCCTCTTCGCCTCCCCCTCCTCTTCGCCTCCCCCTCCCCTCCCCCTAACTCTCCCCCTCCTCTTCAGTGTGCACAAAACCGCTCTCTGCCTTCCTCCAGCTCCCTGTTTATTTTCCCCAAACTCCATCTGTGTTCACTTTTGGGCATATTGAGTATTCATGCCAAGTTTGGTCCTGATCCAACATTGTTTGAGTCCAGAGTGCTCTCTGGATGTAGGTGAACTACAACTCCAAAACTCAAGGCCAGTTAACTATATGTATTACTGTGTTAGAGTGTCATTTTGTGTCATTTTGGTTGGTGGTGTCCCCCAGGATTTTTTAAATGTTAAAAGTGTGCCTCGGCTCAAAAAAGGTTGGGAAACACTGTCTTAGGCTAAACCTCCAGAAAGTGCTCTACTGGGAACTAGCTTTTCCAGCAGCACTTGCATGGGGTGGGCATTGAAATGTTTCTGAATTCCTCTTGGAGTATGATGGGAGTTTAAATTTTTTCCTCTCTGTTTCTCAGCTAATAAAAAGCCTGGTAGTGTCAATGCTCTGATTGGCTGAGAATGGACACAACAATTCCCAGAACCCTCTCTTGCAATTTGTCTGATTTTTAAAAAAATGTTATGGTAAAAACTTAAAACAATTCTTAAAACATCAGTAAATTGGTGAATTGTATTGAAACTTGACAGGCCTGCAGTTGTAAAGGTGATCTAAAACTGAGGTAATTTTCATCCAAATAGGCCTTAAAATGACCAAAGAATGAGCCTTTAAAGTTTCCCATTGTAGCCAATGGGCCTAATCTTTGCCAAATGAAAATGGCAACACTCTTCTCGATTCATGATTTACTTATCCAAGTATCTAGAGGGAGGGAGGGGGGGGGAGGTAGAGAAACTTGACTAAATAAAACCATGGATATTGGATTTGTGGATAAGGGGGTCCTAGAACCAAACCAAATATATATCCATATCCCCTGGAAATGTTATACTCCACATTTTCTCTTTCAAAAGAGACTCAAAATACCCAACATTAAAACCCATAATAATGTATGAATTAAAACCTAACACATATAAACATAAAAATAGATTTATTGATTTAATGTTTCTATATTCAGAAATCAGACGGTTTACACAAAGTCTCTGCCCTCAATACAATACAAGCAAACAAACCAAAAAATAATCATATAACAACAAATTAACAATTAAAACATACAATTGCAGTCTCCATGTTGAAATCAGTTTCCGTCAAATTCCTATTAAATCCAAATGCCTGCTCAAAAAGGTCTTGACTTGCATAGTTGACAATAAAGCCATTAAGCAAATCTATTAAACCACATAAAACACATTATTATTATTATTGAGAGTCCACTGCAGTTATCCAGGGTGCTCAGATCTCTGCTCAAAATAGGCATGGTACCTTGGGTATCTTTTTAAAATCCAGACTAAAATCTAGAACAGATTTTATAGCACCCCATAGACATGAGAAGCACTGGGTCCACTGGATATGAGTTATTTGTAAGGTTATGGTTCCACTGTGGAATCGGTTTATCTCTTCCACTTCATGATCTCAGAATGAAACAAGTAAAAATCTACGACTAACCTGACATTTTTCTTGTTCCTATGAAGTTCCTGGGAGTTGCAAACCCTTGTAGAGCTAACTACAAAAAAATTAGCAAAGAATCCTTTTTCCTGTTTCACCTTCTACCCACTCCTGGACTCATTTATAGTCCCTGAATGGGATTTATTTTTTTCTCAAGCCTGGGTGGAAATGACCCAGCAATCCGGTGGGAGAAAAATAATAAATCCACTTGCTTTGCTGCTTGTACTTATGCAGCTCCTTTTATATCCCTCATATCAGAACTGTTGTTCAGCATCTCTAATTACCATATTAATCTTCACTATTGCTCGATACAGGTGTAATATCAGGTATCTTAGCTCTCTGACAGGGTTATTACTTTTGACCCTCAGAGACGTTGCAAAGGCATCGCTTTTGTTCACAAACCATTTTTTATTTTATTGTTCGGCTCTTGCCAGCAATCTTAATTGGCTCCCTATAGCTATTTTTATTTTAAGAATGGAGAGAGCGTCCAGACAGCCTTATCCCTCCCTCTTATAAGAGGGAGAGAAAGAGATGCACTGTAGGGAGGGTGAGCTATAACAGGTTCTGGCTTTCATTACAAAGTGCTCAGGGCAGCACATAGAGACCGTTTATTTTTGTACTTGATTCAAAGTCTTGATTACCACCTTTTAGCTGCAGTCTTATACACAACAGAGGTGAAAAATATCCAGTTGTTTTTAATAAATTTCTTGGGACCAACTAGCTACTTTCTGGAAAAAAAATGCTCCTTGGTAAAGTAACTCATTACTTAGTAATTTCTTTTCCCCTGGATGATACCTGTAAGGCATGGTTTAGAACCCAAAAATAGGGAATCGAAAATCTAATTGGGGGGGGGGGGATTTTTTTTGATTAGTAATACAAAGACTTACAAAAAAATTTCCAAAAATTTCTAAAATGTAACGTAATTACTAACGAAATTTGTTAGTAGTTCGTATGCCAGCGCATGCGCATTCAGATGGTTTTGGCCTACAACTCCCAGAAATCCTAACAGCTGGTAAATTGGCTGGGATTTCTGGGAGTTGTAGGCCAAAACTTGAATAAATCACACTGAATTCTAGATGGGACTCTCCAAATAGGAAGGAGGGGGAGGGAGGGGGGGGGGGTATTCTATTCTTGGAAGCAGAAAAAAGGAGGAGGAGCCCCCCCTCGCTCCTCGCTGCCTCTCTCTCACCCCGATCCTGAGGGAGTGAGGGCCCAAGTTTGCCCAGGCTGAGAGGAAAAGGAAGAGGCCTGAGGCTGTGAGGAATGGTGGGAGTTGAAGTCCAAAACACCTGGAGGGCTGAAGTTGGCCCCGTCATGAAGCCTCTTCAAGGCTTTAGATCCTGGCAGGCAGAAGGGGCAGGGAGGGCCCATCCACTCCTCCTCCCTGCCAGGATCTAAAGCACATCAAGGCTTGGCACGCTTTCGATCCTGTGAGAAACCAACCTAATGTATAATAGAATGAATGCTAACTTATAGAGTAAGTGCCTAAATATTATAAGTAATCCAACTGGTCATATACCTACATTCCATGCACATGCAATAATACAGCAGTAATAACAATGGGTATAAGAAGAGGTAGGGGTTAACAACATAAAATTCAAATCGAAGTATTCTGACTCTGGTCCCTCCTCAAGCGGTGCAAACGGGCTCTTCTCTATGAGCCTGGGATTCTGCAGCAAATCCTCCCCCAAAGAATATGTATGTGCACCCAGGCAGCAAACGCTGTGCCCGGGCTTTTCCCAGGAGAGGCTGCCTCCCGGGCTCATAGAGAAGAGCCGTTTGCAGTTTGAACCGCTTGAGGAGGGACCAGAGTCAGAATACTTCGGTTTGAATTTTATGTTGTTAACCCCTACCTCTTCTTATACCCATTGTTATTACTGCTGTATTATTGCATGGGCATGGAATGTAGGTATATGACCAGTTGATTACTTATAATATTAGGCACTTACTCTATAAGTTAGCATTCATTCTATTATACATTAGGTTGGTTTCTCACGTGTTGTGTGCAACTACCCCAATACTCTTTGATGCTTTAGATCCTGGCAGGCATTAGGGGCAGGGAGGGGCCCCCGTTTGGCTGGAAGCCTGGAAAAATGTAAACAGAGAGGTTTACTCAAGAGTAAATCCACAAAGGAGGGCACTTCATCCAAAGTGCCCTCCTTGCTGGATTTACTCATGAGTAAACCTCTCTATTTACTTCCTTTGCAGATTTACTTCTGAGTAAACCTCTCTGTTTACATTTTTCCAGGCTTCCAGCTGAAAGAAGGAGCGAAGTTTAGGGCTTGCCTTGCCAATACTTATTGGCAAGGGAGGCGGGAGGGTGGTGAGAGAGAAGGAGGGTGCCCCCCCTTACGACCTTATTATGATACTTAAGAAAATCCTGGCCCCCGAAGTTCTATAAAGAAAGTCCACTTCCTGGTTGGCGTTCCAGATGCGGAAATATTCAAAAGTAGCATTTCTTACGAATTTCTTACGAATCATTTAATTTTCATAACTTTTTTTCTCATGCCTAATACCTGTATCTGCAGGGGATACATTCCAAGATCCCCTTTGGATATTTATTTATTTATCATGTCAGGAGCAAATCAAACAGTTGTATTGATGCAGGTTCGCAGCTTGGGAGTGATCCTGGATTCATCGGCGGTGGCCAGGGGAGTTTTTGCACAGTTAAGACTCGTGCGCCAGCTGCGCCCGTACCTTGGGAAGTCTGATCTGGCTACGGTCGTCCATGCTCTGGTCACATCCCGACTAGATTACTGCAATGCACTCTACGTGGGGCTGCCTTTGAAGACAATTTGGAAATTACAAGTAGTCCAACAGGCGGCAGCCAGATTACTAACTGGAGCTACATACAGGGAGCATACCACCCCCCTGTTGTGTCAGCCCCACTGGCTGCCTGTCCACTTCTGAGCTCAATTCAAAGTGCTGGTTTTGACCTTTAAAGCTCTATACGGTTCTGGCCCAGCTTACTTGTCCAAACGCATCTGCCGCTATGTCCCACCTCGTAATTTAAGATCTTCCGGGGAGGCCCTGCTCTTGCTCCTGCCAACTTCTCAGATGCGGTTGGTGGGGAGGAGAGAGAGGGCCTTCTCGGTGGTGGCTTCCTGTCTGTGGAACGCGCTTCCCAGTGACATACAATCAATTCCATCCCTCCTGGCATTCAGGAAAAAAGTAAAATCCTGGCTATGGGACCAGGCGTTTGCACACTAGCACAAAGCAGCATTTTAGATTGGATTTTAATGGAAAGTTGATGTATAGGGCTCAATGCTTTTTATGGACAGAACACTGTTTTTAACTTAAATGAATGCGTATGATGTTTAATGTAATTGTATTTTAATGTATTTTAATGTTGAATGTTTCTGGGGTTTTATATTGTGTTTTACTGTGTGGGCATCGAATTGTGCCTTTTTGTAAGCCACTCTGAGTCCCCCCTCGGGGGTTGAGAAGAGCGGGGTAAATTGCTAGAAATAAATAAATAATAAATATTGTAATTTTTTTAATTTAAAAAACCACAAAGTTTGCAAGCTTGGCATTCTATTAAATGTCCTTTGACCAGTAGCTGGCCACTTGGAGTGCCTCTGGTGTTGCTATAAGAAACTCCTCCATTGTGCATGTGGTAGGGCTCAGGTTGCATCACAGTAGGTGGTCAGTGGTTTGCTCTTCTCCACACTTGCATGTTGTGGATTCCACTCTGTAGCCCCATTTCTTAAGGTTTATTCTGCATCTCATGGTGCCAGAGTGCAGTCTGTTCAGCACAGGCATGAAACCCCAAAGCCCCCCCCCCCCCACCAAAATTTTCAAGGTGGTCCACAAGAAGGCCTTGCTGGTACATTACTTAAACTGTTATGTTTATTCATATCATGATCTGATCACCATGCTATATATATCCCATATTCATGGGGGTATTGGGATAACAATACAAAAGGTTTGGTAGGGTAGACACTCACTCAGACTCAGCCCTTCCTGAATCAACCCCCCAATCAAAATCCTGGGTACGGCCCTAGTTCAGCACCTTAGAATTTGCCCAGCTTTCTGTGTGACCAAGAGGGAGTCTCATTTAGTAGCCATTGATTGAGGTTCTGTGTTTTAGCCTGGCACTTTTGGACTCTCACTTGCTGAGGTGTTCCAGCGAATGTCTCTGTAGACCTTAGAAAACTATTTCTTGATTTAAGTCATTGGTGTGCTGGCTGATATCCAAACAGGGGATGGGCTGGAGGTGTCACTGCCTTGGTCCTTTCACTATTGGTTGCTACTTCCCGGCAGATGTCAGGTGGTGCAATACTGGCTAAACAGTGTAATATCTCTAGTGGTGTAGGGCGCAGACACCCTGTGATAATGCGTCATGTCTTATGAAGAGCCACATCTACTGTTTTAGCATGGTGAGATGTGTTCCACACCGGGCATGCATACTCAGCAGCAGAGTAGCAAAGCACAAGGGTAGATGTCGTCACTGTATCTGGTTATGATCCCCAGGTTGTGCCAGTCAGCTTTTGTATGATATTGTTTCTAGCACCCACTTTTTGCTTGATATTCAGGCAGTGCTTCTTGAAGGTCAGAGAACAGTCCAGGGTACCTCCCAGGTATTTGGGTGTGCTGCAATGCTCCAATGGAATTACTTCCCAGGTAATCATCAGATGAAAGAAACAATGAATAATAGTAAACACTGTATTGCAACAATACAGGGGTGAACACAAACTACTGGAGAACCCTTCCACAAACTGCATAAAATCCACATTGAACAGGATTATATGTCAGTGTGGACTCAGATAATCCAGTTCAGAGCAGATATTATGGATTATCTGCTTCAATGTTTGGGGTTATATGGTTGTGTGGAAGGGCCTGGAGAGCCCATAACGAGTTCCGGAGGAGAGGGGAAGGATATTTTTAGAGTGTGGTAAGCAAAACCATATATATTGAATCCATAGATATGAATGAAATGTATTGTTATGATCACAGACCAAGAGTGTTAAACATTTGAAAATTTTAAACATTAAAAACATTTTTAAAGTGTTAAAATTAAGACCAAACATTAACATTAAAAGCAGATAAGAAATCCTACTGTATAATTAAAATATAATTTTAAGTAAGTGGGCATAAGATAGAAAAACCTTGGCTCAATTCAGCATCCCTTCAGCGTGACATGTATAGACTTGTGCTATTATCACCCTGACTGTCTATAAAACCCTGAAACTGTATTGCACGGCTATTCCATATTTCAGGGTGAGCAGGAAGGTTAGAAAAAAGTGCCTGGCAACTCCCTCCCCATACTCAATGTGATGACACCAAGACTAAGACAACTAATGGTTATCTGGGGGTGTCAATGCTTTTGTGATCATTGTGTCTCTGTCTGGGCAGGATGGTTGGTTGATTTGTCACCAGATGTCTTTGATCCTGAAAATTCGTCCTAAAACATGGAATGGAAATGTGGGACACCTTTGGGGTTTTACAGTCAATTGGGATGTGGACATTGGGCACAGCGTGGGGAGAAAGGGAATACTAACCTTGCTGACCCAAAAGCACATCTGTGCATGTAAAGCATACTTATCCATGGACATGTCTCTACTTGAATTTTATTTATTTATTTATTATTCATTTTTATATACTGCTCCTTCCAGCAGGCTCGGGGCGGTTTACACAGTACATATAAAACAATCACAACACAATTTAATACAACAATACTAAAAGCATAAAAGACATAAAAGTGTAAAAACACATCAACAATGCAAGAGCAAGCAACTGTAGGGCAACTGCAGTTTAATTCTAGGCTTGGCATCAATGCTTAGGGGACAGTAAGATTGAAAGCTTGTCTAAACAAGACTGCTTTGCAAGTTCTCCTGAACGGGGCCAGTTCTTTGATGGTGTGGACTTCGACCGGCATAGAGTTCCATAAAGATGGTGCTGCCACAAAGAAGGCTCTCGATCTCGTAGTGGACAGCCTGCAGGAGTGGATCGATGGGGCTAAGAGGAGGTTCTTATCTTTTGAACGCAGTGATCTCGAGGGAATATATGGGGTAACGCGGTCCCTCAGGTACGCCGGCCCTAGACCATACAAGGCCTTAAAGGTCAATACCAGCACCTTGAAAACAATTCGGTACTCTATTGGAAGCCAGTGCAGTTGCTGGAGGATAGATGTAATATGCTCTCGTACAGATGCTCCCATCAGTAGTCGAGCAGCAGCATTCTGCACTAGCTTGAGTTTCTGGATTGCTGACAAGGGAAGGCCAATGTAGAGGGCGTTACAGTAATCCAGCCTCGAGATGACCGTTGCCTGGATCACTGTAGCCAGGTCACCTCTGGACAAGTAGGGAGCCAGCCGCCTAGCCTGTCGCAGATGGAAAAATGCAGTCCTGCATACCATGGAGATTTGCAGCTCCATCAATAGCAGCAAGTCCAAATGGACCCCCAGGCTCTTTACAGAGCACGACGGGCTTAAAGGCTCGCCGTCCAGGGTAGGCAGCTGGCATTCACTCAATCCAGGGGGACCCAGCCATAGGATCTCCGTCTTCGACGGGTTCACCTTCAACCGGCTGGTCCGCAGCCATCCAGTCACAGCCTCAAGGCATTGATTTTAACTGGTGCTCTTGTAAAATGCATCACACTCATTGAAATTGTACCTCAGCTAATTTTCTTTCCAATCACATTGTTCTTATGTTGTGTACAATTATGTTGTATTGCTTTTAGCTGATGCTTTTAATTGGTAATGTGTTTTCTTCTGTGTTTTTTGGGCTTGTCCCTTGTAAGCCGCAGCGAGTCCCCTAGGGGAGATGGTTGGCGGGGTATAAAAATAAAGTTGTATTATTATTATTAATTATGGCATTCATCCTGCAAATATATTTAGCACCTTGGATGGCTTGCTCAAAATTCAGACTAAATCCCTGAGAAAATACTCCATCTACTACTGCCTTCCAGGTGGTGAAACATGCATCAGAAACCCTCCTTGTGTTCTCAAAGCTTGGAGGGAGACGAAACAAAGAATATAGTCTTCACCAGGAATTGCCACTGTCCCTAACTTTGTCTAGAGAGGCTACATTACTGTCCTTAATCAAGGCCAGCGTTTCCAGAGTTGGGGTCAGATACCTTTAAATCTCCCAGTGGAACGGAAGGTGATTCAACTAAAGCTTCTCAAAGCCCATTTCTTCCCCAGCTGTCACTACCTTAATCAAGGAGCTGATTTCAGTTCACCTAGGGCAGGCTGGAAGAGGTACTGTTTGCCCTGGCACATGCACAGAGAACAGAGCATGCAATGTTAGCAAATGAGACCTGTCCCTCACCCATTCATTTCCTTTCCCATGCAACCCTGCTTCTCTTAAACACCCTTGTGGCTGAGCTGACAAGCTCACTGCTGGTGTGCAACTAAGTTTAAAACAGAACTAGTTGGGCCAATTTGCTTGTATTCTGTATTAGATTTGATCACAGGTATTATTCATTTGAAGAAGACGTAACAAAAATTATGTGGGATGTGGTAAAGTTACAGCTGTTGTCTTCAGGTTGTTTCTTACTTATAATATCCCTAAGGTAAACCTATAATGAGGTTTTCTGAAGATGAGAATGTCTTGTTCACTCAAGATCACACCGTAGATTTCCATGGCCAAACGGAATTGAACCAGAGTTGTAATCTAATGCTCAACCCATTGTACCATGCTAGCTCACTAAGTCATCTACAAGCACAAGCAATTTTATTTTGACCGAGAAAAGGCAAATAGTGTCGTATAATTCATTTGCAAAAAATATTTAGGGAGGTGGACCTAATCATGCATAAATTATGCCAGTTTACAGCAGCTTTGGTTTCTATCAGTGTGGTCCAACACTCAAATCATTATATCACACTTTATATAAAAATGAAGCATTATCAGAATAGCCCAAAGAAAAAAATCTAAATGCAAAATAGGCCCAAGATATTTTGTTGTCTAGGACACTGTTTCCCAATCACTGTGACGCAGCACACTAGTGTGCCGTGACGGACCTCCTGCTGTGCTGCGAGAAAAGCTCTCTGCCCCCCTTCCTTACCCCCCTCCTGCCTAACTCCTGCTGCTTGGGGGGGGGAGGAGGATGGGCCAGGCGGCAGTGAAGAAAAATAAGAAGGGGCCGGGGCGTCGCCTCCTTTGGCCATTTCCCCAACCAGCCTCCATTCCCCATGACTCCTGCCCCTCGCTTGCTGAAGCCGTGCAGAGGAGGAGCCCCGCCTACTTAAGCCCGTCCATCGCTCATTCTCCTCCTCCTCCGCGTGGCTTCAGCTTCCGCTGTGGGAGAGCTGAAGCTGGGGGGAGGAGGGGGCGTGGCGTGGCCTGGCTTCACCCCCTTCCCCCCGGCTTCGGCTCTCCCAGCAGCTGCTTCAGCCTTGAGGGGGCAGTGCCAAGCCAGCATCGTGCTGGCTCTGCCACCGCTGGCTTGGCATTGCCCCCTCAAGGCTGGAACAGCTGCTGGGAGAGCTGAAGCCAGGTGAGGGGGTGGGGCATGGCACGGCCTGGCTCCACCCCCCTCCCCAGGCTTTGGCACTCCCAGCAGGTTCTCCAGCCTTGAGGGGGCAGTGCCAAGCCAGCATTGTGCTGGCTCTGCCACCGCTGGCTTGGCACTGCCCCCTCAAGGCTGGAGCAGCTGCTGGGAGAGCTGAAGCCAGGGGAGGGGGTGGGGCATGGCACGGCCTGGCTCCGCCCCCTCCCCTGGCTTTGGCACTCCCAGCAGGTTCTCCAGCCTTGAGGGGGCAGTGCCAAGCCAGCATTGTGCTGGCTCTGCCACCGCTGGCTTGGCACTGCCCCCTCAAGGCTGGAGCAGCTGCTGGGAGAGCTGAAGCTGGGGGAGGGGCGGGGCATGGCACGGCCGGGCTCCGCTCCCTCCCCCTGGCTTCGGCACTTCCAGCAGTTGCTCCCAGCAGGCCACCATCCTCCAGCCGTTCTTTACTGTGTTAGAGTGTCATTTTGTGTCATTTTGGTTGGTGGTGTGCCCCCGGATTTTTTTAATGTTAAAAGTGTGCCATGGCTCAAAAAAGGTTGGGAAACACTGGCTTAGGATATCCTCCAGCCCACCCTATGCAGCAAATAGTCAGACTGGTAATGAAAACTTATGTCATATTGGTGATCAGACAGAATCCTCCATGGTACTTGAAGATGACATCTACCTTGGGAGTCAATGGAAAGGCCATGCACAATACACTGTAGTATTGTCTCCAACACCACATCATCTCTACTTCTCCACCACACACTTATAATATGCCTGCAGCAGTTGTTCCATATAATCCCTGTGTCTAAATGCTACTAATTAATGTAAGTGTGATGCAATGATATGAGTGTTGAACCAGGACTTGAGAGCAGAGTTTGAATGCTCACATAACCAGAGAAACCCATTGGGTGACCTTGGGTAAGCCAAACTCTCTCAACCTAGGAAGTAGGAGACTATTCTTGCCAAGACAACCCTATCTTAGAATCACCAATTAACAATTAAGAGCTGTGCCCCTAAAATGTGCTTCAGTTTTACTTCTCATGTTTTTTTTTAAATTCTTTTGCTGCTGCTGAGCTCATACTGGGTCAGTGTTTTGCTTGAACTACCCACTATTATGTCAAGATTTCATACCTGGGTAGTCACAGGCAGTTCAGAACAGGGGTTGATTGTGGCTAAATGAAAACATAGCACAACCATAATTGGCATTGCACTATTTCTCCTCTTTCCTCTCCAGTGCTCATTTGTCATTGTTGACATGTGAATCTGAGATGACAGTAGCTCTCCATGTTTAGAGTTCAAGGCCAAAATTTTCCCTCCCCTCTGTGTAGACATTGTTGAAGGAAAACAAATAAGTGCTTATGGATGCCAAGAAAACCCAAACCCACAACATTCACAGTTTTTGTTTGTCCTCCATATTCAACGATTCTGTATCCAGTCCACCCATAGTGGTCATAAAATGTAAAACGACTATGTGTTTCCAAGGGTGTAAAAAACAAAACTACTGATGATGGTACTTTTTTGGTTATAGTTGTGTTGCAAATCATAAATGGACTGAGCTCTTGGGCTGTGATCCATAGTTAAACTTGATTTAGTTTTCCGCATTATACTCTGAAGTCAGTGCTTTTATTTGACAAGGAAGGGGCACGGTGCAAGGGAGTTTTACAGTATAATGTCATCTTCTTTCCAGATCACCACATATATTATGGAGTTGGGTCATGCCTGGAATTGCTGTTATAGAGATGATGGTGATCATAAAATTGTCACTGTACCCTTCTATGTTTCATGGCATTTTTCTTATGCAATTAATATTGTAAAGTGGCAAATTGAAATATTAAATCGCATTGATTCAAAATCCAATTTGAAAGCCAATCTACATAGGCTTCCTCATTATGTTTAATTTAAATAATATCTGTCTGTTTGCCTCATAGTTTGTAGAATGCCCTATTGATTGATCCCCCTGATGATCCTAGAACTAAATTTTCAGTCATGCTTAATGCTAATTCAAAGATTTAAGACTTCGGTTTTAAAGAGGAGCTCAGGTAAAAAAGAAACCCCTGCCTCAAGAAACCTTATTATTTCAGTTAAGGGACTGAGAAAGAAAACAGAGGGAAGGAAAATAATGAAAAGCATGGGACACTATTATAGTTTGCAACATATTGCAGAGTGTGGAGAAAAATGAAAAAAATCTAGGGAAGACTGGTTTTGAGAAGGAATCTGAAGGAAGAAAAATAAACCAGACAAAGAGAAATAAGATGGAATGGAACTGTGTCAGTGTTCTGGCAATCAGTTTTGAGCTGAAAAGATAGGAAATTAAAGATGTTATAGAATGCAGAAAATTTGTCAGTAATAATAATAATAATAATACTTTATTTCTAACCCACATCCATCTCCCCGGAGGGGACTTGGAGCGGCTTACATGGGGCCGTGCCCAAATAACACATCATAAAATATCAACAACATAGAAAAACAATAAACATAATAAAAACAATAAACACAATAAAATACATCTGTGAAAACACAACAATACAGGTGAATCTAAAAACAAAACCGACAGGGCGGGCCGCATGGACATATAGAATATTGAAAGGGTTGGAAGTCTCCAAACTTCCCCTTCCCTTAGCCAACTGTTAAGGGTCCACCAACCTCACCATTTGATCTGGATTGGCACAATCCAGACACAGGTTCTCTTCAGCTTGGATTATCTCAACTGCTGAAAGCATAGGGTGAGGATGCATGATTTGGACCACTTTCCTCAAACACACGAAATCTATGAGTTAGATAAAGCAAAGTTGCTCTTGACCTTGTCTAAATCATAGTAATAATTGCTAGTGCTCCTAGAAGACTTTTGAGCACCAATATGGTGTAAAGGTTTGAGGAGTGGAGCACAATTCCTGGAGACCAAGATTCAATTTCCCATTTGGCCATAGAAACCAACTGGGTGACCTTGAGTCAATCAAACATTCTAAGCCATATAAAACCTTGTAATAGGATTACTTTAGGATTGGCATAAGTCAAAAATGACTTGAAGGGACACAACAACAAAACCAACAACAATAGTAGAACACTTGGACAACCTGAGGTTACCAATGCACATTATAACAACCCACTGTGTTGAGTCAAAGTACCAAAATTGATAGTTAACCTATTGTTTACTTTGAGGGGGTTGTTTAGCCCTCTTGAGCAGTGTTTTTCAACCTTTTTTGAGCCGCGGCACCTTTTTTACATTTACAAAATCCTGGGGCACACCACCAACCAAAATGACACAAAATGACACTCTAACACAGTAATACATATAGTTAATATGTTTTTAAATGTATTTATACACTCAGTGTGAAACCTGGGCCTGTTTCAATGAACACAACATAGATATCCTGGCAGGAATGGCAGAAATACACAAACTTCCCACACAGAACTCCCATAACCAAGACAAAATGCTATAAGAGTTTGGTGGGCATTGGCCTTGAGTTTTGGAGTTGTAGTTCACCTACATTCAGAGAGCACTGCGGACTCAAACAAAGTTGGATCAGGACCAAACTTGGCATGAATATTCAATATGTACAAATGTGAACACAGATGGAGTTTGGAAAAAACAGACCTTGACATTTGGGAGTTACAGTTTCTGGGATTTATAGTTAACATACAATCAAAGAGCATCCTGAACTCCACTAATTATGGAATGGAATAAAACTTCCCACATAGAACTCCCATAACCAAGAGACAATACTATAAGTGTTTGGTGGGCATTGACCTTGAGTTTGGAAGTTGTAGTTCGCCTACACCGAGAGAGCACTGTGGACTGAAATAATGATGGATCTGGACCACACTTGAAATGAATACTCAATATGCCCAAATATGAACGCAGATGGAGTTCAGGGGAAATAGACCTTGCCATTTGGGAGTTGTAGTCACTGGGATTTATAGTTCCCCTACAATCAAAGAGCATTCTGAACCCCACCAATGTTAGAACTGGGCCAAACTTCCCACACAGAACCCCCAGGTGGCTCCCTTCCTAAATGGCTCTCTCCCTCTTCCACACCAGAAGGGAAGGCACTCACTTGGTCCGCGGTTGCCTTCCTTCTTTCCTTCTTTCCTGCGGTCTGAAAGAAGAAGCCGGTGGGCCTGCCTCAGACTGTGCTCTTCACTTCCGCTTCCGTTCCCCGCCCTCCCTTGATTGGAGGCTGCCTAGCTGGGGAAACGGCTGAAGGAGGCGGTGCACCAACCCCTTCTTCTTCACTGCCACCCGGCCCTTCCTCCTCCTCCTCCTCTCCCAAGCAGCAGCAGGAGGAGTTTGGCAGGAGGGGGAAGAAAGGTGGGAAGAGAGGTTTTTCCATGGTACACCAGATGATTGCTCACGGCACACTAGTGTGCCGCGGAATAGTGGTTGGGAAACACTGCTCTAGAGATCTGGGTCCCAAATATGTTGCCCTTCCCTTGGGTCTTTGCTCTTCTTAGTTCTCACCTACTCTCCTTTTGCCTGGTGGGGTTGGCAGTGCCCTTTGCTTAAACATTTTGTCATATTGCAGAACAAGGTAACGTTTGAGAACAAAGGACACATTCATTTTGTACCTTCTATCTAGTTCTAACAATCAGATTTGCTTGGATCCCACTCAATTGTTTCAGAAAAACAGCCACTGTGTATAACCCCAGACTAATATACAATTGCTTGAATAGAGCTGTGTATTGGAATTAACATGTTAATTAACTGCCCATTTCTTCTGTTTTCACAAGGTCCATTCATTACCTCAATCACTTACTATTCAATTGTGCCATTCTATTTATGCTAATTTTAAAATTATTCCTGCTTTTTTTGCTTTAATAACTATTTATGACTCCTAGAAAAATACACCTAATTAATACCCAGACGCAGCGCTGCAATTAAATGTTAATCAGATTTGATTTCTAGAATAATGCACCAGCAATCTCCTAATCTCTCGAGTTATGACTTGATGAAAACTTGATTACCCTAGTTATAGAGTTCATGATTCAGAAAGCATTTGCCCCTTTTGTTCCACGCAAACCTCAGCTTGGTGTGGCCCTTCCTGTTTTATGATTTGCCTTCTCTTATACCCTTGGCAGAGATAAATTATTTCAAATTGAGATGTAATCACGACAGGAAAAAAGCCAGCCACAAAGAACTAGAGATAAAATAAAAGGGACTGCAGACTCTGGCACATATTGACCTGTCAAAATGATCTAAATTTAGCAAGAATATATTTTTTTTTAAAAAAATTACCAAAGGATAGTGGTGTCTTTCCAAATCACTTCCCTCCATCTTTCAGCATAAGGGGAACAGGCAGTTGAGTCCAGACTGAGCAACGTGAGCTTTAGCCACCTTCTCAACAGATCTCTGGCATGTATGGGTTTTTCAGAGTGTAAAGTAAGCTTCTGTCTAGGAGATTGGAATGGTTTCTTAGATAGATTCAGTTTTAAATATTGGTGCACCTATCTCTATGGGTGTCCAACTTGAATATCAAGCAAAAAGTGGACTCTAGAAACAATATCATATGAAAGCTGACTGGCACAACCTGGGGATAACAACCAGATACGGTGAAGACATCTTCCCTTGCACTTTGCTACTCTGCTGCTGGGTATGCATGCCCAGTGTGGAACACATCTCACCATGCTAAAACCCATGCCCGGATTACCCAGAAGGCCGATGAGGCCATGGCCTAGAGGCGCAAGCCGAGGGGGGGGGGCACAGATCACGGACCAAAAAAAATCTGGTCCATGCACCTCTTTCCCCCTTTCTTATGCTCTTCCTAGCTCTTTCTCCCGGCAAAGTCTCTGCTCTGTCCCCTCTGGGAGCGCACGCCAAGAAGACATCTCTCTTTCTCTCGCGCGCGCATGCGCTCTCTCTCTCGCGTGCTCTCTCCCTCTCTCTCTCTCTTGCTCTCTCTCTCTCTCTGTCTCTCTCTCTCGTGCGCTCTTTCTCTCTCCTTCTCTCTCTCCTTGTCTCTCATGCACATTCTCTCTCTCGCTCTTTCTCTCACTCTCACTCTCTCTCTTGCATGCACACTCTCCCTCTCTCGCGTTTGATTTGATTTGATTTATTGGATTTCTTCGCCGCCACTCTCGGGTGGCTTGGGGCGGCTTACAAAATTTAAAATGAACAGACAACACAATGCATAAGTAATAAAACAACAGCAAGAAAACATTTAAAAGATTACATTGCTTCGACTAATATGTGCTAAACTGGCTCAATCACAGAAGGCCTGCCAAAATAGCCAGGTCTTACAGGCTTTTCTAAAAGCCAAGAGGTCACAAAGTTCTCTCTCTCTCACTCTCTCTCACGCGCGCACCTTTGGAATGGGTTTTGCACCCGCTGCACTCTCCCCAAGCCCCCCCCCGAGTCCCGAGGAGACCTTCAGAGCACAGTGGAGCTTTCCAGCCAGTGGGAATGGGGACCTTGGAGGTGGCGGGATGGTGCCTACTTGCCTTTCTCTTCTGCTCCGGAGGCATCATGGCGAAAGCCAGCCAAGTGTGGGTCTGGGGGTGTGTGTGTGGGGGGGGGGGTAGAGGTTGGCTGGGGCATAATTCCAAAGTGTGGCCTAGGGCGCAAAAACGTGTTAATCCAGGCCTGCTAAAACCGTGGATGTGGCTCTTTATGAGAATATAATCACAGGGTGTCTGCGCCGTACATTACTGGAGAAATTACACAGTTTAACCAGTATTGCACCATCAGATGCCCACCGGGAAGTAGCAGCCAATAATGAAAGGGCCAAGGCAGTGACATCCCCAGCCCATCCCTTGTTCAGATATCAGGCAACACGCCAATGGCTTAAATCAAGAAATAGCTTTGTAAGATCTACAGAGATCCTCGCAGGACCACCTCAGCAAGCGAGAGTCCAAAAGTGGCAGGCTAAAACCTGGAACCTCAATCCATGGCTGATACCAAATGAGAGACTCCTTCTTAGGCACACAGAAGACTGGGTGACTTGAAAGGTACTGAACAGGCTGTGCTCTGGCACCATGAGATGCAGAGCCAACCTTAAGAAATGGGGCCACAAAGTGGAGTCCACAACATGTGAATATGGAGAAGAACAAACCACAGACCACCTATTACAATGCAGTCTGAGCCCTGCCACATTCACAATTGAGGACCCTCTTATAGCAACACCTGAGGCACTCCAAGTGGCCAGCTACTGGTCAAAGGACATTTTAAATAATGCCAAGTTTTTAAACTTCGTGTTTTCTCAAATACATCACAACTATTCCCTTGGTTCACTCCTGATACAATAAATAAATAATTTGTTTTTAAGAACAAATTCTCCATTGGGTTCAGGCTTTCAGAATGAGGTTCATATGTGACTATATGAACTCATAGAAAAAATTACGACTCGTAGAAAAATACACCTAATTAATGAATGTTTCCCAACTTGAGAACCCTGCAGGTGTGGTTCTGAAAGAGACCTAAAGTGCAGTGAAGTACAACCTAAGGTTCTCTTTGATATGATGTTTCGTTATGTGCGGAAGGTCTTTGCTAGCCTCATGGAAAGGAGGCATTCAGACACTTAACTCCAAGACAGGAAAAGTTGTGTTTTGCTTCATGGCAGCATCAAGATTTTTCCAGTTTTCAGCCAAGCATTTGGTGCCCGGCACCTTTGGTTGTAGGACACTTAATCTGTGGATCAGATCCTATATGGCATTATTTCTATTCCTCAAAAAGTTTATTGATTCCATGTGATTTAGCCACAAGTCTTACTATCACAGTCCATAAGGACTTCAGCCAATTAGAAGGATTGATTTCCAATGGCGATAAATAGTAAACACTTCAGAAGAGGGACTTGTATAGAATTAGGGCCACTTATGATTACTCAATACTCAACCATCTAAAAGTACATCTCAGAGTAGGATGTCTGAAAAGGTATGTCTCTCAGATGATGCTGGATTACCTTCCAGTTTTTAGTTTACTTTACATGCACTATTTTCTTGTGGTCCTTCTAACCATTTGGTAAGGAAAATAACAATGCAGCAGATGAGTGGAAACCTTTCAAATCATTCTGTGATGCAAAAGAATGATGAAGGTGTCTCTTTGTTTCCAATAGTTATGAATTCAAGATCTGCTCCCTGGGAAAGCTCCACATATTATACTGTGCAATGTATGGGTTAGAGCAGTGTTTCCCAACCGCTGTTCTGTGGCACACTAGTGTTCCGTGTGGGATCACCTGTTGTGCCGTGAAATCTCTCTTCCCTGGCCCCGCCCCCTGGCTTGGCCCTCAGCCCCCCTCCCCTCCACCTTCCCTGCCTCTGCTGGGTCTGCCCTTCGCCGCTCCATTCAGTGCCATTGAAGTCTTTCCTCTTCGCTGGGATGGAAGGCGCTTGAGCAAGAGGAGCGGCAGGAAGAGTCGAGGGGCGACTCAGCCGCAGCATGGAAGCCGCACCAGCGGCCTTGATGACCGCCCTGGCAGCCGTCCCTGCTAGCAGCCTAGTTGGCGTACCCCCACAGAGAGACATTGTACTAATTCCCCTGGGTTGATTTGTTGCCCTGTTGTGATCCTGCGTCGAGAAGCCTCTAGCACGATAGCGCTGTATGGACGATCATTCGTTTGGCCATGGATTAGTCTGGCCTGGATTATACCACACACAAGACGTCATCCAGCTAGTTTATGCTTTAATTATTATATTTAAGCCTAGCTATCCACGTGATATATGTAAAACAGTTACATTCTGTATTATTTGAGATATACCTTGTGATATTTACCAACTACAGTGAGGCGCTTGCGCACTACACGCAAGCCTGCTGACTGGGATCAATTGGTTTGGTCTTCTTCCGGGTTCACCTCAGAGCCCTCCTTGGCTGTGGAAGAGCCCCAGTTTTGAATAACTTTATCCCTAGAGGTACACTTGGTGAGTCAGAAAGGCTCCTCCAAGGAAAGAGCAGACTGGGCTGAGGCTGTTCGAAGTGGTGGGAGTTGATGTCCAAAGCACCTGGAGGGCCCAAGTTTGCCCATGCCTTGTGTAGATGCGCCCATAACTCCAATGCTCAAATTACTTATCTATATTGGTTCATCTATGTTGTGTTCATCGAAACAGGCCCAGGTTTCACACTGAGTGTATAAATACATTTACAAACTTATTAACTATATGTATTATTGTGTTAGAGTGTCATTTTGTGTCATTTTGGTTGGTGGTGTGCCCCAGGATTTTGTAAATGTAAAAAGTGTGCTGCGGCTCAAAAAAGGTTGGGAAGCACTGGGTTAGAGGAAACAGAATGTAATTCTTTCATGATTTCATTGTTACCCTGTGGCAAAGAGCTGGGTCAGAGAAGCTCAGGACCCTTCCACACAGCCATATAACCCAGAATATCAAGGCAGATAATCTAAAGCAGTGTTTCCCAACCTTTTTTGAGCCACGGCACACTTTTAACATTAAAATATCCGGGGGCACACCACCAACCAAAATGACACAAAATTACACTCTAACACAGTAAAGAACGGCTGGGGGTTGGTGGCCTGCTGGGAGCAGCTGCTGGGAGGGCCAAACCCAGGGAGGGGGTGGAGCCAGGCTGTGCCATGCCCCACCCCCTAGCCCTGGCTTCACCTCTCCCAGCAGCTGCTCCAGCCTTGAGGGGGCAGTGCCAAGCCAGCGGTGCCAGAGCCAGCACAATGCTGGCTTGGCACTGTCCCCTCAAGGCTGGAGCAGCTGCTGGGAGTGCCAAAGCCGGGAGAGGGGGCAGAGCCAGGCCGCGCCACGTCCCGCCCCCTCCCCCCAGCTTCAGCTCTCCTACAGGCCGTGCCAAGCCCTGCCCCTCCCCCCAGCTTCAGCTCTCCTACAGAGGAGGAGCATGAATGGTGGACGGGCTTCAGTGGGCGGGGCTCCTCCTCCACGCGGCCTCAGCGAGCGAGGGGCGAGAGTCATGGTGGGAGTCATGGTGGATTGGAGGCTGGCTGGGGAAATAGCCGAAGGAGGCGGTGCCCCGGTCCCTTCTTCTTTTTCTTCACCACTGCCCGGCCCTTCCTCCTCCCCCAAGCAGCAGGAGTTCGGCAGGAGGGGGGAGGAAGGGGGGCAGAGAGCTTTTCTTGCGGCACAGCAGGAGGTCCATCACGGCACACTAGTGTGCCACGGCACACTGGTTGAGAAAGACTGATCTAAAGTATCTGCTTTGAACTGAATTATCTGAGTCCAGACTGCCATAGAATTCAGCTCAATTGGATTTTATACAGCTATGTGGAAGAGGTCCAAGAATGTAATTCTTTTCACATTTCATTTTAGAAAAAGCATTTAATACTTCTTCCTGTGGAAAGGAGTTATTTACTAGGACTTACTCATCCCAACATTTGTCCCAAAATTTCTGTGTTTCCCCCTCAGAAACTAATATTTCCTATAAAGAAAATGATGTTTTTTGTACAAACAAAATGTGCTAGTTTGAGTGCAGAAGAAATTGTGAACTGAGAAGACTTTAATCAGTGAAGTATTCTCCTTTTCAGGTTTTCCTGACATTTAAGAAGCATTTTTTTCTACTATTTTCCAAATAGTTTTGAATATTCTTTTTATCCCTTGGGAAGCAGCAGGCGCCAATCCCATGAGTGCGTAATATCCTCCGTCTTGGCTACTGGCTTTTTACCCCTTCATCCCAATTGTGCAATTCATGCTGTTTAGTGGCTTGACAGAGCAGGGTGAATCCAGAGTATCAAAACCCACCTCTTCAAGTTTGGACTATGGGCCTCAAGATGAGCCTTTTCTCTCCCTTGCAACAGAAGGTTACATCCCTGGGTAATAGCCCTGCATTTATGCAATAATTTATGAAAATGTGCATTCAGGAAAAAACCCACTGGTTATTCCCAACTCCCAGTCTGCAAGGCCACATGCGGGAATTCACAAGCTCTGTGAATAAAAGATTTCTTATTGAAGAATCCCTTGTGCAATATACAATTTCCTTTGATAAGCCTCTTCTGGGGATTCAGAGCATGTATTATGGTCTTGTCTCAAACATATTAGATGCTAAAGGATTTGCAATTTTCGGTTGCCGAGCACTTTGCAATGTCTTTCCCATCTTAGCCTTTCTTTCTTTCTTTCTTTCTTTCTTTCTTTCTTTCTTTCTTTCTTTCTTTCTTATTTGCTAGCATAAGGGTTGCACTTATTTTGTACAGCTATACCCAGACTCCCTTTCGGTTGACCTTGAATGGCAATGCTTACAGATCCTCATTCATTTTTATTTAAAAGTCAAGGTCCATTCACTTTTTATTATTTTTAGTCTTCAGGTATTGTATGTTATTCATGATTGTGTTGGCCTCATTTTAGCAGTCAGGCATCCATCCGCACTCTTGGGAGTCTAATGAAAGGTGGATGCCTGGATCATTGGTGATATAATCAAAAGAAGAAGTGAGAATTTTCAGAGCAAAAGGGAAGAAGCAGTGGTTTTCTTATTTCGCTCTTGAAACCTACTTCGAGAAAAAAGAAAAAAGGTATCATAGAGGAGAAAAGGAATATGTTGAAATGCTAGGAGTCTCCATCAGTCCTACAAATGGGGCGAAAGAGCCCTAAAACCCATAGTTATTCCAAGAGGCTGAAATCTACATGATAATTAATATACCAAGTTCCCCTTGATTCAAGAGATTCACTACAGTTGGGGCACTCAAATAGATTAAACATAAATTTCCTGGGTCACATATAGCATATAGTTGTGTGTGGACATATTTAGTTTGGAGGGAGTTGAGAAGGTGCAGAATGAAAGATGGAAACTTCAAGGCCAGTGTACCATGGCAATGCAAAAGGGTTGTAAACAGAGCTCGTTGTACTCAGAAAGGGAAGCAAAGTTACAAGCTTAATCTCTCTCCTGAAAAGAGATAATTGCATCTAGATTGAAGATGTTGTTTTGGATTTTTCTTTTCTTACTATAACCAGTCACAGGATATCAAATGTGTGCCATTACTATCTCCCTAGAATTCTTGTGAGTCTTTTCTCCCAGTTTCAAAAATCTCTCAATCAGTAACTCTAATATGGTATATGATGAAATCCTAGCTACTTTTACATCAACTCTGTTGTTGATTTCAGTGCAAAGGAAGTTTCACTCGATAGCTCTTCCTTCAACTCACTTATGTCAAAAGTATGACTGTGAATTAGATAAAGGTCTCTTATTATTATAATAATGGCACTTGATCATCCATGGATTTTGGTATTGATGGGTGTTTTGAAAGCAAACTTGGATATGAAGGATCCACTGCACAGCCATAGTAGGCTTTGACATACTCCGTACAGATAACTAATTTCTGGAAATTGCTGTATATTTCTGTATAATTCCACTTTTATACTGGAAAGTGCATAATCTATCAGTAATTAGTAAGGGGTTTGGCTCTTTACATATATTTTTAAAATATATGTATTACAGAGGAAGTGTTGGCAGTGGTCATAGAATCATAGACTTGGAAGAGGCCACAAGGGGCATCCAGTCCAACTGCTTTCCATATTCTGTCATCTAGAAGTTATCTAGGAATGGCTTTTTCTGGTACAGTTGATCAAGATACAGCAATATCTCTATATCTATGGGTTTCATCCAACCATGGCTTTGATTTTTTTGGCCGGGGGGAGGAGGGGTTTTTTTTAAAAAAAACCCCTCAGTTTTGTCATGCATCACACACTATGCTGATATGTATACATACCTTGCTGTAGCCTCCCGCCATTTCACAGATCCTCATGCTCTTTCTCTTTAAATTTTTGCCATTGTATCCTACATATTCCTGAACTCCTTCTTCACATGAAGCTCCACTTAATGCTTTGAAAGAGATCTGGCAACAATGGGGTTCAGGTTATAGGGAGGTATGCTGTGGAAAATCTAAGTCTCTCAGCTGAATAAAGTAGTTATGAAGGTGGAAGACTTAGTCTTTTGAGGGCTTTGTGTGAATATTTTGTCTCAGCCGTTACCATTTCTGTACACAATATTTGCAAGGTATCTCTTTTCATCTTTGTATCTGTTTGGTTCTGGCCATTGCAATGTACCTATATACCCCTAAGTAACGTGTAGCTAGGATCATTGTTACACACAGATCTCTTAATGCCTTTTTTTCTCTCTGTCCTCCTTTTTTGGTCAGGGCAGATACATTTTCTCTGTGTGTGGAATGCTAACATATTTTACATTTTCAGTGCGCAGACGTCTTTAACAATAGGTATCACTTGTGTACTCTGCACAGATGCACACACACACATACACACATGCCAGCGCTTTCCCTCTTTCTGTCTTGTTCCAAGACTACAAGCTAATGAGGGATTTGGTAGACACCTAGCAGCTGTGATAGCAGTATGTCCTTTTATTTATTGATGAAAAGTCTCAGGAGGGAATTGTGTCTAGAATAGAAAAGTAACTCACCTGGAGTCGGCATCAGAACGAAGAAAAATAGCATCATTTGTGATCTGTACCGTGACTGTAAGGGACCTTCTGACAACCAGATCTGAGTGAAGGAGGCTTTAAAGCTATAAGACACATTGTAGGGGATATTTTATCCCAAACAAATCGGGACTTATTCTGTTGAATAATTGGATTCCCTCTTACACCAGGGTGGCTGCCAAAACTTACAAGAATGCAAGACTAGCCTCGGTGATCATGAGATTTCATAAGGTGTACGGCTTGGGCAGTGCCTCTGTGATGTGTATTACAGTTTCTAAATATCTCTTCCAATGATTTTTAAGTACCTTTTGGCCCTTGCTATTGTACTGCTAAAGGGAAGGTGCAAGGGGCATAGTGGCAACCCCCGCACCCTCCCTTCTCCCCTCATCACACAGTAGGGATGGGACAGGGTATGTTGGCATATTTATCCTCTCCCCATGAGTTGTCAGAAAGGGTAGCAACATGCATTTTCTTGCCACCCTTTCTGTCATCACATGGTAAAAAGGGGAGGAAAGTGTGGGTGGCTCCTCCCAAAGCGGAGTGCTTCTAATCCACTTTGGGCGGAATGTGGGCAGAGCCTACCTTGCGTCCTGTGATGATGCACAGCATGCCCTGTCTTTGCTGAGCATAAATGGGGCAAAAATGAAATAGGTTCTGTGTTCACATGAAATAAATGATTCGAGTTCCGGCACTTTAGCATGTCCCTCCGCTCTACAATCCTGACATTATAAATCCCAAGGACATTATTCTCCCATCCCTTCCACTGAATTTGTGCACTTTCCCTTAGCTCTATCTAGGAATTTTGCACAAACTCAAAGTTCTCTGAACTCAGCACTTTTATTGCTCCCATGGTAATGTTTTTATGATGTTATGTTTTATTGTGATATGTTTCTATTTGGTTTTGCTTTGTTTTATTGCAATATATTTTAACTCTGTGTTCCCTGGGTTTGTCCCTTTGCAAGCCACCTCGAGACTCTTCGGATAGATGGAGGCGGGGCATAAAAATAAAATTATTATTAATTATTCTGACAAAAACCACAGTATGTCACAGCGAACGAGATCTATATGCTGGATTTGGTATCACAAAATCACAAGTTGGTCACTTCCCAAGTGTCTAGGATTGTGTGATGTATTTCTAAATAATGCGTGCAGATCCAAGTAAGGTGGCCTTTTGCAGTTGGGTATTTGGGTAAACGGAGCTGCAACCGAGTCATGGAGTAGTTGTAGATTCATATTACAGGAAAAGAGATTGCATCTAAACATTAGGAATTGCTTCTTAACAGTAAGAGCTATTTGGCATTAGAATCTGCTGTCTTGGAGTGTGATGGAATTTCTTTCTTTGGAAATGTTTCCAGAGGCCATCTGTTAGGAATGCTTTGATTGTGCATTCATGCATAGCAAGGGGTTGGACTGGATGGCCCTTGCAGTCTCTTCCAATGCTGTGATTTCATGTTTCCTCAGTTATTATCCAATGATAATATAAAACTATATTAGCTTGATACAGACTTTGCAATCTAATGGATAATGGTGACTGAAGACCTCCATATTAGTGAAGCATTGAATGTGATCTAGGTGCTGAGCTCAGCTCCTAAATTAGATTCTTGAGCAATTCATTTAAAGTTTGGTCTATGTCTCTGAATTGTGCAATCCATTTAAAGTTTGGTCTATGTCTCAGAATAGATATTCCGCCCCACAGTCATGGAAGCCACCAGCCCCCACTGGTTCTGGGAAGGAGCCAAGAAAACTGGCTGTTTATTCCAGTAAAGAAGTCATGCACACAGCTAGAGAGAGGGAGAAATACTTTCGGCCAAATTCCAGCCATGCCCGTTTAAAAATAAAACATTAAACCAAAAAACAAAATTAAATGGCAATAATGCAAAAGCATGTAGAGAACACTAAGCCTCATGCCACTGTGGAGGTACAGAGCAGCATCATTGTGCTGGACACAATGCAATACAGTCAGGCCTGTGCCAGATTTCACGAGGCTCCAAAATTCAGCATCGTAATTACAAACATAACTCAGCATGATGGGATGTCCTTGAGAGATTACCCTATAACAGAAGACGCTTGTAAACATTTTTAAAGGCCTGAGCTATAATCCGCTCTTCTGGAGCCTTATATTTTTACGGTTATGTGGAAAGGGGGGGAAACAGCCAACAGAGATTTGAAGCTTTTCAAAGTACCAGGTTAGTCAAGAATCAAACTTACTAGAAACGCAAAAAGTGAAACCAAGTTGGTGTTCTGAGCATTCGAGGATAATGGGCAATTTAAACAATAAGCTTGCAAGTACAACATAGAGACTTGTCTGCTGCATTTATTTCTCTGGACATGAGACAAATGAGGGACGCTTCTATTTCTGCTTTTATTCAACCATCAATTCATATCTCTCCCCCCCCCTTTCTCCCCACATTTTACAGCTATTAATATTGATAGGGATATAAAATAGAAGTGGTTTTAATTATGGATGTGCATGAAATGGACATAAGCCTTTATTTTCAGTAAAATAAAAATGGAATCAATAATGAAACCTACTTTGGAACTCTTGCATGCTCCAAGATCCAAGATAGTATGGTGCTTTCAGTATTGGACTAAGGACCTCTTCACACGATGCAAAGTAGCCCCGTTTTGCCGATTTTATTTATGACTAGGACGGGGCCTGCCGTGCACCATCACACAACGCATCAGAAGGTGCGTTGTGTGATGCCAGAAGGTGCTTCCTCCACCATTACAGGGAGGAAAGTTTATTTTGGGTACCTCTAGCGGATATCTGTATGATGGGGGATAGGGTGGTGTGGCGATGCACATTGCTGCTCTTTCTTCCATCTGATGGGGGCAGGGACAGACATCCTCTCCTGTCCGCACCATATGATGGAGGAAGCAGGGAAGGCGCACAGGGCACCACAAGCCAGTCTGCACACCTTGCCTTTCACCAGCGACTGCCGACAAAATGGCATGGCCCAAAAGCGCTTTGTGAAGAGGTCCCAAGACTCTAAAGAATATTGTTTGAATCCATGGAAACTCAGCAATTAAGTTATCCTTGGCAAGTTATACTCCCTCAGCAACATAGGAAGTCAAAAGCAGACCCTCTCTAAAAATATATTGCCAAAATAGCCCCATGATATATATAGCCAGAGTTACACTTGTACCTGTACCTGTAACAAATGTACTTCTTCTGACTTATAAATAATTTGAATTAAAGAACAAACCTACAGAACCCACTTTGTTCATAACTTGGAGACTGCCTATACTCACCCGCATCCAAAAACCGCTGGCCAAAGAGGTTAGTTCAAGTTCTCCTCTGACACAGTGTTTGGCTGCATTCCAGGGCTCTTCAGTCAGAGGACATCCCAAAAATATTGACCAGAGTGGCATCTGAGAACTATTGAGTGGCCTTCAGCTTTGACCTGTTGTTCAGAGCAACTTCAGTGCTCATTCACAACTTCTTGGTTGTCTGTTACTGATTTCTGACCTGAGTCCTGTTTATGATCTGGGGTGCTTTAAAGTCTCCCCTGCTGCCTCAACCTTGGCTCTCCAGAAATTCATTGATCACTGCCAAGCATTTAGCTGGAATTAATTTCTTTATACATTAACATACCTGTTTTAACATTTCAGAACTTCAGGTACTTGACTTTGCTTTTCTTGGTTGACCTCCAGCCTGTGTTTTGCTCTGGCCATTTCTGACACAACAGTACAATCACTTCACTACATTACATTTCATATGTGTAAACCTTCAGGACTTTATCACATGAGGCAAACAAACCAGCGTTGAAGCTGGACCATTATATTTGCTGAGAGCTCCTATCACAAACACTATTTATGTCTCATTGCCAGTATTCCTTCACACCACACAAGTAATAATATAATACACTTTATTTATATTCCGCTCTTCTCACTCCGAAGGGGACTCAGAGCGGATTACATCACACATATGGCAGACAATCCCTGCTGGAAGACGTACAGTTCCAATACAACACATTCAATTTTTTGAAGGATTTTCTTCTGGCTGTGTCACAGGGTGCATCATTATGTCACAAGGGGGTGCTGTTGCTTCATCCCCATGATGGAGGGCCTCTGTTCCTCTGTTCCGGATTCCACCTTCCGACAGCCGATCTTTATTTATTCAGGCATTGTAAAGTCCTTACTGAAAAGAATCCTCCCCCCGCTTTTGGCGGTTCCCAGTTCATCTATTTACAGCTGGGCTGTTTTCAAACTGCTGGGTGAACAGTGGACAGGGCTCACAGCTGGTTGTCCAAGCCAGCTCGGGAATCGAACTTGTAACCTTCAGATCTCTCCGGCCCTGTAACCTGTCCCCTACTATTGATGGGAAAAGCCCATCAATAATTCATAATCCTTCAGTGTTCACATCACTTACCTGGTTTGATGGGTCCCTTCCACTTCTGTGCTGGTCTGCAAGCAGTAAAGTGATGTCAAGGGATGATATTATCCTCCTTTCCCACTTTCCCCTCTTTTCCTTGATATTTCTTGGGCTGTTTGTTTTCTGTTTCTTTAACAATGTATAGTTATATTTTCCTTTTTGTTATTCATTGCTAGAACTGTAAAAATACTCTGAAACACACACACACACACACACACACACACACATTTACCAAGTAGCAGAAGTGCATAAAGACAGTTATGAGGATATGTGAAAGTATGATTTTGTGACCACTGATCAGAAAAGTGGCCCAACTGTGGAAATTAAGAGAGGTGTAATGCTCATCTATGATAATGCTACAACTGTGAAATGGCTTTATATAATAAAGTCTTTATGGAGTCCCTGGTGGCGCAGCAGGTTAAACTGCTGAGTTGCTGAAGTTGCTGACCAAAAGGTCAGTGTTTTGAATCCAGGGAGTGGGGTGAGCTATTAACCCTAACTTCTGCCAACCTAGCAGTGTGAAAACATGCAAATGTGATGGAGATGAGCACTACGCCCCAGAATCGGACACAACTGAACTTAATGTCAAGGGGAAATTTTTAGCCTTACCTTCAATAAAGTCCTTAGTTTGCTTTACTAGTGAAGTATACTGATCCTAAACAGCTTGCTGTAGTTCTAACCTGTCAAACCTGATACAAGTGCTCTACAGGTTCTTTTTCCTGCAGTAATAATAATAATAATAATAATACTTTATTTCTAACCCACATCCATCTCCCCAGAGGGGACTCGGAGCGGCTTACATGGGGCTGTGCCTGAACAACACATCATAAAATATTGGCAACATAGAAGAACAATAAACATAATAAAAACAATAAACACAATAAAATACATCTGTGAAAAACACAACAATACAGGTGAAGCTAAAAACAAAACTGACAGTAAAACCTTTTCTCTTTCACACACACCGACATAAACACATTTTGTCCAAGACAAAATTGGAGAATTAGGTGGAAGTGCTATTATTATTATTATTATTATTATTATTAAACAAAAATTTAAATAATTAAATACAATTTCAATTAATTTCTAATGAAAAGGCTGGCTTTTGTGAACAGCCATGCCTCTGATTCTGCATTGCATCAGCTAACATACATTATCTATAAAATATGTGCGTGCATAGACTCCTGTGGTGAAAAGTCATGGTTACTTTAGCTGGGATTCTCAATGCTGTATCACTTTGGCCTATAATGTCATGATTCATTTATTGTTCCCTGAGTAGGAATTAACTTCAACGCATTGTGACAACTTGCTCTGATCTACCACAATACAGTTGGATAATTCACACACGCTAAACATGCCATCTTCTTTCTCTGGCTCAGAACTGCACTGATGTATACTGTGCAGAAGTTACTGTAAAAATGCCCAAAGTAGAAAAAAAGATACACGAACAAGAGATGAAGCAAAAAAAAGCAAAGAAAAAGAAAAGGGAGAAAAGAAATTCAGTCAAGGAATGAAATAAAAAGAGATTAAGAACCATATTTGCTTACCTATTTATTCCATTGATACCATATATTGCCAGCAAAAACGTGTTCTGCGTGGCTAACAATGATAAAAGACAGGCTTAAGATAAGATCCTCGTATTTTGACAGAATGCTTCATGTTATGAAGAATTCGGTCTCCTCATGTTTCATTCATTGCGGAATAAGTTCCCATAAACTGAAAATAACAGGAGAACTCTTGAGCTGGAATGGAAATCATTGTTTCTTTTCTGCTTCGATATCAGAACAAAGTATTTCAAAAGTTTTCTTCACACTCGGAGAGATTATAAGAGTGCATTTTCTCATAATTCTTAGTAATGAAATATTCACACCTTTTGTGTAAGAAACCATGTCCTTTGGCACAACATCTCCCCAAGAAAGAAACAGTCTGATAGTGTAAAAACTTCTCCATGGCTGACAATCTCTTTTATAGTGTGTTTAAATTCATTATGACATCCTTTTTCATATAATGTGAAACGGTTTGTAAAAATACATTATAACACTATACTTGAAATATTTTGTAAGGAAACTCCTTTAATGTCACTCTTGGTACAACCTGAAGTGGCTACTTCCTATGTGATCTTTGGAACACTAAGAATTTACTCGTGAAAACATGTATCCAGCACTTTTCAAGTGTACATGAACACTTTTAGTCAATGGAAGAACACACTAAAATGTGACCATTGGAAACCCATGTGTACTTCCACATAACGTTTGATGTAGAAGTATACATGAATTTCCAGAGGTGGGATAAGCTCAAAAATCAATTTAGGGGCCTTTGCACACAGCCCTATACCCCAGAATATCAAAGCAGGAAATCCCACAATATCTTCTTTGAACTGGGTTATCTGAGTCTACACTCAGATAACGTGGGATTTCCTGCCTTGATATTCTGGGATATAGGGCTGTGTGGAAGGGCCCTTGATCTGAGGCTAGATCTAAACTGTGCTATATCCCAGGTTCTGATCCCAGATTATCTTCTTTGAGCTGGATTAACTGCCATATTTTATTTATTTATTTACCCTATTTATACTACCTTTCTCAACCCAGAAGGGGAGTCAAGGCAGTTTTACATATAGATAACTATTCAATGTTTTAAAACAGGGGTGCTCACACTTTTTCAGCATGTGAGCTACTTATAAAACAACCAAGTCAAAATGATCTACCTACCCACTACTCAGAGAGCCATAAAAGCAAAATATTTGGAGATGTATTTCAGTGAGAGCCATATAATATATTTTAAGACTGAATTCAACTAAATGTGAGTATAATAAGCCACTGAATTTATTCATAATAATAATAATGATAATAGTATTCATTCAGCCTCTGCTACTACTACTACTAATAATAATAGTAACAACAACAACAATAGGTTCCTAGAGTAGAAGGAGACATCCAAGAGACATCCAGTCCAACTTCCTTCTGCCATAAGGGAAAAACACAATCAAAGCATTCCTCACAGATGGCCAATCAGCCTCTGATGATAATAATATTTAATAATAATAATAAAATAATTGGTTCCTAGAATAGGAGGAGACTTCCAAGGGCCATCCAGTCCAACCTCTTTCTGCATTTGGGTGGTGTCGGGAGCCTGCGGGGTGGGACTGAGCCTTCCTCCTGCCCTGCCTGCAATCTACCAGGATGCCCTACATGATCTACCAGTAGATCGCAATCTACCTAATGAGTACCCCTGCCTTAAAACAACATACAATTTAAATGAACGTTTTAATTACAAATAAAAATTAATGCACATTAAAACATTTAAAAAAACATCACATTCACTATGAAAAATCATGACATCCACAATCATAATAAAGGGCAATTCCAGTAGTCATTGCACATATTCCATATTTATTATTGCACTACAATAATTCTCTGAAGCCTTGATCCCAAAACCACATTTTCATTTTCCCTTTGAAGGCCAGGAGGGAGGGGGCTGATCTAATGTTGCTGGGGAGGGAGTTCCACAGCCAAGAGGTCACTACTGAGAAGGTCTTGTCTCTCGTCCCCACCAGTCATGCCTGGTGGGGCAGTTAAAATCCAGTTCAAATCAGATAATATGGATTTTAGATGGCAGTGTAGATGAGGCCTAAGTCACACAAGCTTGGAAAAACAAGAATCTCTGATCAATTGAATCTGACATATTTGCTTATTCATAATCTGTGTGAATAGGATTCCAGATCCTTCCTATGAAAGAAAATTGCAGCATTTCGGGTGGTTTAGCTCTTGGGGGGAAACAGCAAATAAATCATCCTAATATAGATGTACTGTATATAAATATAGGTGCTTTAGAGAAAGTAGATACTGAAAAAATGTTCTACTTCCAAAGTTCTAGAGCCTGGATCATCCACCCAAATAAATGGTGGGAGATTCAGGCTGGATGCAAAGAAGATCTAGTTTAACTGAAGAAAGCCATTTAATTTACAGTATCTACAATTCTTTGCCACAAAATGAAGCAGTGGCTGCTAGCACAGATAGATTTGTAATTATTTATGGATATTTATGGAGAATATTATTATTATTATTATTATACTGACACAAAACCACAGTATGTCACAGCAAACAAGAACTATATGCTGGATTTTGTCTCAAAAAATCACAAGTTGAACACTTCCCAAGTGTCTAGGACGTGATGTATTTCCGAATGATGTGCACCAGGGGTGCCCACACTTTCAGCATGCGAGCTACTTATAATAAAATCAAGTCAGAAAGATCTACCTACCTCCTCAAGGCTGGAGAGGGGAGGGGCAGGGGCGGGGCTTGGTGCATCCTGGCTCCGCCCCCCTCTGGCTTCAGCTCTACCAGCAGCTTCTCCAGACTTGAGGATGGCAATGCCAAGCCAGCCTTGTGCTAGCTATGCCACCACTGGCTTGGGATTGCCATCCTCAAGCCTGGAGAAGCTGCTGGGAGTAGTGGAAGCCAGGGGGCAGAGCCAGGCTGCACCAAGCCCCACCCCCTCCCCTCTGGCTTTGGAGCTCCCAGCAGCTTCTCCAGGCTTGAAAATGGCAATGCCAAGCCAGTGGTGGCATACCTAGCACAAGGCTGGCTTGGCACTGCCATCCTCAAGCCTGGAGAAGCTGCTGGGAGTGCCGAAGCCGGGGAGGGGGCAGGGCTTGGTGCGGCCTGGCTCCGCCCCCCTCCGAGAAGCACCCAATCCAGCTGGGATCGACCTCCTTTGGTCCCGGGTTCGACTGGTCAATCACGATCAACTTCCTGGGCAGCCCTGATGTGCACAGATCCAAGTAAGGTGGCCTTTTGCAGTTGACAGATCATGATTTTGTCAATGTTTATTGTTTCCAAATGGCGGCTGAGATCTTTTGTCGCATCACTCAGTGTGTGGGATCACTTGTACTGGTTTATGCCAGAGCCTTTGCAGATCGATTTTGAGGTCTTATTATTGTTGTTGTTGTTGTTGTTGTTACCACTATTACTACTACTGCTTCTACTCCCTGCCTCTCCTCATGGCTTGAGGCAGGGTACAATATAGTTAAAAACACACCATCATAACAAACATTCTGTAAAATACATATGTAAAACATATTTTTAATATAAAATATACATATTAAAATACAGAGAGCAGGGAATAAAATACAGTTGACACAGGACATGACTTTACAATTCATTGGCTGGGTAGGCTTGCCAGAGGAGATAGTTCTTCAGTTCTCTCTTGAACTCTGACAGTCTCTCATATTCAGATTTGGAACAAATCTTTCCAAGAAAAACCTGTTATAGGGTCACCCTAGGATCCTCACAGGGTGGAAGTGACTTGAAGGCACACAAAAATCAATGTCTGATGCCAGACTTCTCCTAGTCACCTGTCTAGATTTTCATGTTACATAAAATAGGACCAGCATTCTCATGCTGTTAATTCATCAAATACAGCCATCTTTCCACATTTGATGAGATCAAAGGCACATGGCCCTTGTGAAAGTGAAAAACCTCAAATAAAAATGCTATTTCATTTACCAATGACAGCATCTCTCCAGGAATTTCCAAATCTTGCATCATGACTCTTGTCAACGTCTTCCAGAAACTGACCAAAGAATTGCATTGGAAGACCTCTAGAGAAGCCCTCTCTAGAAATGTCTAGATCCTCCAGCATGACTAAAAGAAGTTAGCCATAGAGGCATACTGGAGGACCTAGATATTTCTAGAAAGAATATTATTTCATCAAATCCATGAATAATCAAATTTGAAAAAAAAATCAAAACCACAAATGTGGAGAAATGACTGTACACCCAGCAAGGCAAAGAAATTTAATCTCTGCATTGTTGAATTTTCCTAGCAATACATAGTTGCTATATTTTGAAATCATTTTTTCTCACTTGCTTCAGACTCCCGAGTGGCCGACTACACAATACCAGTCCATGTTTTGCATATAAAATATAGTGCAAGGAGCCCCTTTTTAATCCTTGGGACTTTAATCCTTTTTGTGAGGCGGATCTGGTTTTGTTGGGGCCCATTTACACTGTGATCTTTACAAAAAAAAATCTTGACATTTTAGTGCTACTGGTGTACATCTGGAAATAGCTTGCTTGGAATCTGTTGCTGAGATGTGTCTGGAGCAGTAAAAGCAGTCCATTAAGGAGTGAGAAAATAGAGTGATAATAGTGCATCATAATCTTCTGCCATTGTGTAGACAAATTATAGGAAGACACTAAATGGATGGAGTGTGAAGCAGGAAGAACATACTGAGATAAACATCGCAATGTGCAAATGGAAAGCCCAAGAGATAAACCATAATAATAATTACAGAGATGTAGCAGATACAAACTTGCTAGAATTTTGTTCTTCTTGATACAATGCAGTCAGATGGATACACACCATTGGTTGCACTCACGCCCACCTTGGCAACATTCAGACTCCACTACACTCCATCTTTGAGGCTGTCTTTGAACAGTGTTTGAGAAGGCATTGTTGATACAGAGGACAATGACCAGAATTTTACTTGGACTTAGCAATGTGAACATTTCTCAGCCTCGATTTGAGGTGAAATTTTCCCAATACTATCTGGACGTGGGCCCGGATCAGTTTGACAAAAAGTGATTTGTAATATTTGGTGGTACATTTCATATAATTCCCCTGAAACAGAATGGGGAGAAAGGAACTGAAAATCTGGGCAAAACAGATCAAGAGATCCGGATTTATTGGCTATTGGAGAGGATGGAGATAAGTCAGCCTGAAGAAAACGGAAGTTCTCTACCAGCCCGCACCACAGGAAGAACACCATAATCCCCACGTCAGCATAGGCTAATCTGTGTTTAAGTCTGTTCAGCAGTTTACCTACCTGGGAAGCATCATCTCTTCAGACGCCAAGATTGATAAAGAGATAGATCACAGATTAGCAAAGGCATATAGTGCATTTGGAAGGCTTCACAAAAGAGTCTGGAGCAACAAGCACCTGAAGCAAAGCACCAAAATCAGTGTGTACAGAGCTATCGTACTGTCTATTCTCCTATATGGGTCTGAAACATGGGTCATCTATCGCCAACACCTACGACTCCTCGAACGCTTTCATCAGTGCTGTCTTCGCACAATCATAAATATACACTGGACTGATTATGTGACTAATGTTGCTGTCCTTGAGCAAGCAGGGATCACCAGCGTTGAGGACATGCTATTGAAAACACAGCTGCACTGGACAGGGCACGTCTCTAGGATGGAGGACCACCGCCTCTCAACGATACTACTCCATGGTGAACTCACCACGGGTCAGCGCAAGAGAGGCGCCCCCAAAAAGAGATATAAGGACTCCCTGAAACAACATCTCAGGCTCGGCCAGATTGATCGCCAACAATGGTCCACCCTGGTCTCACATCGGGAGGCATGGAGACACACTATCCACAATGCTGCGGCCTCTTTCAAGAAGACATGCCAAAAGGGTCTCGAAGGGAAGCGACAATGCAGAAAGGACTGCAACTTGGAAACAACATCACCCAAGGAGACTTTATGCTTTGCTTTCTGCAACCAAACTTGCCTATCTCCGATTGGCCTTTTTAGTCATCAACGCACTTGTAAAAAGTGTGGGATGAGTCCTTCCTAAGAATCTTCGTTTGCGAAGTAATGCCAAGAGATACCTGAAGCAGGGGTCTGCCACAGGATTTCTGGAGAAGATCCTTCAGCATCTTTTCTCCCTCTCTATCAGTGGAAAAGTTACCTTGGTTTCTCCTCCAGAGAGGGCCCTCCTGGGAACTCACTTTCCCAGTAGCACTTGCATGGTGCGAGCATTGAAAAGTCTCTGAGTTCCTCTCGGAGCATGATAGGAGTTGAAGTTTCTCTCTCTCTTTGTTTCTTAGGACTGGTTGTGTCCATACTCTGATTGGCTGAGAATGAACACAAGCAGTGATTACAGTTCCCAGAACCCTCTCTTGCAGTTTGTCTTATTTTGGAAAATGTTATAGTAAAAACTCAAAATAATTCTCAAACATCAGTAGATTGGTGCAATGTTCCGAAACTTGGCAGGCCTGCAGTTGTAAATGGGGTCTAAAACTGAGGTTAGATTTCATGCATATAAGCCTTAAAATGACTGAGAATTGAGCCTTTTAAAATTCCCATTGTAGCCAATGGGCCAAATCTTTTCTGAATTAAAATGGCAACGCTATTCCTGATTCAAGTAACTTCCTGGTAAACAGAATGAGGGATTAGCCAAAAATGGATCCCAGAATGACATGCCTTTTGGCTGAATTGCACAAGCCTGGTGATGAGTCTTATTTTCTTTCTTTAATCATGCAGACATGTGTGAATATTTAGGTGCCCACTTTCCTTAATGCATTTTTCTTAATATGTGCAATTTTATACTCTTACTTCATTGATGTTTTTGCAAATGTTCCAAAGAGGCACATTCTCTTTTTTTTCCTGTGTAATTTCAAAAGGGGAAAAGCAAATGGAATCTGCACTTTTGATTTTATCCTGATGATGGAACATTGAAAGAAAGACCCACTCTTTCTTATACAGCATGTTCATTCTCAGAGAGCACAAATAGGAGTAGTCTTTCAAATATCTCATTGAATGCAAATTTCTTTTCCTTCTGTAAGTGGAACCTAGAAGTAAGACAGCAGCAATAACTGTGTAAACCAGGGGTGGGCAATTATTTTTTCCAACGGGCCACACGAGGACCAAAAAATATTATGGAGGGCCGCACCAAAAGATGGAACTACATTCTAATCTACACAATTTATGTATTTATTTATTTACTATATTTACTACATATTACACATCATTAATATTAACATTAATATATCAAGAAATATTCATATATTGTTATTATTAATATCATAATTATTATATTATAGTATATATATAGACATTATATAATACAACATTATATTTTATTATATTATTTATTATAATATTATATTATTATTATAAAATTATTATAAAATAATAATAAAAACCATTAAAATTAAATTAAATTAAATTCAAGAAGACAAGGTGCGAACCAAGATGGAATGGCCCAATGGACCCAGCCCAGAGGATGGCAAAGCGGACCCAGCTGCCGCCGCAGCAGAAGAAAGCAGAGCAGCAGGCGATCGGAGGCTGCAGGCCTCCGTCCACTCTCGCCCCCAGCCGTTCCCCAGCTGATCGTCCTGCTATGGAGTGCCTGCCATCCCTGGAGGTGATCCAGGCCTGCAGGGGGAGCAGTCAGCGATCTGCAGCGGCTGATCGCCCTAGCGACCCGGAAGACGATCAAGTCTTCGGGGTCGCCAGGGCAATCAGCCCCTGCAGGTCGCCGAGTGCTCCCGCTGCAGGCCCGGATTGCCTCCAGGGATGGCAGGCACTCCAAAGCCGCCACCCCTCCGGCCTGTCTGCTGACACAGATGGGATGGCGGCAGCGGCACCCCTTCCTCTTGGCCCCGCCCCAACACCCTTCTCCCCGGGCTGGACAGAATCAGCTGCTGGGCTGCATCCGGCCCGCGGGCCATAGGTTGCCCACCCCTGGTGTAAACTGTGCTGGCCTTCCCATCTGCTTCTGAATCCAACAAAAAAACCCTAAGCAAGCTGTATTCAGAGGATGCATCTACATTGTAGAGTGACTACAATTTGACTCCAATGCTTTGAAATCCTGGGAATTGTTATTTTACAAGGCCTTTAGCCTACTCTACCAAATAGGGCTTGCACCCCACCAAACTACAAGTCTCAGGATTCCATACCAGTTAGCTTCTTAGGTTGCTAGCTGTCTTCTCACTCCCTTATCATAAGATATATAATGGAAATATACCAAGGAAAGACTGCATTTAATCACTGGATCCCAGATTTAATACTTTCCTGCCCCTTCCAGGTTTGCCTGGCTCCTTTCTCCTGTTTTTCCTGTTGTTGGCGGTACTGCTCCTGCTGCCATTGGTGTTTTTTTTTAAGGGTCGTGGAGATTTCTTTGCTGTGTTTCCTTGTACATGTTGTCCTTATTCGTGCTGAATATTTCATTTTTGATTTGGGTGAAGTAAATATTTGACTGGTACCTTTAAATTAATTTTATATTATAGGAAAATGATCAAACCCCCAAAACTTTAAAAAGAAAAAGAAAAATCCTAAATCTTTATGAATTTGCACAAAACATTTGTAATGTCAGCCTAAGTCAACTATTGTTTGTTCAAAATTAGCTAAATGCAAATTGTAGAAAGAATAACACAGAAATCTGAAGTATGTGTTCTGGAGATAATTATTAATCATGATGATGCCTTTTCTTCTTCTTCTTCTTATTTATACCTCACTTTTTCTCTTTACAGCAGTCATTTATTTATTTATTTATTTATTCAACTTAATATACCGCTCTATCTGGATCCCAGAGCAGTTTACAGAATTAAAATAGCAGATAAAACACATAAAACACAATAAAACCAAATTTAAAACACCCAGTTAAAACCCTATTCCCAGCAAAACTGCAATAAGACAGCAGAAATGTGATGGCAGCGGCACAACAGAGTGCTGATGATAACAGTCACTGGTTATGGGCCAAATGCCTGTCTAAATAGCCAGGTCTTAACGGCTCTGCAGAACGGCATCAGGTCCCGGATGACTCGGATTTCCTCAGGGAGGGTGTTCCACAAGGTTGGTGCGGCCACGGCGAACGCCCTCTGCTGCATACTCACGAGTCTGTAAACCTTAATGCCAGGCACCTCCAATAAGTTGAGCCCCTCTGAGCACAGCGATCTCCTGGGCACATAAGGGGTAAGCCGCTCCCTCAGGTACACTGGCCCCAAACCATATAAGGCCTTGAAAGTTAGAACTAACACCTTGAAGGTGACCCGGAATTCAATTGGGAGCCAGTGCAGCTCGTGCAAGAGTGGAGTCACGTGAGCAGATCTTGAGGCTCCTGAGAGCAAACGCACTGCTGCGTTCTGCACCAGCTTGAGTTTCCGGATCGCCGACAAGTCTAGGCCAATGTACAGCGCATTACAGTAGTCGAGCCTCGAGATGACCGTGGCTTGGATCACCGTGGCCAGGTTGCAGCGGGAGAGGTAAGGAGCCAGACGTTTTGCCTGTCACAGGTGGTAAAATGCTGTCTTGCAGGCGCAGGCAATCTGCGCCTCCATAGACAGCTGGGAGTCCAGCCGGACCCCTAGGCTCTTTACTGACAGTTGCGGGCGGAGTGCCATAGATTCAAAGCAACTTACAATAAAACTAATCCAACATAATTTAAAACCTAAAAATATACAAACATTAAAATAGAATTAAGTACTAATGATGTTAAAAACAAACAGCTACAAAAATCCTTAAATGATTAAAATGTATTGAGAGCTAAATCTAGAGTTAACGGTGTACAGAGATAGTTGAAGTAGATGATGGAATACATTCAGAATCTTACTACAATCTTTGTTTTGGTTGCACTAGGAAACACAAGTTTAATAACTGTGGTGTAGTATATGGATTCACATAACATGGAGTGAAAAACTGTGAGGAACTAGTGGGAGCACTTCTTTAGAAATCACTAGGTTCTCCAGCATGACTTTGTGATCACCTTCCAGCAGAAGTTGGCCATAGTGACATGCTGGAGGGTTTTAAGAGAGATTCCCTCAAACAAACAAAAATATCATTTTTTTCATTTTTTGGGAGGACTTGTGCTCCCAGCAAATGTGAAAAGCTGGCCGTAGAATTTACACACATATTTTTCTCTGTTGTTTGGTTATTCATTTCCTATTGGAATTATTACAGATAGAGCTATCCAAAATACTAAACTTGTTTTGAGATTAAGAACTTTATCAGACCACCAGGGATGGCAGGGGACAGTGGGAGAAATCATAGGGCAGCAGAGGGAACCGTCATTCTCTTCCCTAACATCGAGGTTCGTGTTCTGCCTTCCCACAACGTTTCCCCACTGTCAGTTCTTCCTATGCAGCTCCTGTTACTTTGTTCAATTAGGAGTCGGGTATACACTCTGCCAGCACAGAGCCCCACGAGTCATGCCAGAAATAGGTCAGAAGTAGGACATCTGATGAGGTCCTGTTATTCAAATACTGCTTCTGTGCATTTAGCCACCTTGGGGCAAATTGCCCCTTTGGAGCACTTTAGGGACTGGGCCTGCCAAGTGCCATCACATGACTCTCGGCCGAGTGCCATCACATGTGTGCCATCACATGACTCTCGGCAGGATCCACCCCATTGATCCTCCGTGTGCTAAGGAAGTGCCACAGTACACTTCCTCAGCAACTATGGAGAGATGTTTTGTGGGTAACTACTAGGCATGGTTAGATCCAGTCGGAATCTTTGTAATTCAGATTAAATTCAGATCAAATTCCTTTTTGAGGCGATTTTGAAACAATTTGGGAACCCAGAAGTATCCTTGCTTTTTCAAAGCCACTGTCGCCATCTTTGTTCTGATTCTTTCCTATCTCTTGCATCAGTTTAAAGCAGTGTGGATGGATTCCATTCCTTTCTCTTCCGCGTCTGTTTAAGCCAGTGTGGATGGTATGAATCTGCGTCTGTTTCAACCAGTGCGGGTGGATTCCTTTCTTTTCCTTTCCCTCCCGCTTCAGTCTTAAGCAAGAAAAGCGGTGGATGGATTTCTTCCCTTTGCTCCCCCCCCCCCCCTCCAACTTCTGGAGTAAAACAACTACTTTCAAAGTAAAGACCACCCAATGAAACAGGAAATAACACTCTGAAACCATTAATGAAGGATTTGGGAAGTCTCAGAAATTTTGAAAAGTTTTGAACTTTTATTTCTGTGAAAATTGGAATTGACTTTAGATCCGAACCACCTGCTCCCCCTACATCCGAAATAAGTTTTGAACCATTGGGGGGGGGGGGGATCAAACAAGCCTAGTACTTTACATGCATTTTTGGGCCCTTTTCCCCATCTGATGGGGACAGGGTGCCCACCCGCCTTGTTACATTCCCTCCTTGTGATGAGGGAAGAAGGGAGGGTGTGTCAGACCGGCAAAATGAAGCCACCTTGAGGTACGTATGAAGAGGTGCTAGGACTGATCCCTGTAGTAGAGTTACTCCCTCATCATCCTGATTTTTTTCCCACCTTTCCTCAATCCCTCCTTTTTCAGCTGCCTTTTTCAACTCAGATACTATTCATACTAAGTTCATCGTAAAATGCAGAAAGCCATGCAACATATTCAAACTTTAATGGTCAACTGAAGTCTCCATCCATTTTGTGGCTTTGAATTTTATTTCCTTAATTTTTTTTATGCTACAATATCATTGGAAGAGAACAACAGTCTTAAGAAATGTGCTGTACAAGCAGACAAAATCTAGCCATTTCCAGTATTTTATCACAGCTCCACAGAAAGCCTTTGTTGCTTTATCATTTGTTTTCGAACATAAACATTGCTTTATGAAACTCCGTGACTATTTCAGAATATTTGCTTCTTTTATGAAGGTATTGGTTGCACAGCCGCTTTACATCAGTTGGTGACAGGCTCATAAAAATAAAGTCCAAGGGAGAAAATTATCACCGTTACCCATCTCTTTCTAATTAATTTCCTTGGCTTCCACTTTATGGTGTAAGAGCTTAGCCTGAGTATGGGCTCCATTTCTTTCAAGGGAGAAGTTGATAAACCAGCTGTCAGTATGAACAATTAAAACACAGTTTGAAAACACATCACTAAGAAAAGTACTGCACCCAGCTGCCAACAAATCCTATCCTTACTAGGAAGTTAGTTGCCAGATATCTGTATCCCAGTCCTAATCCGAACCTGTGTATTTCCATAAAGCAGGAGTGGACAATTGCAAGGGCAAAGGAGACTACTACTAGCCATATTTGTCCTCTGGCAGGTTTTGCTCTTATATTTCAGCATTTTGGGAGGGATGCAATGTCATTTCAAGGCACCATTTGGGATTGGAGGTTCCAAAGGCCCCTTCCAAAGGCCTGGGCAAACTTGGGCCTTTCAGGTGTTTTGGGCTTCAACTCCCACAACTGGGCAAACTTGGGCCTGTGGGAGTTGAAGTCCAAAACCCCCTGATAGGCCCAAGTTTGCCCAGGCCTTTGGATGGGGACTGGGGCTGTGAGGAATTGTGGAAGTTACAGACCAAAACCCCTGAAAGGCCCAAGTTTGCCCAGGCCTTTGGAAGGGGACTGGGGCTGAATGAAAGATAAAGGGGCTTCTCAGCAGGCGGCAGCCAGGATGGAGGAGGAGGAGAGGATGCTGCTGGGCGCCTTCCTCCGCCGCCACCTTCCCTTTTCCCGGTTCTAATGCGGCTCCAGGGCAGGAGGTTGGAGCCGCCGCCGGCGCTTGGCAGCCGGCAATGGGAGGGGGCAGGCCTCTGGCACCGCCGCCCCCACTGCCATTGCCCTCTGTGCCAATGGGAGGGGGAGCGTGCGCCCAACGGTTGCCGGCCTCGCGCTTGGCCCGGACGGGCCTCTCCTGCCGCTGCCCCCACCGCCATTGCCCTCTGCGGCAATGGGAGGGGGGAGGGGGAGCGCGCGCCCAACGGTCACCGGCCAGAAGACTCCCTCATGGAGCTTGGTGAGCATGCGCAGTGGGAGGTTTTGGATTGCGCCATTTTGTTTCCTGGCGCAGGGGTTTATGGGGATTGCAGTCTGTTTGGTTTTTTGGGGTTCTGGCAGCTGCCAAATTTATTTTTTTTGTGGTGTGCATACCTCTTGTGTGTATCCTGGGATGTTTGGTGTGTCTGCCTTGTGTAGTTTCTTTGTTTACTGGCTACTTCCCATGACAGCTCTTTATATATATATATATATATATATATATATATATATATATATATATACACACACATATAATTTTACTTATTATTTTATTGTATAATGTGGTATAATATAATATGATAGATTATAGTATAATATGGTATGGTATTATATATTGTATATACATATAATATTGATAATGTTCTAATGTAATGCAATATAATACTACTACTAATAATAGTATGGAATAATAATGATTTTAGTGTTTTTGGCAATTTGATCCCATCTTTGCTGGAGCAACACAATGAATCCCCCCCCCAGTCTTTCTAAGTAAAGTTTGTTAAAGATTTATCTTACTCAACCTAGTAAATTTTCCATTTTTGCAAGTTTGCTTATTTTCATAAGTCAATCGTCTTGGGGCGGAATCATTGAGTCTTCCCATCTTTGAGTATAGGTAGCCTAATTATTTTGCTGCAGCAGAATTCTGGCATGAATATCATTCTTACTACAAAGTTTTGTTGGATGTACGCTTTCATTGTGTTTCAAGGCTATGCAAATTTTGGTGTTTTGAGTTCTTTAGTTCTTTATACCTTTCCCGATAAATACAATGTTTTTAAAGATGTTCTCACAGGGAACACATATACACATGCAAACTAATAGACATTTAACAAAACTCATTTTCCAATCAGCTGAGGGAACAAACAGGTTTTAGAGGCAATTAAATTACTTTACATCCTGAAACGTTCCTCATGAATTATTCCAAAGGCACATTGAATCAGAATTGCCATTGTGAAGGGAGTTAATTGATTATCACGAGGGTTCTTTTTTTCCTTAAGTATAATTGTTGTATTGTAGAGACTTTGAGGTTTGAGGAATGATAATGCTCCGTGCTGGCATTTTGAATGACACTCTTGGGACCGCAAGTTAACCACACAATAGCGCATCACAGACATCACCTTCAACTCTTCAGTTGGCAGAACTGAATCGGTTTCAGTGTGTTTCCCTTGTATTTTAAATGAGTGAAATCCCATCCTGATACAATAGGTACAATGAAAACACCAGGGAAACAGAAGATACATGTCATCAACCTGTTAGTGGTGTATGCAGACAGGTGTCTCACTGCGCATGCAGAGTATTTTTTTTGTGGTGCAATAGACCAGTGTTTTTCAACCTTTCTGAGAGCCCTAAAACCCATAGTTATTCCAAGAGGCTGAAATCTACATCAGTGTTTTTAAACCTTTTTTGAGCCGCGGCACATTTTTTACATTTACAAAATCCTGGGGCACACCACCAACCAAAATGACACAAAACGACACTCTAACACAGTAATGCATATAGTTAATATGTTTTAAATGTATGTATACACTCAGCGTGAAACCTGGGCCTGTTTCGATGAACACAACATATATATATATATATGACTTCCTCTCACATATTTATACATGGCTATCATGTCTTCTCTCAGCCTTCTCTTCTTCAGGCTAAACATGCCCAGCTCTTCAAGCTGCTCCTCATAGAGCTTGTTCTCCAGAACTTTGTGAAATTTCACCCTGAGTGAAACTTGCTTCCAGTTAACTATGGATGTCATGAAGCTGTTATAAACAGTTCCTTGGGGGACTCTCAAAAATCCAGTAAAATAGTAAAAAAAACATTTCCAAGTGGAGAGGCTCAATTTGTTTCTTGGAAACCTGTGAGGGGGCTGCTAGGAGGGGGGAGTGCCAATTTCCCATGGCACACCTGATGATCGCTCACGGCATACTATTGTGCCACGGCACACTGCTTGGGAAATACTACAATAGACAGCACACTACCAGAAGTGGAGTTTTCCATATATCAATGCTAAATGGCCATCTATGGTGCAGCAGGTTAAAATGATGAGCTGCTGAACTTGCTGACCGGCAGTTTGATTCCGGGGAGCGAGGTGAGCTCCTGCTGCTAGCCCCAGCTTCTTCCAACTTAGCAGTTCAAAAACATGCAAATGTGAGTAGAGCAATAGGTACTGCTCCAGGGGAAGGTAATATTGCTCCATGCAGTCATGCTGGTCACATGACCTAGGAGGCATTTACGGACAACATCAGCTCTTCGGCACCACCCCTCAGAGTTGGACTTGACTAGACTTAATGTCATGGGGGAACCTTTACCTTTACTTTAACTTCTTGTGAGGAAACTGGGAATATCAGCAGGCTCAGGTAAATAAAAATGTTTGCTGAAACATAATATTTCTAAAGCACGTGAGGACAATATATATATTTTTGAGGGTTTTTTTCATGTCAGGAGTGACTTGAGAAACTGTAAGTCGCTTCTTGTGTGAGACATTTGGCCATGCGCAAGGACATTGCCCAGGGACGCCAGGATATTTTACCATCCTGTGGGAGGCTTCTCTCATGTCCCTGCATGGGAAGCTGGAGCTGACAGACAGGAGCTCACCCCTCTGCCTGGATTCAAACCTTCAACCTTTTAGTCAACAGTCCTGCCAGCACAAGAGTTTAACCCATTGTGCCACCAAGACTTTGAGACTAAAGCATGCTTAGTTTCCATTGAGTTATTTATGAGGAGGAAGATTCATGGAAGTGGAATGGAATGGATTGTGCTGAGGCGGGGGATATATAATTTTGGAGGTGTTTGTAGTGGGTGTGTGTTATTTTTCTTTTCTTTTCTTCAGCAAGATGTTTTAGGAAATACCCTTCGTTGTCAAATGAATTTCACTTGCCTATTGCCACATTTGCTTATGTTGCATCAGGCTAATTTGCAGATTATATAAGGCTCGGTTGATTTACATCACATTAAAATGTATTCCATTATAAGCATTCTCCGTTCACATCACATAATTGCATTGACATTTATTTTTATTACATCAAATAATTGACTCGGGAAAAGGAATTAAATAGACGAGAGTGGTACATGGCAGACAAATGGCACCAAGGTGGTTACGAATGGCTAAAAGTTGCTCGCTCATATCGTTTTCATAAATTGCCTCATAATACTGGAAGCTGAAACAGAGGGTGGAAACAAGATAAACATTTACTTGGTTTAGTTTGATATCCTAAACTCCAGTCATCTTACCTGACAGTAACATTACTACCGTTAGCAATGTAATCTATATATGTATCGATGAAAAAAACGTATTGTTCAATCTCAATCCTATATTCACTTATCTGGGAGTAGCAATGATAGAGAATTTGGTTTGATCTGCCTTTTAAAGCCAAATGGCCTGATTATCTCATGATTATCTCATAATTACCTACCTTGGGAAGTCTGACTTGGCCACGGTGGTCCACGCTCTGGTTACATCCTGTATAGATTACTGCAACGCTCTCTACGTGGGTTGCCTTTGAAGACAACAGAAGCTGCAACTAGTCCAATGGACAGCAGTCAGGTTGATAACAGGAGTGGCATTCAGAGAGCGTACAACTCCCCTGTTGTGCCAGCTCCGCTGGCTGCCAGTTTGCTACTGGGCACAATTCAAAGTGCTGGCTTTAGCCTTTAAAGCCCTAAACGGTTCGGGTCCAACTTACCTATCCAAACGTATCTCTCCCTATGAACCATCAAGATGTTTAAGATCACCTGGAGAGGCCCTGCTCTCGGTCCCGCCTTCTTCGCAGGTGCGACTGGTGGGGACAAGAGACAGGGCCTTTTCAGTGGTGGCTCCTCAGCTTTGGAATGCCCTCCCTAGAGACATCAGATTGGCCCCCTCCCTCCTGACATTTCGCAAGAAAGTCAAGACCTGGCTGTTTGAGCAGGCATTTGCTGATGAAATATAAGGTTTAATTAGATCTATGGAATGACGACGACTGTGACGGAAACTGATTTCAACGTGACACTGAGACTGCAATTGTATGTTTTTAATTGTTAATTTGTTGTTATATGGGGGGGAAGGGTTGGTTTGTTTGCTTGTGTTGTATTGAGGGCAGAGACTGGCGGTATAGAAATGTGACAAATAAATAAAATAAAATAAATTAATGTGTGTATTAAAATAATCAGTTATCCTTCAAATGGGGCAGTGCATATCACAACTTAGAATTTGTATATATAGATATTAGTCCGACTAATAGAACTATATTCCTCCTCTCTAATTCCAGCCGGTTATTAATTACCAAAGTAGCAACATTCATCTACAAAGCTAGTAAAAGTAGGCAACAATATATTGCCTCAATTGGAATTGATTGCAGAGGGGATGAGGATACTTGAGGAACAAATAGATGGGTATCTAGGCTAGGAATTTTGACCAAAATGAAGCAGAAAGGCAGAGGTGCCAGGAGAGTATTTGTTATTTTATTACAGAACGGTTGTTTAATGTATTGTTGCACATTACGGAACTACTGTTCAACGCTTGATACATGTCGTTCTTTTGCATGGTTTGTTCTGCTTGATATGGCCTTGTGGCTAATGCAATAAACTAAACTAACTAACTATATATAAATATGCTTAATTTAGGGAAAGTTGCAGATTAAAAAAACACAAATTTTGGATGGTTTCTTATATTGATGTGGCTGTAGAGACTGGATTTAGATTTAGGGTGGCAGAAGCAGGGGTTATACTGGCATAAGGACGTCTTTGGATGTTGTACCGAGAAGTATGGACTTATGTCGATTAGCAAAGGTTCTGATAGTGAAGCTCCTTTTGCATGTGGATGGGCAACCCACCTCCCACCAGCAGCCCAAAGAAGACACAACACTGAGTTGGGAAGAAAATGGCCACAATTGTTTTATTGCTTATAGGAAAATGGGTTGGCTGCCACCAGGGCCGGACCTAGGTAATTTTAAATGGTAAACAAACAGTATTTTGGCGCCCCCAAACTAATCATTGATGTGTGTGTGTGTGTGTGTGTGTGTGTGTGGATTGGGTGCATAGACAAATTTGGGCCCTCCAGGTGTTTTGGACTTCCTACTGGCCAAAACACATGTGGGAGCTGAAGTCCAAAACACATGCCACACACACACACACACACACACACATATATATATATGTTCCTTCCTTCCCACCATTTTCCCTGCTCTATTCCTATTATCTTTGAGTGTGTGTGTGTGTGTGTGTCTAGATCTATTCCCCTTCCTTCCTTCTCAGCCCTATACCCTAGAATATCAAGGCAGAAAATCCCACATTATCTGTGGACTCAGATATTCAAAGCAGATATTGTGGGATATAGGGCTGTGTGGAATGGCCCTCACCCTTTTCCCTCCCCTCTTCCTATTCTTTGTGTGGGCATGTACATTCCCCATCCTTCTTTCCTCTTCACCCTTTTCCTTGCCCCCTTCCTATTCTCTTTTCCCTTCTTACCTTCCCCTTCCTCCCTTCTCACCCTTTTCCCTCCCCTCTTCCTATTCTCATTTTGTGTGTATGTATACAGTATATATGTGTGTATCAGGTCCAGGCTAATTTTGGGAGCAAGGGCCCGGGGGTTGGGCTAGGTGCCCTCTGGCTGGCAGGCTTGTCTGGCCGCTCAGTCCTGCTCCCGGCCCCCAGGTAAGAGCGCCCACGTGGCCTCCTCCCACACCCTCGTGCACCGGCGGCAGCAGTGGCAACAGAGGGAGGAGACACGCGGGGGCAAGGGAGATGGGAAAGGCGGGCGCCTCTGCCACTTCTCTCTCGCCCTGCGCAAGGCATCCTCAGCGGAGGCACGGGGGGAAGTTGCACAGGGTGAGGGATGAGATGCACGCAGGGCGCAGGGCGCAGGGCAAGGCAGGGGGAAGGGAAAGGTGTGTGCCTCTGCCTCCTCTCTCACCCTGTGCGAGCCTTCCTCCCACCCTGCTGGCACCCCTGGGGGCGTGGCATCCAGCCCTGAATGCGCTCTTTGTCCACGTGGCGCCCTGAGGCGGCCGCTTAATTTGCCTCCACTAAGTTCCACCCCTGGCTGCCACAAATGGGATCTGGATCAGGATTGGTCAGCCCTTTGCTAACCAATAGCAAAACACACCAGGGGTGCCGCTGGCACAATACCAGGCTAACTTCCTGACACCCCAAACACCGTAACTTTCCCCTTTCCACTAAGGGAAGGGAGGAAGGAAGCCAGATCCAGGGCCTATGCTACATGTCAACAGAAGTTGTGACGAACTAAGCAAAACAACCCCAAAACCCCAACAAAAACATGAACAAGATACAGGGTGGGTGGGAGGCCAAGCTGTTGAGGCCCAGTGTCTGAGAGGGACCCCAGGACCGCCTTATAAGGCTGCCTAGGGACAAAGGAACCCACGCCCAGCCAATCCAGGCATGGTGAGTGGCCAGCCCACTGTTTGGCTGGTCAGCTGTGTGGCCGGAAACTTCCCTCCGTGCTGGGGGCTTCTGGGAAGGAGAAGCTCCCTGCAGCCCAACATGACTGGCGGGAGAGCGCCCCCTGCCGCAATGCTCCTCACCCGATAAGTCGGGCAAGGCATTTTCTGAAGGCTTTTTGCACCTGTCCATCAACAGCTTTTTGCCTCAACATTTGTCTAGCTGTAGGTTTTGAGCGGCATTGGTATCATTAGTATGGAGAGGATGGTAAAGGAAGGGTAATGAAACACAGAGTATTAGTTTCAGGTTGTAGCAGTATGTCTGCAGTAATAGATGCTCGTGCTAGAAAACCAGAGCTGGAAAAGATTCAAAATCTGCTCTTCCTGACCTTCCTGTAGCAATATATGCCTACTTATAACAGACAAAGAGCAATGGCAGCTGGTTCCAGAATCTCTTGCTGTCATGCATTAACAGCCAAACAAAAACGGGACAGCTTCTTGAAGCATGCTTTTGAAAAAGGCATAGGTCTGTGTGTGCCATTTGGTCACTAACATGGAAATGACATGAGCAGACTGGTGGAAGGAAAAAGTCACCCCTGGATGCATTTGGGAAGAAGTCTTAAATAGCCTCTGGAATTATTACAATATTATTGTTTCCAAACCCGGCTTTTTCCTTTCACGTGTGTTCATTTTGAACAAAAAGCTTGGCGAAATATGTTGAACTGCTCATCTTTTTTTTATGGTGTGAGTTATCTCTTTTATTTTCAAGTAATTCCTGCCCCTGGAACCACTTTTTTTGTTGTTGAAGAAGGAATCCTTTGTTAACTGTGTTCACTGCGTCTATGTTCAGCGCTTTTTTTTCAAGCTGTGCAATGGTGCCAGACAATCATATCCACTCTGTTGGGTGCATTCTACCAATTGCCATCAGTTTGTGCACTGGTAGGGATCTCTGCCATGCTATTATTACTCATTTTCAATTTGTTTCTGTCATTGGTAGGTTTTCCCGTGACATTAAGTCCAGTCATGTCCAACTCTGGGGTTGGTGCTCATCTCCATTTCTAAGCCAAAAAGCAAGTGTTGTCCGTAGACACCTCCTAGGTCATGTGGCCGGCATGACTGCATGGAGCACTGCTACCTTCCCGCCAGAGTGGTACCTATTGATCTACTCACATTTGCATGATTTTGAACTTCTAGATTAGCAGAAGCTGTGGCTAACAGCAGGAGCTCACACCACTCCCTGGATTCAAACCCGTGACCTTTCAGTTAGCAAGTTCAGCAGTTCGGCAGTTTAACCCATTGCGCATCCTTAACCTCTGTGCTTAACCTCTGGCATATGTGCCCTTGGCCATCCGCATTCATTGGAATTAGGGATGCAGGGTCCCTTCAAAAGTGAAACAAAACCCCCAAAATAACAAAATCATTAATTATTTTTTAACAAACATGAGAGAGACCTCTTTAGGAATGGCTAGGTCTTCCACTGAGACTATATGGTCAACCTCTAGAATTGTACAGGAATTCCTTGAGAGGTATAATAATAAAACCACAGAGTTGGAAGAGACCACCAAGGCCATCCAGTACAACCTCTTGCCATGGTGATTTTTTTCCTAGAAATCTCTGGGTTCTCTAGCACCGCTCTATGGTCAACCTCTGGTGAAAGACTGGAAGACTTTGAGATATTAACCAAAACCCAGAATAATCAAATCTACAAAATTTCAAGCTATAAATTTGAAGGGCCAACTGTACTCAGATAAAGCATTGCCCACTTTCAGATAGAGATAAGGTCATAGCTATTGGAAGAAATGGATTTGCAAATAAATAGAGTCTCACTTATCCAACATAAACGGGCCAGCAGAATGTTGGGTAAGTGAAAATGTTGGATAACGAGGGTTTAAGGAAAGCCTCTTAAACGTCAATTTACCTTATTTTTTATAATTTTTTTACAAATTAAGCACCAAAACATCATGCTTTACCAAAAAACTGACAGCAAAAGCAGGTCAGTGCATGGTAATGTTATGTAATAACTACAGTATTTATGAATTTAGCACCAAAACATCGCAACGTATTGAAACAGCTGTGAATAAAGAACGTCGGATGAGCGAAATTTGGATAAGTGAGACTCCGTGTCAGTATTCATAACTGACACAGACCAACTATCGGTTGATTTTTCCATCTAGACCTGGGAGCAGTCATCTTCGAAATCAATAGAGCAGACCTGGGCAACCTACGGCCTGTGGGCCGGATGCAGCCCGGCAGCCAATTCTGTCCGGGTCGGGGAGAAGGGCGTCGGGGGCAGGGCCAAGAGGAAGGGGTGCCACTGCCGCCATCCCTTCGCAGGCTGTGGGGCCTGCATCGGCCGACAGCCCACCACTCTGGAGAACAATCGAAGGAGCGGCGGCTTTGAAGTGCCTGCCAACCTGGGAGGCGATCCGGGCCTGCAGTGGGAGCAGTTGGCGACCTGCGGTGGCTGATCACCCTGGCAACCCGGAAGACTTGATCGTCTTCCGGTTCACCAGGGCAATCACCTGCCCCAGCTCACCGACTGCTCTCGCTGCAGGCCCGGATCGCCTCCCAGGTTGGCAGGCACTCCATAGCCGGGATGGCAGGCACCCCATGGCAGGGCGATCAGCTGGGGAACGGCTGGGGCCGAGAGCGGGTGAAGGCCTGCAGCCTCCGATCGTCTGCTGCTCTGCCTGCTCTGCTCTGCTGCAGCCACTTTGTCATCCCCTGGGCTGGGTCCATTGGGCCATTCCATCTTGGGATCCTTCCTCTCTTGAGGATGTCAGCCTCTATCTTGGTTCGCACCTTGCCTTCTTGAATTTCATTTTATTTTATTTAAGTGGTTTTTATTATTATTTTATAATAATTTTATTATAATAATATGTAATATAATAAATAATGTAATGTAATGTTATATTGTATTATAATTTCAATATATTATAATGTCTATATATATACTATAATATAATAATTATGATATTAATACTAATAATATATGAATATTTCTTGATATATAAATATGTTAATATTAATGATGTGTAATATATAGTAAGTGAATAAATAAATAATGTAGATTAGCATGTAGTTCCGCCTTTAGGTGCGGCCCTCCATAATATTTTTGGCTCTCGTGTGGCCCCTTGGAAAAAATAATTGCCCACCCCTGCAATAGAGTGTGCTTTGGTAAGAAAGAAGTGACTATAGATGTAAACACTAAAAAGAAACTGAATCAGTCAAGAAAACCAACCAGCTGAGAAAGAAGATGGAAGTCAACAAAAAGCCCCTTTCTATCTTTTCTCACTACCCTACCCCTTCTTTTGCCTCCCAAGATTCCCTATCAATCTCCAACCCGAGCCACTTATTTTTTTCCCTTTCCCTTTGCCATTATTGCCCGCCCCAATTACTTGTGCCTTCCAAAATCCGTGTTTCTTTCTATATATATATCTGTGTGTGTGTATTAAAAAAACTCTTAATAAAAATTATTTATAAAAAATATAGAGTGTGCTAAGTTATAACATAGTCTACAACAAAGCATGGGAGGGATAGTTTGGGTTTTTTTTTTAAAGAAAACTTCTGTGAAAATGAACATATCAGTAGTTCTGGGCATTATTTGATATATCATTCCCTTGTGTCAAACATTTCTTTTCCTTCTGTTCTTTTGAGCATCAGCAGGGGAGAAACCATCGCTCCTGATAATGATGTGTTCAGCTGTGCTTTCGTGTGTCATGGCCAAAGCAAAATCTCCCACAATTCCATGCCTATCCTTGAAGCTCTTTGCCACCGCTCTGTTCCACACAAATTGCCACCCTTTGTCTCCTCTTGATGTCTTGCAGTCTCGGTGGGTCATCTTAATTGCTTCTCTTCTTTTCTTCTTCTTTCTTTTTTATGGTTCCGATTTCCGCAGCCAGCCTGGCGAGCGCTTATGCCTAACCCACAGAGGTCAGTGGAGCTTCAGGCATGAATAATGGGAGAGCAAGTCTAAGCATGAACTATGGCCAATTTCACAGTGTAATTAGCTTTTGGAAATCTGGTACAATGCTGTAGCAAGGGTGGGTAACTTGACCCTTCAGGATTTGTCTTTGTTTGGCCTACCATTCTCATCAACCCCATTCAGCATGGTCAATTGTAAGAAACAGTTAGAACTGTAAGGTAAAATAGCCGGAGAGCCAAAGGTTTTTCACCCTTGCCTTTCAGTGAGATGATTTCACTGTGACTAATGGCTTTGTAAAGGGAAGTCTTCCTTCTTTTCCTTCTCCTTCCATTGCAATTCTGTAGTAGCTAAATTCCACTCTGCTCCATTTACATCAAACTATATTTGAGCTCAAATGTGTCTGCCTTTGTGTGTTTGTATCTCAAAAATGAAAGCCATTCCAGATATTGATGGCTTTTAACTCTTTTGATGGATTTGGCCTCCCATCTGCCCAAGTAGGGGTTGTAGCCCTGCCTTTAGATCCCTACTTTTGCTTGGGTGGGTTCACTGAAATTCTTTTTGTTCTAGTTCTTTGATATTCATTTTCATGTAAGTATTCTTTGATAGCTGGACATTGACTATGACGATGGAGTGGTGAATCAGACTCTGGGCTTTCAACTGACCTTCAAAGAGCTACATGAAGTACTAAACCTTTTTTCTTTCCAAAACAGGCTAAACAGACAAAAAAAGTCATGATAACTCTCACTGACATGGAGCTCATTCACACTACAGACCTTTATTCCAATTTAACTTCTGTGTTCCCATACTGTGTAAGCGTGGGAATTGCAATTTTCATCCAGAGAGTTGCTCTAGAACAGTGGTTCCCAAAGTGGGCGGTACCACCCCCTGGTGGGTGGTGGGGCGATCTATGGTTCTGCTGGAAGGCCCAGGAGAATTGGGGGGGCATTGAACCCCTGTAAGGGGGCGGTGGGGGCGGTGGCGTGAGCCAGGTGACAGGCTACTATCCATTTCTGTGTGTGTGTCTCTCTCTCTTTTTCCCTCCTCCTGCTCCGTCGTCCTCCTCTCGCCAAGCAAGGGATAATAATAATAATACCTTTGGGGATTCCCTTCCAACTGGTTGAGTCTTATAACAATAATAATAATGTCCTTCAAGATATTTAGTGGAACATGGATTCAGTGCGGTAATCAATTTATTAACAAAAAAAGAAACCGATTGCAAAATAGTCAATCACGATGATTTGAGATTATTGCTGACGAAAATAGAGCCGAGGATTACTAGATTGGTAACAGCATACCAGGTTCATCCTTCTCATTAAGATGATTTCAAATGTTTTAACTTTTTTTGTATTAGCTTTCTATTCTAAGTTCAATAAATAGTTTCATAATTTCAAACTTCAATGTTTCTAATTTACAACTTTCTTTATTCTATTTTACGAAAAAGGTAGAAATATTAATACATATATATTTCTGTTTAATTGCTATTAAAATTTTAAAAAATAATTTCTAGGGGGGGTGAGTAATTTTTTTTCTGGAAAGGGGGTGCTAGGCCAAAAAAGTTGGGGAACCACTGCTGTAGAGCTTCATAAAACCACAGTCACTTGGAGTCCCTAGGATTGAACCACAGTAGTTAAAGTGGACTAATAATGCTACCGTTTTGTGGTGTAAACGGACCCCAGATCTCTCTTGTTACATTTTTTCCAGGGGTCCCAGGTGCCCACTGCTTCAGCAGTTCCTACTGATGGTAACCTGTGACTGAACTATAAAGTAAGACCCCATATTTGCAGAGGCTACATTCCTGACTCACAATCAAAACAGGAAACTATGGATATTAGCAGACCCTACTACCAAAAGTTACCACAGAGTCACCAAAGTGGACATAGACAATTCCTAGAGAGGCGTCCTTTCTAGGAATTTGCTTGGTCCTCCAGGGCAAATCAATGATATCTTTAGGTAGAAGCATACCATAGAATCACTTCAGTGATCTAGAAAATTCCTGGAGGGGACATATTTTGTTGGATATAGGTAGTTGTAGCCATGGCAGGCATGTAGCTGGGGGGCTTAAGGGGCCTCAGCTCCCACAAAATTCTCAGGGTGGTCCGTGAGAAGGCCTTACTGGTACATTATTTAAACTGTTATGTTTATTCATATCATGATCTGATCACCATGCTCATTATATCCCACATTCATGGGGTTATTGGGAAAATAATACAAAAGGTTTGCTAGGGTAGACCCTCTTCCACCCAGTCTCGGCCCCCTCGAACCAAACTCACCCCCCCCCCCCGGAATCAAAATCCTGGCTATGGCCCTGAGCCATGGGTACAGGTCTCATGTGTGCAAGAGTCATGCTGCATAGATCAAACTTGGTGTAACTCAGTAACAGCAATTGGGATGCGCTACATAATCTCCCCCAAAGACAAAAACCAGAATACGTGTGGCAAAGTATGCGTCAGACTGTAGTGAAAATAGTGACAGTGATTAATGATGAAGAACTATCTAGAAGAGGCTACAGCAGTTGACTTTTGGCTAAGCCTGAAAGGAAGGTCAATTCAACCTCCTTCTCACTCTTCCCTGATGCTGAGTTGATTAAGTGCAAGTAACTTCTTCATTTGGAAACCATTTGCAATCACAGAAACTAGAAGAGGGAATGTGGGAAGAGGACAGAGGCACTGGGACATTATGGAAGCAGATTAAAAAATGAACAGCAGAGAACTAACTAGGACCATCTCAAATCAGAACAGTTGGAGGGTATGTTTCTATTTGAACATGCTTACAGTGACCCAGTATAATGATGCTAACAATGCTTGAAGCAGACAAGCCATGATGTCTGTTCGGCTGAAAGCTTTGAAATACTTATAGCATAAGAATCCTTTGCCGTAGCTGCATTCCTTTCTCTGCCTGCATGATGATGTTTAAACTAAAGACAATGAAAACAAGAGGCTGCTGGGGAGGAGGGGTCATTCCTGGAAGCTGTATTTTGCTTCTCCCTGATCAGCATTGGCAGCTGTTCATTTTCCGCCTCAGTGAATTTGGAAGAAGTCAGTTACCTTGCCAGTGATGAATGTTATATGACGTATGGCCATCCCCGTTTTCTACAGTTTAGTCTCACCCTGACATGAGAGCCTTGGATGTCTCTCTCGATCTGCTAAAAATATTTCATCCCAGTTGATTATTTATCATTTTTTCTGAACCAGGTTGAAAGACTCCACCATGCAATAAAGATGACTACTTATTTTTTGTTGGTTCAGTGAGGGAAAACTATAGTTATGAATGTATCATCATTTCTACTTAAAACATTTTGCTAGCTCTCAAAAATAGCTCTGTGTTTTGAAAATAAGCAGGGTATCTTTTGGTGCTCTTAAGCACCTTGTGATCTCCTGTCTCTCATGTACCCTCCCTCTCTGGACACTTTTTAATTTCAACCATTTAAATATGAATACGGTACCAGATCTGGACAGTGAAACTTGGGCTAAAAAAACCTGAGATGTGAAACTCCTTAGGACAGCATGTTTCAACCTGGGGGTCAGGACCCCTGGAGTGGGGGTTGCAAGGGGAATGTCAGAGGGGTTGACAAAGACCATCAGAAAAGACAGTATTTTCTGTTGGTCATAGGGGCTCTGTCAGGCCCGGATCATGGCCTTTTGGCGCCCTAGGCCAAAGGCTCTGCCCCCGCCCTGGCTCTGCCCCACCCCGGCTCTGCCCCACCCCCAGCTCCATCCCTGCCTCCTTGCCGGCGCGAGGAGGAGGAAGAAAAGCTCCACCCCTGGAGCCGATGCTGCGCATGTGCGGCAGTGGCCCCAAGGACGGGGCCTCCCCACGGCTCCTCCCTCCCTCCTAAAGCCACCATGCCGGCCTCAGAAGCAGCTGAAATTGCCCTTTTCAGACGGCATGACGGCTTTAGGAGGGAGGGAGGAGCCGTGGGGTGCCTCCCCGCGGTTCCTCCCTCCTTCCTAAAGCCACCCTGGCCTGAAAAGTGTGATGTTGGCCGCTTCTGAGGCCAGCATGACGGCTCCCCATGGCATCGGCTCCGGGGGTGGGGCTTTCCTTCTTCCTCCTCATGTCGGCGAGGAGGCGAGGGCAGAGTCGGGACGGGGGAGCCGGGCGGGAAAGAGCCTTTGGAGCCGAGGGGAGCAGAGCAAAGGTGGGCGGGGGGCCATGGATGGTGCTTCCGCCGCCAAGCGCATGCATACTTGTTTTGGGAATTTCTTTTGCATTTTTTTTGCATTTTTAAAAACTTGGGGGGGCTGCCGCCCTAGGCCATGGCCTAGGTTGGCCTTGTGGGTAATCCGGGCCTGGGCTCTGTGTGGGTAATGAGGTGTGTGTGTGTAGGGCTCATGAGGTGGAGGGGGGGTTGAATGTCTTGGAGGAGATCATAATGGTTGGGGCCACATTAGTTTCAGCAGCCTTGGTTATGTTGGAAGGGCTGATCTGCCCCTCCTTTCTTCTCCTTTCTTCTTTTGGTTTTTGGCCCAGCCCTATTACATTGGAAAAGTTAGCAGTATGGCCGACCATGTGGCAGCCCAATACACTACTCAGGGTTTTTCTGTGGGATTCCACATTGGTTCGTTAGGGGTAATACATTACTTAAATTATTTTTGTCCATGGAGGAGGCGTATTCTCCATTTCTGTGTTTATTTACATAGCAAACGTTTGGCCCCACAAACTATTTGGAAAAATCTGGTGACCTTAGCATTCACTTCTCAAGTGCAAGGCTACCAAGATCCGACAAATGGGTCTAGTGTTAGAAAAATGTTAGAGAGATGGGCACAAGAAAAGAGGACAGGATAGCCATGTGTCATTGGGATCAGCTACATTGCAGGGTTTGGCCCGAGTGTAGCCAGATATTTGTCATTCCCCTTTCGAAGCTGTTTTATTTCACACAGCAGCCTTAACTGCATTTTGGTCTCATTGTAAAATCATATAGGGATAGGTCAGCCAGTGTGTCTCCTTCTTACAAAGTACCAGTTCTGAAAAATCACATCTAAAGTGCTGTTGAGGCATGGTTTACAATGGGATAAATTTGGCACATATTTGTTTAAGATCAGGGCATTCAACAGCCTTTTGACGCAATATTCGAAAGTTCCCAGGTATGGTTTAGTTTATTAACTCTGTTCAGTTAGTTTTCAGGTCCAGTATGTTGAGGAGACAGGTCCTCATCAGTGGCCACTATTTGGTACTTTGGATAGACAAGCAGGCCCACCAAAGTCATCTGGGGGCTCAATTTAGCCTGAGTGAACAGATTATAATAGAATGGTGTGGAAGGAGGAGTCTTCGTTGGAAAGGCCTACTCCTCTGTTCCATGAGCATAGGTGGGGGCTCCTGGCAGATGATTTGGACCTGCTATAAAGTAAAGCGTTAATATTGCAAGAGCAAAGATATTTTTTTTTATATCAGGCAACTTGGCCCAGGGTTCTCATTGTTTGATCAAACCTGCTGCCATGTTTTAAAAGGATTACAGATTGTAATCCAAAGAAAATGGATTTGGCAGGCTAGAACAGTGTTTTTCAACCTTTTTTGAGCTACGGCACACTTTTTACATTTACAAAATCCTGGAGCACACCACCAACCAAAATGACACAAAATGACACTCTTTAACACAGTAATACATATAGTTAATATGTTTTTTAATGTATTTATACACTCAGTGTGAAACCTGGGCTTGTTTCGATGAACACATCATAGATATCCTGGCAGGAATGGCAGAAAGACACACACGAAGGTCTCGGTCAACAGCTGTCAGTCATGGGAAAACTTCGGCCCTCTGGGTGCTTTGGACTTCAACTCCCACCATTCCTAACAGCCTGAGGCCCTTTCCTGCTTAAGTGGCTGAAGGGGGAAAAAGGAAAAGGGCCTGAGGCTGCTAGGAATGGTGGGAGTTGGAGTCCAAAACACCTGGAAGGTCCAAGTTTGCCCATGCCAGCTTTCAATTCCATCACCACATCTATCTTCAGCCTTTGGCGGTTTGAATATATGTGATTATCTATGTGATCTTCTACCTTGTCGCTATGATTATGGTGCTGCTTCTTTAAATTGTCCGCAAACTAACTGTTATTGTGCGGATCCCGGAACTGACATTGGATAACATCGCGAGGATACACCTTGTTTTTTGCACTCACTTCCATGATTTCATCAAATATCGCGAGTTTTCCATAGAAGAGCGCTCCATGAACTCGCTACTTCCTGGTTCGCAACTCCTCCGCTCTCTGTGGCGACCACGCCAAACTACCTTATGTAAGACTTTTGATTTTCTCCAGCAGAATTGGGTACTTTGAATGTGTTTTTGTTTGTGTGATTATGTATGATTAATTGTGCATTTTGTACTGTGACATAGCGGCACTCCTTTAATAAGTAAGGGTATTGGAGGTTTCAATTTCCCACGGCACACCTGATGATCGCTCACGGCACACTAGTGTGCCCCGGCACACTGGTTGGGAAACACTGGGCTAGAAGGTTACTAGGAAGATGACAAAAGCTATTTTGGAGGTTGGCAATAGTATTATCCCACATCACGGTATTACTTTAGATGGCCAGAACTGTTAAGGGATGACGGGGTTCACCTGACAGAGGAAGGGAACATGCTGTTCCTAGAGATGTAATTAATTTATAGATGTAATTAAAGAAATGCTGTCCGCTCTGGTAGTTAAAAGAGGCTAGATCAACTCCTGCCCCTTTTGTAGAAGATAAAGGGCTTATGATATCCTGGTAGGCATTATGGCACCCACCTTTGTGGGTGAAGGGTGGACTTCCATAACAGTCTTTCTAAGTTCTGTGGCTTAGGGGGCTATACATTGTTACTTCCCTTTGGGGCTGGAATGAAGGTACCTCTAAGTTTTGGGAGGGAGCACCTTCAAGATGGCCTCCCACTTTAAATTGGCCGAGGGCACAGCTAAAGAGTTGGGGTAGCACTCGGGATCTTGGTCGAAGTACACTTGGTCGAAGGACGTTTCCCACCAGATGGTTTATTTATTTACTTTGTTTATATTCCGCTGTTCTCACCCCGAAGGGGACTCAGAGCGAATTACAGTACACATACTTGCAGACAATCCCTGCAGTTCAACATATGACATATAAACATGTGACATTTATCACAGTACAGTACAGTACATACATTTTGACGTATTACACACATATATAGACGAACAGAGGCAAACTTTCTGGCCACCAAGGGGAGCTGACACACTTCTCATTTCTCAGCGTTTTTCCAGCGTCCCTTGTTTTTCTTCCGCATTCCTCAGCGATTCCTGGGTTCTTTTTAAATGACCTCATAAATCAGTCAAAATTTGCCTCCCCACTTTAATGTGGTACCTTTATCTCCTACTTGACAAATGTAACTGTCTTTTGTGCTGCAAAGGTCGACAGCAGGCTACACTTAAGGTCGACAGCATGCTAATGCCATCAAATTTTCATGATCGCCAGATCTCATGGAACAGATCCCAAATTGCTTCAGACTATTTTTTTCTATATAGAAAGGTGGGAGGGGACACCCAAAATTGTTCTCCCCACAGCCAGATGTAGAGTACCTCCATTAATACAAAATAGTGTGAGTGGGAAAGAAAAGCATGGTAATGTTAATATTACTATATCAAAGTTGTTTCATTTATTTAGCAACTTGAAACATGAATTGCTTCCAACAAGGATTGCCATTGCCAGTCATTAATTACACAGGACTGCATCAATTCACAGCAAAATTAATGAAAGCTTCCAGCCCTCTGTTATTTTCTTTAATTTTGTTCGCCTTTTTTTCGTTGAGTGTAATTAGAATATTAATTGAAATAAAGTCCATTACATTTTGATGAAATAAAATTTAAGAATAAGAGTATTTATATTAAGCATGTTTCGGTTGTTAAAAGCAAACTGGTGTGCATTTGTGAGTATGTGTGTGTTTCTTTTAATCCATTTTCAAGCAACAATGTCAGAAAACTCCCAACACAATCAGAATCCTGTTAGGAGGCATATGTGCTAGATGCTGTATTGTGGTTGGAAATGTTAGAAAGTGGTAATAAGTGGCTTAACTAACAAATGTGTTACACATAAATGGATTACGAAGGGGGGAATATTTGGCTTTGTATTTAGTAATACATCCCTAATCTGCAATGCTTTTTAGAAGATTATGCATACAAACACTGAATAATAAACACACTGAATGCTGCAGAGTCCTCTTAAATACTGCTGCTGATGATACAAAAGCAGCATTATCAATGACTCAGTGGGGATAATAAATCTATGGAGTGCTTTGCCTTGCAAGGTGTGTGCATAAGCCTTTTCACAATGGTACAATTCCAATATTATAGCAGTAGGTGCATATATTCTTTAAAAATACCTTTTAGGGAATACAGAGGAGACCAGTAGCAAAACTAAACACTATACAGCTGGCCCTTTGCATCTATGGGGTTGGTTTCTGCAGATTTGATCAAAATGCTTTCTCTAGGAATCTCTGCATCCTCTAGTGTAGTGTTTCCCAACCAGTGTGCCGTGAGCGATCATCAGGTGTGCTGTGGGAAATTGAAACCTCCAATACCCTTTCTTCCCCCTCCTGCCGAACACTTTTTCTTCTCCACTCAGGCTCCTTTCTTCCCAGCCTCGCTCTGCTCGCTTTGCCTCGCTTTGCTCTGGGGCGAGTCTGTGCAGTAGCACCTGCACGGGTCACGTCTTCCTCCATTGTCCCTCCCCTCCTGAACATGCTCACACTGCCTCCTCGGATCAAAATGGCAGCAGAAACGGCAGTGTAGAAGAAAAAGTAAGTGTTCGGCAGGAGGGGGAAGAAAGAGCGCGAAGGGGAAGGGGGAGGAAGAGGTCTCTATCGAAAGCTGGCATGGGCAAACTTGGACCTTCCAGGTGTTTCAGACTCCAACTCCCACCATTCCTAGCAGCCTCAGGCTCTTTTCCTTTTTCTCCCTCATCCATTTAAGCAGGAAAGGGCCTCAGGCTGTTAGGAATGGTGGGAGTTGCAGTCCAAAGCACCCAGAGTGCTGAAGTTTTCCCATGCCTGTTTTAGGGACCTTAAAGTGGTGAGCCTCCTTCCAACATTGTGATTCTCGATAGAAAACAAACAACAACATAACATAACATTGTTTGAGTCCACAGTGCTCTCTGGGTGTAAGTGAACTACAACTTCCAAGGTCAATTCCCAAGCAAACCCTTTCAGTACTTTCTGTTGGTAATGAGAGTTCAATATGCCAAGTTTGGTTCAATTCCATTGTTGCAAGAGTTCAGGATGCTCTTTGATTGTGTGTTAACTATAATTCCCAGAAACTGTAACTCCCAAATGTCAAGGTCTATCTTCCCCAAACTCCATCTGTGTTCACATTTGGGCATATTAAGTATTCATGCCAAGTTTGGTCCTGATCCAACATTGTTTCAGTCCACAATGCTCTCTGGATGTAGGTGAACTACAACTCCAAAACTCAAGGTCAATGCCCACCAAACTCTTATAGTATTTTCTCTTGGTTATGGGAGTTCTGTATGGGAAGTTTGTGTCTTTCTGCCATTCCTGCCAGGATATCTATGTTGTGTTCATCGAAACAGGCCCAGGTTTCACACTGAGTGTATAAATACATTTTAAAACATATTAACTCTATGTATGACTGTGTTAGAGTGTCATTTTGTGTCATTTTGGTTGGTGGTGTGCCCCAGGATTTTGTAAATGTAAAAAATGTGCCGTGGCTCAAAAAAGTTTGAAAATCACTGCTCTAGTGTGATTCCATGGTCAACTTCATCTGGAAGTTTTGTGGTCAACTTCCTGCAGAAGTTTTATATAGAGTAAGCCACATTGGTTTTAATTAATGGTGTTAATATTTGTATATACATTTTAAAATATGTTGTGAGCCATCTTGGGGCCACTCTGGAGAAAGGCGGCATAGAAATCTTTAATGAGAGGGTTTCAGATGCACCGCCAAGGGCCATCAAAAAAACATATATTTCTGATGGTCTTAGGACCCCCTTTGGCAGAGAAAGCTGACAATCTCTCAGCCTGTCCTTCTCTTTCTTTTTGGTAACAGACAGTGAATCCTCTCACTAAAAGTCCCCCTATGATTGGCCGGTCTCACAGAAAAGGGGAGGGCTGTTTCTGACACTCCAAGCAGAGAAGGGAGAGCAAGTGTGCTCGGCGCATGGCAGTGTGGTGCACATGTGCGGGTAAGGGAGAGTGTGTGAGGCTGAAGGGGGGCTTGCATCAGCAAATCCCTTTAAAGCATAGGGGTTCTGTTGGAAGTTTGGCCCAATCCTATCGTTGGTGGGGTTCAGATTGCTCTTTGATTGTAAGTGAACTATAAATCCCAGCAACTACAACTCCCAAATGTCAAGGTCTACTTTCTGCAAACTCCACCGGTGTTCACAGTTAGGCATATTGAGTATTCATGCCAAGTTTGGTCCAGATCCATCATTGTTTGAGTCCAGTGCTCTCTAGATGTAGGTGAACTACAACTCCAAAATTCAGTATTTTCTGATGGTCATGAGAGTTCTGTGTGCCAAGTTTGGTTCAATTCCATTGTTAGTAAAGTTCACAATGCTCTTTGATTGTAGGCAAACTATAAATTCCAAGAATACAACTCGCAAATGGCCCAGTGAATGAAAATACATCCAGCATATCATATTTACATTACAATTCATAACAGTAGCAAAATGACAGTTATGAAGTTGCAATGAAAATAATTTATGGTTTGGGGGGAGGGGTCACTACAACATGAGGAACCATATTAAAGAGTCTCAGGAAAGTTGAGAAATACAGTACTGCCTTAGAGATTACTGGAGAGATGATTCCACAAATAAAAATGTATCTACACATACACCAAAGCAAACTCCAGTGGATACCAAGGACACATTGTATTTTAATTATACTCGATTTCTTCCAAATGCATGTATTTTCATTCACTGGACCAAATTTGCCACCCAAAACAGATTTGAATACCGGTGGGTTTGGGGGGATTGATTTTGTCATTTGCGAGTTGTAGTTACTCAATATGCCCAAATGTGAAGACTGGTGGAGTTTGGGGAAAATAGACTTAACATTTCGAAGTTATAGTTGCTGGGATTTATAGTTCACCTACAATCAAAGAGCATTCTGATTTCCACCAAATGAACCAAACTTGGCACACAGAACTCCCATGACCAACAGAAAATGCTGGAAGGATTTGGTGGGCATTGACCTTGATTTTTTGGGTTGTAGTTCGGCTACGTCCAGAGAGTACTGTGGACTCAAATAATGACAGATCTGAATTAATCTTGGCACAAATACTCAGTATGCCCAAACATGAACACTAGTGGTGTTTGGGGAAAATTAGACCTTGACATTTAGAAGTTGTAGTTGCTGGGATTTATAGTTCACCTACAAGCAAAGAGCAATCTGAACCTCACCAACGATGGAATTGGGCCAAACTTCCCATACAGAACCCCCATGGCCAACAGAAAATACTGTGTTTTCTGATGGTCTTTGGTGACTCCTCTGACACCCCCTCATGCCGCCCCCTAGGGCAGTGTTTCCCAACCTTTTTTGAGCCGTGGCACACTTTTAACATTAAAAAAATCCGGGGACACACCACCAACCAAAATGACACAAAATGACACTCTAACACAGTGAAGAATGGTGGGGGATGGTGGCCTGCTGGGAGCAGCTGCTGGAAGTGCCAAAGCCGGGGGAGGGGGAGGAGCCATGCCGCGCCATGCACCGCCCCCTCCCCCCGGCTTCAGCTCGCCTACAGCCTTGATGGGGAAATGCCAAGCCAGCGGTGGCAGAGCCAGCACAATGCTGGCTTGTCACTGTCCCCTCAAGGCTGGAGACACTGTGGGAGAGCTGAAGCCGGGGGAGGGGCAGAGCCAAGCCATGCCATGCCCCGCCCCCTCCCCCAGCTTCCTCCTCCGCGTGGCTTCAACGAGCGAGGGGCGAGAGTCATGGTGGGAGTCATGGCGGATTGGAGGCTGGCTAGGGAAACGGCCGAAGGAGGCGGCGCCCCAGCCCCTTCTTCTTTTTCTTCGCCGCTGCCCTGCCCTTCCTCCTCCTCCCCCAATCAGTAGGAGTTCGGCAGGAGGGGAAGGAAGGGGGGCAGAGAGCTTTTCTCGCGGCACAGCAGGAGGTCCGTCACGGCACACTACTGTGCCACGGCACAGTGGTTGGGAAACACTGCCCTACGGGTTCTAACCCCCCAAGTTGAGAAACACTGGCCTAACCCTACAGCAATGGGCAACCCTGTTCTCCCCGCTCCCCTTCTGAATTAATACAATATTTTTGTGCTTTTTTAATCTTTTGTAGCAATGGAAATAAGCTGGGAACAATGAAAGGAAAAATTAGAAAATTGGGCATTTTAAAAGCAGCTGAAAATGAGGGACATCAGAGGGTTAATCAGGCCTGTTCTCACCAAACTGGCACAGCTGGTAGGTGTGCCAGATTTTGTGAGAAAACTTTGGCCATCCCAACAGAGAATTGACAAACCGAGGAGATAGTGTAATAGCTGAACCAAAGCTCCTAAACTATATCATCGGCCATTAATAGAATACAAATGGCATGCTCTGCATTGTTTTATAACCCCATGGCTTTTCCCGAAATCTCAGTCCAGTGCAGGCTAAGTACATGGCTGGAGACTTATAAAACCGAGGTTGTTATACCAACATTGTTTCCCTTTTTTATTATGTCCTGCCCCAGGGCAGAAGTTAGGAAGGAGTAAGTGACCTTTTAAGATGCTCTGCAGTCTAACGTAACATGATTCAGTGTCATCTTAATTAGTTTCTAATGCATTATTTTTCCTCCTTCCCTAATTGGGGCAGGTTAATCATGGAAACCTGGCTGATGAATGTGCTCTAGTAGGCATCACTTTGATGCTTGTCTAGTTGATAAGTGGACAGGAAAGCTATAATTAGCCCCCAGATCCTATCTGCTGATTTGGACTGGGGGGAAGATGAGGCACCTGGATCTCCCTGAAGTCATCAGCTTACCTTTATAGAAAGGTAATTGGCTTTATTTTGAAGTGGGTTCCAAACCTCTGTGGCAATAAGGAAAGAAAATTAAGGGGCTTGCAAGGGTTCATTATATTCTTTTCCCGCTGCTATTATTATTTGCTTGATCTTGAAATGCCGTACGGAATAACAAAACAAACCATGAGGAGGTTCTTCACTTCCTACTTATTTTCTATTTTCCTCTTCAGTTAACGAGCTTGAGACCAAGGCTGTGTTGATGTCAAGGTCCCACCCAATAAGTAGAGAATGTGGTACCATTCAGGGGAGACTTTTAAAGAATGTGTGTAGTAGAGGTGGATATCTCCAATTTAAATACTTTGAAATCCATTATTAATTTGTATTTGATTATTTTGACCTTATATCGACCCTCGGCATCCGACCCGGAAGTGAAGTTTCAAAACCGAACCTGGGATCGCCATTTTTTGTAAAGGTCGCGTTATTAGTTCATTTTTTCCCCTCCTCAGTTCTCAACTCGCGAGAGGAGAGCAGCCCAGCTGAGCTTTCCTCCTGTTCCCCAGGCTCGATTCTCCCTCACAAGCTTTGGCACCAAGAACTAAACCGCTACAAGCCATCCACTCTTCCCTCCCCCCCCACCCGCTCAGATGCATACCGGGTTAAATATAACCTGGGATGCTTCTGAGAGGGAGAGAGGAAGAATGGCTGACTTGCTCTCCATTCTTCCCTCCCTGCCCCCCCCCCCCCAGCTGAGAAGCATTGCACATTAAATTTCATCTGTGATACTTCTGATCTCGGAGGGAGGGAGGGAAGAGTGGAATGCTTGCTCTCCATTCTTCCCTGCCAGTTGGCATAACAAATAATAACGAAATCAAACTTCCCACACAGAACTCCCATAACCAAGAGAAAATACTATAAGAGTTTGGTAAGCATTGACCTTGAGTTTTGGAGTTGTAGTTCACCTATATCCAGAGAGCTCTGTGGAAGGGAGGGAGGAAGACGTGGGGCGAGTCTGCGCAGTAGCGCCTGCATGGGTCACGTCTTCCTCCCTCTCCGCTCCTGCAGAAGCGGCAGCATGAGCAAAGCGAGGCAAAGCAAGCAGAGAGAGGCTGGGAAGAAGGGAGAAGAAAAAGTGTTCGGCAGGAGGGGAAAGAAAGGGTATTGGAGGTTCCAATTTCCCACAGCACACCTGATGATCACTCACGGCACACTAGTGTGCCACAGCACACTGGTTGGGAAACACTGATTCAAGGAACTGAATAAAATGTTCTCTCTTGGAATTGATAGGTCCTTCAGAGTGATCTATGAGTGCTTTTATAGGTCCTTCAGTGAACGTCTGTGGTCAACATCCGGCAGAAGTAGACCATAGGGCAATACTGGAGGATCTAGAGCAGTGGTTCTAGACCAACTCCCAGAAACCCCAGCCAGGGCGGTTAGGAATTCTGGGAGTTACTGGGGACCCACAGGTTGAGAACCACTGATCTAGAGATTCTTAGAGAGGTGTTCTCTCAACTTTTAAAAAAAATCCCATATTTATTTTATTTGTGGGTTTTTCACTTTTGTGTGGTGCAGCACCCCTAATCATAGAAAATGTGGAGGGCTGACAATACTTTTATTTTTATTATTATCTCAAGATGATTTAATATCAGTTCCAGTGGTGCACATTTTCATGGGATAGGTAATGGAAATACTGTATTTTAGGTATACATTTTACTGTGTGCCGCTTTAGGTCTCCTGTTGAGTAAATACCTGATAAAAAATAAGATAAGCATTTTTTTCTCATAATTCATCCCACCACAGTACTTCATTTCTGTAGCACAGTGATTTTCAATCTGTGGCCCCCAGATGTTTTGGCCTTCAACTCCCAGAAATCCCAAAAGCTGGTTGGGCTTTCTGTGAATTGTAGGCCAAGACACCTCGGGAGCCACACTACTACTGTAGCAAATACAGAAATTGACTCAAGCAAGAAGGCCATGGCTGCCCTGGGTTTGTGAGGCCCAAACAGGACTCTTTTTAACAGCACTTCTTCAATGTCTCCTATTCATAGGGTCATCATAAATTGAAGTTGATTTTACGGCAATTTAAAACACCAGATTTTGACCTCAAAATCTCACATTCTATTTCTCCTCTTGTACGTTACTTAAAAAATAAAAATAAAACATCTAGCCTTGTGAAAGGAGCTTGTAATTCAACCGTGCTTTTTTTGTTCCTTTTCCTTTCTTTTCTTTTCTTGATCTCTCCTTTTCTTGAGCACTGTATATTTCAGTGCTGTCCAACTTCTGCCGACCCAAGGGCCGGACCTCTGGTGAGTGATCACCTGGGGGGCCGAGTGGCCACGCCCCCTGGCCACGCCCCCAGTCACATGGCTCCGCCCCTCTCCCAAAGCATTACAATAGCCTTGGAAACGGGCGATTTCGCCCCCTTCCGAGGCTGTTGTGACGCTTTGGGAGAGGAGGAGGAGCCACAGGGGAAACCCCTTCGCGGCTCCGCCCCTCGCCCAACGCATCACACCAGCTGCTGTGACACTTTGGGGGGAGGGCGAAGCTGCGGGTGCCAGGGGGAAAGGAGGGAGGCAGGACAGGGTCCTGGCAGGGAGGAGGCAGCAAATCGCTGCCCCTTCCCTTCCAGGAGCCTTCAGTCCCTCCTTTCCTGGCAACGGCGCCCCAAATGGAACGCCGTTGCCAGGGGAAAAGGAGGGGAGGCAGGACAGGGTCCTGGCAGGGAGGAGGCAGCGAATCGCTGCCCTTCCCTTCCAGGAGCCTTCAGTCCTCCTTTCCTCCTGGCAGCGGCGTCCCAAATGGAACGCCGTTGCCAGGGGAAAGGAGGGAGGCAGGACAGGGTCCTGGCAGGGAGGAGGCAGCGAATCGCTGCCCCTTCCCTTCCAGGAGCCTTCAGTCCCTCCTTTCCTCCTGGCAACGGCGTCCCAAATGGAACGCCGTTGCCATGGGGAAAGGAGGGAGGCAGGACAGGGTCCTGGCAGGGAGGAGGCAGCGAATCGCTGCCCCTTCCCTTCCAGGAGCCTTCAGTCCCTCCTTTCCTCCTGGCAACGGCGTCCCCAAATGGAACGCCGTTGCCAGGGGGAAAGGAGGGAGGCAGGACAGGGTCCTGGCAGGGAGGAGGCAGTGAATCGCTGCCCCTTCCCTTCCAGGAGCCTTCAGTCCCTCCTTTTCTCCTGGCAACGGCGTCCCAAATGGAACGCCGTTGCCAGGGGAAAGGAGGGAGGCAGGACAGGGTCCTGGCAGGGAGGAGGCAGCGAATCGCTGCCCCTTCCCTTCCAGGAGCCTTCAGTCCCTCCTTTCCTCCTGGCAACGGCGTCCCAAATGGAACGCCGTTGCAGGGGGGAAAGGTCCCAGGGTCCTGGCAGGGAGGAGGCAGCGAATCGCTGCCCCTTCCCTTCCAGGAGCCTTCAGTCCTCCTTTCCTCCTGGCAACGGCGTCCCAAACGGAACGCCGCTGCCAGGGGGGAAAGAGGGAGACCGGACGAGGGAAGAGGAGGAGGGAGAGTTCTCCCTCCTCCTCCTCTTTCCCCGCCCGTGCCCTGCCCCGATCCGGCGCGCGGGAAAGAAAGAGGGCGAAGGAGGAGGCAGCCAGCTGACTGCCTCCTCCTTCGTCCCTCCTCCCCGCGGACTCGCCGTGGCTCCGATCATGAGCCGCGGTGAGAGGAGGGGAAGGAGGAGGAGCTGGCTCCTCCTCCGGCCCCCCCCCCCGGCCACCATTTTTTTTAAAAAAATTGATTTTTTTAAAAAAAAAAAAATAAAAATGGCGGCCGGGGGCATAGCTGGGGCCGGAGCCAACAGGCTGGGGGGCCGTGTACGGCCCCCGGGCCGCCAGTTGGACAGCCCTGGTATATTTGTTTGTACGGGTGTCAAACAACTGAACCACTGCATTCCATGGGGAAGGATTACTGTAGTGCTGGGATTTCTCTTCTTCCCCATATAAAGAGGTTGAATTAAGGCTACCATATAAAGTCTCCTCATGGTTTTATTAATGTGGCTTCATGTCATCCTTCATTCCCACAGTGCTCCTGGAAATGACATTGTGTGGTTTGCAGGACAGCCCAAGAGGATGGTGACCTACCTACCTTCCTCCCCCCTGGTCCACTTTCACAATCCTTTAGCATTTCTCATAACCAGAGTAGTGGCGGGCTTAGGAAAATCACAATAAAATCATCCAATCAACATATACATTAAAGGCAATAGTTCAGTAATCCCCCCACCCCGTCCAATTTTGTCTAAGTGGGACGGTGCAGCAAGCACCACCAGCATGTAAGATTTTGAGTTTGCAAATGTTTGCTTTGTTTAAAATGTCTTTTTGTAGCCTGTACAATTTGTTTGGTTGCATTGATTGGTCCTTGGTTTCTGTTAGGGCTGGTTGATCCAAGAAAAAAATGTTTCAAAACTTCGGATCTAATTATAGCTGTCATTTCAGATTTTATGGACTTCCAAAAAATTTCCGATAAATTTCTGAATTGATTCGGAAGTATTTCCGAAATTCGGGAGTCTTCGGAAATGGTGTCCACTTTCAAAAATGGGCAAAAAAATCAGCAGAAGGGAGAGTCAGCTGTTAGCCATCAGCCAATGAGCAATCAGCAAGAAAATTCGGAAATGACATCCAAAATTCGAAATTTGGAAGTCCAAAATTTGGAATTTCGGATTTTGGAATTCCTGTTCAGAGGGTTGCTCTCGAAATTGCTAAAAAAGTCAGAAGTATCTGAAAAACTTCAGAAATTCGGGCATATCCGAAATTGTAGAACAGCCCTAGTTTCTGTCTATCATCATTAGTAGAACCCAGTTGAGTTTGTTCCATCCCTTTCCCCAGGGATCAGGAAGCAACCTACTTTCACATTCAGTATACCACCAGGACTCATCCTGGGAGGACGTGGTAGAAGGTTTGCCAGATCAGGCCTTCCAAACCAGTTTGATATCCTTGGGACTCATACAGCATATTGGAAGGTTGAGTGACGCTGAGGAGTCCCAAGCGCTTTCAACCAGTCATTTTGGCATCCAGAGGAAGACTCCGTGCCTTCAGTATAGGCCATTTGACTGGGGCTTTGAGTGTCCATACCTCAAGACCATTGAGGAAGAAAAGACTTGGAGAGCCATCTGGCTAAAGCTTCCTGGACTAAAACTGCAGAGTGACTGAACAGTAAGATCTTTCCTACATTATTTGGGGAAATTAAACAAAGAATCTGTGTGAGTTAACTTATGTTGTGGACAATAAAGCCTTGAGTTAACTAGAGAGTCCAGTTTGGTTCTTGGGAGCCCCAAGCTTTTAAAGGAAGGCAAGAAGCAACCCCCCGGTATAGAGGGACCACATCCTTGCCTTTTACTGGGTATTCACAACCCGGGTGTGAGGGCACACTAAGTTAGATCACTCTGTCTATACATAATGGGAGTTTTAGTCTATTCCTGATTATGAAAGCCTGGTTGGTTTAAGGCAGTGGTTCTCAACCTGTGGGTCCCCAGGTCAGTTTGCCAGCTGTTAAGATTTCTGGGAGTTGAAAACCAAAACATCTGGGGACCCACAAGTTGAGAACCACTGGTTTAAGGCTTTTTCAACCTGTGGGTCTCCAGGTGTATTGGCCTACAACTCTCAGAAATCCCAGCCAGTTTACCAGCTGTTAGGATTTCTGGGAGTTGAAAGCCAAAACATCTGGGGATCCACAGGTTGAGAACCAGTGATGTAAGTTGACAGAATACACTGAATGGTTAATGGGGGCTGCTGTGTCTGACCATTGAGTCCGGGGGACTTAAGCAGGAAGATGTAGTCTAGTTCTACTCATGGACAATGATGGAACTCAGCTTTGTAACTGGTGGTTTTTCACAGTGTTATCCTCCGTGAATGCAACCATTCACTTTTAAAATTAGTGGCCATCACTAGCTCTTGTGACAGCAAATTCCATGGCTATTAGCTATGGTCACGGTGACATAGTAGTTCTGCAACTGACCCTGAGTTCCAGCATAATGAGAAAAAAATACACTATCTTTATTTTCTCTGTTTTAAATAACCCCAAACACAATAACCTTTCTTCTTAGAGAATTTGCGCCAGTCTCTTTGGTCATTTGTTTTGACTTTTTCCAAAATAACTCGAAATAAAGGTGTTCTGTTTTGTTTTACAGGATTGGGGAAACATTTGACACTGCTAGGTAATGAGCAACCTTAAAAGTGTAGTCTATTCAGAAGCAAATTATATGTCTCCTTGCATTACACGTGTGCTCCTATTATTGATTTGTAGTTCACAAGCTGGAATTTGGCCATGAAGCTTCTTAGGTGCCCTTGAGCCAATTTACCTTCCCTCAGCTCTCTCTCTCTCCGTAAAACGGGAATAATTAGGTTGACCTACCTAGCAGGGATAATGTGAGTGGAAACAAGGTAATGGTGGTAAATCTCATCTCAAAGATAGAGCTGTAAAAATGGAAACTACTACTCAAGGACTGTGCGATCTGGCATGGAATATACTCCGGCACATTTGCTTTCTTTTAAAATCGTAATAAAAAGAGCGAGCAATAATGTTTCACAGCCTTTGCCCCCTTCTGCTTCTGTGTTTATCTGGCCCTTTACAATTTGGCTCTAGATGATGGGAGGAGAGGATGTAACATCTGTAAATGCACCTGATGCAGTTTCCTTTCCTACTGTGCAAATTGATTTTTGTATGTGCGAATTTCTCTCCAAATTGATGTACCAGAGCTCTTCTCTGAAATTGGGGGGTTTAAAGAGCTGCTGAGCACAGTGGTGGAATGCGAAATCACATGGAGGGAGACAGAACACATCTCTCCTCCCAGTTTATTGGGTTGTGCTAGATTGGGAGTGACTTTATAAATCTCCGTGTGCAGGGAATCTACATTAAAGTTTAAATGTCCTTTGACACCACTGGGAAAAATAAGATAGGGGAAAATATATTGATTTGAGGGGTGGGAGAATGAGAGGGTAAGTTTCAGGTGGCATAAAATCTATCCAGGCTTTAGTAAAAATGAAGTTTACCCCATATTGTACTCTGCCCAACAACACTTACTTATTCCTTTATGAACACCCAGAGGCAAACTAATCAACCTGCAGTAATTGTACGAAAGAAGGTGCCCAAGAATATTGTCTTCTGGAATTCTCTCTCTCTCAGCATTACTTTGCGAATGAAGATTCTTAGGAAGGCCTCATCCCACGCTTTCTACAAGCACATTGATGACTAAAAAGGCCAATCTGAGATAGGCAAGTTCGGTTGCAGAAAGCACAGCAGAAAGTCTCCTTGGCTGATGTTGTTTCCAAGTTGCGGTTTTTTCTGCGTTGTCGTTTCTCTTCAAGACCCGTTCAGCGTGTCTTCTCGAAAGAGGACGCAGCATTGTGGATGGTGCGTCTCCATGCCTCCTGATGTGAGGCCAGGGTGGACCATTGTTGGTGATCAATCTGGCCGAGCCTGAGATGTTGTTTCAGGGAGTCCTTATATCTCTTTTTGTAATTAGAGTGGAGTTAAATCTACATAAAATACCTACCAAAATATGCCTGTTTTTCCTCAAAAGTCTGCTTTCAACAAAGCTATTTGTTTAAATATTTTACATAGCTTTGATATTATTTCCTACTGGTGACTGAACTGATCCTGTTATTATTTGTTCTCCAATTCATGTGTCCAGTATTATAAATTAGTAGAGTTAGTGTGGTACAAAGGCGATGATGAACTCAGACTCTGGAAAACAGAATTAATATCCCCGTTTACCAGTGGAAACCTCCCAGGTGACCTTGTATGTATCACACTCTCTCAGGGTGCTTCTACATTGCATAAAATGCAACTTAAACCTGTTCTGAGCTGCATTGTGACCACATGTGGCTGCCAAAAGCTGCTTCAGTGGCGGAACACCATCCACACAGCCCAACTGTGCCAATGACAGTTTGGCATGGTCAGAATATCTCTCTCTCTCTCTCTCTCTCTCTCTCTCTCTCTCTCTCTCTCTCTCTCTCTCTCCTCTCTGCACCCTGTTTTCCCCATGCCATGGAAAAGCCTCCTTACCATTGCAGGAGGCTGTTTTTTCCTAGATCTCTGTCACTGAGGACATGATGGAGCTTTAGAGCAGGAAACACTCCTCCTATCCTGCAAAGCTCTGTCACATACAGAGTGATGCGATATAGGAAGTCTCCTGCAATGGTGAGGAAACCTTTTAATTGTTTTTTTTTCTTTTGGGGGGGGGGGGTAAGAAGGCATTGCCATCCCACATTCCCAGGCTGCCTGAGCCTTAGGAGTGCAGGGTGGTTGTGGGGACACCATCTGGAATCACACGTGGCGATTCCAGGTGTCAGTCTCCACTGCCACAACACCCACAAAGGGCCAGATCTTTCTGGAAAATCTGGATGTTTGCAAGTGCTTTTTAAACTTGGGGTCAAGATGGATTAAAAGGTTTACGCCATGGAAACACACATTATACAGGGTGCATCATTTGGATACCCCAGGCTAATATATTTCCCACACTGTACTTTGTGGCAGTGTAACTAGGGCCTCAGCCTCAAAGGAAGATGTGGGAAATCTCTCTCTGACCTAATTCTACCAAGAGCAGGGGGGGCTTGAGGGGCTTCACCCCCCCCCCAATTCTCAGGGTGGTCCACGAGAAGGCCTTACTGGTACATTATTTAAATTGTTGTGTTTATTCATATCATGATCTGATCACCGTGCTCAATATATCCCATATGCACGGGGGTATTGGGATAATGATACAAAAGGTTTGCTAGGGTAGACCCACTCTCACTCAGACTCAGCCCCCCCCCCAATCAAACTCAGCCCCCAGAATCAAAATCCTGGCTACGGCCCTGACCAAGAGAATCCTGTGATAAAGGAACAGAAGTCAACAATTGCTAAAGACACCCAACAAACAACAACAAATATAAATTCACAGGCATAACATCAATTATCCATTCAGAGGAAAGTTTCCATTCTTTACAATAATTTTTTCCCCCACTTAGGCCAAAATATGTGAATGAATTCCATCTTCGGTAATTGATGTCCCTAACAGTGTCCTTTGTTCTGTGGATTGCAACATCATATGTAACTTACACCTCTATTTTCCCTGACTTACTGTAACCTTTGTCATCACTGGCTGATGTATGGTTTCAGATGCAAGGTTTACTATTTATTGGCAAAGGATTACAAAATAGTTAAAATGAAACTCATTTGTTTTGGAAATGGGTCTTTAGCATCTCTTCCAAGAAATTGGGTTTTACAACAGCTAACAGCTGAGATTGTGCAACTACAAAGACAAAAGTTAGGCTAGTTATATAAAGTCATTTAGCAATAAAACATAGCTTAAAATGAAGAATCATAAATTGTGTGGCATCAAATTCAGGGCCTCTTAAATATTCCAAAATCAATTTAAGAAATGCTAGTAATTCCTGTGATACATTCACCATCAGTTGGAAAGGACTTGAAGACACCCAACAGCAGCAATCCTTGGAAAGCCTAAACTTAATCATGGCTGAAACACTTAGTCTTCTTATTCCTATTCTTATCCTATTCTGGATAGTGAGGCAACAGTGAACTTGGTAGTTTATAATGCCAGCCTTCTCAGTGGCCTAAATACAAGGGCACCTTTGAAATACTTTAGTTTTATAAAATGCACTTTCATTTTTGAAGCAGGGCCAAAGTTGAGGAATTTGCCATTTTTCCGCTATTCCTTCAGCTCAGTGCACCAGACATTGTTCCGAGCTGCTTCTGCCCTTGCATAAAATATTCATAAACTAGATTCTGCAAAAATGTTGCTAGCAATCACTAATTAAGTCCTCTCTTCTTTCTCTTATGGGAAAAATATATTTTAGTAAAAAAATATACTTGGCTGTCTTTTTAAGAAACTTAGAGTTTCAAAATCAGCCCAGTTTGGGATACAAAGCTGAAGCATTCCCTCTATATGTCAATATTATACTTGACTGTTAGAAATTCTTCTCTTCTCGGCATTACTTCGCGAATGCAGATTCTTAGGAAGGACTCACTAGAAGCAACTTACAGTTTTTCAAATCACTTCTAACACGATTTTTAAAATGTCAAAGAAGAAGACAGCTGCATTGCAGTACTAATATTTCTCAGCCAAGGACAAACTGGTACCATACAAGCTCAGATCCAAGAAGACTTGCCAGGTCTTCTAAAGATACTTCTGGATACTTTCCTTCGTATGCTTGATATTGTATAACAGTTTGGATTTGGGACTTAGCTTCCATCTCATAGCAAAAAGAGAATCAAAAGAAGATCTGTTTCCACCTTTGTATGACTAGGTGTTGTTTCTCGCTCCCCTCCTAATTTTCCTGTTGTGCCAGAGAAATGGACCATAGTCCATGTTTGTATCATTCTGGCTCCATTACAACCTTTGTTTCAATTTATTATTTATTTTAATTATTATTTTAAATTATTTATTTGGACTTGTATACCGCCACTCCCCGAGGGCTTGGAGCGGCTTACAAACATATAAAAGCATCACAGGAGTAAAAACAACATATTAAACTAGACCAATAAAGATTTTCTAGCTTAGCATCAAAAGCTAGCCAGAAAAGGTGGGTCTTGCAGGCCTTGTGGAAAAAGAGTAGATCATGCAAGGCCCGCACATCACTTGGAGGGGTGTTCCAGATTGATGGCACTACTACAGAAAAGGTTCTGTGCCGGGTCGATGTGAGGCGAATTGCTTTAAAAGTTGGCACTTCCAGGAGATTCATTTGTTTGGATTGAAGTGATCTCTGGGGTTGGTAGGGGAAAAGACGGTCCCTCAGATACAACGGCCCCAGACCATGCAAGGTCTTGAAAGTTAACACCATCACCTTGAAGGTGATCCGGTGCTCAACCGGAAGCCAATGGAGTTGCCAGAGGATGGGTGTTATGTGACATTTCACTGGGGTCCCAGTGAGAATTCGGGCAGTGGCATTCTGGACGAGCTTTAGTTTCCGGATCACTGACAAGAGCAGGCCACTGTAAAGGGCGTTACAGTAGTGCAGTCTCGAGATGACCGTGGCTTGGAGCATTGTGGCCAGGTTGTCTCTGGATAAGTAGGGGGCTAGACGCCTAGCTTGGCGCAGATGGAAAAAGGCGGTTTTGCTGACAGTGGAGACCTGGGCTTCCATCGACAGCAACGGATCTAAGATGACCCCAAGACTCTTTACTGAGGGTGTCGGGCATAATGCCTCGCCATCCAAGCTAGGCAGTTGGACCTCCCCACCCACCGGGCGGCCCAGCCACAGTATCTCCATCTTTGCTGGATTCACTCACAAGCTACTGGCCCACAGCCAACCAGTAACAGTTTCAAGGCACTGTTGGAAACAAGAGGGTACGGAGTCTGGTCGGCCTTCCATTTTCATCAACGTACTGATAACATTCCAGCCCAAAGCTTCAGACCAGACCAGCAATTGCAGGGGATCAATATTTTTTTAAAAAATCCTGATTCCTTCTTGCTGTCATTACTCTCATATTCATTAGTGTTGAATCAGAGCATCTAGTTTGCTCAGCTTTTCCCCACTTTTTTGTCATAATCAAAGAAATTGCAGTGCATTATTAATGTTGCTCATTGTGGTTAATCACAGAGACAGATTAGGATTTCCCTTGTAGTACCTGTCAGCCTTAACATGAAAGACCTCTTTGCCTGGAGCTTGAATGGAACCACTAGAAGTACCGTAACTAATTAATGTCATTTTAGACCTAATGAAATGCATTATCTCCAGGTTTGCATCGGGAGCAACGTTGAAGCTGTTATGCTTGATGGCACAGGGTGGTATCTTTAATTGCTTTGAATTGTTTTAGAATTCAAACAGATTATGGAAGCTCGCCCACCCAGTTTCTTAATGGGGTTCTTTCCCCCACCCCAAGTCTGTGGGCATTTCAAACCACAAGAAATACAAATGAGATTTCTATGACACATTTGGTATCCTTTATATTCTAGGTTTTGAGAATTGGTTTGACATGCTTCCTCAGTTCTATACTTCTGCCTATTAAGCCTTAAAAAACCCTTCATTAAATATACCATCCTTCCACATTTATGGTTTTGAATTTGTGAATTTGATTATTCATGGATTCATCGCTAGGCCAGTGGTTCTCAACCTGTGAGTTCCCAGGTGTTTTGGCCTACAACTCCCAGAAATCCAAACCACTTTACTAGCTGTTACAATTTCTGGAGGTTGAAGGCCAAAACATCTGGGAACCCACAGGTTGAGGACTACTGCTCTAGATCTTCCAATGTAACTGTGGTCAACGTTCTCCAGTCTTGCTGGGTAATGTTAAGATTTTTGAGAGAGAACTCCTTAGTTGGTGTTTTTTTTTCATATGCCTAATCCCCATGAATGTGGAGAGCTGGTTTTATATCCGTGGTTCCCAAACTTTCCAGAATTTTTTTTACTCCGCGCCCCCCTAGAAATTAATTAATTATTAATAATAGTAATAGTGTTGGAAGGGACCTCTAAAGACCATCTAGTCCAATGCCCTTCTATCTTCATGCAGCAGAAGCACAATTAAAGCATCCCTGAGAGATGACCACCCAGTCTCAATAATAGTCTCAATAATAGTAGTAGTAGTAACAACAACAACGATGATGAAGAAGGTTGCAAGAGACTCCAAGGGTCATCTAGTCCCTTCTGTTTTTCCCTCCCCCCCTTGCAGCGCGTGAGCTTTCCTCAGTGGCAGCTGCGGTGACAGAGGAGGAAGGAGCCCCAGCGGCAGGCTTTTCCGCAGCCTTACTCTCCTTCTCCCTTGTCCCATGCATGGCCGCAGGGGCGGGGGCAGCGGTGGGAGGAGGCAGAAAAGCCGCACATGGGACAAGGGGGAAGGGAAAGGCGCGCTCCTCTCCCCTTGCTCTCTCGCCCCCCCCCTACACACGTCTTCCCTGGTGGCACCGGTGGTAAAGGCATGCACGGGGCATAATAGGAGGGAAAGGCTTATTTCTCTTCTCCCTCACGCGCCTTTCCTACCTCCATCGCTGAGGAAGGCTCATGTGGGGGGGGGCGAGAGAGCAACGGGAGAGCAGTGTGCCTTTCCCTCCCCCCTCACCTCATGCACAGCTTTTCTGCCTCCTCCTGCCACTGCCCCCACGGCCATGCATGGTGCAAGGGAGAAGGAGATGAATGCCACGGAAAAGCCTGCCGCTGGGGCTCCCTCCTCCTCTGCCACCGCTGTCACTAAGGAAGGCTTTCCTTTCCTTCCCCCTCCCTCATTCTGTGTGAAGTTTCCTCAGCAGAGGAGGAAGCTGTGGCCATGGGGCTTGTCCATGGGGCTCCACACCGGCCCCTTGGATCGCTCCCCCCCCCCCCCGGGGACGGTAGCGCCCACTTTGGGAATGATGGCTTTATATGAACCAGTGAAAGTTTTAAGATCTGAATGGGTTTTCTTTTGGTTTCACCACTTTTGCACATGTAGTGAGGACTTGGGAGAGAGCCTTCTCAATAGTAATTTTTTAGGTGGTGGACTCAATTCTGGTTGACATCCTCCCTGTTCTCTTTCTATTGGAGCTTGGGTTTTCATTATGGAGCAATTGTGTGAATAAAGGGTGATATGCTGTATTTCTTAATTATTCATTAAAACAATAAGTCCATCCACACTGTCTAGTTATGGCATTATTAATGCACTTCAACTCCCATGGTTTTGTCCTGTGGCATACTTGGATTAGCAATTTAGGGGAGGACAATTCAAAAATTTTAGTTGTTACACTCCAGTGGCTCACAAAACTACAAACTCCTGGATTCCACACAATGGAACCATGGCAGTTAAAGTAGAAGAATAGCACTATGATCATGTGGTGTGAGTAGTAGACCTTTGGTTTCAATATATTCTAAGTGTTTCAAACTGTTTTAAACTCATGTTTTCAATTATATAGTTATTGAAATCTTTTCAGTTATGGTAAAGCACCGTGAATCCTATTTTGAAAAAAAAAGTCAGGCTATATGTTCAATAGATAGCTAGATAGCTAGATAGATGAAATAGTAAAAAAAATAAATATCCTGGAGTCATCAGAGTTGAGTTAACATCCTAGTGATATATTTGCTAACCAAGAGAATGACTCTAAAGTGCCTGATATAGGTTGCTTGTTGAAGCCAAGAATGGCAGTGACCTTCTGACCTCTGAGGAATGAAATACAAGTGTAACATTAGGTCAACTCAGGCATGGGTAAATGCTTCCATACCAAGTGGTATAGACATCTCCAGGGAGGAAATAACGTGGAGAAAATGCTGTCGGACCTGACCGTATGTGTCAGTCTATCGCTATTTGGTACAGGAGGGAAAAAAACCTCCTCATGCTTTGACAAATAATGTGTTTGAAACAGTATCATTTCTACCTTTTTGGAATAATTTTTCTTTCATTTTAGAAAAACACAAGAAATACATAAACAACTATAAACAACTACTATTATAAAAGAGAATGCCCAGAATTTTTAAAAAAACTAACATTAAACACTGACAGCTACTCAATTATTTTCCCCACATCAAAACTACACAAATATTGACTTTCCACTCCAACCCAAAGATCTTTATCTAAAAAGTTCTCTAAAATCAAAGTAAACTACTATTCTTCAGACTTAAAAAATCATTGCCTTTATATCAGCCTTCAAATCCCAAAAGCGTAATCTTTCCTTTCTTCTTTGTCCGAATGATAGGGAGGGTGTTAGTTGTGGTCTTACATGTATTGTTCTCTTTAGGGGAAGCGGCCTATTCCTTTAAGAGATAAACTTTTATTTTTCTGCATAAACCTAGTTTTAGCTATTTATAGGCAGCTGTTTTAAGAGAACATAGGGTTGATATAGAATAGATCTGTATCTTTAGATTTCAAGTGAAGCAATTTTGAAATTGCTTCCAGTTAATTTAACTTATAAAGAAAAGACACTGTTACTATAAGAGAAGGAAAACACCATTAACTAGTGTGTTTAAGTTAGGTGGCTAACTGTGGTCTTTAGTTGTTGATGGTCCTCATTTTGCTGTTTTTACCAAATTAGGAATTTGTCTTATGAGTAGACTCACAAGTTGTACATACAGCCATTCACATTAGCTGAGGTTAGGGGTGCATAGCCCCTATGAAAAGAAAAACCCATGAATGAAAAAAAATGTATTTTTCAACTTGAGAGAATAACTCTACAGCAGGGATCGGGAACCTTTTTGACTCAGAGAGCCATAAAAGCAAAAAATGTATTTCAGTGAGAGCCATATTTATATATATATGTGTGTGTGTGTGTGTGTGTGTATATATGTGTGTGTGTATATATATATATATATATATATAGAGAGAGAGAGAGAGAGAGAGAGAGAGAGAGAGAGAGACTGAATTCAACTAAATGTGAGTATATACGTACATACTATGAGAAAAGGATTTCCCCGGTAGAATGACGGATTTCTAGGCCTTCCAACATAACTCCATGGTCAACCTACATTGGAAGCTGAACATAGAATAGCATTGGGGGAACTAGACGTTCTTAGAGAAAACATTTTAATCAAATCTGTGAATAATCAAATGTGTAAAAATCAAAATCACAAATGTGGGGGGACAAATTTATCTTGTTGTGTACTTTCAAGATATTTCTAACTCATGGCGACCTACCATAAGATTTGCTTGGTTCCTGGGGAGGTTGCCTTTTCCTTCATCTAGGCTCAGAGCATAACTTTACCAATGGACTGAGTGTGGATTTGAACCCTAGTCTCTAGCCCAACACTCAAGCCATTACACTATGTTGGTTTTCCAAGAACTGTATTCCAAACACTCAATTAAGAATAGTAAAATGGTGAAGCAAATAATGAAACAAACCAGAACTACACAATTATGCTGGAGCTTGGCATTAATTTTGTAAGTATGTTCAGCTTCCTAGAAACTGTTCTTAATCAAATCTGCCAGTGTTTCCCCCTTTATTTTACTTTTTCACCTTCCACGCCTTCCGCTTTTCTCAGTAACTCTTAAAGCCCACGTGAAACTCCATTTTGTTCAGCTGGGTTTCTGTTTAAATTCACCCTTTTGGCATAGACCCTGATTAAAATTTAGTGAATGGGAAAACATGGGTGTGAAGATTAATTCTTATTCCTGGTGTAGTTTTGTGCCAAGAGCATAATTCATAATTACTCGGCTCTGGCCAACTTAATTATTCAAAGTGTCAAAAATTAGCTTAAGTACCTCTCATAAAAGTGTTAGTTTGACAGGGCAGTGGTTGTAGTTTTACACCACTGGGAGCTTAAGTATTCAAGGGAGCCAGTGTTTAATTTTAAAGGTGTTTGGCTGTTGTTAGAAAGCTTTTTGCAAACAGATTATCTCCCACCTACTGTTTAATGACTGATTCCTACCTGAGTAAAATGTGTCTGCCTCCAGACATACATTGGGATTCAATGAGGGAAGGACAGGCATGGAAACATTCCATTCATCTGCCTCGTGTCCTCAAACCATGCGGAGTGACCCTCTGCTGTGCACTGGTTTTAAGCCATGATGGAATATTTTCAAAGAAAAGAGACAGGTGTAACTACTTTGCTTGGTGAATGTTAATGTATTTTAAAAGCAGTTTTGGATCACTATAATCAAGATAAGCTTTCCACACTGCTGCCAATATGCTTCCAATCAGAATTTATGGTATGGATGGTAACAATCGAGTCCAGACTTTAGATGCATCTACAGTGAAGAATTAATGCAGTTTGACACCACATTAACCACCATGTGTCAATGCTATGGAATCATAAGGGTTGCAGCTTTATAAAATCTTTAGTTATCGGCCCTCCATCCTCAGCACCAGCTGGGTGTCATCAGCGTACTGGTGACACTCCAGCCCAAAGCTACACACCAACTGGGCCAGGGGATGCATGTAGATGTTAAATAATAGAGGGGAGAGGATTGCTCCTTGGGGGACCCCACAATTTAATGGGAGTCTCCCAGAGACACCCCCCCTCGCCACCCGCTGTCCCCGGTCCCGAAGATAGAAGGAGACCCATTTAAGGGCCGTCCCCCTTACCCCTGAAGTGGTTAAGCGGTGGATCAACAATGTGTGGTCTACAGTATCAAAAGCTGCCATGAGGTCTAATAGCACGAGCAGCGCTGATCCTCCCTGGTCCAATTGGCAGTGCAGCCAGACTGTGATGGAGACCAGCACAGTCTCCGTCCCATGCCCCGAATGGAAGCCTGACTGGGAGGGGTCTAAGCCAGCTGTGTCATCTAAGAACTGCTGCAGCTGTCCCACTACTGCCCTCTCAATTACCTTGCCCAGAAATGACAAATTCAAAACCAGGTGGTAACTGGAGGGAGCCGAACGATCTAAGTTCGGCTTCTTCAGTAGCAGGCTCACCATTGCCTCTTTCAATCCCTCTGGGAAAACTCCTTGCTCAAGGGAGCAGTTGACTATGTTCCGCAGAGGACCTCGTAACCTCTCCCAGCAAGATCTAATTAGCCAGGAGGGGCACGGGTCGAGGGAGCAGGTAGTAGGTCTAGATGCAGCTATGATCTTATCAACAGCCTCTACGTCCAGCAGGTGGAAACGATCGAAGGTGGGCCCCTCGAGTGGTGGCGGAGTCTCGAGTTCCTTTACTGTATCAACTGTGGCCGGGAGGTCCTGGCAAAGCAACGAGATCTTGTCTGTGAAATAGCTCTGAAAAGCCTCAGCAGAGGGGGTCGAATCATTTCCGTTTGGGACGGTTGGGACTGTCGTTAGGGACCGAATGATCTTGAACAATTGTGCTGGGCGTGAACAATTGTGCCTGAGCCTACTGGAAAGGGCAAGATTCCCCTCTTCTCCCATGTTAATTAAGTAAAAACTCAATTTGAGCCAAGGACAAAGTGGGAAACTGGGAGGAAATGACAGAAACTGGAACATTTTTAAAGTAGCTGGGGAAAAAGGATGACAGAGGATAAATTGGAACAGTTGGAGGATATGTCATCATATGACTTAAGCATTGTTAAAATGGATGGAAAAGGTGCTTTTTAAATTGATGTTCAATTTTTGAAATAGTGTGCTTGGCCAGATTAAAGTCCTCTATTGAAGAATAATTTGTAATATCGGGCGCTGAACTGTGGTTCTTCCTTTGCTCTCAAAAATGTCTGCATTGCTTGAGTTTTGATCTTTGGCAAAAGACCCACAATAAGCCCATGATGAGCAGGCAGCATGACAAATGGGAAACAAATTGTGCTTGCAATTGTGTGTTTATGTACTTGGTTAGAGAATGCAATCTCATTTAGATGCCTTTTATTACAAACGTTAAAAAAATAAGAACAAAATCATAACTTATATGGTTACTCAGTGCAAGAAATACTCAGCCATTCAGCACATTTAATGATTCGGAAGACATATAAGATTTCCACTAATACAGGGGAATAAAAAATCACTAAATCCTACTTGGAGTCTGTTTCAATGAGGTAAATTTAGAATGCACTCTAGAAGTCCAGTCCAGACAAGAAGACGACATGGAAAAACCAAAAAAACAGATTTGATTTCGCTACTGTTTTGGAAAGGTAGTTCCTTTTACTTTTTATTTCTTTTCCTCTCTTCACATCGAAGGTTCATGTCAGGGTAGCATACCAAGGACTTTGTCTTACCGAGCCACTATCTTAAAGAAGTTGCATAATACTAGATAGTGAAAACCAATATGAGCACCTTTGTTATCACACCTCTCTTTATTTCTACGGTTGTGTTGATTTGCCAATCTATGTCCCACAATCATACTTCCATATACCCATGTAACCCTGCCATGCCACAATTATGCTGTTCCATTTTTTTAAAAAAAAAAAAAAGAGCAATATTGAATTTCCAGCAATAGTTAACAAAAAGAAGCAAGTATCATAGTAAAATATTAAACAACAAAAAACCAATCAGCTTACGAATATTGAGAGTGAAAGGGAAGAACAGAAGAGGAGGAGAATACCGTCACAGAAGTGGAGATGACCAAATAAGGCAGATTATTGAAATCTCACAGGATTGCTAACTATTGACAGGTTTCACCAATCAATAGGAAGGGAAGGTGGATTGCAGTAACTGGCAGTGGGATGTTCATGGCATCTCCCTATAGGGACTGCCACCAAAGTTGCGAGTCTACTGTCAATGCTTGTTTGCTTGCCTCGTGCAATAAAGCCCCCATGCAATAAAGCCCTCCATAGTCATCAGAATGTAGTAATTGTCTTATTTACCATTTGGTTTGGTTTTTGCATAGTGACTTTTTAAAAAATTCTACTAGTAGGAACTCTGTGTGTAATAAGAACAATTTGACAATGCAATCAATTTCCTAGATAAGTTTATTTATTTATTTGGATTTGTAGACCGCCACTCCCAATGGCTCGGAGCGGTTTACAACATAGCTCGATGAAAGCAAGCAATAAGTAAAACGTCACAATAAAACATAAAGCAATAGAACAGCAGATAAAACACAATTGAGTCACAAGCTTTCGAAGGCCTGTCTGTACAAGTCGGTCTTGCAGGCTCTGCGGAAAGAAACTAAATTTTGCAGAGCCCACGTTTCTGGTGGTAACATATTCCACAGTACAGGGGCAATGATTGAGAATGCCCTGCGCCTTGTCGAAGTCAGGTGAAAGCCCTCACACTAGGGATGTCGAGGAGGTTCTGATCCTCAGAACAAAGTGATCTTGGAGGGTTATATGGAATCAGGTGATCCCAAAGGTACACTGGCCCCAGATCATGTAAGGCCTTGAAAGTAAGAACTAACACCTTGAAAGTGATCCGGCATTTGATCGGCAGCCAGTGCAGGTTCGGCAGTACAGGTGTTATGCAGCAACTCGCAGGCTCCCCCGTGAGCAGCCGGGCTGCAGCATTCTGCATTAGCTTCAGTTTTCGGATTACAGACAAGCGTAGGCCAATGTAAAGAGCATTATAGTAGTCAAGTCTTGAGATGACCGTGGCTTGGATTACCATGGCTAGGTTGTTCCGTGAGAGATAGGGAGCCAGACGCTTTGCCTGTCGCGGGTGAAAAAATGTGATTCTGCTAACATTGGAGATTTGGGTCTCCATTGTTAGCAGAGGGTCCAGATGGACACCCAGGCTTTTTACTGATGATGACGGGCATGTGCCTCGCCATCCAGGGTCGGCAGTTGGATTTTCCTATCGCCTGGACAGCCCAGCCAGAGGATCTTTGTCTTTGCCAGTGTTGATGGGGTCTCTTTTATTGACTTTCTTCAAAAAGAGGCTAGACAGCTATCTCCTTGGAATGCTGTAATCTGAGCTTTTCAAACTTTGTGTAGTGTGTTGGCTGCAACGTATAAGTGTGTCATGCAAACATAACTAGAAATGACAAAAATATTGGAAATATAAAGTATTGTCTTACAAATAATGTTTTATATATGAAAGGTTTTCATGCAATATGTTACAATTTATGCATGTGTTTGTCTCTCTTAAGGGGTTGATTTAACCTCCAGTTGGCTAGTAAAACTGAATTACTATGTCACAAAATGATGCATGCCTATAATGTGTGTCACCAACATGAAATGTTTGGAAAGTTCTGCTGTAGTTGAGCAGGGGACTGGCCTCAATGGGCTAGCTCTATGTTTCTATGATGTACAGACGAGATGGACGCTAGTTTGAGAGTATAAAATTTTATATGCTCCCTTGAGTGATATGTCAATCGGATTTCCCTTTCACTCACTTTCCTCTCATAATGTAAATCGTCATAAAAATTATTTTCTTAATATGACATGACCCCCATTTCTACAGGTGTTGTGTTCCAAGACACAGACATGGATGCCTGAAATGATAGATAATCGTGAATCCTATATTTTGAGTATGCTTAGTACAGATCCTAAAGAGACACATAAGCACTTTCCATGTAGGGAGTAGTATTTTTAGCATAGGATATATATATAATGGCAGTAATCAAATCCATGGATATGGGGAACATACTGTGCGTTCTTCTTCATTTAACTGGAAGGTGGGAATACCTTGTTTCTTTTTAGTTTTGAACACTGTTGAATATTTTTGAGCCTTTATATTCATTTTTAGGCTAGTTTGCCCTTTTTACTGTAGTGATTTAGAGGGATTGGTTGGGAGTGCTCACTTTGTGGTATGAATTGTTTCATTCTATTGGCTTGGATGTCCCCCATCCTCACTTTCTGTAAGAATTTTATCTGGCACAGGAGAAGCTTCAGAAACATTATTAAACTCTATATTTTATTATTACTAGGCTAAGTGCTGAAAGAATTTTTATCTAAAACACCATATTACTTTATTGTTTCCAGGCTGAGAAGTGGTGCTTTCTGCCTTTTCTGGGATTTTACATGTTGAAGCTCATCTGTGTGATTTACATTCATTCTTTCAAAAGCCAATTGTTTGAGGCAAAAGTAATAATACTATAATGATTTTTAACCTTCTATAGGAGAGATGAGAGTTTTGCTTTCTCCCATATTTTGTGTGCGTGTGTGTGCACGCGCATGCGTGCGCTAAATATAAGGACTTGGCTGTTCTCTTTGACTCTATGTGCGTAAATGTAGCCTATTTATGTAGTTACAGCTATTTTCATCTCCTATTATCCCACCTTTCCATCTTTCTCATTGGCAACAGTTCATTGATTTTTTTTTGGGGGGGGGGGGGGTCAGCATAACAAATTTGTCCAAAATATGATTGAATACCTAAAAAATTGATCCCAATCTTTTACATAAAACACCCAAAATTTTAGGTCCATATATTAGGTTTTTTTCTCACACTGGTATTTTATTTTCTGAATATTTTATTTTGCATTATGGCAACCCACAAGATACCTTCAGACAAGAACAAGAAATTTCAACTATTTTCTTTCCATGGGTGAGATGAAGAGAAAGTGTCCATTGCTTCAATAATTTTTCACAGTTTGGGACTTTTTGCCACCCCCCTAATTCCTATTTTTAGAAAACCAATATTTTTGCAGTGTCTTTTCCTAAAGGAGTCTATTTTCTGCACACACACACACACCCCACAACCCCCCCTCTCTATATATATACACACATAATGCTTTTATGCATATGATGGGGGAGAGGGAAAAGTCCCCAAATGTGAAAAATCTTGTGATGGGTGACAATTCCCTTTTTCCAACAAGGTGTGTTGATTTTTCAAGCACCCATTCTCATGGAGGACAAGACAATTTACAAGTACAGCTTATATCCCCACTGTAGACAAATACAATCTGAAAAATCACAAGTTCATCACTAGTGATTATTATTATTTATTTATTTCAATTATTTATAACCTGCCCTTCTCTACCCCCGAAGGTGGACTCAGGGTGGCTAACAAAAGTCAACGATTCGATGCCACATATACAATCAATAAAACAACAATTTCATCATAAAAATACATTAAAATAGATTAAAAACCAATTAAATACAAATACAAAATACAAATACAATACAAATAGTTCAGAAGTGATTAGTGATTCAGGGACAACAATTGCACGAGGAACATGCTACTAAATATGAATGGTTTCTCTGTGCTCTGCTCAATTCCTATTAGATTAGGAAGAGGGTAACATATGACTTGTGGGCTAAATGCACGCTTACGAAACAACAATAGGGGACAGTTGCTGTGTAGTTAAACGCTCCTACTAACAGGGTGTAGCAAATATCAATACTCTAAATACAAGTTCAATTCATGTTCTGTATTGAGTTCAATAATCAAATATCAGAGTCACCACATATCATAACATAATCCCACACTATCATACCAGTGCCGAAATGAAGTCCTGGTAATGTTAATTCCCACAAGTAGCGACTGTCCCGGTATTCCTACAGAGTCACAAAAAGTTCATTCAAAATTATCGTTGTTTACCAGTCAAGTCCCAATCAGGTTAGGTCATTCACATCTGACCGTTCCTTGTGTGTAGGAATACTTAGGTTAGGCACTGGTAAGTATAATCAATCAAAGGTGAAACCCTCCGTGATCCGTACTCCATCCGCTGTGAGCCGTCCAAACTTTAATATTTGTAATCCACAAGAAGGTATGTATTTGTAAATCCATAAACCAGTTAAATTCACGCTTACCAGCCATTAAGTAGCACCCTACGGTATTTATACATCCCTAAGTGTCTTTACTATAGAAATAGTTCAGGAAAAAGTATATTCTTTCCCAGCAGAAATGGGTTCCTAGTAAGCTTCCAGGATCATACTTCTGCTGGGGAGATCAAGTATCCACTTCCCACATGCAATGTTTTGACAACTAAAATGATAATAGATTTGTTACCACCTGCGATGTCTCTTACCACCAGCAGAAGGATATAGAACCATAGAGTTGGAAGAGACCTCAAGGGCCACCCAGTCTAACCCCCTGTTCATAAAGAAAAACACAGTCAAAGCACACCCAACAGATGGCCATCCAGCCTCTGCTGTGCTCTGGGAGAGGACCAATCCAGTACCCAGCTCCCCAGGCTCATTATGGTTTCACAATTATAACACTATTACTCCACTTTAATTAACATGGTTCCATCCTATTGAATTCTGGAGTTTGGAGTTTATTGAGAACTCTAAATGTGTTATCAGTGCAAAACCCAGAATTTTGTAAGTTAAAGTCCAGTAATAAAATTGTGTAATAGGAATGGGCTCCTGAGAAAAGTATTTCAGAGTCATTCGTAGAGGTCCACCTACTCTAACTCTTTAACATGTACCAAGGCACAATCGTAGCACTTCTGGCAGATGCCAATCTAGCTTCTTTGGAAAACTTTCCACAGAAGACATATTTTACTGGCAAACAGTTCTTACTGTCAGGAAGTTCTTCCTAAAGTTTAAGTGGAATCGCTTTTCTTGTAGTTTGAAGGACTGCATGTCCATGCCTGCATTTTAAGGATTCGGACAAGCTGCAGGTAAAGCTCCTTGTGTTGAGATTGTATTTCACACCAACTGTGTTTCTTGATGTAATTCCTGCAAATCCATTATCCTAGCAGACTCTAAGAAATGATCAGGTGCAAGGCTAGTGTGTGTATGGACCTGTGTGTGGACAAATGGACTGTTCTATCTGCTAGTTGAGACAACATAAACAAAGCAAGCAACACAAAAGCAGGCTTCAATCATGAGGTCATTACTGCAAAAGGAAGAACTGGGAGAATGGCTTAGCTTGGCACTGCAGGTGCGCAGACGTTAGCTCCGAAGAGCTGGCACAGCACTTTCCATGATCCACTTTACCTGCTTCTTATTCTCACCAGGATGATCTGACTGAAAACCAATTAGGGTTGGGGAAAAAAACGATAAAGCCTGCTCCTATATGGAAATACAAAACAATTCACGTGCCAAATAATCAGACACTTCTCTGCGAGGGGAAAGGCAATTTTCTCGTTTCACATTCTTCAGGGACTAAAAGCTCTCAGCATTGCAGATTCTCAAGCACTTGGCTCCTTTTCTTCCATCCTGTCCGATTCCTGTGCCAAACCAAGCTGGTGGATGTTTTAGCAAAAGCACAGCCCCATGAAGCGATGGCACAGGGTTATGATGATGTATTTACTTTGTTGGCAAAGCTGGCTGAGATGGTTTGGTGCTACAAGCAGTCACTTTTTACAATTCAAGGAATGTGTCCCATGGTTGTAGTGTTAAATTCTTACTGAAAATACATCTTTTTGGGTGTGCATATTCTGCAAAAAGAAAAAGGAAAAAAAGAAACTGGTTCTCATTAACTGTTACTATGTTTGAAAAGTAGCATGTTAGCACTACAGTGGTCACTCGGTGGTCACTATGGTTTGGTTCCAGGACACAACATGGATTTTAAAATCTATAGATTCTCAAGTACCATTATATACAGTCCTCTCTGTTGGCGCCCCCTTGTTGTGGGGAAAAGGCTTGCGTACCCTAATGAATGTGCGAGCTATGCTGGTAGTGGCATAATAGCCACCGGTAGGGCCTCCCATGCCAGATGGGTCACAACTGAAGGGTCTGACAAAGAGCGTCAATGGGTAGGATGGGCTCTCTAGCCTTTTGGCAACCATCCTAGGAGAAGGAAAACTCTGATTTCAAACCCGGGCAGATGGTGGTCGTTTAACCCTGTAAGGTCAACCATCTAAGAGAAGGAAATCCAAACCACACCTACGACCTGAGGGCCTCGCTGCCACCGTCCTAAGCTTGCTAGGCCCCAGCAGATGAACCTTTGGTTTAAAGGGTGAGGCCAGTTCTGTCCATGCTGCGCCCCACCAGAAAGGTCCATTGCACAGGCTCGAAGGACACATCCAACCTCTGAATCATCAACACGCTTGTAGAAAGCGTGGGATGAGTCCTTCCTGAATCTTCATTCGCAAAGAAAAACCAAGTGGAAAAAGAAAAAGCTTGTATACAGTAATGCTGTGAAATGATATCCTTATATAAAATCTCAAAATCAAGGTTTGCCATATATTTACTAGGGCTGGGTAGGTTTGTTAGAATCTAACAGAATTTCGTAATGTGTCAGAAAAAAGTTACTTTTTTTATCGTATTTGAAGAATTAAAGTTACCCAGAAGTGGTGTTGCTATACCGAAGATCCGTCCACCATTGTTGGAAAGGGAGTCAGACGTCACTTCTGTCCTTTCTCTGGAGCCTTCCGTCATTGGCTGGTTGCGCTCAGGTGTTTTCCAAGCAGCCACCTGATTTCCTCCAGCCAATGAGCTATTGCGCTTTGGAAGCAGCCAGGGGCCGAGATTTCCTCCTGTTCCCCAGGCTCTCCCTCACAAGCGGAGGGAGAGCCTGGGAAACAGGAGGAAATCTCCTCCAGATCTCAGTCCCTCCTCTTGCTCAGCGCCGATTTCTTCTCTCCCCATCCTCCAGTCCTAACTGGGTTATAGAGATGTGTGTCCACCATTTAAAAAGTCATTTCAGAATTTATCCAAATAAACTTTGAAATTTTAATGGAAATATGCGGAAGTCTATCAGATATGAAACGCCAGCGTGCCCTAGATCTGAAACGAGTTTTGATTTTTTTAAATCAAACAGACCTAATTATTATTTATTTATTTACTATATTTCTATACCGCCCTTCTCAGTCTGAAGGTGACTCGAGGCTCTCTCTCTTTCTCTCTCTCTCTCCCCCCCTATCTCTCTATATATACAGTATATATATACACACACACACACACACACACCCCTGGTGGCACAGTGGGTTAAGCTACAGAGCTGCTAAACTTGTTGCCGAAAAACTGGCAATTTGAATCCAGGGAGCGGTGTAAGCTTCCGCTATTTGCCCCAGCTTCTGCCTACCTAGCAATTCAAAAACATGCAAATGTGAGTAAATCAATAATTACTGCTGCTTTGGGATGGTAACAGCTCTCCATTCAGTCATGTTGGCAAATGACCTTGGAGGTGTCTATGGAGATAGATAGATAGTAGGCATGCTAAAATTGAAACGGAAATCTAATTGATTCGTTAGAAATTCGTAATTAATGGGACTTTTGTTGTTTTTACGGCTCGCTGTCGTGAACCCGGAAGTAGACTTCCTTTTACGGCACTTCGCGGCGCCATTTTTGTATCTGGGCCGTAAAGCATTCGTATGGCTTCGTTGCCCTTTTTAAGCGTGTTTTGTCATTGGCTGAGGAGAAAGGCCCCCGCGTGCCTCTCTGCCTCTCTCTAGCCTGGATCAGGCTAGAGAGAAGCAGAGGTCTTGCGGAGCGCCTCCAGCTAAAATATAAGCCAACCCAGGCTTGGGTCGGCTTATATTTTAGCTGGAAAGGCGCTCCGCACACCTCTCTGCTTCTCTCTAGCCTGGATCCAGGCTAGAGAGAGGCGGAGAGCTGCGGGGCGCCTTTCAGCTAAAATATAAGCCGACCCAGGCTTGGGTCGGCTTATATTTTAGCTGGAAAAGCGCTCCGCGCACCCCTCTGCTTCTCTCTAGCCTGGATCCAGGCTAGAGAGGCGGAGAGGCGCGGGTGCCTTTCCAGCTAAAATATAAGCCGACCCAGGCTTGGGTCGGCTTATATTTTAGCTGAAAGCGCTCCGCGCACCCCTCTGCTTCTCTCTAGCCTGGATCCAGGCTAGAGAGAGCGGAGAGGCGCGCGGGGCGCCTTTCCAGCTAAAATATGCCGACCCAGGCGAGGGGGTGAGCGAGGGGCACCGCGCGGGGGGAAAGAGGGGCGAAGAAGAGAAAAGAAGGGATGGGGAACCAAAGAGCAAAGGAAGGAATGAAAGAAGAGGGTAGAGAAGGAAGAAAGGAGGAAAGGGGAAATAATAAGGGGGGGGGAGAATCAAACTTCACTTTCACAATTGTCCTGAGAGCTAGTAGCTAGTAGCTACTACCTCTTATATTTATGTTATACATTACAGCTCCACTTAATTGCACTGCAGAGGTGAAGGGAATGTTCCCCCTTGATTTTTAACTGTTTCCCTGCTTTTCCTACTTTAGAACCACTTTAGAATTTCGTTAGGACTTAAGTTACTTTTTAGCACTTTCTGGAAAATTTTTTGTAAGTCTTTAATATACTAATCAAAAAAATTCCCCCCCCCCCCCATTTGATTTTAGAATCCCGATTTTAGGATTCTAAACCAACCCTAATAGATAGATAGATAGATAGATCGATCGATCGATCGAGCTGTTAAATCCATGGATGCAGAATCCGTGGATATGGAGGGAATGCTATAATTCATTTTGGTAGTCAATTGGTGGGCCACATTCCTGAGTACAGTCCCTGTTATCTAGAAAAGTACCAGGCAGGAACGATAACAATTTGCAGCAATTTTTGGAAAGTCAATCTAATTCAAATGACATATATGTTGTTGTTTATTCGTTCAGTAGCTTCTGACTCTTTGTGCCCTCCTGTACCAACCCATGCCAGAGCTTCCTGTCAGCTGTCACCTCCCCCAGCTCCTTCAGGGTCGAGCCAGTCACTTTGAGGATAGCATCCATCCATCTTGCCCTTGGTTGGCTCCTCTTCCTTTATCCTTCCATTTTCCCCAGCATCATTGTCTTCTCTAAGCTTTCCTGTCTTCTCATGATGTGGCCAAAGTACTTCATCTTTGACATATATAGCTGTAGACTAAAATGACATATGGTTTCTTGTAATTTAAGACCACTTGGAATCAATTTACTTGTTTTTCAAAATCAAAAATCAAGAGAAGGGATATAATTATTTGCTAATTGAAACTATTGGTAATTTTAGTAAACTCCCTCCCATTGCAAGAAAGTCTTTGAATGCTATGCACAATGCAGTCTTTCAGGCTTAATCTAGTGCAAAATTAGTACATGACTTCCCCCCCCCCCCGACAGAAACAGTTTTTTTTCTGTGCAGGTAATAATGTTTTCTTTAGAAAACATGTGAACTTTGCATAAAATCCCCCCCATTTTGATGTCACGAGCAACTTGAGAAACTGCAAGCCACTTCTGATGTGAGATAATTGGCAGTCTGCAAGGACGCTGCCCAGAGAATGCCCAGATGTTTTTGATGTTTTACCATCCTTGTGGGAGGCTTCTCTCTTGTCCTTGCATGGGGAGCTGGAGCTGACAGAAGGAGTTCAACCCGCTCTCCCTGGATTTGAACTGCTGACCTGTTGGTCAGCAGTTCTGCCGGCACAAGGGTTTAGTCCATTGCACCACTGGGCAGCCCTAAATGATGAAGATTCTTTTCGGCTTACAGTTCTCCTTAACAGTTAAGAAATATATTTTGACCTTTTTTAAAAAACAAAACAAACATTTTTTCCATCCCTAGTAAAAAAAATCTGAGCTCCTTCCCCCCAAAACACAAGTATAATGAAGGCAAATTTGAACAAATGAAACTAATTCATGATTGCTAATTGAACTGAAATATTGATAATATTCTCATGTTATGGTCAAAACTGTTAGCTTTTATTTGGCTTGTATTTTTAAATAGTTCTTTGCGCAGTTTGCCCATCTCTAGTAATTGTTACAAATTAGAGCTGAAATAACCAAAGTTATATCGGGATCAATCCCAATAAGACAGAGGTCCTCCAGGTCAGTCCCTCGTCTGATCAAGGTATTGGGTGGCAACCTGTGCTGGACAGGGTTACACTCCCCCTGAAGTCACAGGTCCGCAGTTTGGGGGTTCTCTTAGATTCAGCGCTGACGCTTAATGCTCAGGTATTGGCGGTGGCAGGGAGAGCCTTCGCACAGTTAACACTCGTGCGCCAACTGCGACCATACCTCGTGAAGTCTGACTTGACCATGGTGGTCCACGCCTTGGTTACCTCTAGATTGGATTACTGCAATGCGCTCTACGTGGGGCTTCCCTTGAAGATGGCCCAGAAACTTCAACTTGTCCAACGCTCGGCTGCCAGAGTAATAACTGGGGCAGGTTACAGGGAGTGGTCGACCCCCCTGTTTAAAGAGCTCCACTGGCTGCCATTTATTTTCTGGGCCCAATTCAAAGTGCAGGTGATTATTACCTATAAAGCCCTAAATGGTTTGGGACCCGTCTACCTTCGTGACCAGCTCTCCTCCCATGAACTAGCCCAAGCCCTTCGCTCCTCAGGGGAGGCCCTCCTTTCACCCTTGCAAGTCTCTCAGACCCGACTTGTGAACACTAGGGAGAAAGCCTTCTCCTCTGTGGCCCCCCGACTTTGGAATTCCTTCCCGGGAGAGATTAAGAATGCCCCCTCACTGGAATCCTTTAAAAAACAACTGAAATCTGGTTTTTCCACCAGGCCTTTGGAGATTAGACTCCGAAGTGCACCCGTTTTCCTGACGAGACCTCTTCCCCCCTATGTGACCCTTTATGTGTTGACACTACTCCTGCTATCTCCTCCGAGTTTTTAAACATTTTATATGTACATGTGGCTCACCCTGTCGTTTCTGTTTACATTCACTTATGTTGTTGTGGTTTTATATGTGTATTTTTATTGTGTTTTTTGCTTTTATTGTGTTTATTGTTTTCTGATGTTTGTGATATTTTCTTGTATTTGTTGTTCGGGCACAGCCCCGAGTCCCCTTCGAGGAGATGGATGCAGGTTAGAAATAAAGTGTTTTTTAAATCATCATCATCGTTATTATTATTATTATTCCATTATCCCCTTTAAAGGATGTCAGGAAAGTACTCCAGCTTTGTAATATTAGGATCTTTTTTTCCTAACAATAAAATACAATGCCCGTTTTATTTTTATTTTTGCAAATGGCCATTTGTTTTAGAGTGTCCTGTTTCTTATAATTGCTTTTTGTATCCACTAAATCTCATGAAAAATGATGTACAGATTACTTCTGTAGTTTGCTATTTTGGGCCGCATCATCTTGTCTCCGGCAGTAATGATTTTGCTTTAAAAAATAAATCATCATAATAAATTCAGAGCAATGTGATCTTGTCATCCTTATTGTTTATTGCACTTCTTTTGCGATTGAGAATTCCATGGAGAAATTTATGTTGGGGAAAACTGCTTATTTTGTGATTTGAGGAATGTACAGTAATTGGCCTCCAGCGAAATTTTATCTTTTTTTAAAATATCATAAACAAATGATTTGTAGATTGGGTTGTTGTAGGTTTTTCAGGCTGTATGGCCATGTTCCAGAAGCATTCTTTCCTGACGTTTCATCCGCATCTATGGCAGACATCCTCAGAGGTTGTGAGGTCTGTTGGAAACTTTAGGTTTATATATCCAGGTGGCCTGTGGATTCAGGATGAGCTGATGACTGGGGGAAGCACAGGGTCTGGATGGGGAGCTAGGAGCTTGGCATGGGATGAAATGTGCTTTGGGCCCAGCTTAGATTCTGATGATTCCCAGGAGCCCGAGAATGTAAACATGGACGAATCCGAGTGGGAAAGTGCCAGGGAGGAAAGTTCTCAGGAAGATAGCGACACAGCTGCCGAGAGGCAAGGTCGCTCCTTCGATAGGAGACGAGACATCGAGTCTAGCAGGAGGGCTTGGTCGAGGGTCCTAGACCGACCGAGGTCCGTGAGCAGAGATACCATTGAATGACATGGTCTGTTGGAAACTTGGAAAATGAGGTTTATATATCTGTGGCATGTCCAGAACTGTTGTCTGTTGGAGCTAGGTGTGAATGTTTCAGTTGGCCACCTTGATTACCATTGAATGGCCTAGCAGTTTCAGGGTGTGACTTCTTACTGCCTGGGGGAATCCTTTGCTGATAATTGATTAGCTGTTCCTGATTGTTTCTTGTCTGTAGTTCCCCTGTTTTTGAGTGTTGTTCTTTATTTACTGTTCTGATTTTAGAGGTTTTTTAAAATACTGGTAGCCAGATTTTGTTCATTTTCATGGTTTCTTCCTTTCTGTTGAAATTGTCCACATGCTTGTGGATTTCAATGTCTTCTCTGTGCAATCTGACATGGTAGTTGTTAAGAGTGGTCCAGCATTTCCGTGTTCTCAAATTTGAAGATTTGTAAATTGTTCATTACCCCATTGAAGCCATACAGGAAAAATCCTTTGACATGTCAAAAACAGAGCTGTTTTCATTCAACTAGGAATATATATATATATATATATATATATATATATATATATATATATTCAATTGGCTTATTGTAACTGTAATAGGAAGAGTCAGACCTTTTACTTAATCATGTTAGTTTTTATATTTCTCTCTATTTTCTTTCTATCCATTTCTCCATTTGTCCCTTTTTGTAGCATATGTGCTTAGTTTTTTTATGTAGTACTCGCTTATATTTGCATTACATTGATATTGTTGCTGTGTGGCGTCATTTTAGACTTACGGCAAACCAGCCACGTCGTTTTCTTGACAAGAATTGTTCAGAGGGATTTTGCCTTTGTCTTACTTTTGAGGCTGAAAGAGTGTAACTTGCCCAAAGACACACAGTACATGTCTTTTGCCCGGGGGGGGGGGGGGGATTCAAACCCTGTTCTCCAGAGTCTTTGAAACTCATATTTACTTTTTGCAGCATCCTAGGATGCTGCCAGAATGGAGCCCGCTGGAGCCCATCACGTTACCTATATGATAAAGTCTTGAGTCACCTTTGAGTTCGGGAAAGGCGGGGTAGAAATATCATAAATAAATAAAAATGTTCTCCCATACAGAGCAAAGGAAGTAGACATTAGCTTAAATAGTTTTTGGTTACATGTCCCCTTACTGGCTACACAATAGCTGATTAATGAGATCCACTAGTATACAGGTGTGAACTACAAGCTTCTAACTGAATCTGTACATCTTGACATGTCAAGACAACATCTTAAGTATTTACTAGTCTCCTTGGGAGATCCTACCCCCAGGATGAAGGTGCCCTTTTTCCATTGTATCATCTGCAATTTTTATAAAATCTATTATGCACAAATCTTTCTTTTGAGCATTTGTGCACACACAAAATGCAGTACAGTAAGTGCATGAGCACAAAGATGCCAACAACCTTTCATTTCGTCATTGCAAAACTGCATTTATTCTATATCCCAGTATTTCATAGTTCAAAGAAATGGGCAAGATTACTTGCAAAGGGGTGGTGGATAATGCTTCATTTCCTTATTTATTGCATATTTATTGCCTCTCCATTGGCACCCCCTTGTCGTGGGGGAGAGGCTTGCGTACCTTAATGAAGTTGTGAGCTATGTTGGCAGTGGTATAATAGCCACCGGTAGGGCCTCCCATGCCAGACAGGTCACAACCAAAGGGTCTGACAAAGAGCGTCAACATCCAGGATGGGCTCTCTAGCCTTTTGGCAACCATCCTAGGAGAAGGAAAACTCTAATTTCAAATCCGGGCAGATGGTGCTCGTCTAACCCTGTAAGGTCAACCATCTAAGAGAAGGAAACTCAAATCAAACCTACAACCTGAGGACCTGGCTGCCACCATCCAAGCTTGCTAGGCCCTGGCAGACGAACCTTTGGTTTGAAGGGTGAGGACAGTTCTGTGCACACTGCGCTCCACCAGAAAAATCCATTGCACAGGCTTGAAGGACACATCCAACCTCCGAAAAAGCATCAGCACACTTGTAGAAAGCGTGGGATGAGTCCTTCCTAAGTATCTTCATTCACAAAGTAATGCCAGAGAGAGAGAGAGAGAGAGAGAGAGAGAGAGAGAGAGCATATGAGGATGAATCAAAGTTAAATCCCTAATGTCATCAACCAGAAGAGTCAAGAGAGGCAGGGAATATGAGAAAAGCAGTGTGAAGAAGGCAGTGTTAGGGGGTTATTTCAGCAATAATCTTGACCCCTCACCTTCAATTCAATCTCTTTCTGTACTGAAGTATTTGCTCTCTCTAATGGCTGCCCCTTGTTCAAAAATTCAAAACCTTGAGAATGCTTTGGTGAGCAAAGGTGCCTTTGTTGGATTACTGTCACAAATATTGATAAGCCCTCTGTATTTGGAAAGACATGGAGAGGAAGGATCAAATTCTACTCTTCTCCTTATTGGCATATTGTGATCTAAAGAACCAGAGTCTGTTAGTACTATTACAACATGTATCTGATGATGATAGGAGCTAACATGTAATTTGAATATTACTTCTGGGACCCAATATTCCCAACCCCCATCTACTCCCAACTAATTGCCTTACTCGATTTACAAACACCTTTTGCCACCGCTGAATTGAAGCTAATTTTAGCTAATCGGTTGCCTTAGCAGTACTCCAAATTATATCATCAGGTGCCTGAATTAGTGCCAGGTTCTTAAATTCCATGAACAAAGGTACATACAACTTCTCTTTGTTTTATTCTCCCATTTCCCTAAACCAACCTTATTCTCCTGGATCAATGAGACTGTAGTAGCACAGCTTTCTGTTCTAGGAAATACAAGTAGTTAGCTCCAAGCACCAGCTGGTCGAAATCCTGTCTCCATTTGCTTGAAGAACACATATACATGACATGCTTTATTGTGAGTTTGACTGCTGGTGTGTTTCACATTGGATGTGGTGACAAATAACATGATTAGTGTTCAGAAATCCCAGGTAAATTCTATTACATTGTCAAGTAGTAAGACCTCCTGTACAAACAACCTCAAACCCCTTGACAGTTCAAATAGACCCCCCTGAAGAAAGTAGATGAAATGTGTGGCATTTTCAGAGAGCTGATCATTCATGGTTGTGGGTTGAACACTAGTCACTGGTGCCCCAGAGGGAAATGCCAGTCTTTCTCAAAGTCACCGAAATAATATCCAAAAGGTGACTAGTAACTGGCAGGGAGATGATTATTTGTAGCATATTGTCACATATTGCCACAACATTCTTTATTCTCCATTCCTTGACAAAGGGAAATCTATTTGTTGTTTTGTTGTCATTTGCCTTTAGTCAGCTTTGACTTATGGTGACCTTATGAAGGAGAGTTCTCTGAGAACCCCAATATTAAATGCCTTCCTGAGGTCTTGCAAATTCAGGTGCATGGCTTCCTTGGTTGGCTCAATCCATCGATACCAGGGGTCCTCAAACTTTTTAAACAGAGGGCCAGGTCACACTCCATCAAACTGTTCGAGGACCGGATTATAATTTGGAAAAAAAAACATGAATGAATTTCTGTGCACAGTGCACATATCTTATTTGTAGTGCAAAAACACTTAAAGTACAATAATTAAAATGAAGAATTTTGTTTAACAAATATGGGCCTGATTTTGGCTGATGAGATAGGATTGTTGTTGTTGTGTGCTTTCAAGTCATTTCAGACTTAGGTTGACCCTGAGCGAGGGCAAGGTAATTTATTATTATTATTATTTAAAACTTGTGTACCCCAACCTTCTCACCTCTATTGAGGGTTTCAGACTGGCATAACAGCAAAAATTCCATGCTATACAATTTAAAAACAACTACAACAACATATTAAAATACATTAAAACCCAGCATAAAACCACATCGCCATTAGAACAATTCCACTCAATCTGTAAACGTGGTCATACATTCAGACAATAGCCAATCTCAGCCTATTCTGGGAAGGCTTGGTTCCACATCCAGGTCTTCACCAGCCTCCTAAAGGACAACAGAGAGGGGGCAGATCTAGCATCACTTGGGAGAGAGTTCCACAGCTGAGGGGCTACCACAGAGAAGGCCCTGTCTCATCCTTACCAGCCGCGCTTGCGAAGCCGGCGGGACCGAGAGCAGGGCTTCTCCGGAGGATCTCAATGTTCTTGATGGTTCGTAGGGGAGAATCCATTCGGACAGGTAAACTGGACCAGTACCATATAGGGTTTTGTAGGTTAAAACCAGCACTTTGAATTGTGTCCAGAAGCTAATTGGCAGCCAGTGGAGCTGGCGCAGCAAAGGAGTTGAATGCTCCCTGTACCCCGCTCCTGTTAGTAACCTGGCTGCCGAATGTTGGACTAATTGCAACTTCCGAGCAGTCTTTAGAGCCAACCCCACGTATAGAGCATTGCAGTAGTTTATTCGGGATGTAACCAGAGCGTGGACCACTAGATATGGCCCTCCAAATGACCTTGGAGGGCCATATCTGGCCCCTGGGCCTTAGTTTGAGGGCCCCTGATCTATATTATGATCTCTCTACGGCCTTCCATTTTGCCAAGCATTGAGTCACACTGTATATGCCTACAATCCCACAGCCTCTATTTAGTTATTTCAGCTTCTAATGAGAGTTCACACTTGATTTTCTCTATGATCCATTCATTTGCCTTTGCTCTCCAACCAGTGAAAAAATGAGACAACACAACTGTGTGGGTTAAACTATGGACTAGTTTTATTATATGTTACCAATTAATCTCTGTATGAACTACTAACCAATTTAAGGGCATGAACTTGAACTTGGTGTGTAATAAAAACCGAGGCAGTGGCCATCAGAGACCAACTCTCCCTCAAACAAGGGTGAGAGACCACGGTCCCCAGATGCAACCCAAAAGTTTCCAAGATGACCCATCTGGGAAACGGGTACATAATTCCATCCCAATTCCAGAGGATATTGAGGCCACAATTCTTCCCACTCATGACCACTCCTGTTAACCCACATCTCGATTTGTTTAGTAACGTATGAGAGTTCCCATTCTTGGCCTACAAAAGGGGTGCCTTAGGTGCACACCAATAAGTAACCTATCCCCGTTTTTCTCATAATGTGGTAAAGGGTGGGGAGTGTGCTTATGCTGGCCCCACCCACAATAAATCCCAGCTGGAGCTATTTTCTCTCTCTTCAATGGATGCGAGCAAAGCTCTTCCCTACCCTCATGCTGAGAGTGGGAAAGGAATTTTAGTTGTTCACTGTACCAATGGAACTCCTACCATCACTATATTACAAATGGGTTGATTTTCTTCATGTCAGTTTTCTTTGCTACCCAGCTATCACAGCTATATGTGCAATTTGACCTTGGAATGGCCTTAGACCTTGAACTCTGGATGGTGTGTTTTCAATTTTGAATGTATTTTAACCATGTCTATTATGTCGTAATTTTAAACTATTTTTAGGTGAATTTGTTGTTTTGAGGCACTGTGTATGTGCCATTGTAATTCACCTTGAGTCCCCCTGCTGGGGAGGAGAAAGGTGTGGTATAAATATGGCAAATAAATACAAATATATGCAAATAATAAATTAAAAAACTGAATCAAATTAAAACAAAACAAAACAAACCGAAATGGGAATATACTGTATTGGCCAGAAAATGTATATCCTTGCTTGCAATATAGGCCTAGCTAGCAAGTTGCAACTATACTTCCTGCTTATTCTAGAAACAGGGATGAAGAATTCAGGACCACCCTCTATTGCCAAAATGTGCCTTCAGAGCCTTCAAGTCCTATTCTCTGGAAAAACTGCTTTTGTTAGTTGTTTTTTTCTTGGCAGAGTATTGTGTTTGTCTCTGTTGATGGTCCGTTGCATATAGATATTCACAGGTGGTTTTTTTCCCCCCAAACTGGGAAAGAAAGGAATTGAAGGTGAGCACTCATGGCTAATCATTTCTTTTCCCTTGGTTTTTCATTTCCTTCCTCTCTCACTATAGAGTACTATGCTCTATTCCAGCAGAATACAAATGAGGCTCTCGTTATATTTCAAGCTTAGTGATGCTGAGGCATATTATTAAAGTCAGAATCCCAGCTAATATCATTACTTATGGATGTAACCTTCTGGTTTTGACTCTGCCTCTTGGCCCCTCTATTGTGCTCATTGAATGAAGAGGGGTCTCACTTGGGGATGCTTGAGGAATTTGATCTTTATGAACTGACCTGATTCATACCTCCCAGATTAATGTGCATATTGAAACTTGGTGACATCGCAGTACTTTCTCAATGTGTAAATGAAAATGTACAATACTTAATTCTAGAGAAAGTGCATTTAATCCTATTATTGAAATAAGTATTCATATAGAAAAATAGGTAGGTAGACAGACAGATAGATAGATATAAACAGATTGTTTGCTGGGATGTTGAGAAAATGCTTTTTCGCTGAAGTTTGTCTGTTCCAGGAAGCTAAGTAGGGCCCGCTTTGATTTATTTCTTAATGCAGTGGTTCTTAACCTGTGCGCCATAAACCACCAGTGTGCTACGAGGACAAACATCCGATCCAGCAGCCTCCTTCATCTTTATTTTATTTTTTCATCTCCTTTTGTACCACTTTCCACTCCTTCATTGTCGCTGACCAGCCCTGACTCCTTGGATAGACCACATCAGCTCTAGATTATTAAATACAGTTTTCTGTGGGTGAGCAGATGGCAGCTACTAGGTGGAATATGTTGTGTATCAGAAACTAGAGCTGATGTGGTCTATCCAATGCAATTTTCTGAATCAGCAGCCCACATAACTAAACCAAATCTAAAGTTGACCCTTTTGATACTAATGTTGGAGAGTGGTCCCTGGTCAAGTGGTCCCTAAAAAAAATGTTGGGAACCACTTCCTTAATGGGAGACTGCCAATAAATACCGGGTGCGGTAGGCTATTTTTCAAAAGAAGAAAATGGTGAAAACATCCCTGAGTTCCCCTTGCCTAAGAAAACCTTATGAAATTCATAGGATGACCATAAATCAGCAGGCAACTTGGCAGCACACATAATCACACACACACACATATGCAATACTCTTGAGATCATTTTGCTTTTCACAATATGAGACCAAAATTGTGTTCACTCATACACTGTGACCCTCCCTTGAAGATGTCAGTGCACAAGGAAGGATTTGTATATCAGACCTATCTCTTGATCATGCCAGACTAGGAATTGTTTATTTGTCTTTTAAAATATTTCCATTTCAACCTCTATCATAAGACTTCATGCCAATGTATAATTTTAAACAGTTAAAAGCAATTTAACGCAGTCTAAAACGCTGGACTACAACTCTGGAGATCAAGGTTTGACTCTTTGATCAGCCTTGGAAACCTACTGGGTAACTTTAAGCAAGTCACGCTCTTTCAATGTCAAGGGAAGGTAAAAGCAATCTCCCTGTAAACAAATTCAGTCATGAGACCTCGTTGATAGCATTGCCTTAGGTTCTCTGTAAGTCTAAAACAACTTGGAAGGCAACAGCAACAATAAAATGTAAATGTTCAAAGATTCTGCATACAAAAACTAAGCCTATACAAAAATGGGCCAATACAGAAAATAGCCATTCACTTTCCCTAAACCTCAGAGGAAGGCAAAGGCAACCCCCTGTGAACAAATTTTGACAAGAAAAACACATGATTGATTCACTTTAGGCTTACCATAGGCCAGAAACAACTTGAAGGCACACAGGAACAACAACAAATTGTATGAAAGCATAAAGACTTTTAAACCATATGTATATAAGGAGTCAAGCTTATCACACTAATGAAAGAATATAGATTTATGGAAAAAATTGAGTGCCTCATCTCAGTACTTGTATGAACCTAGACCTAATAATAATAATAATAATAATCTTTATTTAATACCCCGCCACCATCTCCCCAACGGGGACTCGCGGCGGCTTACATGAGGCCAAGCCCAACAACATATTACAATAGAATAAAAACTAAAACACAATAACAACACAATGAAGTACATACAACATATGAATACAAAAACAATATAAAATACAAAACGAAATCATACATAGTAAAATAACAATGAGCGGGCCGCAAGTGTGAGATAAAATACTAAAATACTAAAAAAAATTATTCAGGGTGAACATAAGAACATAAGAACATAAGAAGAGCCATGCTGAATCGGACCTCAGCCCATCTAGTCCAGCATTCTGTATCACACAGTGGCCCACCAGTTGTACACGGGGATCTCGAGCAGAAGGGAGGGCAAAACCCTGACCTGCTCCCGACCCCCCACAACCAGTACCCAGGGAAATCCTGCCTACCTCAACCAACTCCGAGGTGGCACTTGAATGTCCTTTTCAGTAACTACCGATACACTTGGTATCCATGAATCTGTCTAATCCTGCCTTGAAGTTGTTCAGGCTGACAGCTGTCACAACCTCTTCTGGAAGTGAGTTCCATGACCCAATGACCCTCTGGGTGAAGAAATATTTCCCTTTATTAGTCCTAACTTTCCTACCTTGGAGCTTCAGGGAGTGCCCTCTAGTCCTAGTGTTTTGTGACAAAGAAAACAGATTTTCTTTATTCACCTTTTCTATCCCATGCATGATTTTATACACTTCGATCAAGTCACCTCTTACACACCGTCTTTCAAGGCTGAAAAGACCAAGGCGTTGCAACCTGGTTTCATAAGGGAGCCGCTCCATCCCTTGGATCATTCTTGTTGCCCTTTTCTGTACCTTTTCCAGTTCCGTTATATCCTTCTTAAGGTGCGGAGACCAGAATTGTACACAGTACTCCAAATGTGGCCTTACCATAGATTTGTAGAGAGGTAATACAACATTTGCTGACCTATTTTCGATTCCCTTTCTGATCATGCCTAGCATAGAATTTGCTTTTTTCACTGCTGCAGCGCACTGGGTTGACATCTTCATTGAGCTGTCCACCAAGACCCCAAGATCCCTTTCCTGGTTTGTCTCGGAAAGCTTTGACCCCATCAGTTGATAAGTGTAGTTGGGGTTCTTTGCCCCGATGTGCATGACTTTACACTTGAGATAGGAATGGAGCATCTAGTTTGTGAGGGAGATAGGAATGGAGCATCTAGTTTGTGAGGGAGATACCTATAAAGAAGCGGGGTCATGGAAATAGACCTTATTACAGGGGGGGGGGATTTACTCTGGAGGGAGTTGAGGGAGTGCAACTATGTATTGTAGTATGGCTACTCTCCAAAAGCACAACGGAAAAGCCAGGTTTTAAGATCCCTTTTTAAAAGTTTCTAAAGTGGGGGCCTCCCTAATCTCACCAGGCAATGAGTTCCAAAGTCAGGGGGCCACAGAGGAGAAGGCTCTCTCCCTTGTGCCCACAATACAAGCCTGTGATAATGGCAAGGGGAAAAGAAGGGCCTCCCCCGAGGATCTAAGAGCTCAGGCTGGTTCATGGAGAGAGATCCGGTCATGTTATATCTCCCCCAAAATACAAAGACACATTCTCAGAATAGCATCCCTTCTTGCCTAAAAATAGCACCCCACATTGAAGATTACGACTGTGTCAACCAGTCCACTGTGAAGAGACTGATGACATTATACACACAGTGCTGGATGGGACATCTGGGATCACTGGTCACAGCTTTGACTACCCTTTGTGGTATTCATTTATATGCTTTAGATTCCCACTTGAGTTTGGCCTTATCTGTTTTCCACCTACTAGGTTGTCTCTGCCTGTGCAGTCACTCTGTGGCAATTGGACATACTTTGTCGCCGCACACTTTGTCGATGATCTTAAGTGCCTGCCGGAAAGTGGCAGACAGTTCATTTTGCTGCCCTCTAATTGCACGCACCTGCCGGTGACAAGCAGCACAGTGTGGTGACCCTGATGGGATAAGCAGAAACCAAGCACTCAGCGGGGTGGATTTCTCCTCCCTAATGACACCATTTGTCTCCACTCTTTTCCGTTGCTCTCTCTCTTTCCTTTGCCTGCACCAGTTCATTACTGGTACCAAACACATTGCAAGGAATGAGTCAAAAGTGATGTGGATTCTGACTTCCATTTATGGTTTCTTGTTTAATTCTCAATTTTCTTAGCAACCTGTCTTTTCTATAATTTTTTTTAACTTGCAACTTTTATGGATTACAGTTGTCATTCATAATAGTAATGTATGATTTCCATGTTGTCCCATGAGATAGTGCCTCTTAGCTATCTAACATGGAGGATTGTGATTTCCCTCCCTGATGTTCCAGGAACTAGTACTAAATTTGTTTTCATTCACAAGTCAAAAGTGAGATGTGGCAGCTAAAAAAGCCAATGCTTTTCTCTTTTTTTCTATTTTTTATTAATAATTTTAATACATTTTCTTAAGTACATTGATTCTCTTAAATTGCATACATACATCAATACATTCCATACTTTTGTATTTCACACTTACTTTGTTACATCAAATATATATGCATATATATCTTATATCTTATCATATTCACCTCTGTGTCCCGTTCGTCCCCCCTTTCCGAACCACTTCAATTAGCATTCTCCTTCCAAAATCTCATTTCTTCTTGTGGAGGTAACTTCCCATCTACTTCTTTTAAACCATTCTCGATAAATTTACCCCAGACTTCATCAAAGTCATTTACCTTCCATACCCCATTTCAAAATAATGTCCAGTATAGTAAAGAAAGTCAGTAATAACGTTCAATTGTGAAGCGGATTATATAGCGAACACATGATAATACGTATTAACTTGGGTAACACAGCGTGAGAGCTGAGTGACTTCCAATAATTAATCATGGCTGTCATGCGTGAACGAAGGCAATTCTAAAGTAGCGGCTGAAGACAGGTCACTGAAAATATCTGGGCAAGTGCTGAAAATATCTGGACATTATTTTGAATTACCTTAATCGATCATATTTGAGCGATATGCGAATTCATATTGGACATTACATGGACATTTATTCATGCTGAATTCTTATCGCGGATTATATCACCTGTACGTTCATTACTGCGCTGTAATTTGATGTTTATTGCCTAAAAATGGTTTTATTGTATCACTTTGATATTAGCGTTATGATATGTGGATCTGATACATTTCCTGTTTAACTCTTTGTAACACATTGACATATTGAGTTCCAATGCTATTTATGATGCAACAATGAATCATTGTTTGCAAATTATTGTTTGATTGAAACTTCTAGTGCATTTTCCTTTTTGTTTGGGTTGGTCTGTATCTTGTGGTGCCAGAGTGCAGTCTGTTCAGCACCTTCCAAGTTGCCCAGTTTTTTGTGTGCCAAGGAAGGAGTCTCTCATTTGGTATTAGACATGGATTGAGGTTCCGGGTTTCTACTTGCCACTTTTAGACTCTTGCTTGCTGAAGTGTTCCTGCGAGTGTCTCTGTAGATCTTAGAAAAGTAGTTCTTGATTTAAGGCATTGGCGTGCTGGCTGATAACTGAACAGGGGATGGGCCAGAAATGTCAGTGCCTTGGTCCTTTCACTATTGGCTGCTACTTCCAGGCGGATGTCAGGTAGTGCAATATTGGCTAAGCAATGTAATTACTCCAGTGGTGTAGAGTGCAGATGCCCTGTGATAATGTGGCATGTCTCATTAAGAGCCACAACCACCGTTTTAGGAAATGGCAAATCCCTCTGAACAGAGCTTGCAAAAAAAAAACCCCACAACACACCTGTAATAAGTTGGCATTAGAGTCGCCATGATTCAGAATAACGTCAAAACAACAACAATAGACAATAGTAGCAACAGCAACAATGATAATGACTCGAGGAATTGCCAATAGCCATATTGGTTCATCCCTAAAAATTGAAATTTTAACAATGAAAGGATGTCTTTGTGTACTTCCTGTAAGTCCCATTTTCAATGGAGATGAATTTGGTGACAATCAGAACAAGGCTTTTGAATAAAAAATGTGCAAAAATGACACAAAGCAAAAGCAGGCAGTTCTTTTTTTTTCTTTCCTCCCTTCCCACCAGAGTGCCTTTCTAATTTCAGTCACTTGTTACAAAAACCTCCATTGTATTTTTGCCACTGGGGACCACATCTGTTACATTTTGACTCATCTCTTAAAAGAACCAAAAAGTCTGAAACACTTTGAACACTTGAGCATATTACATCCCTGAGCTTTTTAATGCACAGTGATGGGCACTTGGGTCTTTCTTCAGAGCAGCCGCGTTAGTGAAGGCCATTTTCATTGCATATCAATAGACATTTGCTGCAAAAGAAAAGTAAAAGTAGTCAATATTATGGGAGAATTTCCTCCCCGCCACGATTGCCTGAAGCTTTGTGATTTGGCTCAGTGAGCTTGTTATGGTCACTCAAGCTGATTTCAAGCAAGAACAAAGATGAAATCAATAGTGCCTTGGTGTAATCATTACCTACGTTAAATTGTTCCTAGAAAGAAAAAATGACTAAATACGATGCAATTTTGAAGGATGTAGAAACAAATATTATTTACTCCTGTCTTCATGGTTCCATTTATTGCTTTACATATATTTACTCTCAAATGTTGGCAAATATAGCTTGCAACAAACCATGTGCTGTTACTGTTCTGAGGCTTATAGAAAAATTTAGCTGTTGCAAATCTCAAGAAAGTTGTAGTTTCCAAGATTCCCACAGTTCCATTTTTTCCCCTGAGTAGCTTCATGCCTGAGGCTTCCAATCCCTCATGGCGACATCATGGGTAAGTGAGGACAGTATATTGCCATAGTTGCAAAGCTTGTGTTCTCCTGGTTGTTGGGTGTCAAAACCCTTAGGACAACCAAGTTCAACTCTTGTGTCTTAACATTCAGGACTTCTGAGACTTTTGTAAATGTTTCAGATTTTCTCTGTATTCTTCTTAGGTCTATATGTACTGATGTATAAATCTAGAAATGTTAATTCAAAAAATGACCCCAAAAATCTGGGTCGATTGTAAATGTAAATACTGAATCTTCACTCATATTTTTAAAAGAAAATATATCTTTGTCTCAGTAGAGTGATGAAAGATGAGAGCTTAGTCCATCCTGGAGAACCTAAAATAAGCACCAAAGGGATTCTATGCAGTCACATTTTCCCACCCAGGCATTTAGAAAGGCTGGAATAGTTGCCAATCAATGTTTCTTTTAGGTTGTCCTGGACTGGACAAAGATCTTGCCTCTCACTATTCAGAGGAGGGGATATATATAAAAATATATATGAATGACTCAATAATGTACCTTAACTTGTATAAAGAAGAAAGCATCCCCTTTCCCCAATGAAGGGAAAACAAACCTTTCTAAATGCCAATGTGGGGAAATAGCAGTGGCCAAGGGTGTCTGGTCCTGAGGTGGTGGTGCCACTTTCTTCTGTCCACAGAATAAGATTTGACTGAACCATAGGTCATATCAAAATACATAAATTTGGCCATTTACAAGTATATATGATTTTATTTATTTATTGTGTCAGGAGCGAACCAAACAGTTGTATTGCATTAAAAACAAACAAAACAAACAAACAGAACACAAACTTGGTATTCAATTAAATGTCCTTTGACTGGTATCTGGCCACTTGGAGTGCCTCTGGTGTTGCTCTAAGAAGGTCCTCCATTGTGCATGTGGCAGGGCTCAGGTTGCATTGCAGAGGTGGTCTGAGGTTTCCTCTTCTCTGCACTCATATGTTGTGGATTCCACTTTGTGGTCCCATTTCTGAAGGTTGGCTCTGCATCTCGTGGTGCCAGAGAGCAGTCTGTTCAGCGCCTTCCAAGTTGCCCAGTTTTCTGTGTGCCCGGGAGGGAGTCTCTCATTTTGTATCAGCCATTGATTGAGGTGCTGGGTTTAGCCTGCCACTTTTCAACTCTTGCTTGCTGAGGCTTTCCAATGGGTGTCTCTGTAGATCTTAGAAAACTATTTCTTGATTTAAGTCATTGGTGTGCTGGCTGATATCCAGACGGGAAAGACTGGAGATGTCACTGCCTTGGTCCTTTCACTATTGGTTGCTACTTTCTGGCAGATGTCAGGTGGTGTAATACCGGTTAAACAGTGTAATTTCTCCAGTGGTGTAGGACAGAGACACCCCATGATATTGTGGCATGTTTCATTAAGAGCAACATCCACTGTTTTAGCGCATATATATATATATATATATATATATATATATATATATATATATATATATATAAGGCTTGGTTTAGAATCCTAAAATCGCAATTCTAAAATCAAATGGGGGGGGGATTTTTTTTTTATTAGTATATCAAATACTTACAAAAAAATTCGCAAAAAGTTCTAAAATGTAACTTAATTACTTACGAAATTCTAAATTGGTTCTAAAGAAGAAAAAGCAGGAAACAGTCAAAAATCAAGGGGGGAACATTTCCCTTCACCTCTGCAGTGCAATTCAATGGATCTGTAGATGTAACATCAATATAAGAGCTAGCTACTAGCTCTCAGTACAACTGTGACCTTCTCTACCCTCCTCTTTCATTCCTTCCTTTGCTCTTTGGTTCCCCATCCCTTCTTTTCTCTTTCCTTCCTTCCCTCCCCCCTTCTCTACTTCTTCCTTTGTCTCCTTCCTTCCTTTGTTCACGTTTTATTTCCCTAATAGCAATTAAACAGAAAGATATATGTATAATATATAGACTTTCTGCTGTGCTTTTCTGCAACCGAACTTGCCTATCTCAGATTGGCCTCTTTAGTCATCAGCGCTTGTAAAAAGCGTGGGATGAGTCCTTCCTGAATCTTCGTTCGTGAAGTAATGCCGAGAGAGATATGTATTAATGCAGTGGTTCCTCATGTTGTGGTGACCCCCCTCCATATTTTCGTTGCTACTTCATAATTTTGTTACTCTTATGAATTCTAATGCAAATATCTAATATGCAGGATGTATTTTCATTGTTACAAATTGACCAAAGTTAAAGCATAGGGATTAATCACAAAAACAATATGTTTGGGGAGGATGGACAATGGATGATGGGATTTGCAGTACCTTCGACCAATTCAGCTCTGACTTCCACAGCTGAGACCCCATGAATGACAGACCTGGACCAAACTTGGCACACAGAACCCCCATGACCCACAGAAAATACTGGAGGGGTTTGGGAGGAATTGACAGTGATTTAGGGAGATAACTCTGAACCCAAACAATCCTGGATCAGGACCAAACTTGGCATGAATACTCAATATGCCCAAATGTGAACGCAGATGGAGTTTGGGGAAAATAGACCTTGACATTTGGGAGTTGTAGTTGCTGGGATTTATAGTTCACCTTCAATCAAAGAGCATTCTGAACTCCACCAATGACAGACTTGGGCCAAACTGGGATCCCCCCCGCCGCCGGCGCCCTCGCTCACCCCCCCTCGCTTCTCTCTAGCCCCGGTGCATGCATCGAGGCTAGAGAGAGGCGAGGGGGCGATGTTTTTTCCAGCTAAAATATAAGCGACCCAACCCTGGGTCGGCTTATATTTTAGCTGGAAAGGCGCCAGCGCGCCTCTCCGCCTCTCTCTAGCCTGGATCCAGGCTAGAGAGAAGCAGAGGCGTTTTTCCAGCTAAAATATAAGCCGACCCAACCCTGGGTCGGCTTATATTTTAGCTGAAAGGCGCCCCCGTGCCTCTCCGCCTCTCTCTAGCCTGGATCCAGGCTAGAGAGAAGCAGAGAGGTGCGCGGAGGCGCTTTTTCCAGCTAAAATATAAGCCGACCCAACCCTGGGTCGGCTTATATTTTAGCTGAAAGGCGCCCGCGTGCCTCTCCGCCTCTCTCTAGCCTGGATCCAGGCTAGAGAGAAGCAGAGTGGTGCGGAGCGCTTTCCAGCTAAAATATAAGCCGACCCAACCGTGGGTCGGCTTATATTTTAGCTGGAAAGGCGCCCCGCGCGCTTCTCCGCCTCTCTCTAGCCTGGATCCAGGCTAGAGAGAAGCTGTGGGGTGCGCGGCGCGCCTTTCCAGCTAAAATATAAGCCGACCCAACCCTGGGTCGGCTTATATTTTAACTGGAAAGCGCGTGCCTCTCCGCCTTTCCAGCTAAAATGGCCCCCTTCCAGCTACAATGGCGATGGCCCCTGTCCAGCTAAAAAATACGCCGCCCCAAGCCTGGGTCGGCTTATATTTTAGCTGGAAAGGGGCCATCGCTCCCCCCCTCGCCTTCTCTCTAGCCTCGATCCATGGATCAAGGCTAGAGAGAAGCAGAGAGGGAGCGCGGCGGGGGCCTTTCTCCTCCTCTCTCGCCAATGACAGGCTGGCGAGAGAGGAGGAGGCCCTCGCTCACACCCCTCGCCTCTCTCTAGCCCCGATCCTGAGGAGCGAGGGCCCAAGTTTGCCCAGGCGGGGAGGAAAAGGAAGAGGCCTGAGGCTGTGGGGACTGGTGGGGGTTGAAGTCCAAAAAACGTACCGGGGGGGCTGAAGCTGGCCCCTGCGATGGGAGAAGGCAGAGCAACAGGGAAGAGAAGGAGGGAGAAGCGTGGAGGACTACACTTTCCAGGATGCATTGCCTAGCAGCAGCGTCACTTCCAGTTCCCCATAGAAATGCGGGAAAAAGAAGAAGCTGAATGAAGGCGGGAAGGAAATGAGCGGGAGAAGACAGGGAGAAGTGAGTACTACAATAATTAATTAATTAATACTTAAGAATTTCTAACGAACTTAACGCATATTGTTGACCTGAAGGACCGTAAAAGGAAGTCTACTTCCTGGTTCGTGGCAGCGATCCGTAAAACCTCAAAAGTCCCATTTCATACGAATCTCTTACGAATCCTTTTAATTTCCGTTTCATTTTTCTCATGCCTAATATATATATATGACAGACACCCCATGATATTGTGGCATGTTTCATTAAGAGCCACATCCACTGTTTTAGCGTGTGTGTGTGTGTGTGTGTGTGTGTGTGTGTGTGTGTGTGTGTGTGTATATATATATATATATATATATATATATATATATATATATATATATATATATGATGTTGACCTGGAATGAGGTTGGAGGAAGTTGCAGATGTGATGGAGGTCACAAAAGAAAAGGCTTAAGTGTTGTGTGCCTTGTTTCTCTCTGGAAAATCAATCCAGATCCCTTGGCGTCTAATACCCAAAATATCAGACTATAAGCCAGGTACATAATTCAGTCCCAAGGTAGATGGTGGTTTCCATCTGCAAAGTGTCATGAATCTCCTCTGCGCTTTATTCTAGAATCTTATGATTTATCCAAGATGCTGAAATAATTGGGGAATGGTGTTCAGCACTTTATTTAGCTTTATATACTGCACATCAGATAGGAATGCTCCCTGATGCCCCATTCTGCACTTTGCTGTCTGATTCTCTTCATGTCTGAATGCTGTTGGTGCTCTACATCAATAGTTTATCTTTTTCCAAGGTTGCACCATAGTGATGATGGAAGGCAGGCAAAATATGCTGGCTCTAAGATGCCTCTTTCTCTTTCAACATTTACTTGTATCTTTTTGATGCATTTCTCTATCAGCCCTGTCCTTGCAATTGTATTGACTAGCCCTTACCTTGTCCCTTAGTTTTAAAATGTCCACTATGTTTGGCTAATGGTTGTTGTATGATTAATTGTTTTTTATGATATTTTGTATGTATTTTTTGTGTAAATTTTAACTCGATTTGACTAGACTTTTCCCCTATGTAAGCCACCCTGAGTCCATTCGGGGAGATCGTGTCGGGATACAAAAATAAAGTTGTTGTTGTTGTTATTTGTAATACAACAAGATGAGTCCACAGCAGACAAGTTCACTCAGCTGGCTGTTGTATTGGATCACACGTTGGACACTTCCCAAGTGTCTAGGACTGTGTGATGTATCGGCGAATAATGAATACAGATCACAGTAAGGTGACCTGCAGCTGGCAGATGATAATTTTGCCAGCATCGATTGTGTTTAAGTGCAGGCCAAGGTCTTCAGACACTGCACCCAGTGTGCCGATCACCACTGGGATCACCTTGACTGGCTTCTGTCAGAGTCTTTGCAGTTCAATCTTTAAATCCTCATATTGTGCCAGCTTTTCCAGTTGTTTCTCTGCAATCCTGCTGTCACCTGGGATTGCGACATCAACGATCCATACTTTGTTTTTTAACACGATTGTGAGGTCAGGAGCATTATACTCCAAAACTCTGTCTGTCTGAATCCGGAAGTCCCAGAGAAGTTTGGCGTGTTCATTCTCTGTAACTTTTTTCTGGCTTGTGATGCCACCAGTTCTTTGTCACAGGCAGATGGTATTTGTGACACAGGTTCCAATGAATCATCTGAGCAACGGTGTTATGTCTCTGCTTGTAGTCTGTCTGTGCGATCTTCTTGCAGCCGCTGAAGATGCGATCCATTGTTTCATCTGCAGAATCTACATTTGGGATCTGTCGTCGACTTTTCAATTCTGGCTTTGATGGCATTTGTTCTAATGGCTTGTTCTTGGGCTGCCAGAATCAGGCCCTCCTTTGTCTCCTTTTTCTAAGTTCCATTTGTGAGCCACAGCCATGTTTTTTCTTTGTCAATTTGGCTCTCAATTTTTGTCAGAAACTGTCCATGGAGTACATTCTTTTGCCAGTTTTCTCTTCTGCTCTGGATTGTGTTTGTTAATGATATTTACTCTTTGTCTTTTGCACTTTAAGCAGTTACTACTATTGACTTCCCTCAATGTTGGTTCTTGACTGCCTTTTACATAATCTGCCAGTGCATGTTTCTCTTCTTCTACTGTTTGTTTCACTTGCAGAATATTATTATTATTATTATTATTATTAGAACAGGCTAGAGCAGTGTTTCCCAACCAGTGTGCCGTGGTACACTACTGTGCCGTGAGCGATCATCAGGTGTGCTGTGGGAAATTGGCACCCTTCCCCCTCCTAGCAGCTCTTTCTCCCTATTTCCCTCCCCAAAGATCCTCCCCAAGGCAAAGGAAGGGCTCTGCTGAATGCCAGGGCCAGGCCCGCTTTGAGGAAGCCTTCAGGAGCCTCGACACAGCATGACTCCAGCTCCCGCTCAGGGCTGCTTCAGTCTCCCGATACGTTTCATAGATCTGTGTGGCCTCTTTTGCTGTCTCCCTCCTCCCTCCGCAAAAGCAGAGCAATGGGCAGAAGTGATTGAGTTGGCGTTTTCGCATTGGCTTGGATTTCTCGTGAGAACAAAGCTGGAAGCTCCACATCGGTGAATTGGGCAGTGAGCAAACCTGGGAGCATCGGGAGACTGAAGCATTCACAGGTTTCCAAGAAACAAATTGAGCCTCTCTACTTGGAAACTTTGTTTTACTAGTTTACTGGATTTTTCGAGAGTTGCCTCCCCCCCCCCCCAGGAACTGTTTATAACAGCTTCATGACATCCATAGTTAACTGGAAGCAAGTTTCACTCAGGGTGAAATTTCACAAGGGTCTGGAGAACAAGCCCTATGAGGAGCGACTTGAAGGGCTGGCCATGTTTAGCCTGAAGAAGAGAAGACTGAGAGAAGACATGATAGCCATGTATAAGTATGTGAGAGGAAGTCATATATATGTTGTGTTCATCGAAACAGGCCCAGGTTTCACGCTGAGTCTATAAATACATTTAAAAACATATTAACTATATGTATTACTGTGTTAGAGTGTCATTTTGTGTCATTTCGGTTGGTGGTGTGCCCCAGGATTTTGTAAATGTAAAAAATGTGCCACGGCTCAAAAAAAGGTTGAAAAATACTGGGGTAGAGAAAGGTGATTTTGTAATGAAGCTATATGTGTCCCGCAACATTTGGTCCTCAAACTTTATGATTCAATGAGGCTTCAGCAGTATACTTTTGCCTGAGTCTGCAGGGAATAGCAGACTCTCCTTTCCCTTCTGCTGAGTCATTTAATTCGACTTGCAGCTCTCGAAGCTAGCTGAGAACAAAGTGGGGAAGAGGGACAGTTGGAGGGTATGATTGTTCCTGTGTAACTGCCCCTCTTTTTCTTTCTGTTCCTTTTCACATGTTCTCATGTCAACAGTTGTGAGGTGATAGGACAATTCTTTATTACCTCTGACAAACTGTGTCCTGGCAGAAAAGCCGTAACTGTGTCAAATAGAACTAATGAAACTTAATCACTACAGCTGAATCTAATTACAGGCCAAATGTTCGAGAAGAGGCCAACTTCTCATTGGAAGTGAAAAACAAAATGAAACCAGAGCCAAATTAATCTTGGATAGGATTTTAAAAATGGCTTGTTCTTTCCACCTAATTATACAATTAAATGAACTTTTAGCAGTCTGCATTTTAATATTGCATTAATTCCATAAGGATATTTACATTTAGCCTCAGCTTCAGTGTCCTGATATCCATCAAATTTATTTATTATTTCATTTCTTTCTAACCCACTCTTCTCTACCCCTGAAGGGTGCCGCATACACAGGAGACAAAACAACAACACATCATAAAATACTACAAAACAGATTAAAACAATCAAATATCAATAATTAACCACATGATCCCCGTTCCGCACTCATAGGCTGTCCAAGCCAAATCCGCAGTCAGCCTCCACAATTCTGTCATTATTCAATTGTCCATCCACTGACCCACATCAACCAAATGCTCGGTCCCAAAGCCACATCTTTAACTTTTTTCTAAAGGAAAGGAGGGAAGAAGTTGACCTTATTTCGCTGGGGAGAGAGTTCCACAGGCGAGGGGCCACCACTGACATGGTCCTGTCCCTTGTCCCTACCAACCGTATTTGTGATGAAGGTGGGATCGAGAGCAGGGCCTCCCCGGAAGATCGTAAGTTTCGAGGTGGGACATAAAGGGAGATATGTTCAGACAAGTAAGCTGGGCCAGAACCGTAAAGGGCTTTAAAGGTCAAAACCAGCACTTTAAATTGTGCTCGGAATTGGACAGGCAGCCAGTGGAGCTGGCACAACAGAGGAGTGGTATGCTCTGTCGCCCTCTAGGCCCTGAGACAAGACCTCCCTTGATGAACCACACAGTCAGCAAAGGTACAACTGGTTTATTTAGAATAAAGGTAAAGGAAAGATGTTGAAAGCAATCTTATAGTGCTTTCAATAGCAGCAATTCTCAGGAATCAAGCAGAGAGTAAATAGTCCCGTATCAATCAGGATTCAGCCAGAGGCAATCAGGAACAAAGCTGGATGCAAAGGCAAGGAAAGTCTTTTTAGGAACAAGCAGGAACGTAGCAAGGAAGCAAGGCTTTGCCCAAGTGGGCCAGATCCAATACAGCCAGGAAACTGGCAGGCAATGTCCTTAGTTAGGCCCAGTGGCCTCTTTCGGAGATCCATAGTCCTAGATGCGCTATTGGCACGAGATGAGACACAGAGCCAACTCTAAACGGTTATACTCTTCTGACTCTTTGATCTCAGCCATGCAAGTTGCGTCGAGTGTCAAAGTGGGCATGATGAATTGTAGCTGTTGTTTTAACTACCTCAGCTCCTCAAGAATGTAAACCCAATTAGTGTCTCCAGCTGCAAAGAGGAGTTAGGCTCTTCTCAGTCCCGGGCCTCTCAGCTTATTGCCCAGGATAGCTTTTGTAACCTTGACCGCTTCACCCTGCTTGCTTGGTACCAGGTTCTCATGAGAAAGGCAAACAGGCCTAGAAGGAATCTTAAAGCCAACATGGCTACAGTATTGTTCATGGGAAACTGAGGCTTGTGGGGCTTGGAGCCTGACATGCTCCCTGTATGTTGCTCCAGTTTAGTAACCTGGCTGCTGCCCCTTAGACTAGTTGAAGTTTCTGAACAGTCTTCAAAGGCAGCCCCACGTAGAGTGTGTTGCAGTAATCTATTTGGGATGTAACCAGAGCATGGACCATCATGGACAGATCAGGCTTCCCAAGGTACGGGCGCAGCTGGTGCACACGTTTTAACTGTGCAAAAGCTCTCCCAGCCACCGCCGAGACTTGGGGTTCCAAGCTCAGCAGTGAGTCAAGGATCACTCCCAGACTGCGAACCTGCGTCTTCCGGGGGAGTGTGACCCCATCCAACATCAGCTGTAACCCTATACCTTGTTCGGCCTTTTGCCTGACCAGTAGGACCGCTGTCTTGTCTGGATTCAATTTCAATTGGCTAGCTCTCATCCAGTCCGACACAGCAACCAAGCACCAGTTCAAGGTCTGGACAGCCTCCTTGGTAACAGGTGGAAAGGGGTGACAGATCAAAGTCTTTAAAGTGGAAAATACCATGCAAGGTATTGTGGTTGATTAAAAATGTTCAGTTTTATGGCATGTGTGAATAGTCAATTAAAAGAATCAGAAGTAGATGTCTCTTTATGTTCTAGAACAGTGATTCCCAAACCCTGTTCATCCAAGTGTTTTGGACTTTCACTCCAAGAATCTCTGCCTATTTGTCAAAATGGCAGAGTTTGGGTATTGCTATTTTACAGCAAGTTATTGAACTGTGACTCTTTTGCGTGTTTTAGAACTTGAGTTCCCAACATCATTCATTGTTGGCTGTGTTGGCCAGGACTGCTGGGGGTTAGAGTTCAACGTAGTTTGGAGAATCACTCCTGTATGCATAGAACGAAATGGCTTCTAAGGAACTTGTTCCCAATTAACTGAACACAGGATTACATCTTGTGCAGGCTTACCAACAATTAAGATCTATCAAACACATCAGAGTCAACATGGGTAGTACTGCACTGTAGAAGTCTTCTAAAGTTCTAGATCAGGGGTGAGAATCATGGAGACCTCTAGATATCTTTGGACTGCTACTCCCAGTATTCTTGACCATTGGCTGTTCTCAGGCTTGTAGCCCGGGGGGGGGCTAAGGGGGCTTCAGCCCCCCCCCCCGAAATTCTCAGGGTGGTCCGCGAAAAGGCCTTACTGGTACATTATTTAAACTGTTACGTGCATTTAAATCATGATCTGATCACCATGCTCATTATATCCCACATTAATGGGGTTATTGGGATAACAATACAAAAGGTTTGCTAGGGTAGACCCTCTTCCACCCAGTCTCAGCCCCCCGAACCAAACTCACCCCGAATCAAAATCCTGGCTACGGCCCTGGCTGTTCTGATGAAGGCTTCTTGGACTTGTAATCCAGCAAAACTTGAAAAGCACCATAGTTCCTAAGTGTCAAGTGATTATGTTGTGTTACATTGTTTTACACTGATGAATGTCATGGTGGTACCATGGTTTCCTCCCCCTAATCAACCATCACCACCATCTCTTAGTTCAATTTTGCTATAAATAAATGGGATGGTAAAATGATTCAAGGCAATTTCAGCTTCCGCCTTTAAGAAATCAGACAGGCCCTGAATCCATATTCCATCTAAGTATTAACCAGGGCTGACTGCTTACTGTCCATACACTAAGCAGTCAGCCCTGGTTAATACTTAGATGGGGGACCACCAATTAATAGGTTATACTGAGGAAGGAGCTGACACAACCTGCTCTTGGTTTTCCTTACCTATGAAAACCGAGTGGCACTAATAGGATCACCATAAACCAATAGGTGACTTGAAGGCACATAATTACAAGGGATTATTAAGTGCAAGAAACTTACTCAAAACAGAACTACATAAACAAATCTAAGTAATATACAGCATTCAGATGTTTGCCGTATTTCCTCTTATTGATTCATATATTTTCATCAAGGCTTACATTTAAAATTATCATTAGTGCACTGCAGCTTTACACTTGAGAGCTGCAATGGTGCAGCGGACGAAGGACCTCATCACATTGTCGAGATCCTCTGGATCAAATCGGCAGCTTCCATGGCAAATCAGGGAGTCAGTGGGAAAATCTTGGCACCTCACCTCACTGGCAGCTGACCATTACATGTGGAGAATCATTGCCATGTGGCTTCCTACCCCCCCAATTGTAGCCCATTCATTCCAAATGGAATACAGGGAGAATCCCATGTTGATGGCACAACATCCCAGGACCCTTCTGCCTTAGTTGAGTTATGGAGCCCCGCTGGAAGTGAGACTATGTCATGTGATAGGTGGTGTGGAGCTCCGTGGCTCAACTGGGGCAGAAGTGTCCTCAGATGCTGAAATTTCCATGTGTGATGAGGTTGTAAGATTTGCAGCAGGCTGTATTAGCTCCCTATGAGTCTTTGGAGAGCTGGACTCCCACAAAAATCATCACATTCGTGACTTCAAATGCATTTGAATGTCTCCTGGGGAGCATGGTTATATTTAGTACCGCTGGGACATTTTAGAAAATGAAAGTCATTCCTACTCAAAAAATAATGTTGTCAGAGCCTAAATAGGCCCAGAGGGCAAAAAGGTGGCAAGAAATAACCCCTTGGGTCCTGGTGGGCTCCACATGGCTGACAATCAATAATACACCTTCAGTTTAGATCTTGAACTAGAGTTAGAATCTGATTTAACTAGAATTAGAATCTGATTTTAAAGAGCTCATTCCCAAAATGTAGTCCACCCAGAAACTGGGAATATAGTCCAAAAAGTAACTTCCAAACTCTATCTGCTTCTACTCTGCATTCCAGTTACAGCTCCTTAGGGAACAGAGCCTTTTACATACTTTACAAGCTAGTGTAAGAGAGCTTCTTTCTTTCTGAGAATTGCAAGACTTGTATACATGCACTTTTCTATTTAAAGAATGGAAGTGGAGTTTTTCACACATCTGTTGTAAAGTGGGAAAAGTATATTGTGTAGCAAGTTTTTGATTGTATTTTTTTTAAAGTATGTTTTTTTGTTACGGTTCTGAAAAAGCCCCATCGCTTGGAGACAAATGGGAAATCTTGCAGTCAGTGGTGCCGTTGCCTTTCCCTGTCATATTAGTGTGATATGCATTGCGGACTCTGCCCTCAATTTTTCACACTCCTTCCTAGCAGAACAAGCTCATTATCTGTGTGACACTCAGCTTCAACAATGACCAGATTACAAGTGGAACAAGAAGTAAGGGAGGTGTTTTATGGAGAACAGTTTCTCTTGTCTCCTGAATAGCAATGGAGAATAGCAAAGGATTGAATCCTGAATAGTGGAGTCAAAGAGCAAAACATACAAGCCCAAACGTGGACATATTTCATTATATGCCTAAGAACCATGCCTCACAAAAGTGATCAAACTGGATTTATACCAAGGCCAAAGTCAAAACTTCACAAGTGGTAGTAGTGTGTAGAATCAATGCAGTTTGACACCACTTTAAATCTCATGGCTTAATACTATAGGATTTTGGCAGTGGTAGTTAGGTTTGGCAGAGAAGACTAAATACCATGTAAAACTGCAACTCCTATGTTCTGAAAGTATTGAGCCATTACAGTTAAACAGGTGCCAACCTGCATTATTTCTACAGATGTACCTCTAGTAGGAGAAATTTTTCAGTATTTGTTAAAGAACAATACTTACTGCAAGTAAAAAGCATTCCCACCATTTCCAAATAGACTTTTATAACCAAGTTTGGAAATCACCAAATGAAGGTATCTGAAGAAATATGGCCATGTGGAAAATACCAGAGTGCCAGATTTGGCTCTGTGATTTTTGATTCCCCACCAATGCCTTTCAGGATTCATAGAATCATAGAATCATAGAGTTGGAAGAGACCTTGTGGCCCATCCAGTCCAACCCCCTGTCAAGAAGCAGGAAAATCATATTCAAAGCACCCCCAACAGATGGACATCTAGCCTCTGCTTAAAAGCCTTCAAAGAAGGAGCCTCTGCCACTGCTGAACAGCTCTCAGAGTCAGGAAATTTTCCTAATGTTCAGGTAAAATCTCCTTTCCTGTAGTCTGAAGTCATTGTTCTGCGTCCTTGTCTTCAGTGCAGCAGAAAACAAGCTTGCTCCCTCCTATGACTTCCCCACGCATATTTATACATGACCCTCATCATGTCTCCTCTCAGACTTCTCTTCTTCAGGCTAAACATGCCCAGCTCTTGAAGCTGCTCCTCATAGGACTTGTTCTCCAAACCCTTGATCATTTTGGTCGCCCTCCTCTGGACACATTCCAGCTTGTCAACATCTCCCTTCAGTTGTGGTGCCCAGAACTGGACACAGTATTCCATATGTGGTCTGATCATGGCAGAATAGAGGGGTAGTATGACTCCCCTACTTTGTCTTTCCTGCTGCAGCATGATTATGGTGATGATAATTATATCCTATGTTTATTTAGATTTTAAAATATAGATTTTTCATTATCTAAGTTCTGTAGAGGTATCTTTAGCAACAAAAAGAAGTGATGTCCATTGTTTTCCATTGTTCACTATGTGGTTACTCCTAGTTAGGTCTTGGTGTCTAGAGAGTGATTGTCGTTTGATGTCTAAAGTGTGCATGTGTGTGTTCAAGATTGCATTTTCATTTTCTTGACATCCTCTTCTTGACGGTGTGATCAAAAGGATCTGCTGTTTTTACGGCAATGAGTTTGCTCCACATATTTCAACAGTATCATGCAGTGAAATTGTCAAACTGTTCTCTTTTTTGTTTTTTGTTTGGTTCTGTGAGAGCTTAGAAAGAACGATTTGATGTTCTTTCTGAGGATTTTTGTAATATCCCTTGGAACAGTTCAACCAGTAATGATCACAGACATAGCTGGTAGAGGAGAAAAGTGTTTCATTGGTAGATGTTTGGAAAATTTAGTGCAGCGTCGAACAGCTAGGCAGAGCGTGACCAATATTTTAGGGATTTAGCTTACAGATGAAAGAAGAAGGCTGCTCCAAATTGGACTATCACTAACTCAGATAGTATTATACAGGTGTCAGACATCCACAAAGCCAACACCACACTTGACCTGCCAGAGGTTTAACATGCTCACTGATCCTGCAATATCTGGCAGACATAGCCTGTGTATTCTATTCCCCATAGTTTGCTATGCATAGCTGGTGGCAGGCCACACATTTTGTGTAAGTCCGGAAAATGGCATTTCCCTGACACCTTCTAGAGAAATATTGTTCTCATGAAAATGTTTGCAGCCACATCCTTAGGTGGTGAAAATGAGGGTGCAAGGGGTACAGTTTTGGTGGGTACCTATCATTGGATATAAGGTATGGACCTCACAAGTGGTAATGGTGTGGTAGTCATCCAGAACAGAAATTACTACCAGTTTGTCCATTACTGGCACTGGCCATGAAGCAACTTGTTTGCCACCTTCAAGGTACAGCCACATCTTGGAGAATGGAAGGAGTGTTCCTGTTTGCCCCATAGATCAACTGTCTTCTGAATCTGACGTTTTTTCTGCAAAACACATCTAATTGGCAGTGTTTTTTTTTTTTAAAAAAAAAAAACTTTATTAAATTTTCCAACAAACATAAAATAACAATCATTTACCCCCCTCCCCCCATCCCTACCCACACAGAGGCATCTTCTGTCAATTCCGACTTCCTCTTCCACCCTCCACCCACGTTATCTAATACAACTTAGATCATTATCCACCTTCAAACAATCTCCGAACTCAAAATATATCCAGCCGTAATTATTCCCATTATTTGTATACAACTTAATTATATCGCTTCCACTTTTTGAAATTCTTTTAGGTGATTTGTTATCGGAGTCCAGTCTGTAGCTTCCTTCTGTTTTGTCATTGCATTTGTGAGACAGTCCATATTTCTGACTTCCAATAGTTTTTCTATCCAGTCATCGGTTTTCGGGGGCAGCGCCTCCTTCCAGCGTCTGGCTATCACCATTCTCGCTGCAGTAATGCAGTAAATAAAAAGTTTTTCTTTATTTTTCTCTATTTCGAAGTCCACCAATCCCAATAACATATATCTAGCTTTGAAAGCAAAATCCACTCCCAAGGCTTCTTTTATTACTTCATAAATCTTCCCCCAAAACTTTTTAATTTTTCTGCACCCCCCACCACATGTGGAAAAATATCCAATCTCTTTCTGGCATTTCCAGCACTTATTGCTGGCCTTGTCATTAAATTTGGCTATACTAAATGGTGTTAAATACCATCTATAAAAATTTTTGAGACCATTCTCTTTCATATCATAGGCGTAGAGATATCCCAAATGCACTTTCCAATACCTTTCCCAGTATTTCAAGTGAATGGGCTGGCCCAGATCCCTAGCCCATTTCACCATACATTTTTTAACCACCTCCTCTTCTGTTTTCCATTGGAGAAGATGGTTATACAGGATGGTTATCTTGCCTTTCTCTTTTGTTACTATTTTGTCCCACCAATGTTCCTCCATCTCGAATCCTATCTCCTTATCTTTCTTATATATCTCTCGGATCTGTTTGTGTTGGAACCAGTCCAAGGATTCATCCGTCTCTTTAAGTTCTTCCAGATCTTTCATACTTGGGCCCAAGATTGAGTTTTTAAGTATTACCTCATATCTCAACCAATTACTTTTGTCGTATTGTCTCCTAAAATGCGCCTCCTGGGGCGATATCCATTTTGGGACTTTCCTAAATAGCCTGTCTTTCTTCTTCGTCCATATTCGTAATAGCGGTTTTCTCACACTGTGGTTATTAAAATTCCCCATAATTTTCGCCTTCCCGTACCAGAGGTACCCATGCCACCCGGTTCTAAGGTCAAAGCCTTCTAACGTCAGTAGCTGGGTATCCTCTAGTGTAGTCCATTTGATAATCCAGTCTAGTGCGCTAGCCTCGAAATATGAGGGGAGATCTGGGACCCCGAGACCGCCTCTCTCCTTGTTGTCTATAAGGTTTTTCCAACAGATCCTGGGTTTCCTCCCCTTCCAGATAAACTTTCTCAATTCTTTCTCCCAGAGCTTAAAATATTTATCATTACAAAGGATTGGAAGACATTGAAATAAAAAAAGAAATTTAGGTAAAATATTCATTTTAATAAGGGATATCCTCCCAAGGAGCGTTAGATTCAAATGTGACCATCTTTTTAGATCTTGCTTAATTTGTTGCCATTTTAAATCATAATTATTTTTGATTAAATCTATATTTTTGGCTGTTATGTTAATCCCTAAATATTTCACTTCATTCGTTATTTTTAATTCTGAACTCTCCTCCAATTTCTCTCTTTCTTTTGTATTTAAATTCTTGACCAGCATTTTAGTTTTGTCTTTATTCATTTTAAAACCCGATACTCTCCCAAAATCCTCCAATTTCTCTACCCAAGCTTTTATTTTTTCATTCGGGTCTTCTACTATGCAGACAAGATCGTCTGCAAAAGCTCTGATCTTGATTTTTTCCTTTTTTATCGTCAACCCTTTCAAATTCTCATCTCTCCTTATGTTCTCTAGCAGTGTTTCTAAGGCCCAAATAAATAAGAGTGGGGAGAGGGGGCAGCCTTGGCGCGTCCCTTTCTGTATCATAAATTTATTTGAATTTACCCCATTTGTACTGATTGTTGCAGTTTGTGTGGTGTAGATAGCTTCTATTGCGTTCTGAAAGGAGTGCCCCATATCTAGTTCTTTCATTAATAGCTCTATAAAAGACCAGTTGATTCGGTCGAAAGCCTTTTCTGCGTCTATAAACACGAAGGCCACTTTTTTTTGGATGTTCAGTCTATAATACTCCATCGCGTCCACTATTATTCTAATATTGTCTTTGAGTTGGCGGCCTGGCAAAAAGCCTTTTTGATCTTGCTTTATCCAACTCTTTAAGAAATTTTTTAATCTCTCCGCTAGTATCCCTGCGTATATTTTGTAATCCACATTTAAAAGCGAGATGGGTCTGTAATTCCCCATCTCTGCTTTTTTGGAGCCTTCTTTGTGTATTACTATTATTCTTGCTGCCGACCACGTCTCTGGAAACTTTTTTGTGAGCAATATCTCATTCATTGATTTTATTAGATGGGGTGCTAGCTCCTCTTCAAAGATTTTGTAATACAGAGTTGTGAAGCCGTCTGGCCCTGGGGCCTTGTTGCTCTTTAAGTTCTTTATAGCCAATCTTAGTTCTTCTCTATTTATCGGGTGATTGAGGTCTTCTCTTTGTTCCTCTGTAATCTTGTTAAGGTGGAGCCCACTTATATATGATTGTACCTCCTCTTTCTTTATATTGTCCCTAGAATACAACCGTCTATAGAAATTTTTAAACCTTTCATTTATTTGGGTATCTGTATTATAAACTTTCTCTTTTTCAATAATTTGGGTAATGTGGTTCCGTTGTTTCCTCTTCCTAATTTTAGCCGCGAGCCAACGCCCTGGCTTATTAGCATTTTGAAAGTGGGTTTGTTTTATAAATTTCAAATTTTCTTCTATTTTCCCTAGATCTAACTTCTCCTTTTGTTTTTGGAGGATTTTCCTTTGTAATTTTAAATGTCTATCATTGGGATGTAATTTTAGTTCTTTATCCACTTTCCCCAGTTTTACCAGGAGATCCTCCTCTAGTTTTTGACTTTTTTTCCTCTTTAGTATACTCTGGTAGATAAAATGCCCCCTCATTACTGCTTTACTTGCCTCCCACACCACGTGGGTGTGGGTGTCTTGTGCTGTATTTATCTCAAAGTATTCCTTTAAGAGAGTTCTATATCTGTTATTCTGGTCCTCATTTTGAAGTAGGTCCTCTCTGAGAGTCCAATTTCTCATCCCTTGGCTCCTCTGGCCCATTTGAAATTGAATCACATTGTGATCCGAAAATATCTGCGGTAAAATTTTTATTTTCCCCAATTTGGTTAGTAGATCTCTTGATGGCCATATCATATCGATTCTTGACCAGGAGCCATACCTGCCGGAGTAGCAGGTATAGTCCCTGGCCCCCGGATTTTGTTCTCTCCATCCATCCACCAAACCCAGTGCATCTAAGATCTCTTTACCCTCTTTTGGTAATTGTCCTGATCTTTTATCCTTCACCTTTTTCTTTGATCTATCCCACTCTCTCTCCACCACCCCATTGAAGTCACCGAGTATGATGAGCTCATCATACTCTACTTTCTCTATATCTCTCTTGAGGTCTCTTAAAAACTTGACCTTTGGTCCATTAGGTGCGTAAATGTTGCACACTAGGATATTTTTGTTGTCCCATTCTAGTTTGATCGCTATGTACCTTCCATCCATGTCTCTGAAGGCCATCTGACTTTTCCAGGAGTCTCTCACATAAATTACTACCCCATTCTTTTTCTTATCTCCTCCTGAATAATACATATTGCCTAAAGCTTTCTGGCTGAGGTAGGCCATATCTCTTCCCCGTATATGCGTCTCCTGTAATGCCACTAGATCTACCTTTTTTGATTTCAGAAAGTTAAATATTCTTTTCCTTTTTTTTGGGTCGTTGATCCCGTTCACATTATTTACCAAACAATTAATATGCATAGAAAGACCTCTTAGAGTTCTTTTGTGTTTGGAGTCTCGTTTGCCGCCTCATGTCCTCCTGTCTCGTTTCCTGGGGTGGGTGTGGGGTCGATTCGTCCTCCTCGTCCTCCTTCTCCTCCTCTCCCAATTCTCCCTCCTCTTCTGAGCCTTCCCTCTCCCCTTTTCCTCTCGGATGTTGATCTTCATCGGCCAATTTTTTATACATACTCCTCGCTTTCTCTTCTGTCGTTATCCAGATTCTTTGGTCTCTTAAGGTCATCATGAGGCCTTCCTTCTTTTCCCAGCGATACTTTATGTTTCTTTTTTTCAATTCATCAGTAAGGAAGAAGTATTTTCTTCTTCTCTCTAATGTTGTCGCTGGAAATTCCTTGAAGATAATTACCTTCCTTCTATTGTAGATTAGCGGAGTCTGAGCGCCTCGTCTAAGCACTTCATCTCGTATTGATTTTCTGTTGAAGCGGACTAGTACGTCCCGAATCGCCTTATGCTTTTTAGAGTAGTTGGATGTAATCCTGAAGGTCCTATCCAGCTCTTTTCTCATTTCCTCCCCTGGGATTTGTAGTACTTCCGCCAGGATTTCTGTCATGACCTCTCGTATGTCCTCCTCCTCCTCCTCGTCCACGTTGCGGAATCTGAGCTGGAATTCCTTCTCTCTGAGCTCCATCAGTTCTTGTTGTTCTTCTAGCTTTTTACTTAACCTGGCCAGCGTCCCATATTTCTTGTTCAAGGTAATTTCGATGGCATCGCACTTTGCTTCCATCGCCCGGCCTTTCTGTTTTGTTTCTTGTAGCTCCTCTTGCATTGTCGTTAGTTGGGTTTTAATTGAAACAATTTCCCCTTTTAGTTCCTGTTTCAAATTGGTTAATTCTTGTTTAATTAAGATTTCCTGATTTCTAAGTAGTTTTTCCTGTTCCTCTTGCTTTATGGCCATGTCATCTTGTTTTTTGCCTAGTTTAAGTATCTCAGCTAGAAGATCTTCCAGTGTCAGTTCTGCTTGGCCTGACTCTTTCCTGCCCGGTGTTTTGCCTGTTTTATTTGGCTCTTTAGGACCTCCTGCATTCCCTTTTGATGTCATTTTAGCAGCTATTTTGGTTCTGGTATAGGCTTCCTCGGACTGTGTCTTTGTGAGTTGTAGAGGTGGCTCTTGACTCTTTCTATTAGGTCACTCTACTTGTTCTAGCTTTTTCTGGCTTCTTTATACACTTCTCCTGGTGTGGTCTGTTCTTTGTCTGTCCTCAGTCGCCTATCCTCCTTCTCCCCGAGCTCTTTAGTTTTCCTTAACCCTTTCTCACTCGCTGTTCTCCCTGTCCTCTATCCGCAAGCTGCACACTGGGTTCTTCTCTCTTACTCAGTTGGTGTTACTCATTTAATTGAGGCTTTTCTCCTTATCTTCGTGTCCTTTTGCTTCCCCTTGCTGCACACCCCTATGCTAACCGCCGTCTGCCCCTCTCGTTCCCGTTTCTCTTCAGCATGGATATTATCCTTCCCTCTGAGGTTTCGGCGTTTTCGGCGCTTTCCGGACCTTACCGGCTCTTCTAGCTCCTCTGGCGACTGTCGTCGCCCTCGGTTCTCCGATAGTTCTCCAATAGTTTTCCCTCTCTGACGCTGCTAAGAGCTTCTCTTCGTTTCGTTTCGCCTCGCTTCCGGGTCCACGGCTGCGACTCCACGTATCCTTGTCTCCTCCCTTTTACGTCAAGACGTCTGGCGCCGCGTTTACTCGTCACACAGTGGCCCGCCTGCAGCTCCGCCCCTTTCCTTCCTTCTTCTTCAGTCTCACTCGGCGTCCCCTACTCACCGGGAGACCTTCGCCGCCATGTTGGACCGCTCACCTCTCTTGCGGGATCCGGTAACTCACTTCTATTTACTCTATTTTCTTATGATCTTGTGTTCTTATATTATTATAATCTTTCCTTCTGGATACCTTTGTTGTTTCCCTGTGCCTTCTACGGGTTCCCCCCGGAGGCTTCGGGTAGGCTCAATCTTGTCTCCTCGACTGAATTTCTCGCCGGTTCTCTTTCTTCGGAGATTTATTTGGGTGGATGGGTGGCAAGCATTGATTTCTCCTTAACTGTATGGATTGCCCCCTAAAATTGCCAGCGCTGGCGGTCTCGAGCGGGTCTTTCGCCCACTTACCGGGAAAAGAGGCCTCCGCCTCTCGGTCTCCCCCAACTCTGGGTCTGCGACGAAATCTCTCCCTCCGGAGTAGTTTCCGCCCCCTCCCAGTTGGGGGTCTTCTTGGCAGAGTTGTCTGTCGGTTCTCTTCTGAACTGACAGAGGTGGTATACCCACCGCCTCTTATTTCCCTTGGTCGCCCTCGGAGCCTCCCGAGGGTGCGTCCGACCTGCAGTATGCGCTGACCGGAAGTCCCCTAATTGGCAGTGTTGACTCCTCTCTGCCTTATTAAATTCTAGATTTTTGTGCCTAAATATTTTTGTCCTTTGAGATCCAAAATGATGAAATCAATATCAATTGCAGTCTCTCAAATGGTGTTAGTAGACACTGTAGCCAAGACACTGGAAGATTCACTGAAGGATGTGGCATTAGTTTTTATGGAGGCAGCCTAATTGAAGAAGAGATGCACAAGATCAGATTTTAAACTCTAAAACTTTAATCAAGTGCATTGAGGATCATTGTAAGTATCTGAAGAAGCAGGAGGTGATAATTGGGTATTAGGATCAAACCGCAATCAGTTAAAAGTGAGTGTGTATATTTAAGGGCATTTAATCGCATTTACAAGGTTTAGAGCCCAGCTCTTCAGTAGGGATGTTATCACTTTTAATTTATAGACAAAATACATCAAAAGAACACCTTAGTGCAGGGGTGCCCACACTTTATCAGCATGCGAGCTACTTTTAAAACAACCAAGTCAAAAAGAGCTACCTTCCGCGCGTGCGCTCTTGCCACCGCGCATACACTTGCCGCCCGGGTGCGCGGTGCTCCTTCCACCCGCACGGTGCTCCTTCCGCGGGGCATTGCGGGAACGAGGGAGCTCTTCCACGGGGCATTGCGGGAACGAGGGAGCACGAGGCGGGGGCTCCGGAGTCCAGAAGCAACCATGCAGCCTCCGCTGCCAACGAGAAAGAGAGTCAGGGTGGAGCGCAAGGCGGGGGCTCTGGAGTTCCTGCCTCACACTCCCTCGTTCCCACAATGCCCTGAGGAAGCAGCGCCACGCGGAAGGAGCTCCACCCAGATGGTGCGCACGCGCAGGGCAGAAGCACCTCATTCGTCTGTGATCTACCTCCTTTGGACTCGCAATCGACTGGTCAATCGCGATCGACTTTGTAGGCAGCCCTGCCTTAGTGTATACCTATACACTTTTTAGGCTCATAAGACCAAATATAACCTATTCTTGGATAAAGTTACCTACTGTCACGATGCAGGGTCTCGGCCCAGCCCCTTAATCACACACACAGAGACGGTAATCAGCTAACTATTTATTGAATAATAAGAAACAGGTGAAAAGGTAAATTGTCCATAAAAAGTATCAAAAAGTTCAATCCAAAATAGGTAAAGAGTCCGAACGGTAAAATCTAGAGGCAACCGTGGCAAGGCACCGCAAAACTATGCGGATCAAGGACTTGGTACGTGGCAAAGAACAAGGCAAAGTTCATGAACAACTCCAAGGAACTACTTGGCAAGGCTCAAGCTGGCAACTTGGTTCCCTGGAACTCCGCTCGCTTCACTCTTCTTAGAATAGAAGTGGCCGAGCTACTGAGGATCCATTCCCACGGATCCTATACTTAATCCCCGTGACGGGGCCCCCGACGCTCTAGGCTTCTGCGCCAATCTGTGCTACGGGACCTCGCGCCTCTCTGGCGCTCTAGGCTGCGGTGCCAATCCCTCCTGCTAGACTCAATGCTCCGTCTCCTATCAAAGCTCTGTCCTTGCCTCCCAGCACCTGGGTCGCTATCTTCATGAGAGCTGAACTCCCTTTCAGCTTCCATGGGCTCATACTCCACTGTTTCCCTGATTCTCTCCTGCGACCCGTAACCACCTGGTTTCTCATAATTATCAGAGTCATCACTCTCAGGGTCAGCCTGAACTTCCCAGCTAGCATAGCCGTCAGGCTATTCATCATCCCAGGCCAGGCTCTCTGTGGGAGAGGAAGGCCCAGCTAACTCATCAGCCCCTTCCTCCATGTCCTCATGGACTGCAGCTGGCCTTATTGCAAGTGGGACCCCCGGTGCTGCCCCCTGCCCCCCAGGCACGAAAGGGAACTGGGTTGCTACACCTTTCTGATCTTAATTCCCCCCCCCAAAAAAATAGTCAGCAGATTCTCTGAACAGTGTGTGTGTGTCATCAAAGTTTACACTGTGTCTTGCTTTAAAAAATATTCATACTTAGAATTTGATTATATAAAAACAATATTTAAGTTTTAGCTATAGAAACAATACAGACAAAACTACAATATCTTAAAGCAACTAAGCCAAACTGAGGCATCATCAACACTCACCACTTAGTGTGCTTTCAGATTGGTATCAAAGAAAGTGATTTTGCTATGCAGATGATTACATAGGAAATCTTGAATCCAGTTTAGGCCCTGATTATAATAGTACAAACCACTAATGTGGATTATAGGTTTCATTTCATGCTCTTTTGTGGGAGTTTGTTGTTTGGCCACTGCAATTTGAAGCTAGCTTTGAAATGCATTAAATGGTCAGTGTCGATGGGGCCTAAGGCTGCATCTACACTGGGCAAACTACTGAGTTTTAAATCTGACTTGGAGCAGCCCCAAATCCATCATGTACATCTGGGACTTCAATGGCATCACTGGGCTATCATCTGTTCTTCAGGACTAATGCTGCTGTCCTCCACTGGCCATAGAACTCAATCCAACCATCTGCTTGATCAGTAAGAAGGAGGTTAAGTTGCAAAAGGACCCCATTCTGACATCAGCGCATGACCATGACATGACAGCCAGGCATTCCCATTTCTCTGCACTGATCAGTGCTGGGAAAGGAAGAGAGCAGCAGTCTCTATCTGGACAAGGAATTGGTCTGAAATGGACCTGATCCAGCTGTCCAGACTTCCACAAATTTCGAGGATACTCCAGACCAGGGGTGCTCATTAGGTAGATCGTGATCTACTGGTAGATCACGTAGGGCGTCCTGGTAGATCGCAGGCAGGGCAGGAGAAAGGCTCAGACCCGCCCTGCAGGCTCCCAATGCCGCCCAGGTGCTACCGGCCCTGGGTTATCTGAGGTCCTTTCCACGCAGTTGAATAAAATCCCATGTTATCTGCTTTGAATCAGATTATATGCCAGTATGGACTCAGAAAACCCAGTTCAAACCAGATATTGTGTTATATGCTTCACATTTTTGTAGTGGGTAGGTAGATCATTTTGACTTGGTTGTTTTATAAGTAGCTCGCATGCTGAAAAAGTGTGAGCACCCCTGTTTTAGAAGCACCTTCTCCTGATGTTTTGCCTGCATCTATGGCAAGAATCCTCAAAGGTTCTGAGGATGGTTGCCATAGATGCAGGTGAAACGTCAGAAGAGGATGCTTTTATCTATGTAAACCGCCCCGGGATATATTTATTTGGCATGGTTTCGAACCCAAAAAACAAAAATCTAATTGGGGGGGGGGGGGTGTTTTTGATTAGTAATAGAAAGACTTACAAAAAAAATTCCAAAAATTTCTAACATGTAACATAATTACTAACGAAATTCGTTAGTAGTTCTAAAGTAGGCAAAGCAGGGAAACAGGACTGATACTGTTTTAAGCACAGGCAAATCAAGGGGCAACATTTCCCTTGGTTTCCTTGCAGGGAGATATAATGCATTAATATATTATTATTAATATTATTAAATACCTCTGGTGCAGGCCTTGCTAGAGTTCTCCTCACTCCAGCTTTTTCCCATTCAGTTTTACCATAGCAGTCTAGGACCTCCGTTTGAACTCTATGGCTTTTCTTGATTCTGAACTCTTCCTTCTCCTCTCCGTGCTCTTTTCATTCCTGCTGCCCTTCTCTCAGCAGTTCTTATGTCCTTCTACTCTGTCCTTCTATCTAAACCCCCTTCCTGGGTGTTTAAATCGCTTTTTTCGTCAGTCCTCCAGCCCCTCTAGGAGTCCCGATCTGGATCTCTCTATGGTTTCCGGCTCCTTTTTCACTTCCTGGAGGAGGCCTTTCACTCTAATTAGGCTTCAAGCATGGAAAGGCCCCGATTTGACTGTGAGTTATGTCTGCAAAGCTATTTTGGAGGGGGAAATTTTCCTGTTGGGTGGGCATCCGAAATATTTAATAATCTAACGAAATTTTGGGCCCAGGGAGTGCGAAAAAGAAAGTCCACTTCCGGGATTGGCCTTGCGATCCGTATAAACTTGAAAGTCCCATACATACGAATCCCTTCCGATTTCTTTTCATTTTCATAACTTTTTTCTCATACCTAATATTTATCTATGGATATATATATTACACACACACACACACACACACATATATATATATATATATATATAAATTTGAATACAAAAATGTGAAACATATAACACAATATCTGCTTTAAACTGGGTTTTTTGAGTCCACACTGCCATATAATCTGATTCAAAGCAGATAACATGGGATTTTATTCAACTGTGTGGAAAGGATCTCAGATCCTATTTTACAGTTGACACACACAAACTGATTTCTTACTACAGGACAAATTGACTGAGCCTTCCTCCCGCCCTGCCTGTGATCTACCAGGATGCCCTACGCGATCTACCAGTAGATTGCGATCTACCTAATGAGCATCCCTGTTCTAAAACATGGCCATATCACCCGAAAAACCTACAACAACCCAGTGATTCCAGCCGTGAAAGCCTTCGACAATACAATGAGATGAATTGCTGGACTAGACCATATATATGAATGGTTTTTCTAAAACAAAAAACAAACAAAAAAACCCCTTTCAATGAATAGTGTTTTATGTAAAACTTAGTGTCATTTATTAGCTTGTATCCAACTGTTATGGTGAAACTAATGTTATTCCTTCTCTGCCAATCAAGAACAGCTGGAAGGTAGCAAATTCAGCACTGTTAAATATTGCTTTATATTGCATTATTGATTGAACATGAGGTGGCTAATGTAATGTCATACAACCCGAGGGGTATCAGAGGAAACATTCAGTTCTGATTTTGTTTCTTTAAAAATATATGAGAGTTAGCATAAAATAAAATAAGAATAGATGGGGGCACCTCGTCCAACTATTGATTTGTGATGTAAAATCCAGAAGCCAAATATTGATGAGCAACTGTATTTGTATGTTTGTGGAGCTGCTTGTCACACATTCTTAACACGGTTTTTCTGTGATCTTGTTTCTTATCAGTACAAAAGCTTTAATAATGAAATAAACAATATCAGTACAACTATTTCATAAAACCTAAAATACACGTTGCAGTGATACCCCTGTTGGAAGATGCCAAAATCATTACACTAACTTTCAGATGGAGATGTGATTCTTTACTAATTTTCTTCTTGAAGGAAGAAACAAGTGAGTTTAGCGATGGTCTTCTCATTGCAAAGAAAGTCTTTAAGACAATTTGCAATTTTAGACTTATTTAACAAAAAAACCCTGATGTGCCATTTTGCAAACTTTCTTTAGTAAGCAGTATTTTATGAAGAAAATAATACTTGAGAAATATTTTTGTGCAGAAAATTCTGCACATGTGTGAATTTTGCGTGAAAGAAGTCTTTAAATCTCACAACTTTCATCTATATAGGATTATTCTAAGGGTTTCTTGACAAATATATCTTTCTACTTTTTAAATTTTAAAAAAACCCAAATATTCTTCCAATCTGAAGTTTAAAAGAACACTGGGTTTTTCACCAATCCACACTTTGACTAATCTGGCTTTTTACCATAGTACTACTCCTGGCCTTTTTGAACACTTGAACAAGGAAAATGGTAAAGGTTGCATTTCTTTGGCACTTTCCCTCATAGGGGCACTGAAAGGGGGTAGTGCTTTGATGATTTTTGGGTTCTCCTAGAGCAGAAATTAAGTCTATATCTCAACTTTTATCAATTAATGAACTATTACCTTTCTTAGTGTACAGACAAATGAACTTGTTGAATGTTTGGGTGAGAAAATGGTGGTTTGTCCCCTGATTTGGGAATTGCACTTGCTCTCTTTTTGGATTGACCCTCAACATATCCACAGGTCATATCAAAATCTATAATGGAATGGACTGGAAGATCTATACTGTTGTGTGTGTGTGTGTGTGTGTGTGTGTGTGTGTGTGTGTGTGTATCTACTTTCTATTACTAGTATCATAGTGCTCCATCTCCTTTTCTATCTTCTTTCAACTGTACTTTTCTACTTTCTCTATCTACTTTTTTCTCTTTTCTTTCTTTTTCTTTTCTTCCTCTTCTCTCTCCTTTCTCTTTTTCTTTTTTCTTTCTCTTTTCTGCTTCATCTTTGATTATTTTAAATGCTTGTTAATTTTATATGCTATGAAAACTCAATAAAAATGTTATTAAAAATCTATACTTTTGGGCCCAAAACTTGCTTCGACTTGGACATGAGATTAACTTATCCACAACTATATACAGTACCTTCTTTTCCTTCTGTCATAGAGTAAGGAAATTTTTCTGTAGGATACAAAAACAGTTGATTTAAGGGGGGCTCATTCATTCTTTACCATTGGGAATCTCAGTATTATTGCTTTTCTCTGGAAACAGACAAAGGTTGCAAGCATTATGAGCTGAGGTTATATGAGCTCTTCTCAGAGAAAAGTACTTTGGTGGCAAATTTGCCCCCTTTGCTCATGTTTGACAGACTTTGGAATTATTATTGTTATAATGGTAAAACCTCTGCCAATGCCATGGGAAATAGCTTTATTTTCCCCACCACTGTGAGGGGACATGAGTGTGTCTTTGATTTAATAAAAAGCTTGATCAGTCTTTGGTTGGATGCAATGTTAGTCCAGACCCGTTCCTTCTTATACAATCAAACTGTTCCAATTTTTTCAGGGACAGCCCTGATTAATCCTCTGCCATCCCACTATTTCTCTTATTTTTAATGTGTTCCAGATTCTTTCTCCTCCTCATTCCTCCCCCCTCTCCTCTGTTTATCTTCACTAGCTGAAAACTGATTTCAAAATAAAAAGTAGTTTGCATTCAGATAACTCAGCAGAAGGGAGAGGAACGGAGAAGCAGAAACACCCTCTTCCTAGTAGACTCAGGCAAAAGTAAATTGCTGCACCCTCGGATGACTTATACAATCTTGACCAGACTCTGATATTGCTTGGCCACATATAATGTGCTTGTCATTTGTGAATGGTTGCAGAATATGACCAGTTTGCAATAACCTAAAAGTGTGGTCAGTTAGCTCCCTCCCCCTCCCCCAAACTGCATGTTGTCCATAATAGAAATCAATGGTAGCCTCAATCTGCATGTTGTCCACAGTAGAAATCAATTATAGCCTTCTTAGCGTTGACCTGTCAGCCTTTTCTATCTTATGGATTTTTCTTCATTAATAGCCTTTCTGGATAAAATATATCTTGGTTGGTGGATAGGTGGTTTTTGATGCCAGTCTGGATGCAGGAAAGATTAATTCATAACCTACTCACTTATTCATATTTCTTCTAATGTGTACATTGCAGCCAGATCCATTTTTGCCAGCTTGACCACATTCACTTGGTCAAATGTTTCAGAGTTTTTTCAGTGAAATATTGGTGGGTATCTAGGTCCAACTGCCCTCCCTCCCTCCCTCCCCAGATATTTCCAGTAGCCATGGGGCCTTTATTCTCACCAGGCATGTAGCCAGGGGGGGCTAAGGGGGCTTCAGCCCCCCCCCCCCCAAATTCTCAGGGTGGTCCATGAAAAGGCCTTACTGGTACATTATTTAAACTGTTATGTTTATTTATATCATGATCAGATCACCATACTCATTATATCCCACATTAATGGGGTTATTGGGATAACAATACAAAAGGTTTGCTAGGGTAGACCCTCTTCCACCCAGTCTCAGCTCCCCGAACCAAACTCAGCCACCCCCAAATCAAAATCCTGGCTACGGCCTTGATTCTCACTATACTAAAAGGGTTGAAAGAAGTCACATGGACGAAGTCTTCAATTCAGCAGTATGTCTTCCTAGGCTGTTTCCACACTGCAGAATTATAGCGGTTTGTCTCAATACTATGGAATTCTGGGATTTGTAGTTTTGTAAAATATTTACCCTTCTCTATCAAAGAGCTCTGATGCCACAAAACACACTATAAGTCCTAGGATTCCTTAGAATGGAGCCGTGATGGTTAAAATGGTGTTGAACTACCATATTTCTTCAGTGTAGATATGTCATGCACACCCCTTCTTCAGTCAAACAAAATGTACTTCTCTCTACTCAAGTGCAACTTTTTTTAAAAAATTGTGACTTTTCTTTTTCATCATCACCACCACCACTGTCAACATAATTACCGAAATCAACTAGAACTAGTGCTCAGAAACATTACTTTTTTCTATGACTTCCAGAATATTCCAGGAATTCTGGATATTGTAGTCTTCAAAGTAATTTTTTTCTAGCTTTGGGTTAAAATTAATTCTATTTATTTCCTTAACTTTCCTTTTACCTAGCTCACCGAATAAACAAAAAAAATGCTAACATACAGTTGACCAAAGGATTCTAGGTAATGTAGTACAGAAAAAGTAACTTTGCTCAATTCTACCTAGAGTTCACAGTGTAATTGACTAAAATGTCTTTCATACTGCAAAAACCTTTAGAAAATGTGGGTAAGCTATTGAAGAAACTCCCCAGAGACATATTTTTTTCTTATCTCCCCCTTTCTTCTTTTTTGGTCATTTTGTGAAATGGTCCTGAGGCTCAGCCATTGAAAAGGAGATCCGCAGGAAAATGAATTCTCTTTCCCAACAGGGCCCTTAATTCCTACCTGAGTCATAATGATGACATAAAAGCTTGTGCATGGTTTAAATTGCTCTTCGGGCCAATTTTCTGACCCTAAATGGAGTTTAAGTAACAAATGAGACTAGCATTGACCTTCAGTATGGGGACGGATGTAATGAAGAGATAAGATTATCCATGAGTAACTATATCCTCTCAGAAGTCTATAAATTGTGGATGAGGAAGCCTTCCTGTTTTCAGGCTACTTCCTTTTAGAATTGCAAACTTTGAAGCTCAAAAATATTGATTGTATGATGAAACTGGAGGAGGAGACAGAAGGACCAGGACATGACGAGGTCCAAAGCTAGAAGTACCAGGGAGCTGATGCGTGCAGCCATATTTTGAACAGTAACTGATGGTTGGGAACCTGTTTTTGAAGACAAAAGTGTGTATTCCTTTATTAACTTGTGTATTTCTTCTTAACTTCGCAATGTGTCATTCACTTTCTATTAGAATATGTGCCAGAACCTCTAATGTTTTGGAAGGAGCTGTGTTGGAATTACTGGACAGTTTTTCTCTGCTATATTTTAGCTCTGGTTCCAAATGTATTGACTATGGTAGTGTCATGCCATGAAAGCTGAAATGCCATTGTCTTAGTTGATAACTGTGGTCAATCCTCTTTACAACTGAGACAAATTACAAGGCTGAACAACATCTTAGAAAGCAAGTCATGTAGATCCCACATTGGTGGAACTGAAAATTCTCATACACTGACTTGGTTCTATCTAACAACCTTTTCAAACTGACTGCCAGAATCACCACACGTTGTGACAAATTGACCAACCGCTGTTGTGAGGTGTGGGGAATCTGTTGCCTCACACACCACATTGCCTAGCTTACCTGTAGGGCATTGACTATCTGGCTTTCCCCCATTGCTTTAAGGCAGGGGTGGGCAATTATTTTTTCCAAGGGGCCACAAGAGAACCAAAAAAAAAATTATGGAGAGCCGCACCTAAAGGTTGAACTGCAGTCTAATCTACATTATTTATTTATTTACTATATATTATACATAATTAATATTAATATATTAATATATCAAGAAATATTCATATATTATTAGTATTAATATCATAATTATTATATCATAGTATATATAGACATATATATATATATATATTGAAATTATAATATATTATATATTATAACATTATATGATATTATTTATTATATCACTATTATAACATTATTATAAAATAATAATAAAAACCACTAAAATTAAATTAAATTAAATTCAAGAAGACAAGGTGTGAACCAAGATGGAATGGCCCAATGGCCCCAGCCCAGAGGATGGCAAAGTGGACCCAGCCGCCACCGCAGCAGAGGAGAGCAGAGCAGCAGGCGATCGAAGGCTGCAGGCCTCCGCCTGCTTTCGCCCCCAGCCGTTCCCCAGCTGATCGCCCTGCTATGGAGTGCCTGCCATCCCTGGAGGCAATCCGGGCCTGCAGGGGGAGCAGTTGGCGATCTGAGGCAGCTGATCGCCTTGGCGACCTGGAAGATGATCAAGTCTTCCAAGTCGCCAGGGCGATTAGCCATCGTAGGATCTCCTCCAGGGATGGCAGGCACTCCAAAGCTGCTGCTCCTCCGGCCTGTCTGCTGACACGGGCCCCACAGAACCCCTGATGGGATGGCGGCAGCAGCATCCCTTCCTCTTGGCCCCGCCCCTGACGCCCTTCTCCCCGGACCGGACAGAATTGGCTGCCAGGCAGCATCCGGCTCGCAGGCTGTAGGTTGCCCACCCCTGCTTTAAGGCAACACAGGAAGCTTCTCATGTTGCCGCTGCTGCAGCATGCCCCATTTCACCTTCCCTTTAAGCACTGAGCCCTGCTGAAAGTAGTATGTTGCAATGGGAGTCAGTGGGTCCATGCTTAAATTAGCAGCAAATTGGAGTATACTGCCTATTCTTTCCCCCCTCTGATGAGGTCGTAAATAAAACCACCAACACAGTTTCAGAGGGTCCTTCAGAGGTTTTATATCAGGTGACAGGCTGCTTCAGACTGCTATCATAAGGAGGTCTCAGGAAATCCCTGTTTCAGGAGGACAGTGGTGCTAATAAACCTGCGGATTCCAACCACTATTTAATAAATGAGTCACAAAGGGAAATGTAATATACAGGTGGAGTATTCCTTACCCAAAATGCTTGGGATCAGAGTGTTTTGGATTTGGGTTTTTCTTTCCGGATTTTGAAATATGTATAGTTGCATAAAAGATAAGGAAAAACCTAAAAATGGGACTCATGTCTAAGCACAGAATTCATTTACATGTCATATATGCCTTATACACATAGCCTGAAGGTAATTTCATATAATATCCTTAATAATGTTCTGCACAAAAACAAAGGTTGTGTATAGTGAATCAACACAAAGCCAAGCCACAGTCGCATGTAGTCAGTTTTGGAGCTTTTCATCTTTCCAGATGGTCAATCTGCATTTTCTTTAAAATTCATTAATTTGAACCAGCAAAACTTTGAATTTTAAGTGCAAAAATAATTCAGATATCAGTATGCACATCAGTACTCAAGTTTTAAAATACAGATGTTCCATGTGAATTTTGAGAATTTTCAGAACATACAGTAATTTAAGCTCTTGTATTCACTCGTTCTCCCCCACACATAATGAGAAAGTAACTCTTAAATTGTGTTTAGCACCTCAGCAGAGAGGACTGATAACATTGGGGAAGAAAAGTAATAAAAGAACAGCAGGTCAAGCCTATGCTATATTACAATGGTTTACTATTATGTTGTGACTTCTAAAAGGGTAAGAAGCAAAAATAACATTGTAGTACGCCTGTTATTAATCTGATTTTTTTCCTTTCCCACCCAACTGAATAAACTTAAACATAGTTTTGATTTGGCTTTCCTTTTCTAATGCACCTGGTAATTGATGGATATTTAGTAAGAGGAAGTTTACTAGTACTTACGATTAAACAGGTGTTCAATACAACAGGATGAGTTCTTGAAAGTTGGCCTTCCACAAGTGTTGGGTACTTTGTGGTCTGATTACAAAAACCAAATGTGAAAGCCATACAGTAAAACAGCAAATCACTTGAGCCCAGTTCTACCAACACAATTTCTGCACATTAGATGGCATCTTGACTTTTCTCACTTGCACAAATTTTACCAAACTTTTTCACATATCAAAAACTCATTTGCTTGAAAAATGTGTTTGTAGGTCATTTGCTGAAAGACTAAGTGTGGTGCTAGTCTTCAGTGCCTCCTCCCCAAATAAGTGTCATCTGGCCTTGGTTGCCATATTTCTTCTGATAAGATCTTAATTATCTTAATTGAATAATAGATATTGATATTAAGTGGATGTCGAAAGGGATTATTATGACCTGTCCTCCAGTTGATACAATTTTTTGTTTTTGGATTCCAAAGCTTGATACTGTGTTTAAGAATAACACAGAGAGAAATACACTAACATCATAACACTCAGCTTTTAAGGAATGATAGAATTTTCTTAAGACAACTTAGACTGCTATAAGCCTTCAATTCCTGTGTCCTTTTAGACATTTTTTCCCCAGAGATTTAGCTTTTGATTCAGAGGCAATCCCCGATTTACAAACATCTGACTTACAAACCACTCATACTTAAGAACAGGTATGAGACAACAAAAAGTGAGAGATTTCTATCCCTAGGAAGGGAGATTCAATCTTGAAGCTTTCTCGCAAATCTTTGCTTCCCATTAAAGCCATTTTTCCCAAAATCTAATTATCACAGGAACAAAAAGTGAAGCAATATCTTTGAACAGGTGCACAGGCAGAAAAATAAACACCACATGGGTGGTTAATGCTTCTCTATGCTATCCAAAGTTCCCTCCCTCTCTCTCTCTCCACACACACACACACACACACACACATGACTTTGGTTTTTTGCAAAGGACCACAAGTGGCCCTTGGGCAGATCTTTTACTCGATGGAACAAACCAGTGATTAAGCTATTCAGCCAGAAATGGAAAAGAAAAGCACAAGATCATATATTTTGGCAAAAGATGGATTTGCATGAAGTCCAAAGGACTGGGTCAATGACAAATCAGATAGCATACGATATATATTTGGCTGGAGTTATAAATGTACCTATTCCAACTTATGTAGAAATTCAACTTAAGAACAAACTTGCAAAACCTATTGTGTACATTGCCTGGGGACTGCACAAATCTGTGTAGGAGAAGAATGAGTATTCAGATGTGCAAAAAAGTCAAATGTTCAAAAACATCTGGAACTGTTTGCATTCAGATGTCAGCCTTCTCCAAATCTCAGATTTTGACATGAAGCACACATTTAAAACTATATGCAAAAAGATGTTGTTACACTTTTGAGAGTAACTGAGAGAAAGAAGTTTGTAGAACAGTATGTGTGTACACTAGCTCTAAACCAGACAACAATATCCAGGGCAGAATTCAAAGGCTTAGTAATGTTAGTCTGGATCGGTATGCAAAGACAAAGAGTTGGTAACAGAATCTTCATAGATTGAGTCTATGTAGCTTTAGATGCCTTCAGATCTATTGAGATAGGCTCACAACACATCTACACCTAAAAAGTACTTTAACCAAAGCCCCAGAGACTCAGTGCCCATCTCACAGTGCTGGTGGGGCATAATTTGTATGGTTCAACCAGGCTGAAACTGGTTTGGCTCTGCTTTACCATCACTTTATGTTTCCTGTTGCCATCATTGCAATCAATTCCAACAGAGTTTGCCGTGAGCTTTTGGCCTTTACTGGGCAGCTTTGCTGACACCATTAAAGAAACCTGGCATTAGCCAGGAGCTCTTATGAAGCTCTTGAGAAGGAGGAGTGACACAAGCCCAATCCATCCCCCTTTCCCTTAACTGCCAAATGTGGGGGAAAGGGGATCATGCCACCAGCCCATGACAGTAGACAGGTTCACATTGGAGTCAGTCATGATGTCCACACATATACATTTAGGATAGGATGATCAAAGTTTCCACAATATGGTTTTTTTTTTGCCATGGATCACTCTTTTTCAGTCCACATATAGGGTAAGTTGACAGGAAGCCCTCAAAAATGGAATTTTGCTTTTAAATAGGTTGGAGGAGCTGCTTGCGCTGTTTAGCATTATTAAACTAAAAACTCTGTATTTTTCAAAATTGGAAATTAACTTCCGGGTTCTTCCAGTTTTCCTTATTTTTCCTTATGGAACATTTTTCATAGTTCTAGCAACACCCAGGGGATCTCCAGAGGTAATTAGTTCCATTGTCAATCAGCTCTTACTGTCAAAAATTTCAGTCTAATGCTTAGTCAAAATCTACCCTCCAGGCCAAATGACTTTCAGTTACACAAGGGTAGATTTCAATTGAACATTAGAAGGAACCTATTTACAATAAGAATGGTTCAACAATTAAACCAAACGCCTAGAGAAGTTGTGACGCATCTTTCTCTGGATGTCTTCAAATTGAGGCTGGTCAGCTGCCTGCTGGGGATAATCCACCTGAAGATTCTGCATTGAGTATAATTAAGTCTATCTGATGTCGTGTAGGGCCCCTTTCACCTTGAATCTATGATCAAGGGCTCCCAGATGAACCAAAGTTGCACTGCCCTCTCCCCAAAGATATAGAAAGATCAATCAATTTGAGATCTAGATATTTTAACCTGAAATTTGATATACAGGACTTCCACCTGACTCTGAGGTTTTCAGGGACTCGCTGATGAAAGTTTTCGTTCATTTGGGGGATGAAAGGGAGCACATCCCCCATTTTTGCCTTGTCAGAGTGTTAAACTCTCCCCCCCCCTCATTCTGCCCCAGCACAAGTAGACTATAAAATAATTGCAATCCCACAGGGACACAACTCCTCGTTGATCAAACAATATCTATAGGGCTCAAGGCAACTCACCCAAATATAATAAATATATGATTAAAATCGTATAAAACATTGGGATTAAAATAGTATTGAACTCTAAATACAACTAAAACTTTTTTAAAACATTAACTAAAACTTTAAATGCACTGCAGTATCTATTCTGCTAGCCTTTGTGACATTACCAAGGGATGGAAAATCTTGAATTATTTTACAAAACCGTGAGATTTGTTCCTTTTCATATGACTACATAACATAGCGAATGTAATTGATTATATAGTGGCAAAGCACCATCTCTTTTTTTGCAAAGGATCATGGGGAAAATCACACAGAAAACATTTTTGTACTTTGCCCTAGAACAGTGGTTCCCAACCTTTGGGCCTCCAGGTGTTTTGGACTTCAACTCCCAGAAATCCCAGCTAGTTTACCAGCTGTTAAGAACTGTGGGAGCTGAAGTCCAAAACACCTGGAGGCCCAAAGGTTGGGAAACACTGCCCTAGAACACTGCAGGTCTCAACCCCAAATGAGGTCTCTTTAGCTCAGTGATGGAGTCACAAAAATTTAGCAAGAATAAGATATCTGAACACCACTCCTTTACAAAAATCTGTTAGCAACAATGTGCAGTGTTTACAGTGGACTCTGAAGAAAAAGCATAAAATTTCCCCCCCTCCCCCCAAACAAGCAGCCCTGGAAAGGGGATTTGACTGGTAAAAGTTTTAGAAGTTCTGATCTAGAGGATTTTCCAGGATATAGTTTGGCTCTCCTAATCATGATTCTCAGGACAGAACAAGACAAAGTTTTCCTTCACCATTTATTAGTCTGTTTTTCCAGACTTCTTTGTAAAACCTCCTAATGTCTACTGATGTTTGAAAGGGAAATTTCCATTCAGTTACACTGGCAATTCTCTCGGTCAAGGAGTCCCTCCACAACACTTTAGACACACGTCTCATGGGATTGTTATGATATTCTTCGAAGAACTGAAGAACAATCTGCAAAGAAGATGGAAACTTAAACTCTTCTTTCAAACAATAAATGTTATCATGCTTCCCTCAGTCTTGGATTTATGTCCCCCATTCTTTTGCTTTAGCAATTGGGATACCGACTTTTTATTGCTATTTTCAATTTGCAGTGGTTTTTGTGACAAAACACATTTACTTGAACCAAGCTTCTATTATTTCTGCACACCTTTTTACTTTATTGTTTTTCAAAGCTACGGGTGAATACTGTGATTATAGATCATCATCCACATTAGATGATCTTTATTTTTATTTTTAACATCAAAGCACATGATTTGAGAGATGGACACCTTGAATAATGTGAATGTATTTTGTAGTTGCAATCCTTTGCTAAAATGTTCCTGCATAGTTAATAATTCAAGTGTCAGAGACCGATGCCCGCAGCCCATGCTTTGGCCAGCGGGATCCGGATATCTGACACTTTGTTTACATTCCAATCACCGTGAGAACCTACTGGCTGTTCCCGCTCAGCATTTGGTTGGCGTGCTTTGGAAAAGGCGCAATTCTGGGATTTGAACTGCAAGGGGAAGCCTATATAATCTGGGTTTAATTGGGAGGGAACACTTTCAGCCTTGCCTTTGTTTGCAACAACAACAACAATTTTATTGATTAGCCAGAAGCCATATCAAATACACACAGAACACAGACACATTGCAATGATTCTAAAACAATCTGAGGAGAATTCTAGACCATTACATCAATTAAACCCCTGTTTTGCCCAGCAGGAGGGATTCTAAGGGAGGTGGTAACAATTCACAGGTCCTCATCTCCAACACAATTTATTCCAATTGCATCTATGTAAGCAGATCTTAGTTTCATGGCTTTACAGAGAAAACGAGCAGTAGCATCTGTTATCACCTTGTTGGAGCCGGCCAGCAGAAGTGAGACTTTTGCTAGAGGGTCCCAATGATTTTTTCCCACGAGAAATATCTCGAGCAGTTGTTTTCTCTCTATTTGATAGATTTTACAATAAAGCAGAAGATGAGTTAGATCTTCGATCTCAGGGGCACCACAAATACAGATACGCTCTTCATAGGGAATTTTCTTGAACCTCCCATATCTCACCATTGAATCTAATTGCTCAAACCTGGCTCTAGTGAAAATTTTCCTTAGGTGGTGTAACCTTCCTTGCTGTAAGTAAGTGGTTAATTGGAAGGATTTCTTAAAACCACTCAACCATCTCAGGAAACAGTAGAACCCAAAAGAGTCTATATCGGTTTGGGCCGCAATGTCATTAATTCGTTGACGCACTTCTTTGAAGTGCTTACTTAACTCTTGACCAGATAGGTGGACTGGGAATATTACCTGAATGCCGCACCTTCTGATGTAATCAAACAAATGGTCAGCCCCCGATTTATAAGAACTGCTAGATTGTTCCAGCAAACATAATTTTGGGAGGCGAGACGCCTCCATCTCCATGACCTTAAGCCAGTAGTTAAAGGCTCTGATCTTAGATTGTGTGCTAATAGAGAACATTCCCAACTCCGCCCTAACTGCCGCTGCTGGGGAGCTTCTATCGACCCCTAAAAACCACTTCAGATGTTGAACTTGGGCCTTGTCCAAAAGAGGAGTATCATTTGCACCCCAGATTTCAGAACCATAAAGAAGCAGCGGGGAGATTTTGTGATTGTAAACTTTCAGAAGGGGAACGAGGGAGCCCGGTTGCCGTTGATTCAGCAGCTTTAAGAGTAAGCTCGTTCTGCCCTTGGCTTTAGTTGAACACCTGTGGAAATGATTATGCCATAGACCATTTTCTGCAAAGTCTAATCCTAGGTAAGTGAAGGATCTAACTTGTTCTAATTGTTCGCCTTCTATTTTCCATTTCATTTTGGAGGGGCGTTTACCAAAGATCATCATTTTTGATTTGGTTTTGTTTATCTTTAGTGCGTTTCTAAGGCAGTAGTCACTAAGTTTTCTTAATAACCTCCTCATCCCTATTTGGGTGTAGGAGAGTAGGATCATATCATCTGCATACAGAAGTGAGTTGATTTGCAAGTTAGCTACTTTAGGCATATGGACATCCGCCCCTCTAAGCGAATTTGGAAGGTCATTTACATACAGATTAAATAGCAGGGGGGCAAGAATACATCCTTGTCTGACCCCTTTGCCGGTGTTAATAGGGCCAGTTCGGTCACCAGCAATACCAAATCTCACAGTCACCTGAGAATTATGATATAGGGCTTTGATCAGCAAAATCAATCTAGGGTCTGCATTCATACGTTGGAGTTTGTCCCAAAGGATTTTCCTATCAACAGAATCAAAGGCCGCTGACAGATCTATAAAAGCGGCGTATAGTCTATTACCCTTGGCTAGGTATTTGGAAATCAAGTGATTTAGGACAAAACAATTATCCATTGTCGATCTATTGTGTCTAAAGCCAGACTGCTCTTCCACCAAGATTCCATTTTCAGTTACCCACTCCTCCAGTCTACATAGAAGATACTTTGCATACATTTTGGCCACAATATTCAATAAACTGATAGGTCTGTAGTTGGCGGGATTTTTCTTATCTCCTTTTTTGCCTTTGTTTGCACCCCATAGTAATGCTTGCTGTAATTTAGGAGAGGCATTCTGTGTGATTATTTGCGCTCGGCTGTGGTGAGCTGACATCAAGATAAAGGGGTGATTGCTACAACAAGAGTAATTATAAGTTGGAGTTTTCAGTTTACATTTTGAGTTGAATATGGATTGAATAAGAATAGAGAGAGTGAGTGATTAAAAAGCATTGATTTGCTACTTTGATGATAGGAAAAGTTGAAGACAACATATTTTCCTAAACGGTTTGATTCTTAGATACTGTTGCACTCTAGACCTGAAGGATCCCTCAGTAAACCACTAGAGACCAGCCATGATGAAATGCTTTATTTAGAATAAAGGTAAAGAATACAAGAGATAAAAGTACAGTCCAATGATGCCCTCGGCATCAGTATATTTCAGTGCAATAGTCCAAAAAGGAAAATGTTCAATAAATGCAGAAATAGTCTTGATGCCCCAACGGGCTAAATCCAGGATAATTTCTTGGCAACAAAGACTTGGCAAATACTTGGATGCAAGGACTTGAAGGCCCAACAGCCCAGCTTGAGTCGTGGAGCTCGGCAAGGAAGCTTAACGTTGGCGAGAGATGTGGAGCCTCTCTGGGACCCAACTTTAATAGGCCCCCCAGAGCTTTGATCTTGGATGCGTTTACTTCGACGCAACCCTTTCCCATGAACAGTTTGCCAGCTTGACTTTCTCATGCCTCCCGAATCAGGATGGTATGTGAGCTCATTAGTCCCAGCACCTGGAAGCAAGGGAGGCAACCAGTTTCTGCTTGCTCCGCGTTTCTTATTGGCCTGGGAAGGGAAAAGGCTGTGCCTGCCCTTGACTGCCGGCTGAACCAGAAGCTTCTGCAGGAGCCTGCTTTCAGACCCAGCTGAGGTCTTAGAATTGACATGGCTTCAGTCTGGTTTGGCTATAGAGTCAGGCCTGAGCATGACAGATACAGATATAGAAAAAGGTTCCTTTTGGGGAGGGGCTGCAATCTGCCTTAAACATGATTTGAAGTTCCTAATTACTCTCAAGCATTCTTTCAACAATAATAAAAATGTGTTTTGGCCTTACTAAATAAGATAGATTAAGGAGAATCCTCAAATAAAATGATAGGTAAGGAACTGATGAAGTGAAACAATAAATGTGATCTGTCTAGAGACAACCAACATTTCAAGATCACCTTTCTCTAAAGACTAAGAAGTTTCTCGCATGTGGGAGGAGTAGTGTCATTTAATCATGGCACTTAGTCCTATAGCATTGAAAATCACTATATTTAGTTATTAATTACCACATGTTATTTGAATTGTCTGGTTTCTCCATTACTATCCTTTTCAATTCTTATCCCATGAGCAAGTAGATTGTCTACCCGATTCCACCCTATTTTTTTTAAAGAAAGGGTCTTACTTTGACATCAGAGAGTTTGAAGATTTGCATTATTAAAGGCAAAGAAAAATAGCAATCTAATGAGGTAACAATATTTCTTAGTTGTAAATGTAAAAAAAACAAACCCAAAAGGACCGGTTGCATTATGGCAAGTACCATGGACTCACTGCTGGTTAGGAGACCACCCACAGGACAGCCCATTTACCCACGTCATAGATTCAATTTGATGTGGGTGATTCCAATAGCTCTTATCCCATGTGTTTTGTACTTTTGAAATGGAATATCCTGGTTCCTAAATCCAGAAGAAAATCTCAGACCTTCTCCTCCCCCCGCTTCCTTTTTTTGGACTGTTTATGATGTTTGACTACTAAATCATGACAGACACATACAGGAAGTCCGCCTGCATCGTTGGGTGGACTCCATCACTTTTCATTGCCTCAATTTATTTTTATTTATTTATTTATTTATTGTTTCAATTTGCTAAACCGCCCTTCCCGAGGCTCAGGGCGGTTTCCAACATATTTATTTATTTATTTATTTATTTATTTATTTATTTATTTATTAGGCTTCTAGGCCGCCACTCCCGGAAGGCTCGGGGCGGCTCGCAACAGATAAAATACAATAAAAACATATTAAAACACATTAAAATACAACACAAATTTAAAACATCAAGATTAAAATACAGCATGATGTGCAAAATGCAGAGCACAACATAATGCGGTATACCACAGTATTGGCGGCTATGTACTAGCGGAGCCTATAGGCCATTTTTATGAAACACATAAAAATTTAAAACATCATAAAACACCACAAAATGTCATAAAACACCGTAAAACAATCATAACCAATTACATTCACATAAAATCACACAAATCAGAACAAGCTGGTTCATGACAAGGACAGTGGTAGCACGGCTAGGAGGGAGATTATTGATTCAGGCACCGGTCAATCACCAAATGCTTGCCTGAACAGCCAGGTCTTACAAGACCTACAATGGATCAGGACTGCTTTCAAATCAGAGGGGGGATGGGATAAGGTCCTACGATTAGGGCCGGAATAAGGTAATTTTAAATGGCAAGCGAACAGTATTTTGGCCCCCAAGCCAATTTTGGTGCCCCCTCCAAACCATTGGCTGCAGCCTCCGGCTGCCAAACACTCCTCCCCTCCTCTTCAGACTAGTGTAAGGCAAGTTGCGTCTTCAGCTTTCTCGTGCCACACCAAATGCGCATGCGCAGAAGTTCCGTGCATGCGCATTTGGTGCGGCGTGAGCAGGTCGAAGTCCGAGCGTGCGCATTTGGTGCATCTCCGGCCTGCTCACGTCGCACCAAATGTGCATGCATGGAACCTGGCAGCCGGATGCGCCCCTGAATATGTGGTGCCTTACACAGGCGAGTAGTTCGCGTAATGTAAGATCCGGCCCTGCCTACAATGAAAATATATGAAAGGCTCTTGACTAGAATGGACATTTTGGAGTTGTGTACAGAGATGCTCAAACCTGTAGTTTGGGGGTGTGTGCTCATCTTCAAATTGCTTGTTGACCTATCCATGAGGTTTGTTCATAGGGTTGTTTTAGGGGCTTTCTTAATAGTATTTTGGGGAGGGTTTTTTAGGTGAGAAAAACCTCGAAATATAACCTGTTGCACCTGGTATTCATTGGAGGTCTCCCATCCAGCATTAATAAGGTTTGAGCCTGCTTACCCTGTTACCCGAACATCTTTGCAAAATCTCACAACAAGTGAGTGAAAGCTTTTGAACTGCATCAAGCTGGTGCTCTATTGGCTCAGCCTAAGATTTGTAGACAAGCAAAAGAGACTGCCCAACAAAGGGGAATATGGTAGGATCGCTCCCTACTTCTCCTTGATTGTGCATGTGCCTGTCAACAAAAGTGCATGTACAACCACAGAAAAGTAGAGAGCAATCAGCAAAGGTTCTCAGCAACAGGCAGGAGGTCTATGGAGCCCCATAGCCCTTCAGCAACAGTAACAGGACCAGCCAAAGTAAGGTGATAGTCCATTGGGGCAGAATTGATTTTAGTCCTGCTGGACAGTCTGGACTCTACTCGCTGCCTCTGTGAGTTGGAGACAGATAGTGTAGCTGCCTTCGAGACCAGTTTGGAATATTGCTATTATTTATTTATTACTATTTACATCATTTTTACCCTGCTCTTCTCACTCCTATAGGGGGACTAAGAGAGGTTAACAATGGCAACGATTTGATGCCATAATAAATTACAATAAAACACAATAAAAATGTACAAATATCAAGATTAAAAAAACATTAATAAACAAAAGCCTTTTCCATTTCAACAATCACAGGTCATATTCAATATTCAATGCCATTATATCTATTAGCCAAACGCCTGGTTGCACAACCACGTCTTCAGTTTTCTTCTGAAAGAAAGGAGGGAGGATGCCGATCTAACTTTGCTGGGGAGCAAGTTCCATAGGCGGGGGTCACCACCGAGAAGGGCCTGTCCCTTGTCCCTACCAGTCTTGTTTGCAAAACCGGTGGGACCGAGAGCAAGGCCTCCCCGGCAGATCTTAAGCTAAGAGGCGGAACGTAGAGGGAGATATGTTTGGACAAGTAAGCTGGGCCGGAGTTGTATAGGGCTTTATAGGCCAAGACTAGCACTTGGAATTGTGCTCGGAAATGGACCGGCAGCCAGTGGAGTTGATGTAACAAGGGAGTGGTATGCTCCCTGTATGATGCTCCAGTGAACAATCTGGCTGCCGCTCGCTGGACTAGTTTAAGTTTTCGAACAGTCTTCAAAGGCAAACCCACGTAGAGCACATTGCAGTAGTCTATTCACGATGTACCCAGAGTGTGACCACTGTGGCCAGATCAGACTATTGCTACTTTGAACTGGTATCAGATTTTGGATTAAACTCTCAGATATGGAACAACAGCTTCAGATTACAATATAAAAGGGGAAAATAATTTTCCCTTTTATATTGAGAAGACTTCCTGATGGCAAGCAAGGTTCAACAGTGGAACATATTGCCTTGGAGCATGGGGAAGACTCCCTCTCTGGCAGTTTTTAAACTGAGGCTGGATGGCTATCTATCAGGTGTGCTTTAATTGTCTATTCCTGCATGGGAGAATGAGTTTGGACTGGGTGGACCTTAGGGTCTCTTCCAACTCTATGATTCTATGAGTTGAATGCCATGTCAGCCATCTAAATGCTTCATACTTAAGGCAATTCCATGTGTCTCTGCCAACTTGGCTTAAAGATGAGAGAAGGTTTTGCAATGAGAAAAAAGATCAAGAGGTTTTGGAATAAAGAAATATTATTAGATTCTAAAATGAAGGATTTTCCATCTCTTTCTGAACTTGGGGTGATTTTCAAAGCTTTGCCACATTTATAGAATTAGGATGCAGCAGCAACTTTAAAAAATTACATTATAGCAATAACTTGTTTCATCCTACCCCTCACTGCACTTGCACTCTGCAGTGTTGCAGCTTTCTCATTTTAGTTTTATAAGAACCATTATTCAGAAATGAAGCATTTTACCTGTCTTCTGTGGAAACAAAAATCAATAATTGCTTTAGTCAGTATTTTTAAATGAACCCAGCAAGGCACTTCATTAAGCTATAAATGCCCAGTTACAGATGCTTTTTCAATAATAATTAAAATGGATAATAGCATTTGGAGTGGATATTTGCCTTGAAGATGGGACATTGCTATGGACAGATAAATCAGCTATTGCCGGAGAGATGCTACAATTTTTGTCTTGTTGTTTTTTTGTAATTAGGGCTGAAACAAATGTGTCCTTCCTTTTCAGGTTATTACTGACTGTTCTTACCTTTACTTCATCTAGTTCGTAAATATCTCTGTCTTAGGATCGATCCCATAAACATGGTGTAGACTAAAGTGTAACCTCCTATATACCTCCTCATCCAGCTATCCCCCCTTCCACTCTGGTGCTGGTTAACGCCCGATCCATTCGGAACAAGACCGCCACTATCAGGGAGTTTTGTGAAGACCTCAAAGCGGACCTTTTCTGTATAACGGAGACCTGGCTCCAGGAGAGCGATACCACCTGTCTCCAGGAAGTGGTTCCCCTGACTACGTTGCCACGCACCAGAACAGGAACGGGGGGACGGGGTGGGTGGGGTGGCAATACTCTCCCGTGATGGATTGCACCTTAGGGCGATCCCTGCGCTCACCACCTCGGGGCTTGAAAGTGCCGGCCTGGTGTGGGAGTCTCAGGAGAGCCTGGCGATCTTGCTGGTGTACCGTGCGCCTAGCGCACCGGCAGAGAGCCTGGCGCGGCTGCTGGAGGCTGTGTCGGAGTGGGCATTGAGGTTTCCTAGACTTATTGTTCTGGGGGACTTCAATGTCCACGCCGACGCAGCCTCCGTTCCATCTGCAGCCGCGGACCTAATTTCGACCATGGCGACATTAGGCCTCTCCCTCTGTAACTCGGGGCCCACGCACTTGGCAGGGCACACCCTCGACCTGGTATTTAGCGCAGGAATCCAAGTGGACCTAGCCTCCGTAATAGAGGTTCCATGGTCGGACCACTGTGCCCTAAGGATCCGGGTTGAGCAACCGCCCCTCCATGCAAGGGCGCCGAACAGATTTTGGTTCGCCCGAAGAGACTTATGGAACCTGAAAGGTTCCTGAATGCTCTGAGGGATCTGGAGTCTATCAGCGTCTCTGTCGACGAGCAGGTTCAAGCCTGGAACACCTCGTTAGCCAGAGCTCTCGACGAGATTGCCCCTAGGCACCTTCTCCGACCTGCAAACATCGATCCCCCTGGTATACAGAGGACCTCAGGTCGATGAAGCGGGAGAGGAGACGGCTAGAGCGCGTGTGGAGGAACCTCCGTGACGGAGCCTCAGTATCAGCTTATAAGCTATTTAAAGATACTTATGAGCGTGCTGTCAAGGCAGCCAAAAATGTGTACTTTTCTGCCTTGATAGCGTCTGCTAGCTCACGCCCGGCTCAATTGTTTAAGGTAATTCGGTCTTTGACGACGGTCCCTACTGTCCCAAAAAAGCAGCGATCAGACCCCTACCGCCGGTGCTTTCCAGAGCTATTTCACAGACAAGATTCTGAATCTCCGCCGGACCTTCCTGCCACAATTGATACAGTAAGAGAACTTGAGACCCCGTGGCCCTCCGCCGGGCCCCCACCGACCGGTTTCGGCCACTGGACGCAGATGCTGTTGATAAGATTGTGGCTGCAACCAGGCCTACCACCTGCTCCCTCGACCCGTGCCCCTCCTGGCTTGTTAGATCCTGCCTGGAGGGGTTACGTGGGCCTCTGTTGAACATCGTAAATAGCTCCCTTGAGCAAGGAGTCTTCCCAGAGTGCTTTAAAGAGGCGGTGGTAGCTCCATTACTGAAGAAACCGTCACTAGATCCTGCGGTTCCCTCCAACTACCAACCAGTGTCGAACCTCTCGTACCTGGGCAAGGTAGTTGAGAGGGCAGTAATGGAGCAGTTGCAGTCCTTCTTAGATGATGCAACATGGCTAGACCCCTTCCAGTCCGGCTTCCGTTCGGGGCACGGGACGGAGACGGTCCTGGTCTCCATCACAGATCAACTCCGCTGCCAGCTCGACCAAGGCGGGTCTGCGCTGCTCGTGTTATTGGACCTCACGGCAGCGTTTGACACGGTCGACCACAATCTACTGATCCACCGCCTGGCCATGGCTGGAGTGAGGGGGACAGTTCTTAAATGGCTGACCTCCTTCCTCCACCAGCGGTCTCAGCGTGTGAGGAGGGGCGAGGTGGTCTCCGAGGGCTCCTCATTAGTTTGTGGAGTTCCGCAAGGGGCCATTCTCTCCCCTCTGTTATTCAACATCTACATGCAGCCGCTTGCACAGCTGGTGCGGAGTTATGGGCTGAGTGCCACCAGTACGCTGACGACACCCAGCTCATTCTGAGGATGGAGGACAGGCCGATCCATCCCCGATAATTTCCAACACTGCCTCGAGGCCGTTACTGGATGGCTGCGTGCCAGTAGGTTGAGGGTGAATCCGGCGAAGACGGAGATCTTGTGGTCGGGCCGCTCGGGTGGTGTAGATGTCCAGCTTCCGACCCTGGACGGTGTGGCGCTATGCCCATCGCCTTCCGTTAAGAGCCTGGGGGTCCATCTGACTCCCAGCTGACCATGGAGGCCCAGGTCTCCGCGGTCAGCAAGGTTGCTTTTTTCATCTGCGACAGGCTCGGAGGCTGGCCCCTATATCTCCCGGAATGACCTGGCCACGGTGATCCAAGCTACGGTCATCTCAAGGCTGGATTACTGTAACGCGCTTACGTTGGCCTTCCTTTGTCGGCACCCGGAAGCTCAAGTTGGTGCAGAACACTGCCGCCCGGCTCCTGTCTGGAACCCCAGCAGGCCGCCACATCACACCTGTTTTGCAGGATCTGCACTGGCTCCCAATCGAGCACCGGATCGCCTTCAAGGTGTTGGTTCTTACCTTTAAGGCCTTGCATGGCCTGGGGCCAGCGTACTTGAGGGACCGACTCACCCCACACTGTCCCCCGAGATCACTACGCTCTGAGGATGCTAATTTGTTAGAGATACCCTCGGCGAAATCGGCTAAACTGACATCTACTCGCCGGAGGGCGTTCTCCGTTATAGCTCCTACGCTGTGGAACGCCCTCCCGGCTGGAACGCGGGCTATAAAGGACCTGCTCCCATTTAGACGCGCCTGCAAAACTTATTTGTTTAAGCAGGCCTTCGGTGAGTAGGTCCTGCCCATGTTCCGCTTTAGCCGCTGTCCTGGGGTGTCACGCTATCTAATTTCTGAACTGTACCTGGGGGTTTTGTATTTTGCTGTTTTAACTGTTTAATTGTCTTAGATGTTTTATCGCATTGCTTGTGTGTAGTTGTACCTTCGGTTCCTGTGAGCCGCCGCGAGCCTCAGGGAGTCGGCGGCATAGAAACCCGAATAATAAATAAATAATAAATAAATAAATACTACTATAGGTGATCACTCATGGCCAACTTTGATTGTCTTCCAAGTCTTAGTAGTTGGTCCATAAGTGATACCTCCAATTTAAATACTTTGAAACCTGTTAATATTTCGTATTTGAAATTATTTTGACCTTATATCGACCCTCGACATCCAACCCGGAAGTGAAGTTTCAAAACCGAACCTGGGATCGCCATTTTTTGTAAAGGTCACGTTATTAGGTCTTTTTTCCCCTCCTGAGTTCTCAACTTGCGAGAACTCAGTAGCAGTAGCACCCTCCTTTCTCCTCTCGCCAGCTGAGAGCTGAGGCAGGCGCTTTGGAAGCAGCCCGGCTGAGCTTTCCTCCATTTCACCAGGCTCTCCCTCACAAGCGGTTTAGTTCTTGGCAGAGAAGGAGGTGCACCCACTCCTCCTTCCCAAGGCTTGGTGCAGTTTAGCTCTTGGCAGGGAAGGAGGGGTGGATCATCCACTCCTCCGTTCCTCCCCACGCAAGCTCAGAGGCATCCCAGTTTAAGCTCTTGGCAGGGGGGAAGAGGGTGGCTTGCTCTCCCTTCTTCCCTCCCTGCCCCTCCCAGCTCAGAGGCATCGCGGGTTAAATATAATGTGTGATGCTTCTGAGCTGTGGCAGGAGGGAGGGAAGAAGGAGTGCTTGCTCTCCCTTCTTTCCTCCCTGCCCCCCCCAGCTGAGAGGCATGGCACATTAAATATAATGTGCAATGCTTCTGAGCTCAGGGGGGGAGGGAGGAGTGGAGTGCTTGCTCTCCCTTCTTCCCCCCCCCCAGCTGAGAGACATCGTGCATTAAATATAATGTGCAATGCTTCTGAGCTCGGGGGAGGGAAGACAGGAGAGGAGAGAAAGCCCTCCATTCTAGCCTTCCAGCTGGCATAATGAATAAAAACGAAAATTCATTAGTAATTACGTTTCAATTACAAAATTTATTTAAATTTTTTTGGTGGCGGCGAAGAAAAAGAAGAAGGGGCTGGGGCGCCACCTCCTTCAGCCGTTTCCCCAGCCAGCCTCCAATCCGCCATGACTCTTGTCCCTCGCTCACTGAAGCCGCGTGAAGGAGCAGCCCCGCCCTTTGAAGCCCACCCACCGCTCATGCTCCTCCTCTGTGGGAGAGCTGAAGCCGGGGGGGAGGGGTGGGGCATGGCGCAGCCTGGCTCCGCACCCTCCCCCCAGCTTTGGCACTCCCAGCAGCTGCTCCAGCCTTGAGGGGGCAGTGCCAAGCCAGCATTGTGCTGGCTCTGCCACCGCTGGTTTGGCACTGCCCCTCAAGGCTGGAGAAGCTGCTGGGAGAGCTGAAGCCAGGGGAGGAGGGGCATGGCGCGGCCTGGCTCCTCCCCCCCCTCAGCTTTGGCACTCCCAGCAGCTGTTCCCATCAGGCCACCATCCCCCAGCCGTTCTTTACTGTGTTAGAGTGTCATTTTGTGTCATATTGGTTGGCGGTGTTCCCCCGGATTTTTTTAATGTTAAAAACGTGCCATGGCTTTAAAAAGTTGGGAAACACTGGTTTATGGGACCAACATTGTTTAAATTCATTGAAGTTGAACATGTCTTTTTAAAAAAAAAAAAACCTAACCTTCCTCTGCATAACAATGCATCTTATGCTTGGAAATGTTTTAGAAGAGCTCTGAATTAATCACATTTCCTTTCCCATCTTTCCAGCACCAAGGAAAAGTTGGAGTTAAATTTAATGTTGGGACAGATGATATCGCTATCGAAGAGGTCAACGCAATCATTAATGATGGGAAATACCACGTAGTACGTTTTACAAGAAGTGGCGGTAATGCCACCTTACAGGTGGACAACTGGCCAGTTATAGAACGCTACCCAGCAGGTAAGGATGTTAATGCAAACTGTGGGCAGGATGGGGGTGGGGGGAGAGGACGTGGTGGTTTTGTTTGAGTAGTTATGCAGGAACTCAGCTTTTTCAAGACATCATAAGTGTATTTTTCTTCCATTATAAGGAAAAAAGCCTTGAATGTTTTATAGGCAATATATATGTGAAGCAAAAAGGCAGAGGCTGTCTTTTAGTAAATTTGACACTAGAAGCAAACAAACTGGAAAAAATGTAAAGTATTAGTATATTGGTATTGAAAAAAAGGCTTTGACAAAAGTAACGCGGTGCATCAAAGAAAGAATAAACTACTATAGAACTGGATGTTTGGAACAGTTTTACCACAATGTCTATACTTGTCTTAAAACTAACTTTCTGTAGTTTACAGAGGTTGGAGAAATGTATTAAAACAGACAAAGAAGTAAAAACAACAACAAACTCCTGGAAATAAAATGGGATTGATTGTTAACAGCATCCAATTGCTGTGGTCCACTAGTCACTTACGAGTGTCACATCAAAACAGATCAACTTAGTGGTTGTCCCCAAAGAAATTAAATTTACATTGACACTCGAGCAATAATCCTTTAATTTCAGTTGACCACATATAGTCACTTGGGCTTCCTCTTAGCAAACAGCTTTGTGACTATGTAAAAGACCACTGTGGTCAATGTGGGACTTCAGATATTATGAAGCTGCTGTTGCTTAATTCCCAGATGTCTGCAAGAACGCTATAGGCCAGGTTCTATATTGTATCCAGTATCTTCTAGGATTAATAATCCAATGGGTATGTGGGAAACATAATGCCACAGCGGTTCTATTGTTAATAATTTCTTATTTTATTACTTGCCTGATAACAATATATTTACTGCTTCTTTATTTATTTATTTTTTACTTCTTTTATTAAAAAAACAAAATATACACAGAAAATTATGGCAATAAAATTAAACCTAGAGTAAACATCAACAACAAAATTGGTTTTTTTAAAATGAGAGCTCTTGTCTCTTTTATGTAACCATGGCCTTTTGTGCAGTAATAACCTGGTTAGACCAGCTTTTCCAGACAGATTCAGCTGTCTCTGTTTTTCTTTCTTTTTTCTTTCAATTTTTTTTTGGGGGGGGGCATTGGTTTTAGATGAAGACCCTTTTATTCACCCATTTATTATCTAGGCCTCACGTCTTTGGATCAGTATTTTAATTTTGTTTTTGCTTTAACAGTGGCTCTTTTGTATTTGAATGCCTTATTTTGCTTTGTAAGCCATTAAGAGGAATTGTGGTGTAGTTGTATGTGGTAGCTATATAAAGAAATTTAGTAGTTGCTCATTCCTTTATGTTGCTTTATAACAAAAAAAGTATATGAAAAACTGATTGATTGCTGAGCCAATGTATAAGGTAAAGGTAAAGGTTTCCCCTGGTATTAAGTCTAGTTGTCTCCAGCGCTTGGAGGTGGTGCTCACCTCCATTTTTAAGCTGAAGAGCCAGCGTTGTCCGTGGACACCTCCAAGGTCACGTGGCCAGCATGACTGCATGGAATGCCATTACCTTCCTGCTATTGATTTACTCACATTTGCATTTTTTGAACTGCTAGGTTAGCAGAAGCTGGGGCTAAGGGTGGCAGCTCACCCTGCTCCCTGGATTTGAACTGCTGAGCTTTTGGTCAGCAGCTCAGTGATTTACCTCGCTGCACCACCAGAGGGCTCGAGTTTATGTATAGCAGGGGTGCTCATTAGGTAGATCGCGATCGACTGGTCGATCCCAGGACCGAAGGAGGTCGATCCCTGCTGAATGGGGTGCTTCTGAGGGGGCGGAGCCAGGCCCTGCTCCCTCCCCCCTGCTCCGCCCTGCTTCTCTCTCGGTAGATCTTTCAGACTTGGTTTTATTATAAGTAGCTCACAGGCTGAAAAAGTGTGGATACCCCTGATGTATAGAGTCACCAATATTTGTTCCCAGATACTTTATTCTGGGAATGCTATCTTCTAGAAGAGAACAACCTCCATATCTGCAGAGGATATATTTTGATGGACAAATTTATTATTTATTTACTATGCTTCTATACCGCCCCTCTCAGCCCGAAGGCAACTCGAGGTGGTGAACAAACGGCAGCAAGTGTCCACAGACAAAATACATCATAAATATGATTAAAACAGCCATATAAAAACTATACAAATTACAGTTAAAACTGTAAAATACAAATGTCAGCATCTCATTCTTAAAATCTGTTTCCGATTTTATACAAACCATGTATAACTGAAACCTCAAGTATAGCAAAACTATATTTTGACTGAGCTGAAAGTATAACATAGAATATCACAACATCCTCCAAAGCTATTCTGTATGCATGGGCCACAATAATTCCATAGAATTGCAAAGGAAGTCCTAACAAAGTCCAGAAACACCTTTTGGGGGAGGACATTATTTGGAGTATGGGTAAGTGAAACCATGGATACTGTAAACATATCGATATGCATATTGAAAGCTTAATCCAGTTGTTTCTCTGGACAAGAGTAGGGAACTTGGTTAATCAATATTTTTATAAACCCCATTGATTTAAAAGGTCTGTTTTAGTTGAGACTAACCTCTTACAAGCTAAGCCATAGGGGGCAATGCAAGCCCTGTGAAGCATAGTAGAGGGGATTAAGTAGGTTTAGCCCAAAGAAGTTTGAGATCAGCCATCAAGTGGAAGATGAAGCCAACTTGTTTCCAGATATTCCTCTCAAGAACACCCAACAATTTATTTAAGTTAAGGATGTAATTTATTTAAACTATTTGCTGCCACAGGGAAGAAGGCATATTTTGATCAGTGTTCTCCCTGCTGTGTGGACATCTTTGAAATTTTCTCAAGTTTTGAGAATATTCTTATTGGGGGGGGGGGGGGTGTCCTTCCTGCTGCCACAACATGGCAAGAGGAAAGGCATGGGGAAGCTGTGATTCCTCATGCCATCATTCACTGGGATCTTGAGAGGGCCCCCAGAATGGCCCAGAGAATGCTTGCAATTTCATGTGCTGGGTATCAGGACATACCTGGCAATGATTCTCAACCACCCTCCATTGGACATAGAGGCACAGATTGTGTTGCACATGGGGCAGTCTTACACCACTGCCATCCAATGCTATGAGTATGAAGTTACACTGTGTTTCTGTTCAAATGATAAAGGTCTTATGCACTGGGAAGAAAATTGCCCCACAAGAGCCACATAAAGATCGGGGACAACTGGTGGAGAGGGGAGGGATGGTCTTGGAAAGGGTCCCCCTTAATTGTGGGGTCCCCCAAGGGGCTATCCTCTCTCCTCTATTATTTAACATCAACATGCGTCCACTGGCCCAACTGCTGCGTAGCTTTGGTCTGGAGTGTCATTAGTACGGTGCTGAGGATGGAAGTCCAGCCGGACTCTTCAATTATTTCCATCAGTGCCTTGAAGCCATGACTGGGTGGCTATGAGCCAGCAGGTTGAAGGTGAACCCGTCAAAGACGGAGGTCCTGTGGCTGGGTCGCCCTGGGGGGGGGGGGTGAGCTCCAGCTGCCAATAATGGACGGCAAGGTGGTTAGCCCGTTGGCCCTGGTTAAAAGCCTGGGGGTCCAACTGGACCCTCTGCTGACGATGGAGGCTCAAGTCTCCACCGTGAGCAGAGCGGCGCTTTTCCATCTGCGCCAGGCAAGGCGGCTGGCACCCTACCTTTCCGGTGGTGACCTAGCGATGGTAATCCAGGCCAAGGTCATCTCGAGACTAGACTACTGTCATGCCCTTTACAATGGCTTTCCTCTGTCGGTAATCCGGAAACTTAAGCTGGTGCAAAACGCTGCAGCTTTCACTACTGGTTGGTGCGGCACTATCGTGCCACATCACTCCAGTCCTACAGCGATTGCACTGGCTCCCCATCGAGTACCGGATTGCCTTCAAAGTGCTGGTGTTCACCTTGAAGGCCTTGCATGGCCTGGGGCCAGTGTACCTGAAGGGCCGCCTATCCCTGCACATTCCCCAGAGACCACTACGGTCCATGGATCAAAACCTACTAGAGGTTCCATCACTTAAGATCTGCCACCTGTCCTCGACGCGGCAGCATACTTTCTCTGTAGTAGCGCCTACTCTTTTGAACGCTCTCCCAGAGTAGGCTCGAGCAATAACTGATCTACAGGCCTTCCGGAGGGCCTGCAAGACCAATCTCTTCAGATAGGCGTTTAACCGTTAAGGCTGTTAAATTCCACTCTTGCCTTAATCTGTTTTATTATGTTTTTAACTATGTTGTGATTATGTTGTTCACTGGTGTGAACCACCCTGAGCCTCTTTGGGAAGGGTGGTATATAAATCGAAATAATAAATAAACAATTAAAAAATAATCTAATCCTGAGTGAAATAAGCAAAGATTTACATTGCTGGTTCACCCTCCCTGAAATAACTGCAGTGCCAATGCTGATGGCTGCAGTTGCTGTGATGGTCCCATTCTTTTGCAAAAAATAAAGGAGTAAAAAAGAGGATATCTGGAAACTTTTCATGAAATATTAAAGAAGTAGTTGTAGCCTTTCTGTTGATGTTAAAAATCCCCACTGCAGCTAACGACCAGGCTTAATTAAAGCTGTTGTTTCAGCCATAACTCAGAATCCTCCAGTGTGTGTTATCCTTCGATTCGAGACTATCCTTCTTGCTCTCTTATTTTCTTTGGGTTTTTATCCGTATCATCATGTTGCTTTTGTTTATGGCACGATTGCAAAAGCTGTTTTCGATTTTGTTCTGTTTTTGTTTTTCTTTGCTCCCATCTGCTCCCACCCCCATCCTCATATTCATTCAACCCTGTTTTCATAAAGTCTTTCTTGAAAATCCTATTTTGTCCTTCCTTGGAACATTTTTCATCTCCTGCCACTCACATTTCATGTTTTGCCTCCTGCGTTTTCAACAGGGTTGGGGAGACCTTTGGTTCGCAAGATGTTTTGTACCATGACTCCCATAATTCATCACCACTGACTGCTTTGGCTCTGCCTTCTGGGAGCTGATGTCCAATGTGCTAGAAAGCCAGAGTTTTCCCACTCGGAGTCAATGTGTGCCTTTATATTAACAATTGCTGTTGTATAGGATGCATGTGTGCATTCATATGCACATAGCAGTTGGAATTGGGCTGATTTCCTCCAAATCTTTTGGATGACAACATTGAGAGCAGGAACAAATCCAAGTTTGCTCAATAGTATTTATTTATTTATTTACTTCATTTATATTCTGCTCTTCTCACCCCGAAGGGGACTCAGAGCGGATTAAAGTACATATACTTTGCAGACAATCCCTGAAGTTCAACATATACATATATTGACGAACATAGACGAACAAAGACGAACAAAGAGGCAAACTTCTGGCCACCAGGGAGAGCTGACGCATTCCTCATCTCTCTCAGCGTTTTCCAGCTTCCCTTGTTGTTCTTCCGCATTCCTTCAGCGATTCCTGGAGTTCTTTATGGCCTCATAAATCAGTCAAAATTTGCCTCCCCACTTAATGTGGTACCTTTATCTCCTACTTGACAGATGCAACTGTCTTTCGGGCTGCAAAGGTCGACAGCAGGCTACACTTAAGATCGGGCACCCACCCCGACCCGGGCAGGCCTCAAACTCATGACCTACAGGTCAGAGAGATCTTATGCAGCTGACACTTAGCCAGCTGCGCCACTTCCCGGTAGGGAATGAACCTTGTCTGACTGAGTAACTGTGGCCATATTTGGACTGGGATGACTTGGCTACAGTGGTCCAGGCATTGGTAACTTGGAGACTATTTCTATGTGAGGCTTCCTTTGACACTGTTCTATAAATAATAATAATAATATTTATTTATTTGTACCCCACCACCATCTCCCCAACGGGGACTCAGGGCGGCTTACATTTATTTATTTATTATTTATTTATTTATTTATTATTTGATCTTGTATTCCGCTCCTCCCTGCAGGCTCGGGGCGGGTCACAACATATAAAAACAAGCTGCATGCAATGGCCATGCAGCTGTACAGTAAAACAATAAAACATTTAAAACAATTGCAAGTCACATCACAAGGTGTTTGAAAGGAACATAAAGCATTTCCTCGGACCCGAGGCACAAATATATTGAGGGGCTGTAATAAGCAGCCACCCCAGCTAGTGTGCCTGATCAAAGGCCAATCTGAACAGTGTAGTCTTAACAGCCCTCCGAAAGGGGATGAGCTCCGTGGCAGCCCGGACGTCATCCGGGAGCGAGTTCCATAGCACCGGGGCTGCCACGGAGAAGGCTCTCTGCCTGGTAGTAGACAGATGGCAGGAGCGGATTGATGGTACTAGTAACAGATTTTGTTCCTCTGAACGTAGTGATCTCGGGGGAATGTATGGAGCAAGGCGGTCCCTCAGGTACGCAGGCCCTAGGCCGTGCAAGGCCTTAAAGGTTAACACCAACACCTTGAAGGTAATTCAGTGCTCCATAGGAAGCCAGTGCAGTTGCCGAAGGATTGGCGTGATGTGCTCCCTTACTGGCGTTCCCGCTAGCAAGCGAGCAGCGGCGTTCTGCACTAGCTTGAGCTTCCGAATTGTCGACAAGGGAAGGCCAACGTAGAGGGCGTTACAGTAGTCCAGCCTCGAGATGACCGTCGCTTGGATCACCGCGGCCAGGTCATCCCTGGACAGGTAGGGTGCCAGTCGTCTAGCCTGCCGTAGGTGGAAGAACGCCGTCTTGCTGACCGCGGAGACCTGAGTCTCCATGGTCAGCAAGGGGTCCAGTTGGACACCTAAGTTCTTAACAAGGGATGACGGGCTAAGACTCTCGCCATCCAGGGTAGGCACCAATAACGAAATAATAATGAATTTCGTAAATAAAAACAAATCAATTTCGGAATTATCCCAGAATTTTTCAGAACACTTTCTATTTCGAAACATAAGGCCAAGCCCAGCAACACAACAACAGAATAAAATCCACCATAAAAATAAGATAATCATAAAAACATAAACTATAAAAATAGTAAAACCAATATATAATTAATTACAATAAAACAAAACCAATCATGACACAGAACAAATTGTGGTTGATATTGGAATAGGCTGTCTACAAATAGATAATACTTATGCTGGAAGAGCTGCATTTGCTGCTAATATGCTAACAAGCCAGCTGTAAGCATTGAAGGTAATATATAAAACTTGAATAACATGGAATCAACCATCTTTGAGAATCTTATGCATCCCTTGTAAGTTCAACTGAGTTTGTTCAACAAGGAAGTTTCACCAAAGTGTTGTACAAGGCCGGGCATGGCTCCAGCATGTTTATGGAACTCCCAACCAATTAGTCGTTATCCTTAGAAAACCATTATTATTTCATATTAAAATCAATTTAGACCCTAATTCGACCCACGGCCAGCAACCCGGAAGTGATTTTCCTAAATGGAAACCGGGTCCGCCATTTCTGTAAAGGGTACATTATTATGTCGTTTTTATTTCCATCCTTTTTTTATCTTTAGCCCGCGTTGGTTCTCAGGTGGTAAGGGAGCATGGAGGCTCTGCCCTCCATGCTCCCTTGTCAGCTGACAACCAACACGGGTTAACTTTAACCCGCGTTGTTTCTCAGCTGGCGAGAGAGAGTGGATGGCATGCACTCCATCCCTCTTTGCCAGCTGAGAATCAACCCGTGTTAGAGATATCGCGGGTTGATTCTGAGCTGGTGAGGGGGCATGGAGGTGGGCATCCCCTGCACACTGCACATGCATGGCACCAATAACGAAATAATAATGAATTTCGTAAATAGAAACAAATCAATTTCGGAATTATCCCAGAATTTTTCAGAACACTTTCTATTTCGAAACAACAGTGCCCCCCCCACGAGTTTAGAAACAATTTTTAATGTATCAACCAGCCCTACCAATATCCATCTCTTGCTCCTTTCATTACTTTTCATGTAAGCTTACCCTGCCTTGTGATCCAGCCATCTGGTTTTGTGAATTTTCTGTATCTGTTTTGAAGAGGCATTGTAAGTATTGTAATTGCATATCCGATCTGCTCTCCTCTCAGCTGTTCCTTATAGCCTGAATGGTATATAAATATTAATTAAATAAAAAATAACCACATCCTCCAGAAGTGTGGGCAATACTCATCTTCAATAGCTAAGTGAGGGCTTTTAAAGCGCAAACTAAAACTCAGAGTAGATATACTGCCACTTAGCCACCACTGGTGAAAAAGGGAAAATCCACTGCTTACTGAACCCCCTTCTGCATTGTCTGTCTACTCCTTACTTAGAATTATAGAATCATAGAATTGGAAGAGAACTCATGGGCCATCCAATCTAACCCCCTGCCAAGAAGCAGGAAAAGCACATTCAAAGCAACCCTGACAGATGGCCATCCAGCCTCTGTTTAAAAGCCTCCAGAAAAGGAGCCTCCACCACACTCTAGGGCAGAGAGTTCCACTGCTGAACAGCTCTCACAGTTAAGAAATTCTTCCTCAAGTTCAGGCTAAATCTCCATTGTTCCATGTCCTAGTCTCCAGGGCAACAGAAAACAAACCTATCCCCTCCTCCCTATGACTTCCCTCACGTATTTATACATGGTTATCATGTCTCCTTTCAGCCTTCACTTCTGAAGGCTAAACATGCCGCTCCTCATAGGGCTTGTTCTCCAAACCCATGATCTCTGGATGCATTCCAGCTTGTCAACGTCTCCCTTCAATTGTGGTGCCCAGAACTAGACACAGTATGTGGTCTGTTCATGGCAGAATAGAGTCTTCTCCAGAGCATATTTTTCCATTTACTATGTAACCCCAGTAGTTAACTTCCCTTGCTAGTAATTTGCCTTATTGCTATCAGAGAAGAGAGTACAGGCACACTACTGCTAAGAGACCTGAGCTGTTGGAAATGCAGGATGCTGCATCAGGACAAGAAATGTGATGCTATGATAATCTGTAACTCTAGAATTATCCATAGCTGAAGACTGAAAATTATCATGGGGTGAAAAATATCTTTTTGAAGGCTGGGGGGGCGTGTATATTAGACACATGTAGGTTCAGGCCTGGATTACCCATAAGACCACCCTAGGCCATGGCCTAGGGCAGCATTATTGGGGGGGCAGCGGATTGGGACCCCCCATTTTTAAAAATTCCAAAAAAAGTGTGCATGCCATGGCCACTGCCCCCTTCGCTCTGCTCCCCATGGCTCCGCCCTCCCTCCTAAAGCGTCATGCCGGAGCCATGGGGAGGCTCCCATTGGCTTTTCCCTCCCTCCTAAAGCATCACGCCGCTCTCAGAAGCGGTGATTTCTCCTGCTTCTGAGGCCGCCCGGCGTGATGCTTTAGGAGGGATGGCGGAGCCATGGGGAGCTCCCCTTGGCTTTTCCCTCCCTCCTAAAGCATCATGCCGCCCTCAGAAGCGGCGATTTCGCCTGCGTCTGAGGCCGTCCGGCATGTCGCTTTAGGAGGGAGGGAGGAGCCAAGGGGAGGCCCCACACTTGTGGCCACTGCGGTGCATGCGCGGCATCGGCTCCGGGGATGGGGCTTTCCTTCCTCCTCCTCGCACTGGCGAGGAGGAAGAGGTGGGGCCAGGGGCCGGGGAGGGGTAGAGCTGGGGGCGAAGGCAGACCCTTTGGCCTAGGGCGCCAAAAGGGCCTGATCCGGGCCTGTGTAGGTTCAGTATCCACAGCTGATGCTATTGCTTCTTCTCTCCTAAAGCCAATTCTATTTGAAATCAAAGATACCAGGCCACATTTGTATTTATAAGGAGCCCTTTCCACAAATAGCATTTGTTGTGTTACAGTTAGAACCACAATGTGTTAGTTTTGTCTCCCCCAAAGTAAGTTTTTTGACTCCAGACTTCTACATCCTATGGCCAGAGGCTCTGTGAATTATAGTTGGAAACAACATGAGGCATTTTAGAAATACATGAATTAGGTTTTAGGGCATTGAACCCCATATCTGTGCAGTAACTTTCAAGATGCTTCCCCTAGCGAATAGTTGACAGGGATTTTTCCTCTTCATTCTGACTGGCAATAGGTGATAATTTAATTTCAGTTATGTTTAAATAAAAATTAACCAAAATGCCCTGGTATCTCCATGCTCAGAAAAGAAAGACAAAAGGATATGGGCGAAACCTAAACTGAAAAATACATCCAACAAGAACCATGTTGTTGAGCAACTGATTTCTTACATTTTTGTCATTGGTATTCTATATTGGCTTCTTAATTACCATATATACTCAAGTATAAGCCGACCCGAATATAAACCAAAGCACCTAATTTTACCACAAAAATCTGGGAAAACATATTGACTCGAGTATAAGCCCAGGGTGAGAAATGCAGCAGCTAATGGTCAATTTCAAAATAAAAACAGATACCAATAAAATTATATTATTATTATTTTGGAATATTTTTCATTGAGGCATCAGTAGGTTAAATGTTTTTGAATATTTACATAAAATGGTAATTTAAGATAAGACTGTCCAACTCTTATGAAACCATTATTCTCACCTTCTTCAATGTAAATGTGTTTACATATCCTTCCAATAATAATAAAGAGAGTAAAATAATGAATGTAATCATAAGAGTAAAATAATAAATGTAATAAAACAATAAATAATATAGGAAAATAATAATAAAAATAATGTAAATATAATAATAATAGATAGAGTAACATAATACATGTATTAAAATAATACTAATAACAGAGTAAAATAATAAATAACCTTGACTCAAGTATAAGCCGAGGGGAGCTTTTACAGCCTAAAAAACGGGTTGATAAACTAGGCTTATACTCGAGTACATACAGTAAATACTTGTAATTCAGTGATGTCTCCTGGCATAACTCCGAATTATTCACCCCAGCTCAATGTAAGAGGTAGCACTGGATTGGAAAAAGGAGATCCATTTAACTTCTAGTCAGTATGTCCCTTCTGCCAGCGAGTGACCCTATTACAAGTAGTTGTAACAAGTTTCCTGCTTTGTCATCCTCCTGGAATGTCATCCAGTTCAGAAGTGAAATCACTGAACCTTGCTGTTGGCCCTTAAGGTGGGCTGATATGGCATTGATGTACTCTTACAGTAAAACTATGTAGTCTCTCTATACTGAGAACAGCTGTACCAGTTGAATTCGGGCAGTGTTCCATGGGAAATATGTTCTTAGACTTCATATGAATACATGAAACTGTACATAACTAGTGAACTCTCTTATTTTTCAATGGGACGAATGAGAGAAATACTAAGAAGAGGGTATGGGTTATACAGGAAGCCTCTAGAGAATAAATAAAGCCGCAGAAAAGTAAAAATATGCAAATCTGTTCCACAGATATGGGGGTTTTCTTAGTTTTTAATTATTAATTGAGTTGAATATCAAGCAAAAAGGGGGTGCTAGAAATAATATCATATGAAAGCTGACTGGCAGAACCTGGGGATCACAACCAGACACAGTGAAGGTATCTGCCCTTGCGCTTTTCTACTTTGCTGCTGAATATCCATGCCCAGTGTAGAATATATTGCATCACATTAAAACAGTGAATGTGGCTCTTAATTAAACATGGCACATTATCTCAAGATGTCTACACCACACACCACTGGAGAAATTATACTATTTAGCTGGTATTGCACCACCTGACATCCATTGGGAAGTAGCAGCCAATAATGAAAGGACCAAGGCAGTGACATCTCCAACCCATCCTCTGTTTGGATATCAGACACCATACCAATGCCTTAAATCAAGAAACAGCTTCCTAAGATTGAGAGAGATACTCACAGGAAAACCCCAGCAAGCGAGAATCCAAAAGTGGCAGGTTAAAACCCAGCATCTTGATCATTGGCTGAAACCAGATGAGAAATTCCCTCCTGGACACACAGAAGATTGGGCGACCTGGAAGGCACTGAACAGGCTGCACTCTGGCACCACGGGATGCAGTGCTAACCTTAAGAAATGGGGCTATGAAGTTAAGTCTACAACATGCGAGTGTGAAGAAGAGCAAACTACAGACCACCTACTACAATGCAACCTGAGCTGTGCCACATGAACAATGGAGGACCTTCTAACAATGGAGGACCTTCTAACAGCGACACAGGTACACTCCAAGTGGCCTGCTTCTGGTCGAAGGACATTTAACGTAATTCCAAGTTTTTTTTAAACGTTGTGTTTTTAAATGCATTTTAACTGCATCCTCAACTTGCTTCTGACACAATAAACAATTATTAATTTGTCTAGAAAGTAGGTGGGTAGGTTGATAGATACTGAAGCTGAGATTTTATTCTGTCCCAAGAAGGGAAGTGCAAAGAGATTGACTACACCCAGGCATGTAGCCAGGGGGGCTAAGGGGGCTTCAGCCCCCCCCCCGAAATTCTCAGGGTGGTCCGCGAAAAGGCCTTACTGGTACATTATTTAAACTGTTATGTTTATTCATATCATGATCTGATCACCATGCTCATTATATCCCACATTAATGGGGTTATTGGGATAACAATACAAAAGGTTTGCTAGGGTAGACCCTCTTCCGCCCAGTCTCAGCCCCGAACCAAACTCAGCCCCCCGAATCAAAATCCTGGCTACGGCCCTGACTACACCAGTAAAAAAAAATCACTTGGACACTGAGCAGAGATTTCTATTTTCCCGGCCCTTCAACCACAACCATATCTTTCTGGCTCTCTGCTCCTTCCTTCCTTTCACTTCCCTTTTGCTTCACCACAACTCATCTCCCTTCTCTTCAATTTAACTGAAGCCAGGTTTCACACCGAACCCACCAATATTGACAGGCTCTTGGTAGAGATATAATTGTTCGACACAGCTTCCAGTCAGACCAAGATTATCCGGCATGCTGTTACCTGATGCAATCGCTTCAACCAAATTATGCCTAGCCATACATTCCTGCAGTATGATTAACTCTCATTAGAGTGCCCATAGTGCGTTTTGGCTCTGTTTGTTCCTCTCTGTTCTAAAAACTCATGTGTTACCATGGTATCTGTGTTTTAACTTATCTCCCCTACCTGCTTCTACGTTTAATTAAGAATAAGTAAGATCAGCAGGTTAATTAAGAAGTCTCTTTATTTGAACCGTACAGCTGATCCCTTCTTCATTGAGTCTGACAAAATTAGATGTTTATCATCCACCTTTCCTGTGGTACAATACCTGATTAATTCTCTGCTGAGGCAAGCAAGGAAGATGTCTCCACCCCTTTAACAGTTGTAAAACCTTTTGTTCCAGGTAGATTTTTCATCATTTGGAAAAGTGCCTCCCTTGCCGCCTGATAAATCTTTGTGGGCATGAAGGTCTGTAAAAGAGATTTCTAAGTTCGTTCTGCTGAACAAGCTCATAAGAGCAACTGCAGCTGGGATTCTTGTTACAGCAGGACTCCTGGGAAGCTCTGTACGAGTGTTCGGCTGAATATACTTACACATCCTATACATTCAGTGCATGAATATCTATGATGGGATGGAGATTGCCACGATTGCTTTTGGAACTATTCTTTGGAACTTTTGCTTTCTTAATTGGACTACAGCTTTGCTGATTGCCTTTTGGACTATTTTATATTCAATAAAACTAGTTAGCCTTTGCTACGTCTCCGTGTGTGTGTTAAAGGGGCAGTTCTAAGTCGGTGTTCGTGACAACACTTCACTATTTTATCGAGATTGGTCATTGCTCTCCTCCCAATAAGTAAACGTCGTCTGATTTCCTGGCTGCAGTCTGCATCTGCAATAATCTTTGCACCTATAAATACAAAGTCTGTCACTGCTTCCACGTTTTCTCCCTCTATTTGCCAGTCATCAATCATTCTTGTTGCCATAATCTTGGGTTTTTTAATGTTTAGCTGCATCCCAGCTTTTGCACTTTCTTCTTTCACCTTGGTTAGAAGACTCCTCAGCTCCTCCTCGCTTTCAGTCATCGAAGTGGTATCATCTGCATATTTAAGGTTGTTAATGTTTCTTCCAGTAATTTTAACCCCAGCCTTGCATTCATCAAGCCACACACATCGCATGATGTGTTCTGGATACAAGTTGAATAGGTTGGGTGAGAGTATACAACCCTACCATACGCCTTTCCCAATCCTGAAACAGTCTGTTGTTCAATGGACAGTTCTTACTTGGTCATTATACAGATTCCTCATGAGAGAGGCAACATGATTTGGTATCCCCATAAGACCAAGAACTTGCCACAATTTATTATTGTGCCACTATACCCACCCTCTAAAAATACAGGAAGCAAATAACCTCAAATTATTTGCTTACTCTGCAACACCCCAACCCCATTTAAAAAGAATATTTATTGTAAGTAGTAAAAACGTGAAATGGTTTTGTTTTGTCCAGATTTGAAGTGGCATAGCCCACTATGTAAATTGAGCCCTACATCCTCAGTGATTCCCCACATCAATCTGCGAGGTAGTTTGAGGGCAGAGTGGTTTCACAAAACACGCATTCCCACCTTACCACTGTGTACATTGTAGGCAAATATCAGCATTATCCAGGCTGCAAATTTTTATTCCAGCTTCTGGCAGTTGGAGTCAAATAGTTGTGGCATCCAGGTGCCATCCCATTAAATGTGCAATTTGCTACAGCATAGACTATTCTTATCTCACTGGTTCTTAAATAGGAGATGCTGACTCATTAATGAATCATCTGGTGTCTGAAGACAGCTGCCTATAAATCTCCCAGCAGCTCCCTGGTATCTTAGTTGGATTGAAGCATTTTATTTTGGCGATCGGACATACTGTCTAGAGCAGTGTTTTTCAAACTTTTTTGAGCCACGGCACATTTTTTACGTTTACAAAATCCTGAGGCACACCACCAACCAATATGACACAAAATGACACTCGAACACAGTAATACATATAGTTAATATGTTTTAAATGTATTTATAGTGTGAACCCTGGACCTGTTTCGATGAACACAACATAGATATCCTGGCAGGAATGGCAGAAAGACACAAACTTCCCACACAGAACTCCCATAACCAAGAAAAAATACTATAAGAGTTTGGTGGGCATTGACCTTGGGTTTTGGAGTTGTAGTTCACCTATATCCAGAGAGCACTGTGGACTCAAACAATGTTGGATCAGGACCAAACTTGGCATGAATACTCAATATGCCCAAATGTGAACACAGATGGAGTTTGGGGAAAATAGACCTTGACATTTGGGAGTTAGATAGATAGATAGATATTTATTTATGGTCGAAGACCAACATCATATTATACAGGAAATAGAACACTATAAATGTTAAAACTCCATTCAACTCTAAAATTAACACCAAAAGTATCTGGCCTATTGTGTTTCCGCGTGCAGTTTATTATGCTGGTTCCTCAACATTTGGGAGTTACAGTTTTTGGGATTTATAGTTAACACACAATCAATGAGCATCCTGAACTCTTGCAACAATGGAATTGAACCAAACTTGGCATATTGAACTCTCATTACCAACAGAAAGTACTGAACGGGTTTGCTTGGGAATTGACCTTGAGTTTGGAAGTTGTAGTTCACCTACACACAGAGAGCACTGTGGGCAGGAAGGGGAAGAAAGGGTATTGGAGGTTCCAATTTCCTACGGCACACCTGATGATCACTCACAGCACACTAGTGTGCCACGGCACACTGGTTGGGAAACACTGGTCTAGAGTTAGTGTTTTTCTTGACTTTGTACTGGCTCTGAATGGGAACTTTGTTTTACTCCTTGCTGCCTTCATTTATCTGGATTTCTGATTTGCTGTGGTGACTTCTAGGCAAGCTGGTTACCACCAGCTTGTTTCTCCCTTCATTTTGTTAAATAACCTTTGACTGACCTGGCCTGACTAACTATGTAACAGCTTTTGCACTCCAGCCACTGACTTCTGGGTTACTTGTTGAATCAGCATAGAACAGACACTTCCGTGACCCCCAGAACTGACAGTGACCTAGATGCAGAATGAGAAGCAGAGGGTTCAGAGGGGAATCACTGACCCTGGGAACCAGTGTGAAACAACAGGTCCCTGAGCCCAAATATTATAAACTCACCAGTGTGAAAGCTCAGAGACAACCATACATGAGACCCTTGAGCTTGGGTCAATATTGGTGGCTGGCACCCGAGCCTAAATCCAACAGTGCACCAGCATATCCATCTCTACAACCTGTGAGGCCAGTCCCTTGAGTCTAGCTGAAGCTTTTCAAGAGACCCATCCCTTATCCTTTTGATGATCTTCAATGGATGGGATCTTGGCATCTGCCACTTATTTGGGGGAATACCCCCCCCCCCCACACACACACACACACGCACACGCACATATGCACACACTGCATCAGCACCCAGCTCCTTGGAATCAGATAGGTCACCAGCATCAGAAGCCAAACATTTCTGGAAATGAGATTCCAATGTGTCTTCTAGCTCCAAGAGTTATGACAGCGCCTAACAAGAGAATCATCCCCAACATCAGAAAACAATACAAGTGTTTCAGTCCAGTCCATGGGGCCCCCAAAATATGCTGGAAATGTCGCCAGTTCAGGTTAGGAACCAAATGTTGTACTGGAGTTGTAGAAAGTCATTTTAACAAAGCTTTGTACTTGACAGTTTAGAGTGAATTTTCATTATTGTTCATGTTGTGGGTGGCCTTCTCAATTTATCTTGCTTACCTTCGTTTATTAAAAAAAAGATTCAAAGTCAGACACCACATTAAAAGCTTTTTAAAAATGATTCTATCCTTCACTTTTCTCTGCCTGTATTTTATTTTTTATTGCACAGTGACAGCTATACTTATCCATGATTTTAATAAAGTTTTTCAAGTCACTATTATTTTTTCCAAAAAATGACATAGGATTTTCCCCCTGTCAGTTAATTCTATATAATGGTTTGTGTTTTGTTTTAGTTTTTTTGAGATAGCAGGCAAAGTTTCCTTTTGTTTATAGGCAGACTTCCCCCTCCTTTCTCTCACATCATTCTCTTTTTATCTTGGAGACCCTGATAAAAAGCAAAGGCTTATCATTTCTCAGATGCAACAGATTTGGTAATTACATTCAGTTTTTTAATAAAATGTGTAGTGTGCTCACCATTACTTTACTGTTGACAGTTTCAGCGTCCTTTGGTTAAATGACATAATGCTTCTTGTTTGTAAGAGGCAAGAAAATGTCAAATGAGCAGCTGTGAGCTGAGATCTGTTATAAAACATTCAGAAATTCAGACTCCTTTTAAAAGATTCATAAAGAGGATGGGTAAAGACAAGTACAGAAGAACAGCATTATCAGATTTTCAGATATTTCTGAGCTGTTTCCAAAATGGAGAGAGCAGAGGAAACATGCAGATTAGTCTTTCTGGACCTGTAATATTTATAATGAAGGTGGGATGCAGGTCACTTCTTTGATTTTTCTCCATTATAAGGTATTTTTATGGAGGGGCCCTTAAAACATCCTTTATAGTGAGGATAAAATCTGTATACCTTTATAAAACGGAATGTTTGTATGTGGGTGTGTATGTGTGTATGTGTGTATGCGGAGGGCGGGAGGGCAGAAGGGTGGAAGCAGCCACTTTCACAGGCCAGGACGGATATGTGGCAGCCACTTTCACAGACCAGGGCGGATATGTGGCAGCCACTTTCACAGGCCAGGGCGAATATGTGGCAGCCACTTTCACAGGCCAGGGCGGATATGTGGCAGCCACTTTCACAGGCCAGGGCGGATATGTGGCAGCCACTTTCACAGGCCAGGGCGGATATGTGGCAGCCACTTTCACAGGCCAGGGCGGATATGTGGCAGCCACTTTCACAGGCCAGGGCGGATATGTGGCAGCCACTTTCACAGGCCAGGGCGGATATGTGGCAACCACTTTCACAGGCCACAGCGACCAGCGCGGGTGATGGACCTGCACCAAACTTGGTACACAGAGCCCCCTAACCCCCCTTTACGTCCTGGTGTGGGTCGGGGACATGACCCACGGATTATGGGATTTGTAGTACTTTCCAACACTTTGGTTCCCACAGACCACTGAGGCCACCAAAAAGGACCAATACAGACCACACTCAGCACACACAGCCCCCATGACCCACTCTACGTCCTGGTGCAGTTCGGAGGAGGGTGGACCATGGATGATGGGACTTGAAGTGCCTCTACTCACTTCCCAAGTCCGCTGCAACCCTCATCCAATCACTGATCGAGACTAAACTTGGCACACATAACCCCCATGACTGCCTTCACGTCCTGGTGAGGTTTGGGGGAGGACTGACAATGGATGATGAGATTTGTAGTACTTTTAGACCCCTCTGTTCCCACAGACCACTGTGGCCCCCAACAAACACTGCTAAAGACCACACTTGGCACACAGAGCCCCAGTGACCCAGTCCACATCCTACTGAAGTTTGGAGGGGGACAGAACATGGATGATGGGTCTTGCAGTACCTTCCTTCACTTTCCAAGACTGCTACAAACCTAATCCTATGATTGATCAACACCAAACTTGCCACACAGAGCCCTCATGACCCACTCTACATTCTGGTGCAATTTGGAGGAGGGTGGACCATGGATGATGGGACTTGAAGTACCTCTACTCACTTCCCAAGTCTGCTGCGACCCTCATCCAATTACCTATTGAGACCAAACTTGGCACACACAACCCCCGTGGCTGCCTTCACGTCCTGGTGAGGTTCGGGGAGGACTGACGATGGATGATGGAATTTGTAGTATTTTCACACCCCTCTGTTCCCACAGACCACTGTGGCCCCCAAAAACACCGAGAAAGTCCACACTTGGCACACAGAGCCCCAGTGACCCACTCTACATCCTACTGAAGTTTGGAGGGGGACAGAACATGGATGATGGGACTTGCAGTACCTTCCCTCACTTCCCAATCCTGCTACAAACCTAATTCAATGACTGATCAACACCAAATCTGGCACACAGAGCCCTCATGACCCACTCTACAGCCTGGTGCAGTTTACTGTGAGACGGACCACAGATGATGGGACTTGAAGTGCCTCTACTCACTTCCCAAGTCCGCTGCGACCCTCATCCAATTACCTATTGAGACCAAACTTGGCACACACAACCCCCGTGGCTGCCTTCACGTCCTGGTGAGGTTCGGGGGAGGACTGACAATGGATGATGGAATTTGTAGTATTTTCACACCCCTCTGTTCCCACAGACCACTGTGGCCCCCAAAAAACACCGAGAAAGTCCACACTTGGCACACAGAGCCCCAGTGACCCACTCTACATCCTACTGAAGTTTGGAGGGGGACAGAACATGGATGATGGGACTTGCAGTACCTTCCTCACTTCCCAATCCTGCTACAAACCTAATTCAATGACTGATCAACACCAAATCTGGCACACAGAGCCCTCATGACCCACTCTACAGCCTGGTGCAGTTTACTGTGAGACGGACCACAGATGATGGGACTTGAAGTACCTTCACTCACTTCCGAAAAACAATGCATCCCTCATCCATTCACCAATACAGACCAAACTTAGCACACAGAGCCCCCTGACCCAATCTACATCCTACTACACTTGGGGGACAGAGATTATGGGAGTTGCACTACCTTCAGTACTTCCATGATACCACTGCAACTCCCAATAATGATGGATCAAGACCAAACTTGGCACACAGAGCCCCCATGACCCACTCTACATCCTGCTGCGCTTCACAAATAACCCGGGCAGGGCCGGGTCCCCAAGCTAGTATGAAATAAACAAGAATGGGTTCCATTTCTGAGAATGACATCACATATTGCATATCCTATAACATTTCACAAATGAAAACCAGGACGGGCCATTTAATATCAAAATGTGGTCAGGATGACAAAGGTTGTAATTATGAAGAACACATGTGCTGAAATAGTGTTGCACCTCAGATCGTGACTGTACCCCCCTAGATCACACACACAAGCAGTCTCTGTATAAGTACTTTTATTTAGAATAAAGGAATAGTCCAAAGGTTCGAAGAAGCAAAGCAAATCAAAGCAAGTCCAACGATAGTCCGGTAAAGTTCTCACTGGCAAGTCAAACTGGTTTAAATCCCATGGAAAGCAATCATCCGTAGGCAAGGCAAACTACTCCTGCGGTCAACATGAACTGAGAAACAAGGCAAACCGCTCCTGCAGTCAATGTGAACTTAGAGTCTTGAGCATGAGTCCTTCCAAGCTAAACGTAGCTTCAGGTCTGGCGAAACCCTTCCCAGCCTGGTCTAGTAAAGGAATCTAACTTCTATGTGTCCACCGCACCCCCCTCTTCAAATTCCAATCCTTTCGGGTGGATCTGATGCTTGCCCTTCTGTCGAAGCTCTGCTCATTAGAGCTCCCAGGTACGGTGCTATCAGGCTGGGAAACATCCTCCTCATCCCTGGAATTCTCGCTTGAGATCGAGGGAGTGAAAACACTTTCTTGGGAACCAAGGCCATCCTGACTCTCACTACTGAACTCTGAATCAACATCCATTTCCTCTTCATCACCCACCTGCTCATTAACAGCAGGCTCACCAGGCAACCCCTCATCCCTGGCTACCTCATCTGGTAACCCATCATCCCTGGCTAACTCAGATGAACCAGGCTGGAACAACACAAGTAGGGTAAAGGAGTTCACTTTGGACTTGACTTATGCGATCCCTCATAGCCTGAGGATGATGTAGTGTCTTGGCAGTGGATAATGTAGGTGGCTATGGAGGCCTATTCATGATCCAGATGTTCTTCCGCAGTGAGGACATCAGTATCCAGGTGGAAGGTGGTCCTGGTCAGGGTTGGCTTGAAGCTCCTTCCTTTTGGCACATTTCCCCCTTTCACCCTCCATTCATGCCTCTTTGAATTCTGCAGCACTGCTGGTCACAGTCGACCTCCAGCTAGAGCACTCAAGGGCCAGGGCTTCCCAGTCCTCAGTATCTATGCAACAGTTTTTAAGCTTGGCTTTAAGCCCATTTTTACATCTCTTTTCCTGTCCACAAACAGTATGTTTTCCATTCTTGAGTTGGGAGTATAGTAAATGCTTTGGGAGATGGTGATTGAGCATTTGGACTATGTAGCCAGTCCAACGGAGTTGATGGTGTAGGAGCATCGTTTCAATGCTGGTGGTCTTTGCTTCTTCTAACTTGTTTTCAGCCTTTTAAAACTATTTTTAATATTTTTTTGAATTGAATTGATCACATTTGTTTTATTGTATACTGCCTTGAGATCTTTAGATATATGTTGGGCTATACAGTATGACCTATGGGATTAGTGCCCATAGCTTGACATACGTGTATCCAACAAAATATATCCTCTCTAGGAATTTTCTAGATACTCAAGGTAATTTTATGGTATGCTTTCACCAAATGTTACCATAATGTTACAATGGCAAATACCTGTAAACTTAGAATACCTCTCTAGTATCCATATTGTGCACAATATACACAATTCAGCTATATTATTGAACCAAAGTATAGCAAGAAAAAATGTTGTAGTCTTGTCATTCATGTAGAGCAGCAGAAGTCACACGGGGGTCAATAAGTTTTTGACATGTCAACTTACCCTTTCTCTTCAAGGGTGAGAAAATCAGTGAATTCTTAACATTCCTGCCATGCTTTAGGCATTTTGCCTAATGCAATTCCTCTAGTGTTTAATGCTAATCTGAATACTAGTACATTTAGGGTTCTCAGCGGCCTTGCTGAAGGTCTGCTCTTTCCATTGTGTCACGCTGGTGATCCATTTTTGTTTCTGTTAAATCCCGGAGCATCCCTAAGGTAGCTCTGAGTCATTCAAAAGGCTACATGAATTCACTGCTGACTTGAGCCTTCGAGCCAAACAATTTGCCATCCCAAGTATGGAAAAAGCAAAAATTAATTCCTACATAATGACATTGTGCTTTGAGGTAACCCAAGGCCACAAACTGCTTTTAAAAATAAAATATTTTGGTCACATTTGTCTCTGGCTATCCATATTGCTGGTGCTTTGAGTTGTCACAATGCAATAGGACTTCATATCTTCAGGACAAGAATGTCTATTTAGCGAACTAATTCAGAGAGAGTCACGATAATTCATACTGTAAATGGAAAAAGAGACACCCTTATCTGCCAAGGATCAAAAAAAAAAAATACCAACAGGCAGAACTTAAATAATTCAGGTGACTGAAAAGATATTAATCTCCTTCTCCTACTCTCAGTCTAGGCTTTACATTTCTTTGATCACTAACCTTGAAGGTGTTTTTGGTAGTATTTTTGCACATTGTTTGAGAAAGCTGGTATGTCCCAAAGTCATTTTGAAGATGATTTCTGCCTCAACTGGGTTCCAAATAAATTTGGTTGTTGGCATTCAATTTCCAAATATGATTGCCACCCTTTTATAATTATGATGACTTTTTCATAATTCAAGAACTCTGCTCTTAATAAATGTAACACTTGATATGGATGGAGTCCAGTAGAGGGCAACATTCTCCTCTTTTGTTGATGGAAATGCCTCCATTAGTGGCATTAGGCTGAGAGTAAACCCCTTCCTAGGAGCTCTCCTCTCCCTCACCCCACATGTTCTAAGATACTTTCGATGTGGCACAGGAATTTTAAAAGGGAAGTGCATACATAGAGGAGAGTTGTACTATGCAAGAGAAAGGGGTTTTTTTTCATGCAAGGTAGGATTATATGCTCAAAAGATATTTATTTATTTATTTATTTATTTACACCATTTATATTCTGCCCTTCTCACCCTGCAGGGGACTCAGGGCGAATCACAATGCACATATACAGGCAAACATTCAATGCCATAGACATACAACATATATAGACAGACAACGAGCTACACAATTGGTCGAGAGCTCACCCCGACCCGGGCAGGCCTCAAACTCATGGCCTTCTGGTCATTAGAGATCTTATGCAGCTGACTCCCAGCCAGCTGCGCCACATTCCCGGTTGCTGTTAGCTGCCTTCAAGTTGACTTCAATTTATGGTGACCCTCAAAATTAGAGACCTCCAAGCTACCCTGTCATCAACAGCCTTTCTCAGATCTTACATATTCAAGGCCTGGGCTTTTGTGATTGAGTTGAACCAGCCACAAAATGGTCTTCCTCTTTTCCTGTTGCCTTCTGCATTACCAAGTATTATTGTCTTCTCTAGTATGCCATCCCTTCTCATGATGCTTTCAATCTTGGCTTCTAGGAAGTATTCAGGCCTGATCTCTTTTGGACTTTGGGGGTCTTTTAGCAGTCCATGACATCTGCAGAACTTTTTTTCCAGCACCACACCTCAAATTTTCTTCCTATCAGCTTTCTTCATTGTTATGGAAAATATTGAGCTATATCTATGTCATCGTTGTGTATTTGGAAGTTATGTAAATAATCTCTAAGATGGAGGACCACTGCCTCGCAAAGATACTACTCTATGGTCATGGCCATAGCCAGGATTTTGATTGGGGGGCTGAGTTTGATTGGGGGAAGGGCTAAATCTGAGTGAGAGAGGATCTACCCTAGTAAACCTTATGTATTGTTATCCCAATACCCCCATGCATATGGGATATACTGAGCATGGTGATCAGATCATAATATGAATACACATAACAGTTTAAATAACGGACCACCCTGAGAATTTCGGGGGGGGGGGGTCTGAAGCCCACCAAGCCCCCCTCGGCTACATGCCTGTACTACGGTGAACTCACCATGGGTCAGCACAATTGAGGCGCTCCAAAAAAGAGATATAATGACTCCCTGAAACAACATCTCAGGCTTGGCCAGATTGATCACCAACAATGGTCCACCCTGGCCTCACATCGGGAGGCATGGAGACTCACTATCCACAATTTATTCATTCATTCAATTTAATATTTGTTAATCGCCCTCCATCCCAGATGCTCCGAGCGATTTACATAAAGATACAGCATTAAAACAGACAAGTATTAAAATCAGAATTATAAAACAAAAGCTCTATTCAAAAGCCAGGTCTTAAGTGCCTGCGCAAAGGATCACAGATTGCACATGGCTCTCAGATAAGGGAGCAGAGAGTTTCATAAAGCAGGAGCAGTAATAGAAAGGGCCCTGTGTCTCGTACTATCAAGTCGTACTTCTCTGGGATCTGGTATATACACTGCTGCTCCCTCTTTCGAGAAGTCACACCGAACGCGTCTCGAAGAGAAACGACAACACAGAAAGAACCACAACTTGGAAACAACATCACCCAAGGAGACCTTCTGCTGTGCTTTCTGCAACCGGACTTGCCTATCTCAGATTGGCCCTTATAGTCATCAACACGCTTGTAGAAAGTGTGGGATGAGTCCTTCCTGAATCTTTGTTCGCGAAGAAAAGCCAAGAGGAAAATAATCTGTGATTATTAATTTGGTTTCCTTAATGTGCAATTGCAAATCTTCCATTGTAATGTCTGCCTTGACTTTCTTCCAAGTCTTTCGTACCATGATCAAATGATTTTTACTACCATTATCAAAATTGCAGGACAATGAAAATAGATCCATATAAATAAAACAAAAAAACTAGCAAAGAAGACTTCAATAAAAACAGCAACCCTTGCTCATGATGCCATGAAATTTAGTCCCTCGATTGATCTTTCTATTTTTTGTATTGATTTCTGTATTTTTTTTGCTGGAGATATGGAAAATGCTATTTTTTAACCTAGCCAGTGTTCCATCTACTCATATAGCTGTGTCTGCTTCCACAACACTCCACTCCATTCCCTATTCTCCTAGTTTTCACTTTTCTCCTAGCATTCTGTGAGCATTAGGCATGCTTAGTTCTCTTAGGACCTCTTTAAGCTATGGAACTGCCCCTTTCCATTCAACTCTCTTATACAAAGTGCTTGTGCTGTGTTCCTCATTTACTCTACCTGAAAGTAATACATTTAATAATTGCTGTGCAGGATAAGAAGGACAAACAATAACCATGACAAATTAGTGATTCCCTTCCTGTGTTTAATCCTGAAAATGCTTTGCAATCCAATTAAAATTTGTTAGTAAATGATTTGTTGCTCGTAATCTACCAGGATGTTGACTCATTCAGGGCCAGAACATTGCTTTATGTCAAGCTGTATTCCTTCCTCCTTGACTTCTCTGCTACTTCGATAGTATTTGACCTCTTAGATTACAATCTCCTCCCTACCGACTTGTCCACATAGAGAAAGGTCATGTTGTCTTCATTATTTTTAGCATCCTCTTTGTGTCAAATTTTCCATTATAGTTTCAGATCATGAGCAGTCTTATTGCTTTCATTAATGAGTCAAAGTTGAGTTTTCCACACATTTAGCTTTGAAGGTATCTTCTTGACAGTTAAATATGGGGAAGCAATTTGAATAGAAATATGCAAGAACCCCCATACAAATCTAGTCGTCCCCCCCAGTTTATCATGAATCTTATTGGCCTCCTGTTTTTTTGTGTGTGTTTTGGTGTAATCCCTATTTTTATGTCATTATCTAGGAACATTTGAGTTTTTCAGAATGAAACTACGTCAATGTAGGGAAAATGCAGTAATCATATCAGTACAGCATTATAGCTTATTAATTTGACACATGCACATACACAACTTCTATAATTTAGTTGGGTTATTGTTTTATCTGTGTCCTGGACCTAACCCAACTCAAGCTAAAGTCTGATCAGCCTGTTTTCCGGCAGCCAAAAGGAAACAAGTCCTTTGTCAAGATTGGAAGAGAGTGCTAACTAAGAGCTGTTGAAATACACCACAATGTTGTCAGTTATGTGCCCCAGTTTCTCAAGAATCTCACAATTACAGGCAAGACCCGTGCTGCCAGTTATGAAAAACAATACTAGAGAAATAAATAAATGCTGCCAGTTAGAATACTAGAGAAAGATACTGGTATTTTAATGACATCTTCAACACAGATCAATCAATGCATCCTATAGCCAAATTTTGCAGTAGCATCCCTTTTCTCCTCCAAGGTGACTGCAGAAGGAACAGCCAATCAGCCTAGTCCAGTGATTTTCAACCAGTGTGCCGCGGAACACTAGTGTGCCATGAGAGATCATCAGGTGTGCCATGGGAAATTATCAGAGTGTGAGAGAGAGAGAGAGAGATTAGAGTGGAGAGAGAGAGAGAGCCTAGCAGGAAACTTCAGGCAGCAGAAATAAGGCTTTCCTGACCGAAGCAGCAATGCCAGCCAGCCTGGCTGAAGTCAGGGAGAGCCCTCAGCATCCAGAACTTTCCTCCTCCCTCCTCTCTCTCTCTCTCTCTCTCTCTCTCTCTCCCTTCCCTTCCTTCCTTCCCTCCCTCTGCATGCCAAGGGTTACCTGGCCAGGCTGTGGCTCCTCCTGCTTCCTGCTTCCTGGCTCCTGAGCCCCCTTTGCCCTCCTTCCCTCCGGCAGCAAGGAAGAGGAGAGGGAAGGCCGCTGGATGTGCAGCTCCACAGCTTCCTGCCCTTGGTTCCTTCGGGGGAGGGGAGCAATCTGGCCCCAAGGCTCCGGGTTCTCTGACAGCAGGGAAGCCAAAGGGACACTGGGGGAGGCACCAAAGGGGGGGGCTGGGGGCTGAACCCATTCAGGAAGGAGAGCTGGGGGTGGCAATGGCTGCAAGCCTCTGCCATAGTTTGTTCCGAGGCTCAAAGCCACCCCGTGTCTTCAATTCCTATTCGTCCTGCTCAGCCGAGCCCGTGTGTACTTCGGCCACTCAGCGCAGCCCTCCCCCGCAGGATGGTGATGGGCCTCCTGCGTGTGGATCTCCTGGGGGCGGGTGGGAGGGGGGCTTTGGTGGAAGCAGCAGCGTCATGACGGGGGAGGGTGACAGTTAGTAAAATGACAGTTAGAGTGTCATTTTGTGTCATTTTGGTTGGTGGTATGCCCCAGGATATTGTAAATGTAAAAAATGTGTCGCGGCTCAAAAAAGGTTGAAAATCACTGGCCTAGTCTACAAACAACGTCTTTGCAAAACCAACCATATAGCCCTCAGCTAGATTTTGTTATTCTCTCTCTCCTGTGAAGTTTGTCATAGTGACGCAACACCTGGCAAATTCAGTCTACAACTTCATTTGCCAATTTTGTGTTGTTGCATGCCCTCAAGTCATTTCCAGCTATGGCAACCCTAAGGTGAACCTATCAGTAATTTTTTTTTGTAATATTTTGTCAGGAGGTGTTTGCTTTCACCCTTCTCTGAGGCTCAGAAAGTGTGATATACCCAAGGTCACCCACTGGGCTTCCATGGTTGAGTGGGGACTTAGTCTCCAGAGTTGTTGTGTTTAAACCACTATCCCATGCTGCTCTCTGCCTTAAATAAAATTTATATCCCAAACAAATTCAGTAAAGACACTTCTGAATTGGCCCTAGGACTTTTAAAAATAGCATTTTTCTTCAACCTTACCCAACAGAACAACTTGTGCATATATGATATTGGCATAGTGAAGTTTCATGGGCGCTGGGAATGTGGCGCAGCTGGCTAAGTGTCAGCTGCATAAGATCTCTCTGACCAGTAGATCATGAGTTTGAGGCCTGCCCAGGTCGAGGTGGGTGCTCGGCCTTTACGCGTAGCCTGCTGTCAACCTTTGCAGCCCGAAAGACAGTTGCATCTGTCAAGTAGGAGATAAAGGTACCACATTAAGTGGGGAGGCAAATTTTGACTGAATTATGAGATCATAAAAAGAACTCCAGGAATGCGGAAGGAACGAGGGACGCTGGAAAACGCTGTCAGCTCCCCCTGGTGGCCAGATTTGCCTCTGTTCGTTTATATGTGTGTAATATGTCAAAGTGTATGTACTGTTCTGTGATAAATGGCAGGGATTGTCTGTTTCTATGTGTACCTGTAATCCGCCCTGAGTCCCCTTTGGGGTGAGAAGGGCGGAATATAAATAATGTAAGTAAGTAAATAAATAAATAAATAAAAACACCAAAAATCCATTGAAAATGATGGTTCAATAGACACTATGTAGATACCTTCATACTTTTTCTCAGTACAGTATTCCCTCGCTACTTTGCGGTTTGCTTACTGCAGACTCGGTGTTTCGCAGATTTCAAAAAATATTAATTTAAAAGATATATCATGGTATTTTGGCTGTTTTGTGTGGTTTTGCCACCACCGCTCTCAGAGGTGTTTTCCCTCCTCGGTCCTCCCTCCCTCCAGCCGTGAAGGGCCTTTCCTTCCTTTCCTTCACTTTATTTTAAGTTTATAAAGACTTAAAATAGTGTATAACTACTAAAATAATATATAAATATTAAAATAAATAGAGTATCCCTACATCGCGGTTTTTCACTTATTGCGGGAGGTCCTAGAACCTAACTCCAGTGAGGGAACACTGTACGTTTCCAGTGTCCTTCTGTTAGATGCAGCAGGTGGTTTCTTTTGAGGGATCTCACTCTGCTTGGCTCTCTGCTCACAATCCAAGCCAACTTTTTAAAATCATCATTGGCTGTCCATATTTCACCCAGAGCCTCCTCGCAATATAGATTTGCATGGTATGGTGTGCCTTTGGCGTGTGTCATATTTCAGTCTGATATAAGGAAATGACTTTGGGCGCTTGCATTTTCAGCAAGAAAAATGGGAGGCACTGCTGCCTGTTTACCTTTCCTTCTATCGATCCTTTGCCAGTAACTTCACGTGGAGTTTTGCCCAGGGATCAATAATAGGATGCAGATCATTCTGCAAATCCTATAAGTTTATTAAACCGAGGAACTCATTAATATTGCATTGCTCACCCTGCACTATTTAACTTTGAAAGGCTGTCTTCTTTCCAAAGCTAGCTGTTTTTCTTCATACTTTATCATCCTTAGCAGCCAGCATTTTCCAAACGAAGCGGCTTTTATTTTGCTAATATTTAAAGGAGCGCAATGCAGCCCGTTTTAATAATGCATTCCTTTTGCCATGCATGTGCCTGCGTTAATGAAGCCACCTGAAACCTGTAAAGCTGCAGCGGCAGCAATATCCTCTCACAATTTCTTGGGTTTCAGTCTATTGTAAGAAAGGTCAAGTAGTTTCCTGAGAGAAAGTGGATTTGCAAATTGTGTCAGCGGAGCTGTTTTCTTTCAGAGATCATTCATTTCCCTCTCTTTAACGTTTGTTAAGTATAACAAAAGAGTTCCAGCTTGTCTCCTGAATAATGGGATGTGCCATCATAAATGGTTTCTGTAGTAGAAAAGAAGCTGCTCAATGTCATTTTTCTCATCTATATTAAAGAAAGAGAGAGAGAGAAGAGAACAAAGGAAGAGGAGAAAGGGTACAAGTGGAATGGATTGAGAAAAAGCTTGCTTTAGGCTATTGAAGCTGGCTGCCTAGACTTTGGCAATATTTCTACATTAGAAAGAGGTAGGGCAGGGCATTAAAGAAGGTTGGTAGATGTATTGTTTGATTGTACTTATATTTTGACTGTTTAAATTGATATGTTGTATTTATTGTTGTATATGTAATATGGCTTTGAATTTGCCATGGTCTGTAAGCTGTCCCGAGTCCCCCTGGGGATGAGAAGGGTGGGGAATAATAATAATAATAATAATAGTCATACAATGTGAGCATGCTTTTGACATTTTATTTATTTATTTTATTTATTCATTCATTCGAATTTATTCACCGCCACTCCCAGTGGCTCGGGGCGGCTCACATATGAACACAAAATACAGCTAAAACATCACAATTAAAACATCACAATAAAACAATTTGATAAACAGAACAATAACAAGATGGCGTTTACAAGAAGAGGAGGGACCACAACCCCTCAGGCCCCAAAAGCCTTCCGAAACAACAAGGTCTTGCAGGCTTTTCGAAATGATAGGAGGCTCTGGAGGGCTCGGATGTTATTATTATTATTTATTTCGACTTGTTAGACACCCACTCCTGATAGGCTCGGGGCGACTTACATGGGTCAAAGCATTAAAACACAGTAAAAACTGTACAACAACAACCAACATCTAACACAGTAAAATATACACTATACATATGCGCCAAATAACTCTTATGTTAGAGTGCAGCGCATTCCAGAGCACTGGTGCTTTGATCGAAAAAGCCCTATGCCGGGTTGCATAGACATGCATTCACACATGTGTCCTTGAGTAATACAAATAATGTTTAGAAAACACCCTGTTTGGAATCTTGGAGACTTTTTATGCTAGACCAGTGGTTTCCAGTCTTTGGTCCTCTGGGTGTTTTGGACTTCAACTCCCACAATTGCTAACAGCTAGTAAGCTGCCTGAGATTTCTGGGAATTGAAGTTCAGAACAACTAGAGGACTAAAGGTTGGCAACCACATTGTTAGACAGTTGTATCACTATGATTTCCATTTAGCTGATATAAACATTTCCCATTGAATTCTGGAATTCAGTGTTCACAGATAAGCATTTAGAATACTGAGTCAGAGGGCTCTAGTACCTCCCCATATTATGATCTTTAGAACTCCATAGGATGTTCCTCATCATCCTTGTGTTGTATTATGTGATATGAAAGGTCCTTGTTAGTAGAATTTTCCTACAAAAGGGCCCTTGTTAGCAGGGTTTCTCAACAGGAACCACTGGATATTTCTGTCCAGTGCCAAATGTACACATCCAGTTCAGAAAACTCAGGAAGATGTAGATACTGGTGTATAAATCAACCTCATATTGTTGCACTTCAGACAAGGAGCACCCCACCTAGTCACACACACAAGAGACACTCTGAATAAAAAGGCTTTTATTGAATCAAATATAGTGTCCAACAAAAGGGTTAAAAGAAGATCAATAGTAGAATATATCCAAGGTAAAACACACAGTTCAAATAGTCCCAAAATCCAAAGACAAAGATATGATCCCAAAAACCAAAGGCAAAGGTAAAATGATTGATGAAAATCCCATGAATAATACAAGGCAGCTACAGGAGCAAAATGTACACAAAGGCCTAGGCAAAATCAGGAGCTTGGAGACAAGACAAGATCTGGCATGGTTTTCTAAATGAAGCCTGGAATCTGAAGACAATTTCTCTTGTCAACTATTATAAAGACAATCCGTTTCGATTTGCAAACCTACTGCTACGTCGCAGGCTGGCTGCCTGCCTAGATTGCCGAATGCTATCTCGCTGGTCAAATATAAGCTCGTTAAAATTCCCAGGTGTTCCGTTATCAGCATCAAGACTTGCTGAATCATGAACACAAGAATTCTCATCTAATGAGGCCCTGGGAAGGGAACTGTTCCCAGGAAAGCAAGACTCATCTGAAAGGTCACTTTGTATCTCAGAGTTCTCACTAAGCATCCCAACTCACTGCCATTGCAACAGACAAAAGTGAAAGGAAGAGCCAACTCTACTTTTGTGAGGAACAACTGGCTACCTAGCAAGGATCTATAGCTCTCTTATGACATGATAGCCATGTTTCATTATTAGAAAGGATGTCATATTGAAGATGAACGAGTCTTGTTTTCTGATGCTAGGACACTGAGCAATGGATTCAAATTCCAGGAAAGGAAATTCCACCTGAATATTGGGAAGAATGTCCTGATGACAAAAAGTGATTGGTAGTGGGATATGCTGCCTTGGAGTGTGGTGGAGCTGCCTTCTTTGGAGGTTTTTAAACAGAAGCGAAATAAAATAGATAAAATAGTGAAGAGTAGAGACATCACACTGACAATGAAGAGCTATGTAGTTAAAGCAATAATATTTCCTGTAGTAAGCTATGGATGCGAGAGCTGGACCATAAGGAAGATAGTCGCTTTTGAACTGTGGTGTTGGAGGAAAATGTTGAGGTTGTCTTGATCAACCAGTCCACACTACAGGAAATAATGTCCGACTGCTCACTGGAGTGAATGATAGTAGAGGTAAAGATCAAATACTTTGGCCACATAATGAGAAGACAGGAAAGCTTGGAGAATATAATGATGCTGGAGAAAATGGAAGGAAAAAGGAAGAGAAGCCAACCATGGGCAAGATGGATGAATGTTGTCCTTGAAGTGACTGGCTTGACCTTGAAGGATCTGGGAGTAGTGATGGCCAACAAAGAGCTCTGGCGTGGGCTGGTCCATAAGGTCACGAAGAGTCAGAAGCAACTGAACAAATAAACAACAACCAAACAGAAGCTAGATGGCCATCTGTCAGGAGTACTTTTATTTTGTCTTCATGGTCAAATGGGGTTGGACAGGATGGCACTTGTAGTCTCTTCCAACTCCATGATTCTGTGATTTTCTTCTGCAGGTCAATGGACCAGCAGAGAGAATGTAAATTAAATAAATAAGTACTATTGTTGCAAATTGAAGTTTTTCCTGCTATATTTCCTGCAGTAAACCTAATAAATTGTATGCAAAGGTAATTTCTTTCTTAATCTTAACAGCAACTACATCCTTGGTTCAGATTGCAAGCTGATCACTTGCACAAACAGGGTGATCAAGCAGCTCTGAGATATTATTTATTTTTGGAAAAAAAATAAAAATAAAACTCCTTGAGCTTCTGCTATTGTGATTTACAATGTTTGTTCCTCTGCCTTGCTAAAAGCATTACAACAAGAAAAAAACTGAAATAAAATTAAAAAAACACTGTGCAAGAACAAGTTTAAAGCTTTCATTTTGTAATGTATTATTCTTTTATAGTCAAATATCTGCGAGGCATAAAATACACAAATCGAAATGCCACTTTTAGACGTAGCTGAAAGTCTAAAGCTTTCCCTGGCCAGGGGCTACTTCCCTTGTTGTGCGACTGACAGAGAACAGATTTGTATCTCTTAAATGTCATTCTCCATCTGTGCAGGGTCCCTTTGGCTCTATTCCCTTTTAACATTGTTATTATTTTGATTTGCCCCAGTTTACCCAAGCGCTGACCTCGCTTCTCTCAGATTGGCTTGTGCTGTGAATAACTATACTACAGCCATTGTGCTAACAGTTCATGGGACTGATAAAGTAAGGAGCATTCTAGCTCTATATAGCTCCTCTTACAAAATGTGAACCCAATTGGATCAATGGAGTTGCTTATTTATTTATTTGAAAAATTGAACTACACCATACTCCATTAATTTACCAACAGTTGTATATACCTGCTAACATTTCATAAATGAAAACTGGGACTAATGTGGTTAAGCAGCATGAAAATGTGATCAAGATAGCCAAATTCATTACAGTGGATCCTTGGTATACACTGAGGTTTCGCTCCACGACCCTTGTAAATACTAAAATATGTGGATGCTCATGTTCCGTGATATACAATGGCATAATAAAATTGTGCCCTTATCTAAAAAGCTGTGGAAAATTATTTTCAAGGGAGAAAGTATACATGAAGAGAGGTTCCATCTGTTTGTTTTTATCTGAGTCTACTGGGAAGGGCAAGGTTCACTACCTTTTCTCTTCTTCTCTTTGCTGAGTTAACTGAGTCCAAACTATGAGGGCGGGTCAATAAGTCTGTGACTTTTTGAATTTCCCGCCTCTTAACTGAAAGGGCAACACTGCTCCTGTCAACAGGCATCTGTCAGTTGATTCCTGTCAAAATTAGAACAAGCTGCATCATTTAGTTTGTGTTTGACAGCCATTGATAGCAGACTACCGCGTGATTTGAGAAGAAAATGGAAAAAAGTGAATTTTGTGTGCTCATTAAGCTTTTTTTTTGCGGGAAAAAACGTCACTCAAACCAAGGCTAAGCTTGATAAATACTATGGGGACTCTGCACCATCAATTTCAATGGTAAAAAAGTGGTTTACTGAATTTTGTTGTGGCCGTACAAGCACGGAAGATGCTGAATGTTCTGGATGCCCAGTTGAGGTCTCTACACCTGAAATAATTGAAAAAATTCACGATATGGTGTTGGCCGATTGGAGCTTGAAAGTGCGGGAGATTGTGGAAGCCATAGGCATCTCACATGGCTCAGTGGTTTCAATGTTAAATGATCACTTGGGTATGAGAAAGCTTTCCGCAAGATGAGTGCCACGTTTGCTCACAATCAACCACAAATACAATCGACCACAAATGCAATCGTGTGACAATTTCGCAGGAGGGTTTGGCGTTGTTCAACTGCAATATGGATGAGTTTTTGTGCTATTTCGTAACAGTGGACGAAACGTGGATCCACCACAACACACCAGAGACCAAACAGCAGTCAAAACAGTGGGTTTCTCGGTGTGAATTGGCGCCAAAGAAGGACAAGGTGGGTTTGTCAACCAATAAAGTAATGGTGACCATTTTTTGGGGATGCATATGGTATAATCCACATTGACTACCTTCAAAAGGGTAAAACAATCAATGGCGAATATTATGCCAACTTGCTGGATCAATTTAATGAGGATTTGAAAAAAAACTGACCGCATTTGAAAAATGTTCTTTTGCACCAGGACAATGCAAGGATGCACACATGTGCAGTTGCCATGGCAACAATCCATCAATTGGGGTACAAATGGCTCCCTCATCTGCCCTGTTCTCCAGATTTAGCCCCGAGTGAGTATTTCTTGTTTCCAAATCTGAAGAAATGGCTCGGCGGAAAGAGATTTCACTCCAACAATGAAATCATCTCACAAACAAATACCTATGTCCTCGACAAATCTTATTTTTTGGAAGGGATAAAAAAATTGAAGGAATGTTGGAGCTCAAAGGAGACTATGTTGAAAAATAAAATGATTTTTTATCCTGTGTTTCATTCAAAAAGTCACTGACTTATTGACCCGCCCTCGTACATTTGCACTTTGAACTCAATTTGCACCAATTGAAATAAGGTGAGGACAGAGTGGGAAAAGATGAGGACAAAGTGGGAGGAAGAGATGAAAACTGGAACATTTAAAAGTCAAACAAAACATGAGACGGCAGAGGATTTTTTTTTTGGAATAGTCAAATCCTTTTTATTCAGAAAGGTGTTTGGCTGTGGAATAAGCAAACAAATGTATATATTAAAATTCTTCCAAATTCAAATGTTTATGTTTTAGATATCAAAATGGATGCAACACATTCACATAGATACATGGAAAATGCAGCACAAATTTAACAGCCAAAGTTCTCGGCTTTTTTAACCTTTCCATGTTGTATTCTCTCTCCCTATCATATTTTTCTTCTTGTTTAATAAATGTTGGTGACAACAGAAGCATTGGGAAATTCCAAAAAAAAATCAGTAGAGAACAAGAGAAATAGCAGGGTTTTCTCCATTCGTCTGGGCCCCCTAACTATACACCTAGGACAATTGCATCAATAACCTGCCAATGATTGACTCAGAGTCCATTCACACTGTAGAATTAATGCAGTTTGACACCACTTTACCTGTCATGGCTCAATGCTGTGGAATTCTGAGAGTTGTAATTGGTAAGGATACACGAGAGGGCCTTTTCAGTAGCTGCTCAGTTTGTGGAACTCCCTCCCACACAATTGCCCCTATTCTCTCTTTTCTTTTCTTTTCTTTCCTCTTTATTCAGAAAGGTGTTTGGCTGTGGAATGACATGTATATATTGAATTCTTCCAAATTCAAATGTTTATGTTTTAGATATCTGTATGGATGCAACACATTCACATAGATAACCAATGTATTGCAGCTTTTAATTTAACAGCCAAAGTTCTCGGCTTTTTTTAACCTTTCCATGTTGTATTCTCTCTCCCTATCATATTTTTCTTCTTGATATAATACAGCACCCCCTCTATGTTAGTTTCCTGCAGCTGCTTGAACAGAGGGAAAATTGAGTTGGGGAAGGGCATGTTTATATTTAATTATTGATTACAGTAGTCAAAGACACTCCAAATCAAAACACATGGATTCATGAGATGCAAAAGAGGCTGGCGACAGAGAGACACACACCTGCATGCCCTTATTTGAAGGCAGCATGTAAGTGGGTGGAATGTAATTTTTTGCCAATTTCTTCTCAAAGGAGACAAAGAGTAATTTTAGCAGTTCTCTTCTTGCTAAAAGGAAGTATGTGAGTACTGTGCAGTTTTTTGAGATTATTAACAGTTTGGGACTTATTGTTGTGATGCAGATGCCAATTAAAGCCAAATCCAAGAGTAAAAAGGAATAACAAAGAGTTTATTGTACAAGAAATGGAAATGGGACTAACAAAAACTAGCCTAACTGGCCAACCCCTCCCCCCCCCAACCCACGGAAAAGCCCAAAACTTGTGGAAGGGATGATCAAAAGCAAACTAAAAACGTCATCAGAGGGTTGAGCCAATAGCGTAGTGGATAACCGGTCCAGAGTTGTGGGTAGGAGAAAGACGGAGAAACAAGGAGACAATCTAAGGTCCACAGGAGCTAAATGCATGAGGACAACATTCATCGTAATCCCCACAAAACACATTGTCAACCTCCCTCCATATATACAATACCATTCTTGTAGCTTGTGACACTCACAGAAAATCCAGCGGAATTCAAACCTCACCACAAGGAACACACGGCTGTAGCTGGACAGAAAACAGAACATTGTAACCCAAAACCACCCACCTTTCCCAACTACGGCAGTAGCATCTCAGCCCAAAAGGGCAGAGTAAAATCTCAATTCATGAGTAAACTGGATCAGGAACACTATGCAAGATATCAGGATACCAAGAACAACTCCTTGCTCACCGCAAGGAGACTCCCAAAAAGCCCACATTAAATAGACCTAGAGATCAGACTCACCCGAAGAGGACAACTCCCCCTATTTAGGCGATGCAGCTGCCTTTCTTTCTAAAGCTGAAACCCTTTGTGAGTCCCTCCAAAATCCCCAGCATTTTTCAAAACTTAGCGTATCCCAATCATTCCCTGAGGTTTCAGAGGACCACTCATTATCACTATCAAACCCCAGAAAAGTATCACTACTGGTGGCTGCATCACACACATCCCGAATTTCCTGTACTTGAGTCCAGTCCAATTCAGCCTCACTGTCTTCTGACGATCCTTCCCCATCCCTGGGAAAACCCTCAAAGGACTCAGAGTCAGTAGGAGCCATAAGTATTTGCCGTACTCTCTTCTTTTGTGCCAAACTTTCCCTGCTGGAATTACTTGCAGACCTCTTTTTGCCTACTCCAACGTTTAGGTTACTCTCAGCCCCACCCAGTTCCATACTGCTCTCAGATGCTGTAGATTCAGCATCCTCCCCAGCCCTACTCACAGGCAGAGCCACGGACTCAATCACAACACTTATTCTACACAAAATCAACATCTGGTCATTAGGTGTAGAGAACAGCATTTTGGTATGTGTTATGTGCAGAAATATGGCTAAGATTCTTAATCAGGGTCCATGTTTCATTCGTTTACTAATCTGTAATTGTATAGCAGAAAAGTAAAATGGTCACTCTACTGTATCTACAAATTCTGCATCCATGACTTTAAATATATAAAGTGTTGGTTCTTACCTTCAAGGCCTTGTATGGTCTGGGGCCGGTGTACCTGAGGGACCACCACACCCCATACCAACCCCAGGGATCACTTCATTCAGAAGATCAGAATCTACTTGAAGTATCCAACTTTAAGACTTTTCATTTGATGTATACTAGTCATAGAGCATTCAGGGTGGTGGCACCTTGCCTCTGGAATGCCTTGCCAGCGGAAACATGAGCCCTCCGAGATTTACTTTCCTTTCGTAGAGCTTGTAAAACTTATCTTTTCTGGCTGGCATTTGAATCCTGTTGATTGGTGGATTGGAAACTCTCTTCATTTTTAAATGTAATGTACTCTTTATGCATATTGTAAAATGTTCCGAGCCTTGTGAAGTGGCGGTATACAAGTTTGATTAATAACAAATAAATATATCACTCCACCATTGTATATTATGGAATTTGAGTATCCATTGATTTTGGTATCAACAAAGATTCAGAAATCTGCGCTGGCAGATTCCAAGGGCCCATCTTAAGCTGTGATAGTGGAGCACGAAGATGTGTGTCTTGAGGAGCATCTGGTTTGCGTAAACCACTTCTGCTGCACAACAGACACTTACATTGGGCAGTTTTTTATCCTCATTAAACACTTGTAATGCACACTGGGCAATTGAAATGCACATTGGGCACTTCTTGTGTGGCCTTGCACTTCCTAACTATTGTGTGGATGTGCATATGAAGTATCCCAATGTACAACAGTGTCCATGGCACATTAGGACCATGGTGCATCACTTGCTCCACTAGAGACCATTGTATGCCTGTATGTTGTAACATCACAACAACCCCTGAGTGAATATGGACATTGCAAAACAAGATAGTTCTATTTCCTGCACACCTAAATCTACTTATAAAAATGTAAGTCTCATGCTCAATTCCAGACATAGGGTTTGGGGGGGGGGGGGGCATGCTGTTTCCTTTGCAGAAAATGTTGGGTATGCTCTAATCAATCTAAGATTCTAAAAATATGTATCTTGAGCCAAAAATGACAAGAGAATTTAATGGGCAAGGAACAATGTAGCAAACATGTTTTATGTGGTCCCTTGCTGTATTTGTGGCATTTTTAGTTTACAGATTATTTTTTAAATAAATAATAATAAAAGGTTTCATTAGGTGCTGTGGTGTTTTAAAGTTCCATAGAGGCAGGCCCATTGAGACCTTGGAGAAATTCCTTTTTGAATTGTATTTCCTAGAATCTGATTACTGTTTCTGGAAGAATTCCATACTGGCTGAGAAATTCTGGGAGTTGTCACCCAAAATGTAACTTCTGAAAGTGCTGGATGTATTACATAAAGCTTCGAACCCATTTCAGGCAACTATTTATTTTCCGGAGTTCCTTCCAATCATTCCAATCTACCCATTGTGGCAACTGGTGACTCTAATGTCTGACATATCTAAAGTCTTGTCCAGCTGTCAACACCACCATTAAAGGGGTTTTTCCAAGGTACTGTCCTCAAATAGTTTCAACACCTTGTACAACCCATCTAAATGTTTAAAGCAGAGTCACCAATGTTTCAAAAACTCTAAGAGATTTTGATGATTCAAAAACTCTAAGAGATTACTATGAAGATAAAAAAGAAGAGGCAGAAATGATGCATACAAGACAGATATGTAATTCATCCCTACTGAGAAAAAAAATGTGTCCAGGCATGTTAATAATATTTTTCTCATTCCGGTGGGGTAGGAAGTCAACAATCATAGGTGTTTTTCACATTTACATTTTCTGAACAGAATTTTTTTTACATAGAAAAGCATGCCCTAAATCCTGTTGGTAATCTCAATTAAAACAGACCCATTGAATCAACACATAGATTCAGTTAGGTTAGTTCGATCCAAGCAAGGATCTCTTGTGGAAAGAAACTGCTTTCTGCACAAAATGGTTTTTGTGTTTAAAAATGGGTTTTGGTGTAAACATTTTTTAAAAAAGAATAAATGGCTACAAATGAAATAAATTATCAGACTGTGCAAATACTCTCATAATCTTTCCCAGCAAAGGAGAAATCTTCATTTTCAATATTTTCAATGTAGGAATTATATAAATAAAGTTTCAATTGACACTTGATACTTTTGAGCATAGGAAGGGGCTTCTTGGGGTTGCGCAAACCAAGCTAACTGTTTTCAAAATTATTTAACCGTCTCTTGTTAATTTAAGACTGTATGTAATCTGCAGTACCATCTTCAGTCACATGGTGACAGAATTACCTAAGAAGAATTATTCAAAAAGGTAAACGAGGAGAGTATGAAAAGGTCCTGCTGCCTGGCAAGTGGAGGGATGAGGACAAAGAAAGACTGTAGGGATACTGCAGTAAAGGGAGGGGACAAGTCCAGTATGAAAGAAGAAGAATTGCTTTGTGTGGAACGATGGCTATAGAATAAAATGGAGATGAAGATTGCCCTGTACACTATTCAAAATCTATGAAGGAAAGGTGGGACAAAAATATAATTACAATGCAACCCACACGTCTGCAGGGGATATATTCCTGAATTTGCTATGGAAACCGAAAGCAGTAAATAATAGTGAATCCCATTGGAAGTAGTGACTTACCATAGAGACTCACTAGAAAATTCCTGGAGAGGTATCATCTCTAAGAATTTTCTACATCCTCTAGTAAGATCTGTAGTAACTTCTGGCAGAATCATACTATACTGGATCCATAAAATGGACCGCATATTGGGTTTCATATTTGGTTTTAGTTGGTTTCATTCCTTTCTTTTGCTACAATCTGCAAACAGGTTGTCTGGTGTTAAATTCTGGACACATTTTCATCTATTCTTACTCTTTTGAGAGATGAATCAAACTAATAAAAATGATTGTGTATGGGTGACCTTTACAAATCAACAGGCAATTTCTGCACTTTCCATTTGCTGTTTAACGCACAGTGGTGCCAACGGAATGACATGTAATTTGTGGATTTTACAATATTATAGGAAGCCACTGAAGTTCATTGACTCCTAACAACAATGAAGGTTTTTGCTGAAATAGGTTTTGAATAAGAGCTTTAAAATTAAAAAAACACTGCTGATTAGATCCAGATTTATATAATATTATGTTACAACACTACAAACTTTTCAAAGTCTAGTAAAGATTTTAGTATTCTTACTGCTGCTAGAAAGATCACAGGCTGTTTTTAACTTTTATATTCATTTTCATTTGTAAGCTATTGTGAGTTATAGGTTGATTGCAGAAAGGCAAAGTATAAATGTTGAAATGAGTGCAGGGAAGACAGTGTTGATCTTTAGACTGGAAGAACTTGAGTTTGAAGAGAGATGTGCCTAGAAAAAAAACCAGATTGGATTGTTGACAAAATACATTTGGCATTTCATGATCCTATTGGAAGGTAGGAAAAAATCCCATTGAACTGCTCCTACCGGATGGTTAAAGAGTGAAACAGATTTTCATATCTTGTTACATACCTAGACATTAAAAACTATTGTGTGGGCAGTGATGACCTCCTGAACCTTCCCAAAGAATCAGCTGAATACAACATGTTGGTATAACCACTTGTTTATTGGTTACAATGGTACAGGGTTGGCAGACCTGCATGAGTCCTGGATTGGGAATCAGACAATCCGCTGCTAACCAATGCCAAATATCCAGTGGGGGAGCACAGTGCAGGTATCCTTGCAGTTCCACCTTGGGACACCTTCATTTCCACCACCACCCTCCCCCCCAGAAGCCAACAAGCCATTCCTTCACCACCACAACCAAAAGAGGGGGAGGCACACAAACCAATTCAAAGGTGATTAGGCTGACTAGCTGGGCGCCCCTGTATTTATGCAGGGTCCAGACAGGCCTGCCTTCTGGTTGTCTAGCTGGCTGGCTAGGAGCATGCCAAGCTAAGTGGAGCACAGGGACTCCTGGGAAGAGGAACCTCTGAAGAAGATGGCAGGGGATGGGGAGTACCATACATTGCAAAGTGCTTACCCGGTAAGCCAAGCAGAGGATTTTCATGAGAAAAATATCAAACTAAATGAGTGGTTACAGCCCTTTTCAACATTGTGACAAAGGTTGGCTTTAGTGTCCCACTCTACAACAAAAATTTTGTGAGGCTCCCAGCAAATTGTTTAACATTCCCAACAGCTGAAGCATCTTCCAACATGAGATTTTTCTACACAGAATTGCCTTCAGAATTAAAATAATCTGAGTGGAATTAGTAACATTGAGAGCTGGAAGACTGCATAGCTGTGGGGCTGGTTTGGGGTTAGAGTGTAAGCTGTGGGAGAAGTCACATTTTCAAGGCCCTATTTTCCACATGTCTTCTTCTAAAGGCCATTCAGAAGACATTTCCCATGTCTTTGATTACTTTTAATATAAGTTTTATGGATTTGCCCTCTTGAGATATTGCTTCACATTTGTGAAACACTAACTGCTATGTGTTTCTAGTAAGCCACAGCTTTACAGTTGAATCTGAAATTGTACATCCACTTCATATATACCACAAATGGTTTAAATATGATATGGATAGAACTGGGAAGCCATTGATCCTGGCCTGATAGCTCCATCTGTTAAGTCTCTGGGTTTCTTGCACTGTGCTGTTCCCTGAACCATAGATCATAATTGAATCTGGAAAAACTGCAGTAAATTGACCACAGTACATAGTTTCTAATTCTTGTTTTTCCAACTTCTTTCCCAACAACAGCAGCTACTTATGGTGGAAAAACCTGCACTGAGACTAAAAAAATGTTCATATTTATGACTATGAGAAGTAGGGATTCTTTCTCTTACAATAAATTCCTGAACCACATAAGGGGCTATTTTTTTTATCTGCATACTTGGGGAATGAGGTAGAAACGATCTTTCTCATTTTGCAAGCTTCTTCACTTTCCATTAATTTAACTATTTTTGGAATATCATTTGTCTTCCAGTAGCTGGCAACTAACATTTGACCTTCCTCCCACATTATGTTATTTTGCTATTGCATTATTTCCAGTGGCAATGTAAATCCTGATTTGGTTCATGTGTTCTTGGGGAAAAAAAGAAAGAAAGAACGTACTAATCAATCCATCAGTTTGTTCATTGCCTCACTGAAGATGGTAAGATTTTGAGAAGTGAAAAATCAGTCTCTGAGAGATCTGGCCCCTTTTTGAAGCTGGCTTCTGTAAAAAGTACAATGGGAGAATGCAATACCTGTTGATTTGTTGTATGGATTAGTAACATTGAAAGGGTGTGCATGTTCCTTTCTTATCAGTCACCCCATCTGTTTGCATGTGCTGTATTTGTATGTGTAAGTTTTATGTGTACATGTTCACTCAGCATCACATTTTTCAAATAGAGGAATTTGGCTGACTCTACACTACTCAGTGTAAACCATATAATGCAGTTTGAACTGCTCTGAACTGCATTATGGTTCTATGTTGTTTATTCGTTCAGTCGCTTCCGACTCTTTGTGACCTCATGGACCAGCCCACACCAGAGCTCCTTGTCAGCCATCACCACCCCAGCTCCTTCAGAGTCAAGCCAGTCATTTCGAGGATACCATCCATCCATCTTGCCCTTGGTCAGCCCCTCTTCCTTTTTCCTTCCATTTCCCCCAGCATTATTGTCTTCTCTAAGCTTTCCTGTCTTCTCATTATGTGGCCAAAGTACTTCATCTTTGCCTCTACTATCCTTCCCTCCAATGAGCAATTGGGCTTTATTTCCTGAAGTATGGACTGGTTGGATCTTCTCATGGTCCAAGGCACTCTCAGAACTTTCCTCCAACACCACAGATCAAAGGCATCTATCTTCCTTCGCTCAGCCTTCCCTATGGTCCAGCTCTCACTTCCGTAGGTTACTACGGGAAATACCATGGCTTTGACTATGCGGATTTTTGTTGCCAGTGTGATGTCGCTACTCTTCACTATTTTATCGAGATTGGTCATTGCTCTCCTCCCAATAAGTAAGCGTCTTCTGATTTCCTGGCTACAGTCTGTATCTGCAGTAATCTTTGAACCTAGAAATACAAAGTCTGTCACTGCCTCCATGTTTTCTCTCTCTATTTGCCAGTTATCAATCATACTTGTCGCCATAATCTTGGTGTTTTTCATGCTTAACTACAACCCAGCTTTTGCACTTTCCTCTATGGTTCTATACTGACCATATAGTTCAATTCAAACTGCATTATATAGCAGTGCAGAACCAGCCTTCCACACAAAGTATATTTACAATAAATTATAGAAATCATAGTGAAGGGAACACATTTTTCCCCGTTTTCTTGCCTGGAAAGTTGTATCTTCTCAAAGGGATTGGCAAACCCGTCAGACACTCTCTCATTGCTTCAAGACAGCAACAAGAATTCCACTGAGATTTCTTCACATCCCTAATTTTTATGGTCATGCAGGTTGAGGATGATGAGGCAGTTACTGTAGTATGTCCAAAGGCTTTTGTGACCTTAACCATTTTAGAAATCACTGAGATCCTCAGCCAACTTTCTCCATCTTCAACAGTGCAGCAAAAGGACGAGGGGAGTTTTGGCTGAGATTTTACTATTTTACTTACACTGCTTTCTACTTAGCACAAACTCTATATCCCTCAGCTTGTGCAACCAAGCATGCCATAGTTCACAGTTGTCTTCAGAATTGAAATTAATGGTTGACAGTTTAAACAAAGATGACAGTGAAAACTACCATAGAGTAGAAATCAGTAAGTGTCAGCAACCTGTTTCCTGACAAGTATCCACTACACTGATGTGAGGGAACCTTTATTGTACCCATTATCTACAATTGTTTCTTTCTTTCCTGGGAATTTGGATGGGCGAAACCTGACTTGACCACAATATATGTGACAGGGATCTAGAATTCTGGAAGCTGGAATGTGTAGAGGAAGGTGATCAAAACAGTCTGAATATCATGCCCTATGAAAAATGGCTTAGGAAGCTGGGCATTTTTAGACTGGAAATGAATATTAAGAGGGGACATGATAGCCAAGTTTGAAAATGTGAAAGGATGTCATATTGAAGGTAGGTCCAACTTGTCTTTTGCTGATCTGGAGACTAAGACATGGAACAATGGATTATATCAGAACATTAGGAAGAACTACCCAATGGTAAGAGGTGTTTGATAGTGGAACATGCTCTTTGAGAGTGTGGTGAAGTCTCCTTCTCAGGATATTTTTAAGCCAAGGCAGAATGACCATCTGTTGGGAGTGCTTTGATTGTATATTTCTGTATGACAGGAGGTTGAACTGGGTGGCTTTGATTGTCTCAGATTCTATGCAATGTCTTGGGGACCTGCATTGGTCTAGTGACCATCACTTTGAGAAGCACTGCACTACACTACATTGCTCTTCTATTCTTGGAGACAGTCAACATGCTCTTCTCTTCAATGACATAACTGGTAATAAAAAACCATGAAGTTAGTAACCTTAAGTAATTTGTGTATCACTTCATATACAATAAGAGTGTTTCATCATCTCCACATTCTAAAGATCCAAAGAAAAGGAATTGCCTCTTGAGAGCAGCCGTTTTGCTGGTGATGAACTCTCAACCTCTTGATCCTAATGAGATATTAAGCATGACTATCTTTCTCTGGATCAAGATGTTTGATACTTCTAAACATTTTTTTTCTTCTGGTGTGACTTTTGTCAAAGCCTTTCTGCTGCATATGAAAAGTATTTCATGCTAGTCTCTGGTTATAATGCAAGGAATGGACAACCTGATGCTTTTATTAATTTGATTTAATATATTTCTTTTATCACCTGTTCAGTATATGGAAAGGGATCAATTGGTTTGGAAGCTAGAGACATTCTTTAAAAATGTATTTTTTCCTGACTAGGAAATAAATTATATCAGATTGATTTCTAGATCTCAGACGTAAGTGTGTCCTTGATGGTGGTTAAGCTTTGTACTTTTCTTCTTCTTTAAATGACTAACCTGGACTAAGAGGTTGGAGCAAGAGGTATTTTGCAAAATTAAACCTGTTTCACCTGAACATGTTTTAACTAGTTAATAAGAAACATCAAAAACCAAGGCAAAAGGCAAAAGACAAAACCCTGAGGTTATGAGCATTCTTTTTGTAAGGATAGTGTTTGATGTTTAAATTTGTTTTTTGGGGTCTGTCTATAACTTAAGTTTTAATAACCTAGCTCAAATGCAGATTTCTAATTTTCAATTAACATAGGAATAATTTTGTTTGCTAAAATAAAATAAATGAATGAATGACAAAGTCTGAGCCATGAAATGTTCTAGGTAGAGCTTTTTAAAAAATTCCAAATTTTTCAAAACAAACAAAAAAAATAACAATCATGTGGCAACTGTATAGCTCGAGCTTTAAGTATTAACTTTTAACCTTTGACCTTACAGATTTTAACCAATGAAATGTCTCTTTAAACTTTAAAGGAAACAATGATAACGAGCGCCTGGCGATTGCTAGACAGCGAATTCCATATCGGCTTGGTCGAGTAGTTGATGAATGGCTACTCGACAAAGGTAAAAACATTGATTAAAACTTCAAATAAAAAAATAATTTGAACATAACCGAGTAGTGCTTCATTGTAACACCAATAAACATAAAAACCATAAATTATTCAGTAAAACTAAATTAAAAACAAATTTTAAACAGTTAAATGTAGAGTAAATATTTGCATACCGTGTTTATAATAATTTCTATACATTTTAGCGGTACCACCTGTTTAATAATCTTACCCTGTTAACTTAAGGTTAAAGGGACTGTTTAATATAATCCACTAACTCAATCTATGAAGGTACTCGTAGCAAACATTAACCAAAACTGATAAATCGTTCATAGATTATGTTACATGTTCCATCATCTAAATTCTTAACTAAATATTTTTGTATATAGTTATGAGATGTTCATTATGGTCCTGAAACCAACAAACCAACAAACGAGCAAAATCATTGTTTAAACCATAGGTTAAATCTTAAATAGTGGGCAATATGATTGCCAGACAAGATGAAGTCCCTTTAACGTTTGCTACACTCTAAGGGGATTTGGGAACAAACATGTCTTAAAAGAGAGCTTAAAGTTGTGTGCATGCTTTTATTCTGAGCAGAAACCGATCTGCAACAGAGAATTATTATTTTTATTAATACTTACTAATAACAATGGGTTTGCACTGATGAGGAATTCTGTTTTAAAGAGGATTGTGACATGACTCTTCATAGATATATTTATCATTCCTTGAAATTGCTTTTACATCACAGACATTTTGATTTTGTTGCCTTTTTCTTTTAGTTGGTAGTCTTGCTGAAAGACAATCAGACATCTCTCTCTCTCTATTTCTCTCCCCTCCCTTTCTCTTTTTTCCTTAGCATTTTTGTTTGTTTCTTAAATGCTCAGAATACCGTATGTATCCCATGCCTCCTCAAAGTGTGTGTGTGGTTGTGTGTGTGTCAGGGGAATACTTCAACATTCATATATGAAGGTCACTAGGAATGGTAAGCTAGCATGTTGGAGACATATTTTATCAAAAGCATACATACACCAGAGATATCAATTATCCTTATAGATGATTAACTTTGAGATGAAGTAAACATAATGATTGACTTATGCGTACAGGAATGTTTGTATGAGGGGAATATATATATATATATATATATATATTGTACAGCCCATGCAATATTTCACATTTTGTGTGATAGAACTGATGACCAAAACTCTGACACACAAATCCCACATTCAGACATCCCTTCAAAAAAAGTTGAAGGGAAATATTGCACAAAATGGATTGCAAAAAAAGGGAAAACAATTAACAGTTGTTTTTTAGTTCACATGCACACACACACTTGAGAAAAAGAAGAAATTATTTAAATTAACCGTTCTGCATTCCATGGGCACCTCATTAAGAAGCAATGAATTATGAGCAAATGTCCTTTCTTATAGTTTATTGCTCTCATTCTCCACCCCATAATAATCTGTTGAAATCACCCTCTGTTTAAGAGTGTAGTTTTCGCAATCAACATTTTTTGCATGTATGTAATACTATCTTTGCAGGGCGTCAGCTCACAATCTTCAATAGCCAAGCAACGATAAAAATTGGAGGCAAGGAGCGAGGTCATCCGTTTCAGGGCCAGCTTTCCGGACTCTACTACAATGGCTTGAAAGTCCTGAACATGGCTGCTGAGAGCGACACTAACATAGTGATAGAAGGGAATGTGAGACTTGTTGGTGAAGTGCCTTCCTCTATGACAACGGAGTCAACCGCCACTGCAATGCAGTCTGAGATGTCCACATCAGTCATGGAAACCACTACCACTCTGGCTACAAGTACAGCTAGAAGAGGAAAGCCACCGACAAAAGAACCCATTGGTCAGGTTAGTCATCTTTGATGAGATTTTTAAGTCTTTGGGTTGTCTCTTATTTATGGTTTCTGGATTATCTGCCATTGTCTGATTTTGCGTTTTGCAGATATAAGGTCATAGTCATTGGTGGCACTCAACAATGGCTGCACCTCCTTGTTTCCCAGAGTCCTATATTACAAAGTTGGTAGGAGTTAATGTGTTTTGTTCATCTGCATACTTAAGCAAATGTCTGGCTATAGATTTCATTTTCCAAAATGTTCTCTATACAAGTTATGATCAAAGCAGAAAGAATCAGATTCTTCATTTGAGCTTCATGGACTGGCATGTTTGTATCAAGCAGCTGCGGATACAACACAGTTGAACTTTAAGAAACATCTGATCTAGAATTAGACACATGAGCTGTTGCTTTTAAGGATGCTGTGAGCACAATAGGAACTATTTGGAATTGAGAAGCTTGACTGATTTACCAAATATTTGGATACTGCAGAAATGAGGAACAATATTCCAATTTTCTCTTTGTCAATGGCAAACGTGTAAAGTTGCTTGTATAAGAAGGCATAATTAACTGCCACATCAGACAATGTTAAATGTATTTGTCATTGACAAGGTGAAAATTGGAATATTACCTATTTAATCCATAGCAAAGGCGGCCAGTCATTCTGTTGCTTCAGAGTATCAAATCTATACTTGGTCTCATGGGAATTATCAAAGGTACTGAACCTATTTTGAGAATAATTTACCTTTGATTTAAAAAGAAACATTGTTGATTTACTACTCTTGAGCAATGGAGCCAGTGACTGCCTCTTGTCTACAAATGGCTGACATGGACAACGTATTTTCATTTTAGGGGGTCATCCAGATAATCTTTCTGAGGTGTTACAAATTCAGACAAAGGTTTTGCTTTCAGGCCCCATCTACACTGCCATATAAAATCTAGATTATCTGATTTGAACTGGATGGCAGCATAGACTCATATAATCCAGTTCAAATCAGATAATCTGGATTATGTGATTTGATAATCTGGGTTATATGGTAGTGTAAATCCAACCTTACAAACAATTGTCAGACAGAAATTAAGTGTAGTAGGTGAAAGTGGATGATACATTCACATTTTTAGGATTGGTATTCCCATTAGAGGAAAAGGTGTCTGTCATATAAAGTATTTTTCTTAGCTCCATATCTCTAGCATGCTTTGCTTTGTGACTTATTGCTGATAGGAGAAGTGGGTTTAATTTGAGTCTGATTGCCAAGACTTGTATCTCTGAGGAAACCCTGTTGTGAAAAGGAAAATGCTTAATAGACGGGAACGGTCTTGTTTGTGCCAGTAGTGGAGCTGTATCCTGAAAGGGGGAAAGTCTGGATCAACATACACATCTTATGCCCCCTCATGCCTAATCTGATCAGGATAAACATCTTCTGAAGTTTGGACTTAAGTTTTAATGCCTCTAGTCTACAGTTTTCCTCCCTTCCAGTCCTCCTCCTAATGATGGCTCCTCCTTCCTCGTGTACTTGTTGGGATAAAAGTCAGTGATAAGGAGAAAATGTGGCAGCAAAAGAGTGTATTTATGGTCTGGTAAACCTTCAGGTACATACCTGAACTTCATGGACACATGTTGTGACACCAAGTAGCATTGGAGACTGCATTTCCTATGTTTCCTAGTGTCATTAAATGTTCCCAACCAGGCATGTAGCCGGGGGGGCTAAGGGGGCTTCAGCCCCCCCCCGAAATTCTCAGGGTGGTCCGCGAAAAGGCCTTACTGGTACATTATTTAAACTGTTATGTTTATTCATATCATGATCTGATCACCATGCTCATTATATCCCACATTAATGGGGTTATTGGGATAACAATACAAAAGGTTTGCTAGGGTAGACCCTCTTCCACCCAGTCGCAGCCCCGAATCAAAATCCTGGCTACGGCCCTGTTCCCAACCATTCCTGTTGGAGAACTCAAGGGTTAAGCTTTAAAGATGAGCTTTTTGGGGAAACCAACCCTCTCCATCTTCTTCATTTCCAAGGGTAAGTTTGGAAAGAGTATGAATAAGCCAGAGGTTATTACTTGCTTCCCAATTTGTTAATGCTCTTTGTGTGTGTGTGTGTGGGGGTGTTCCTACGCATTTGTCAATTCCAACATCCACCAATGTGTGTGGTTAAGACATAAGTAACAATAATTATATCATTACCACTTTTCTTCTTTGTAGCTCCATATTAATGTAGAGACCACTTTTAGATCTCATAGGGTGAGATCACACTCGGCTCTGACAGTGTGTAATAGAGGTGAGGGAAAAAATATTTTATGGTCTTCTTTAATTTCTCGGTTCTGAAGGTAACATGACTCAGAACTTTCAAACTGTGTTCTTTTCACTGAATTATAATGTGCTGGTACATTTCATCAAAGAAGGGTCACCCTGAAGGAAAAAAGCTTCTCTAGTATTATGCCTTGGTCTTTCTGAAATGCCTGTACTTTGCTTAAAGCAATGCTCAAATTACTTTGCTATAATCGAGGGAATATTTAGATACATGTTTTCCCCCTCTGTCCTAATATTTCGAGGAATTGCATTGATAGGGTCACCAATGTTTTACTGGCCATACTGTTGTGCCTTTAACAGCAGTTTCATATGCAGAGATGTAACAGGTGACACATTTCCTGCTATGACCTCATCTAACCTAGACCTGCTTAACTTCAGCAGACTGCTTCTGGGATAATGATGAGAGTTATGTTATATTTAGCACAAGACCTGATGTTTACCTACAGGACTCAGTAGTGTAGCAGTTTAACTTCTATCTTAAAATCCCTTTAGAGAATGAACACGGGTTTTCCCCCACCAAAACTTTCAGGGAGGAGGCGGAACAAAATCGTAAGCAGAATTCTGGCAAATGTAGTTTGAGAAGGCAAGGACCCCTATAGCAGAGAATTAAAAGCCCCCGCCCTAAATTACATTTCCCAGATTTCTGCTTGCTTCACACATTAATGCCTCAATGTGAGTGTGGTCTCTGGCCATGTGCTAGAGGGACTTCTTCCTTGTCTGGCTATCCAGCCAGGCATTCCTCCCACCTGGACCCCCTTTGCTCCTCCCTTTGGGGAAAGACCATAGGGGCCCTTTTGGGGAACCAAACCCAGCCTTTGGAGGGAGAAGTGATGCTCACGGTGGAGACCTGGAGCCATTTACAAGACATACATAACACTTCCAAAAGTTATAGGTTAATGTTTTAAATCTTAATCTTATGAAACTGATACAACAAAGAAGGCACAAACAAAATTTTGCACAGCCCTAAAACATACACCAAAACACAGGGTACACAAATCAACATACATCAGCAATAGAAAGCAAATCAAAAATTAATGATTCAAAGATGACTGGGTAGGCTTGTTGGAAGATATGGGTCTTTATTTAGGTCTTGGAGCTCCCCATGGTGCAGTGGGTTAAACCATTGTGCCAGCAGATCTGCTGACTGACAGGTCAGCAGTTCAAATCTGAGGAGAGTGGGCTGGCTCACTCTGTCAGCTTCAGCTCCCCATGCGGGGACATGAGAGAAGCCTCCCACAAGGATGGTAAAACCTCAAACATCCGGGCATCCCCTGAGCAACAGACAGACAGCCAATTCTCTCACATGAGAAACAACTTGCAGTTTCTCAAGTCACTCCTGATATGAAAAAAAAGTTAGGTCTTTAGATGTCGGAGCCTTTCCGGCAGATCATTCCATAGTTGTGGGGCAGCTGATGAAAAGGTCCTCTGGATCAGTGTTTTTTAACCTTTTTTGAGCTGCGGCACATTTTTTACATTTACAAAATCCTGGGGCACACCACCAAGCAAAATGACACAAAATGACACCCTAACACAGTAATACATATAGTTAATGTTTTTAAATGTATTTATACATTGAGTGTGAAACCTGGGCCTGTTTCAATGAACACAACATAGATATCCTGGCAGGAATGGCAGAAAGACACAAACGTCCCACACAGAACTCTCATAACCAAGAGAAAATGCTATAAGAGTTTGGTGGGCATTGACCTTGAGTTTTGGAGTTGTAGTTCACCTACACCCAGAGAGCACTGTGGACTCAAACAATGTTATGTTATGTTGTTGTTTGTTTTCTATCCAGAATCACGATGTTGGAAGGAGGCTCACCACTTTAAGGTCCCTAAAACAGGCATAGGAAAGCTTCGGCCCTCTGGGTACTTTGGACTTCAACTCCCACCATTCCTAACAGCCCGAGGCCCTTTCCTGCTTAAATGGCTAAGGGGGAAAAGGAAAAGAGCCTGAGGCTGCTAAGAATGGTGGGAGTTGGCGTCCAAAACACCTGGAAGGTCCAAGTTTGCCCATGCCAGCTTTCGACAGAGACCTCTTCCTCCCCCTTCCCCTTCGCGCCCTTTCTTCCCCCTCCTGCCGAACACTTACTTTTTCTTCTACACTGCCACTTCTGCCACCATTTTGATCCAAGGGGGAAACGTGAGTGTTTTCAGGAGAGGAGGGGAGAGGGAGGAAGACGTGACCCATGCAGGTGCTACTGCGCAGACTCGCCCCAGAGCAAAGCGAGGCAAAGCGAGCAGAGCGAGGCTGGGAAGAAGAGAGCCCAAGTGGAGAAGAAAAAGTGTTTGGCAGGAGGGGGAAGAAAGGGTATTGGAGGTTCCAATTTCCCACGGCACACCTGATGATCGCTCACGGCACACTAGTGTGCCATGGCACACTGGTTGGGAAACACTGCTCTGGATGACAGTTGCCAGTCAGGTTCTGGCTGGTTGGAGCAAGTTTCCCCTAGATTATTACTTTTTGCAGATAGCTTCCACTACATTGGCTGAAAACTTTAGGACATGCATAAATAAATATTAGTAGAGAAGGGAAACAAACGACCTGCTTATGAAGGTAAACGGAAGAGGGACAGATAATATAATGGGTTGTTGTAGGTTTTTTGGACTATATGGCCATGTTTTAGAAGCATTCTCTCCTGACGTTTTGTCTGAATCTATGGTAAGCATCCTCAGAGGTTGTGACCTCTTTTGATTTGTAGAGGTTGCTGCACTGACATCATTGCAACATGGGGGATGAAATTTTCCTGCAGGTTTCCCTAGTTACTAGGCATGAGAAAAATGAAACGGAAATTAAAAGGATTCGTAAGAGATTCGTATGTAATGGGACTTTTGAGGTTTTACGGATCGCTGCCGCGATCCCGGAAGTAGACTTCCTTTTACGGTCCTTGAGGCCAACAATTTGCATTATGATCGTAAGAAATTCTTAAGTATTAATTAATTAATTATTGTACTACTCACTTCTCCCTGTCTTCTCCCCCTCATTTCCTTCCCGCCTTCATTCAGCTTCTTCTTTTTCCCGCATTTCTATGAGGAACTGGAAGTGACGCTGCTGCTAGGTAGGCTAGGCAATGCATTCTGGAAAGTGTAGTCCTCCAGGCTCCCCCCTCCTTCTCTTCCCCGTTGCTCTGCTGCCATGCCCCATCGCAGGGGCCTGCTTCACACACACACACGCACGCGCTTCTCCTCCTCTCTCTCCCTGCGCTCTCTCAGATGCTTCTCTTCCCCGTTGCTCTGCCATGCCCCATCGCAGGGGCCAGCTTCAGCCCGCCAGGTACGTGTTTTGGACTTCAACTCCCACCATTCCTCACAGCCTCAGGCCTCTTCCTTTTCCTCTCAGCCTGGGCAAACTTGGGCCCTCGCTCCCTCAGGATCGGGGTGAGAGAGAGGCAGTGAGGAGCGAGGGGGGCTCCTCCTTTTCTTTTGCTGCTTCCAAGAATAGAATACCCACTCCCTCCCTCCCTTCCTCCTCCCTTCCTCCCTCCCTCCCTCCTTCCTATTTGGAGAGTCCCATCTAGAATTCAGTGTGGTTTATTCAAGTTTTGGCCTACAACTCCCAGAAATCCCAGCCAATTTACCAGCTGTTAGGATTTCTGGGAGTTGTAGGCCAAAACCATCTGGAATGCGCATGCTCTGGCATACGAATTACTAACGAATTTCGTTAGTACTTAAGTTACATTTCCGAAATTTTTGGGAAACTTTTTGTAAGTCTTTCTTTTACTAATCAAACCCCCCCCCCCATTTGATATAAGAATCGCCATTTTAGGATTCTAAACCATGCCTACTAGTTACACTCTTGCTACAAGTTCAGGCATGTAGAGCTGCCAATTGTCCTCTTGCTGTGAATTAGTTCATCGGTGTATAGCTATAGTGTTGATATTTTCAATGTATTCCTTTTACCAGCAAGATATACTTGCATGTTCCACTGCAGTGGTTGATCCAGCATGGATGCTGAGCACTTTCATCTCCCATTGACGTCAGCGAGAATCGAGGACATTTAGCACCTTACAGGAGGAGTCATTCTCTTATAGGAAACTTGCTTTTAGAAAGGGCTTTACCTTTATGTCCTAGATCTGCTCTTCTTTACTTCCTTGTGGGTTTTTAAGATTTTGTTTCAAATACCTTCTCTGCCTATTACAAAGATGGAAGAGCATTGGACTTCAGAGGTATATGCCAAACCGAAAGAAGAGTCTTACCTTCCTTCTTTCCCACCTAAACACAGGATTCAATTAATTAGCACAGTGAAGAAAACAGGCAATTGAATATTAACTGCTAATGGAAGGAAGTTAATGCTAGTACAAGAATGTGCAAGTTTAGGGAGAAAATGAGCTGATAAGGAGTAAATGATCTAATCAATTAGAGATTATTTGGCTCATTTGCAGAGCTATTTGGATTCAATTAAAGATCACAATTCCCATTTAAAGAAAGATAATTTAAATCTCTTATGGTTATTTATATATTTTCCCTTTAAAAACATTAGCAGAGCTGAAGTAGGTTTTTCTAAATTTGTTTCCTTTCTCTGTTGACGGACCCTAGATCTTGTGACCCAACAAATTGTATGCAGTTCACCAGCCATTTATAGTAGACTACAAGATCTTACAGCATCCCAAACACACACAAATACACTCCAGTCATTTATGCTAGACTGCAACATCCTCCTGCTTCCCAAAAACACACAAGATTTTGTTGACCAAGACATAAAGTGGGGCAAAGAGTCTAAAGGACTTCTGGTAGGCATTAGCTGTATATGGCCAGTATGCAGTGTTTGACTTGGTGATTCATAGTTGTACAGATCTACTATAAATATATGTTCAATATAGTCTCTTTTGAGGACTACCTTTTACAACTAACCCACCAAATGTCATTTTGCCCTGCATTCAGAAGCCCAGCTTCAGCCCCTGGTATCAGGAAGAAAATAAAAATGTGGTTATGTGACCAAGCTTTTGGATAGCAGGGTTGTTTTAGTGCAACAAGAGAATAAGGAACAGTGAACGGACCAATGGAACAGCTTCAGATTGGTCTCAGATCCATGGGAATAGGAAGTCACTTATTTTGTATGCTCACAGTTTAAATAACTTGTGTAGTGTGAAGTATCAGTTTGTAAAACATATGGTGGACAGTGATCATCAGATATAAAATAAAGGAGACTACAGTCCATTTTCAGGGGTAGGGACAAAAGTGGAAACCCTCAAATAAAAATGCTTTTATGTTTTAATCTAAAATAATAGTTCTCTAGTCACACTGAAAGACCTAGAGGTTCCTAGAGAGGACAATGTGAACAAATCCATGGACAACTAAATCCACAGAAGTCAGAACCACAAATATGATGGGCTGACTGTATGTCCAAATGTTTTAGATCTTCATTTAAAGGCATTTAGCCAATTTGTATAAGAACTCAAAATACCCCCAAATACCTGCCCATTCAATAATGTGCACTTCAGTTCTAGCATTTATACAGTTAAGGTCTTTATAGACAAAAATACAGAGAAATAAAATTCACACAAAGAACACCAAACTTCAACAATTCCCACTTGGCCATGAAAACCAGCTACATGGTCTTGGGAAATTGACATAGTTTCTATAGCAAACTCCCTCTGAACAGATCTTGCCAAGAGAAACCCATAATAAGATAACCTTAGGGAAACAACCAAAAGCTGCCATTGACTAAGTGCATGCAAAATATTGTAAACATATAAAATGCAAATAGTAAAAATGTGTTGAAACATTTTTTTGTCAATATGAAAAATCACATCAGTGAAATAAATTGTGCAAATATCTGGAGACATGAGGAAGGATAGTTTTTAAAAAACCACCAACAAAATGGATTTTTTTAGTGCAGTGGGGAAAATTAGAAAGTCTCAAAATCCAATAAAAACGAAAATGTGCATTGAAAAACATAATGAAATGAAGACAGAGAGATTTTCACATACAAGGACCTCAATATAGGTTAAACATCTCTTATCTGGAATTTTGAAATCCAAAAAAAGTTCAAAATGTAAAATAGTCCAAATAGGTAGCCAAGACAGTGCCATCTTTGCATTCTGATGGTTCAATGTGCGCTGCTGATTCAATGTAGACAGAGACAACATTATTAGAAATACTGTATAAATTTACATTCAGGTTATGTGTATAAGGTATATATGAAACATAAATTATGTTGGATCCCATCACTTTCACTATGTAAGTGTGTGCAAATACAGGTATTTCAAAATCCAGCAAAATCCAAAAACACTTCTGGTCTCAAACATTCAGGGTAAGGGATACTCAACCTATATTGCTTGCACTTGAGCAAAATTGGAAGCATGAACTCATTGTTAGTGTGTGTGTGCACCATAGCTTCTCATGGCTTCTATGCCATTGTGACAATGAACTTTTGGCAGGTTTACCTCCCCCCCCCCCAACTTTAAAGTAACTTTCCAAGGTATTAAACTTATTTTGAGCTATGGGTCACCATCTTGAACAGCGTATTACACTGAAACATCCCACTGAAACCATTTGAGTGGATGCCATCTGCCACCACTGTTTGCAGATGCAGGAGAATTAAATCAAAAGAACCAAGCAAGAAATAGAAATCTAAATCTACCACTAGTTCATCTTGGTATGTAATAATAAATAATGTCCATAGTTTTCTCTCCAGTGTAAAAGGAAATGAATATTTCTGTATATATTGGCCCAGTATTTTCACATTCCAAAGGATGTTGTGAAATTATTCTGTGGACAAATTCATTTTTTGTGCCAAAAGCTCCTGTTCCTGACTTAAATTCTAATTGCCTTCAGCAACACACTTTTTTTTGCCAAAAATAATTTATTGAAAGGTGTTCTATTTATTGTTGTTGCTGTTGCTGTTATTAAATTGAGAATACATCTTTTTGTGCAGAATAATTTCTCACTTTTAGATATGTGCATACTAGACAAAAATTGTGCAAACAAACTGCTTCTGTGTTATTCCTTCCAAAAAAAAATTGCTTGGAAATAAATAACAGAAAATAACATTTCCTGTTGCTGATAATGGTAAGCTACTAATTAAATTTCCTGGATGTACAGGATTTCTTTAAATCTCCACAGTAGATGCACAACATTTTAGTAATCTATTTTGCCTGATAATTGGGTTCATAAATAGACTCCGCATCTACCCCGGCCCCCCCCCAATGGATTACAGCCTCCTATCTTTGAACTATTTAGACAAAATGGATTCAAGGAGATACAATAGCCCAGCACTGCTATCAGTTATTTCAACTATCTGAGGTAACTGCTCAGTCATCTACATGATGATCCACATTCCCTTCACAAATATGTATTTCAAGTGGTTTTACTTCAAGCTAGTGAGCTGGAAAACATTTTTTGATTCTGGATGTCCTGCAACAAGTGACTGATGCTTTTCTCTGGATGCATTTGAGCGGCTCTTATTCGGGGAGTATAAATCAACTCCTAAGGCACAGGATGCTTGGATCAGCACCTTGGCACCTAATTAAAATTGAGCATATTAAATAAAGGGAAATGGAAATGGTTCCATTCTTAAACCGATGGATGAGCAGTAAGGTCATTTTTACACGGGTTGGTAAATCTTCACATATTTTACAGTGACACATTTATAATAGAATTGGGGTCATTACCAAAAAGGGAATATTATCCATTCTCCAGTTTTAATTATTAATAAAGAAAATTATCTGCTGTATGGTTTGCAATATCATTCCTTATAAGCTTTGCAGCTAAGGTGCCCTTTGATGATTTCTCTATATAGTATGGTGATAGGTTAGATTCCACAGAGTTCCATAGTGGCAGCGTATGTGTTGCATTGAACATGCAAAACTACCCTATTAGCTCATGGTAGCTTTCTATGTCTACAATAACTAGACATGGCACCAAGAATGTGGTGCAGCTGGCTAAGTGTCAGCTGCATGAGATCTCTCTGACCAATAGGTCATGAGTTCGAGGCCTGCCCAGGTCGAGGTGGGTGCTCGACCTTAAGTGTAGCCTGCTGTCCACCTTTGCAGCCCAAAAGATAGTTGCATCTGTCAAGTAGGTAATAAAGGTACCACATAAAGTGGGGAGACAAATTTTGACTTAATTATGAAGAACAACAAGGGATGCTGAGAGATGAGGAGTGTGTCAGCTCCCCCTGGTGGCCAGAGTTTGCCTCTGTTCATTTATATGTGAGTACTGTACTGTGTGTACTGTGTACAGTGTGTACTGTGTATGTGGAAAATGGCAGGGATTGTCTGCTAAGTATGTGTACCTGTAATCTGCTCTGAGTCCCCTTCGGAGTGAGAAGAGCGAAATATAAAGTAAATAAATAAATGGATGCCAATTTCCTTTTAATTGAGAGACTCCCAGAATTTTCAGATACTTTAAGAAAGGGTTTGGGAGGGGTTTTGCATTTAAAATGTTATGCAATTAACCCAAACAAAAATATATTCTTCTTTCCAGGTTAGATGAGTTTCATTGCTTCCATTTTTCTTTGAATCTCTCTGCATCCCACCACAATTGAGTCACAGACGGTTATAGCTTTGCCATATCTTTCTTTTTTTCAGAGTTCTCAATTAGAATGAATTACATCAAATGCAGGCATTGTATGTCTGCACCTGCTCATTTGGTTGGTGCCAATGGTTGAAATTTTTGAAAATACCTTTTTAAATTTGGAGGAAGAACTCACGTTGTATATTTTAAAAAAGTGAATTTGGCAGAAACACAAAAGGGATGAAAGTTCCCTGAACTTTCAGAGCTTGTGGTGAAATAAATTGATTGTGTGTGTATGGGTGATACACCTCCCCCCATGTTACAAAGAAGACACCGACATAAGTAGTTGGAGTAAAATATGGCCACAACTCATTTATTGATAACAGGAACAAGGTCCTGGATCAGGGGTCGGACAGCCCGCTGCTGTCCAAAGATACTTTCATCCCTGGCTGCCACCGGCACACCGCCGGTTCCCGTAAGCTAAGCACCCCAGGGGGCCGGGCGTTATCCCCCTTCCAATCAGGGGTGATACACCACCCCAATCCAGGGGACATGCCACACGCCCAACACAAGATAAACACACAACAGCAAGATCAGCTAACAAAATACAGAGCAATATGAACACCAGACAACAGCCAGATAAGCTAACAAATGCGAAGCAATGCTACATGCAGGGAGGGTGGGTGGGAAAGCTGGTGCAGGCCCAGTGCCTGCTGGTAGGCCTCAGGCAGCCTTAAGTAGGTTGCCCGGGTGGAAGAGAGGGCTGGCCCCAACTGCGAGCCAGGGCAGGGCCAGCCACCCAGGGGGCTTCTGGGAGGAAGAACCCCCCCCCCCGATCCATAATGGCGGCAAGGACACCCAGCGCCGCAATCTGCTCGGCCCAGTAAGTCGGGCCAAGCCATTTAATCTTAAAAGTACCATAATTCTTTAAGAGCCCCAGATAGACTGCCCAACCACATTGCCTGTAGCTTTAAAGAGTTCTTCCTCTGAGCATGAGGCAGAGCATTATGGGCAAGCATACAGATGCTGCGTTATTTGTTCTATTTCACAGTCGCACAAGGTGGCGGATTCTTCCAGGTAGTGCCATTTAGCAAGGTTGTCTTTTGATCTGCCAGCTCCACTTCTGAGTCTGTTCAGGGACTTCCAAGCTGTCAATTTTTTGTTTGCCCATGGAGGAAGATCCTTGTGGGGGCCATCCAGTTGGGATTTCCTGGTTTAGCTGCCCAGAGGAATACTTTTGCTGTTGCTGGGGAAATATTAAGAGGAGTGGTGGTTCCTATGAAACTTTTCCTTGATTTGAGTCTACTGGGAGGAGGCTGATAGGCATAGTTGGGGGTGGGATTCTGGATTCTGGATTATGGCTCCCAGAATTACCTAACCAGCATGGCCCCTGGAGTTATGATTTGAAAAATAATTCTCCCAAGCTGTGCTAGAGAATCATGAAGTCTAGATGCTTTCTGGAGGCGAAGACATTTTGATGTGGTGTTGTGTTCTTGAAAAGTCAAGGTGTACAGAAAAGGCAGCAGATAATGTTTATTATATTTAGGGAGATCCTATTATGGAGAAGAGAAAGAGAAATTTCAGTGTGACTGCAGCTTGAACTTTCCTTCTGTTAACTCGGTAATAACCATATCCTGAGCTAATAAATGCCAAGGTCTGGATTTTTGCCTCATAAACTTCTCAATGACCCTAAGAGTGAAAGACTCTCAATCACTTTAACAGTAAGTTTATAGGAACAAATGGTATCAACATCTCCCTGGTTTTATGCCACCCCATTAAGCCATTGCAAACAGGAGGTTGTGGTTTATGATAAATGCCGCAGAAGTCTGTAAATCAGAGACTTCTGATACTTTGCCTTTTCTGCCTGTCAACTGCATTTTGAGCCAGGACTTTAGCAGATGTGGAATTATCTACAAGCATCATTACATCCCTTCCTCCAAACACCTGGCCTATATTATCTTGCTGTTCTAGTTTGGTGAGTTTCATCAATACTTCATCCCACCCAACATGCATTTCCAAGCATTTCCTTGACATATAAGCCCTTCTGTTCTCCACCTGGCTCATTGGACTTCGGTTTTCACAGTACTTGGAGACACTGATATTTTGGACTACAGCTTCCAGAATTCTCTAGCCAAAATGGCCACTGGCTGCAGGCTCTGGGAGTTAAAACAAAGCTCTTTAATGGCCACTGAGGGCTGAAAAATATAAGGATCTGGGTACCCAGAAATGAATAACATGAATCTGCTGTAAATGAAACAAAGCTCTTCAAAGTTCTCCATCTCTTTAGCTGAAAATGAATACTGATGTAAAATCTTCATATGTTTCAGCTGGAGTTTTTGTCATGTTGGAATTGAATTCTTTAGGTTAGTTGTAGCTAGAGTAAACCCACTGAGTCTATTGTTTTTTGTTTTTTTTTGGGGGGGGGTTTTAAAAAATAGGAATCATGGGTTAATTTAATTATAGCATTGGTTAATTTGCACCACTTCTGTCCTTTGTCACCCCCAAATGGGGAGAGAAAAGCCTTTTGCCTGCCCATCCCCGAAATAATGAGACCACGCAAGTAAGTTTGGGTTCAAATTTGGGCAACATTTATTTTTAATTGTTACCTATTTAATTTTTGCCTTAACCTAAACTAATAGGTGTCATAGAACCTGGTGAACAAAGCCGAGGAGATATCCCAGCCGGCTATACGCCTTGGCTAACTGGGGCAAAAACCTAGCTTCCCCAGTAACCAAAACCAGGCAATTGTTAAGGAAAATGGACAGAAGTCTTTTCGAACATGTCGATATCAGACTCTGCCATTCCTGGGCCATCAAATCTTACCTCACCGATTATCTAACTTTCTGGTGAGTGTTTTTGCAAATGACCCACCCCTCTAAAAGGTGGGGGGCCTTGTGTGAACACAAACTTTGTATTTTCCTATCTATTTTCCGCTAAACCTACTGTATTTATATAAACCCACCATACTATCTAACCCCTAAACAGTATAGGGTTAGGCAAAAACCTTCCTAGAACATGAGAAGGGGAAATTCCTCAACCGGTTCCGTGGCAACCAATACTATACTGTTAAATGGGTGTGTGTGGTGGACCGAAGCTCAGGTCCGAATGATATCCCTGCTCTGGATAGTTCCATTTGGAACCATCCATTCTCTTCTTCATAGGGAAGGCAAACTGCTCTTTTCACAGAGATTTCTGGGCCACAAAATACTGTTATTCAGGAGGTTTTTCCTGTAATCCCAACAATTACATCACTTCCATGCCCAACTACTGCGAACATCCTAGCAGACTGGAAATGGTGGTAAAGGAAGACTGAAATATAGCCAAGCCACTGGAAGTACTGCCCATACCTTGGCAAATGACTGAGTCTATTGTTGAATGGTGAGATCCTGGTTCTGTAGGTCAAGTGTAGCAGAAACTGACAATAACAATTCTGAATAAAGTGGGTTTTTTTTTCATCTGAGGCTTTTATCATATTATTGCTTCATTTATTGATACCTGTCCTTGGTTTTCTACCACTTTTCTCATCTTTTTTATTTACCATCAAAAAGAATTATCAAGGAAGAAGGGAAAGATGAAAAACTATTATATAGTCAATTCAATGATCTGAAATGTGGGTAGTGTCATTAAACTGAGTACATGAGACAGGATTTCTCAGTAGCATCATTGGATTGGCTTCATCCCTTTTGAGCTTCTTGCAGTATTGACTTTGTGTCATGCTTTAGTAATACTAAATCTGCAAGAGGTTGTTGTTTCCAGGCTTAGTATGGGGTCAAGGAGTCCCCGGTGGCGCAATGCTGATTGAAAGGTCAGTGGTTTGAATCCGGAGAGTGGGGTAAGCTCCCTCTGTCAGCTCCAGTTTCTCATGTGGGAACATGAGAGAAGCCTCCCACAGGATGGTAAAAGCATCTGGGCTTCCCCTGGGCAATGTCCTTGCAGACAGCCAATTCTCTCACACCAGAATTGACTTGCAGTTTCTCATGTCGCTCCTGACACAATAAAAGAAACAAACAAAAAAAATGGCTTCAACTGCCATGGCTCAATATTATATAATCTTGAGCTTTATAGTTTAATCAGGGACAAGCACTTTAAATACCCCAATGACACTACTTATTGCAAGATTCCATATCTTATTTATTTACTTCATTTTTACCCCCATCTTTCTCTCAAGGAAATATAGAGACTCAATGGCGCCATGGCAGTCAAAATGGTTTGAAGCTGGTATAATTCTGAAGGTTCACTGTTTTGAATAGTTTTCCATCTCACAAATCAAGACGGGCTTTATGATTGTTCTAATTGTGACACACACACACAGAGTTTTGATTTGTATATTTTTAATTTTTGGAGGCTATGGCAGGCTGAGAATTCTAAACGGCATGTTATAAATATGCCACAGATGAATGGATACTAAGATATTGAATATTCATAGAATGGGTCATGACCAGGAAAAGGTGCATGAGATGTGGATATGATTTACATGTGAAGCTTGGCATACTTTGAGTAGTCTGTAGAGGTCACTGAATCAGACTTTTCTTTATCCAGTATCTGAGTTATATTCAAGCACATTCACTGCCCCCTCCTCCCCTCCCCTCACTCTCATTCAGTCTACCCAACTTTTATGAAAGCAAGAACATAATTTGTTGCTTGCATTAAAATAGCATTATTAGTTATTTCATTCTGGCCTTGGCAAGGATTTTTGTTCTTATCCTTACATTTCAGACAAAATTCACCCTACCATCTGAGAGACCTGCAGGCATTTAATAGATGTAATTGATAACATGCTTAAAATGCTATTATTGGTGACTGTGCATGTTGTTTTGGGAATCAACTACATTTGTTAAGTCTGCCCCAAGCAGGATATTCATGGCACCATCTAGCATGTTCACAACACACTTCTTTTTCTATTTACTTTAGTTCTGAACTATTCTGAATTGGACTCTACTTGGTGAGACTCAAGACAATGTACAATAAAACCATTAAAACAATGAAATAGAACAACACCAAAGAGAAGGACAACTACTCTCAAAAACATGAGATATGTGCTACTATAAGAGTTCAGAGTTCATCCTTCTGTGTGCAGTTATATCTCAGTTAATAAAATATCTGACAAAGAAGGTTATGTTTACAATATTTATGCTTGCCCAGTCCCTCTTTTATTTCTCATCCTCTGTCTATACCAGTGGTTCTGAAAGTGTGCTCTGCTGAGCCCTTGGGGCTCCACAGAACATACTGAGGGGCTCCTCCTCCTCTCCTCCAAGCTTTCCCTCCTATATCCTGCTCCTCCAACTCCCCCCTCTTGCCTCAAAAAGTCTTTTTTCCTCACCTTCCTCACCACCCAGATTCTTTCTTTGTTTGGGCTTGCTTTGTTTGGGCTGCCAAAACACTATTTTTCTCCCATCGCTCCGGAAGTGCTCTGATTGTGCTTTTCTGCGTGGCAGAAGGGAATTGTGTTGGATGGCCCCTGGAGTTCCTTATTCTTCTTATTCTGCTGCTGCTGTTGTTAAAAAGGCTGGATAGCCATCTGTTTTGAGTGCTTTGATTGTGTTTTTCCTCTATGGCAGAGGGGGGTCGGACTAGATGGCTTCTAGGGTCTTCCACTGAAATACTGTGAAGTTTATGTTGATTAATATTGTTCTTCATTTTTAATATTTTATTGCTCTTTCTTTCCTTTTCCTTTTTTGCACTACAAACAAGATATATGCAGTGTGCATAGGAATTTGTTCATCCCCCCCCCCCCCCAATTAGTTCACACATTCCATCCATTTGCTCCTGGCCCGGCCTCTGTCAAATTTAAAAACACAATGTGTCAAAAACTTGGCCCATGCTGTATATAATATAACAAATAATATAATAAATAAACATTTTTGAGGGCTTCATGAGAAACCTTTGCTTCAAAAAGGGCTCAGTGGTTGAAAAGGTTTGAGAACCCTTGGCCAAAATTACAGGTCAGGGATCCTAACCCTAAGGCCTGTGGGCCAGATGTGGTCCTCCAAGGTCATTTACCTGGCCCCAGCCCTGAACCTGTTGCACCTCAGACTTGGACAGCCTCCCCTGAATCACACACACACAGGCAGCTGCAACAAATGGTCTTTTATTTAGAATAAAGGTAAATAATAGTCCAAAGAGAAATGAAGAAAGCAATGCAAGTAGAGTTCAGCTTAGTCCTTGAGTTATAATCCAAACGGTTGAAATCCAAAAGCAAAGTCCAAAGCAAAGCAACCACTCTGTGGTCAAATGTGGAACTTGAGCTCGGCCACCACTGCGGATGCAGGAAACAGAGTCCAAACCGCCCCAGCGGTTATCACGAACTTGGAGACTGGAACGAAGAGACACGATCAAGCTAAACGTGGCTTCAGATCAGACGAGAGCTTTCCCAGGCCGGATTGATATAGGAATCTAACTCTTGTGCATCCACCACACTCCCTTTCTCCAATCTTTCCTAGAAGCCGAGATACTAGCCCTTCTGTTGAATTCTATCTCAGTAGCGGATCCAGCTGCATCGCTATCAGAGTGAGAACGAGAATACTCCCCGTCTCCCATCTCACCATCTGGGAAGGGAGTAGACACTGTTTCCTGAGACCCAAGGCTGCCTGGCCTTTCATATTCATCTGAGTCCATTTCCATGGAATCTTCACTAAGTTCATCTACGGTTCCATAACCCTCCAGCCATGTATTATCCCATTGCAGGCTCTCATCTGTAGTATCAAAAGCATCAGGCCACCCATCATCCTCTATCTCCCCTGGGTCAACTGGTGCCTGGCCCGGAGCCCCCGGGGTCTGCCCAAGTTCACCAGGCTGAAACCCTACAGAACCTTAGATGTAGGGTCACCATAAGACTGAAACAACATGTGTAGGCACACAACAACAACATTCCTAATTAACTTGACTGTCTCATAAACCAAAATCAAGCTCACACTTTCCATGGAAATAATGGTAAGTTTATTTTAAATGCATATTACACTGCTCTTTTGTTGTTGTTTTTGTTGGGGTTTTTTTGCAATACAAATAAGGTATGTGCAGTATGCACAGGAATTTGTTCATATTTTTTCAAACTATAGTCACACACACACACCCCAACAACAGTCTAAGGGACCATGAACGGGCTCTCTGTTTAAAACGTTTAAGGTAGGGTTGCCACATAAATAAGGGACAGGTACCTAAAAATAGGGAATTTTTCACAAAAAATAAGGGACACTTAATAAAAACTTGAAAATTATCAATTGATTTTCAAGTTTTTTAATGAAGTGTCCCTTATTTTTGTGAAAAATTCCCTATTTTTATGTACCTGTCCCTTATCCTTATATCAAAAAGTGGCAACCCTAGTTTTAAGAACATAAGAACATAAGAACATAAGAAGAGCCATGCTGAATCGGGCCTCAGCCCATCTAGTCCAGCATTCTGTGTCACACAGTGGCCCACTAGTTGTACACAGGGATCTCTAGCAGAAAGGAGGGCAAAACCCTCACCTGCTCCCGACCCCCCACAACCAGTACCCGGGGAAAATCCTGCCTGCCTCCATCAACACAGAGGTGGCACTTGGATGTCCATTTCAGTAGCTACTGATTCCCTTGGTATCCATGAATCTGTCTAATCCTGCCTTGAAGCTGTCCAGGCTGACAGCTGTCACAACCTCCTCTGGAAGTGAGTTCCATAACCCAATGACCCTCTGGGTGAAGAAATATTTCCCTTTATTAGTCCTAACTTTCCTACCTTGGAGCTTTAGGGAGTGCCCCCTAGTCCTAGTATTGTGTGACAGAGAAAATAATTTTTCTTTATTCACCTTTTCTATCCCATGCATGATTTTATACACTTCGATCAAGTCACCTCTTAAACGCCGTCTTTCAAGGCTGAAAAGACCAAGGCGTTGCAACCTGGTTTCATAAGGGAGCTGCTCCATCCCTTGGATCATATTTGTTGCCCTTCTTTGTACCTTTTCCAGTTCCGTTATATCCTTCTTGAGGTGCGGTGACCAGAATTGTACACAGTACTCCAGATGGGCCCCTTCTCTAGATAGCACAGTTTTTTTCTTTTGGGTTTCTTTTCTTTTCTTATCAGTATTGGGATGATAGTAAAGGCAAGCTAGAGAAACACAGACTTTCAGTGTCAGGCTGCAACAGAGTGTCTGCAGTCAACAATACAATAAATCTTGAGCTGGCAAAAAATAGGATTATCCAATCCTACCCTGGGGGTGCATGCCTGCAGACAGCAGTCAAAGTAAGCAGTAGCTAATTCAGAAGGAGCATGTGTGAATGGCCAAAAAGAGAGAAAAGTAGAAAGTAGAAAAGCCTCCCTTACCAACTATCCCTAGCACATTAACAATCTATAGAATATAAAAAAGATGTTTGACCACCAAAACAAAACTTATAAGAGATGACAGGATGGTGGTGGGGTTTTCTTCAAATACAGTCTGCCCTGACTTTCCTGGAGGTAAGGGGCACAAGATCCCCCAAAAGGGGAAAAACCACAAATATAGACCACTTTTTTCTTCTCTAGACATCTATTGGTCCTCCACTATAATTTTACGTCCAACATCTACCAGATGTTGACCATATAATCATTCTGGAGAACCTAACAAGGCCTAGAAGGAATGCATTTTCTATCAGTACCTCCAGGAAATACGCTGATTTTTAATCTTCAATTTATATATTCTCTCACATACATATCCATGTATCTTCAGAGGCCCCATTTGGCACTTCCAGGATGGTATTGGTCGCTTTATTGGTGATCCAGGATATTTGTCTCTTTGGGGGGGGGGGGGGGGTTGACATTAATTTTTAGCCTGTTTTGTCTGAAGCTTAAACTGTTCTATATATAAAGAACAGGATAGCATTTAATGTTCTAGATGCTATCACACATATATGTTACAGTAGTATATAATAATAATAATATAATAAATAAATTTTATTTATATACCGTTCTATCTTTCCAAGGGGACTCAAAGCAGTTTCCAACATAAGTAAACATTGCACTTACATACAGACATACCGAATATTCATAAAACAATCATTAAAAGCATAACATCATACTATATAATAGACACATATGTAAATTAAAAGCCAATTCAGCACTGTTTCCATCGAGCAAGTTCAGTTATCAATTTTATAATACAAAGCATATATTTCTGGATGTTGCACCCATTCTTTTCATACATAATCACTAAAATAGGTTATATGATTCTTTGCATAACACAAACAGCTTGGAAATGTTCCTCTTCCGATGGAGTAGTAGTATCCTCCCACAGTTTGAAAGGTGTCGGGTAGTTGTTGCCTTACACTAAGAGAGTTATAAAATTAAAAGATGAGAAGAAAATGGAGATGATGGTAGAAGATATCCCTCTGGCATTCCTATGTATTACCTCCACCTCAAGCTATAGTGAAATCACACTTTGTCCATCATGGGTAATAGCAGTAGCCTAGCCAGAGGCTAAAGAAGTCATTGGTCTTTTCTCCATGTCCTGCCCTTTGCCCCATACTGGTGTTTCAAACCAACTATCCTGGGAATAGGACATGGGCAACTTAATTCAAAACAAGATGTGGGGAGCGGACAGAACTCTTGACAGATATTTATTTATTTGTTTGTTTACAGTATTTACAGGTCCTTCTCAAAAAATTAGCATATAGTGATAAAGTTCATTATTTTCCATAATGTAATGATAAAAATTAAACTTTCATATATTTTCGATTCATTGCACACCAACTGAAATATTTTAGGTCTTTTTTTGTTTTAATACTGATGATTTTGGCAGACATATCTCAAAAAATTAGCATATTCCATCCGACCAAATATGCTAATTTTTGAGACAGTATTTTTGGGTTTTCAGGAGCTGTATGCCAAAGTCATCAGTACAAAACAAAAAAAGACCTGAAATATTTCAGTTGATGTGCAATATATGAAAGTTTAATTTTTATCATTACATTATGGAAAACAATGAACTTTATTTTATTTATTTATTTATTTATTTATTTAGTGTTGTGGCTTGTAGGCCGCCGACTCCCGGGGGGTCGCGGCGGCTTACAGCAGGGTTAAAAACATCAATATCAACATAACAATTAAAACAGCAGCAATGACATTAAAATACATTAAAATACAGCATAAAACAGATAATGAAGCAGCATCACACTCGACAGACGAAGCAGTGTGTTAGAGGGCTTACTCATTGAAGGCCTGCCTGAATAGGTGGGTTTTGCAGGCCCGCCTAAATTGGAGTAAGTCCCTCAGGGCCCTGGTGCCGGCCGGCAGGGCGTTCCATAGCGTAGGCGCTATAACCGAGAACGCCCTCCGGCGGGTTGCTGTCAGGTGCGCCGACTTTATTGTTGGTATTACCAAAAAGTTGGCATCTTCAGATCGGAGTGGTCTCGAAGGGCAATAAAGGGTGAGGCGGTCCTTCAGATACGCTGGCCCCAGGCCGTATAAGGCCTTAAAGGTAAGAACCAACACTTTGAAGGCAATCCGGTGCTCGATAGGTAGCCAGTGCAGATCCTGCAAGATTGGTGTTATACGGCAACCTGCTGGAGCCCCAGACAGGAGCCGGGCGGCAGCGTTCTGCACCAGCCTGAGCTTCCGGATCGCCGACATAGGGAGGCCAACGTAGAGCGCGTTACAGTAATCTAGCCTCGAGATGACCGTGGCTTGGATCACCGTGGCCAGGTCGCTTCGGGAGAGGTAGGGGGCCAGCCTCCTTGCCTGGCGGAGATGGAAGAAGGCAGTTTTGCTGACCATGGAGACCTGAGTCTCCATGGACAGCTGGGAGTCCAGATGGACACCCAGGCTCTTCACCGACGGCGCTGGATGCAGCGCCGCCCCGTCCAGGGTCGGAAGCCGGACATCCACCCCGCCCGGGCGGCCCAGCCACAAGATCTCCGTCTTCGCCGGATTCACCCCAACCTACTGGCTCGCAGCCATCCAGTAACGGCTTCAAGGCAATGCTGGAAATTATCGGGACGGACTCGGTCTGCCCTCCATCCTCAGAATGAGCTGGGTGTCATCAGCGTACTGGTGACAGACCAGCCCATAACTCGCACCAGCTGTGCAAGCGGCTGCATGTAGATGTTAAATAACAGAGGGGAGAGGATGGCCCCTGAGGGACTCCACAAACCAATGGGAGCCCTCGGAGACCGCCTCACCCCTCCTCACACGCTGAGACCGCTGGTGGAGGAAGGAGGTCAGCCATTTAAGGAAGGAGGTCAGCCCCTCACTCCAGCCATGGCCAGGCGGTGGATCAAAAGATTGTGGTCGACCGTGTCAAACGCTGCCGTGAGGTCCAATAACACGAGCAGCGCAGACCCGCCTTGGTCGAGCTGGCAGCGGAGTTGGTCTGTGATGGAGACCAGGACCGTCTCCGTCCCATGCCCCGAACGGAAGCCGGACTGGAAGGGGTCTAGCCATGTTGCATCATCTAGGAAGGATTGCAGCTGCTCCACTACTGCCCTCTCAACCACCTTGCCCAGGTACGGAAGATTCGACACTGGGCGGTAGTTGGAGGGAACCGCAGGGTCCAATGATGGTTTCTTCAGTAGTGGAGCTACCACCGCCTCTTTTAAGCACTCTGGAAAGACTCTTTGCTCAAGGGAGCTGTTTATGATATTCAACAGAGGCCCACGTAACCCCTCCAGGCAAGATCTAACAAGCCAGGAGGGGCACGGGTCGAGGAGCAGGTGGTAGGGCGAGCTGCAGCCACTATCCTATCAACAGCATCTGCGTCCAGTGGCGAAACCGGTCGAGGGTGGGCCCGGCGGAGGGCCACGGGTCTCTAGCTCTCTTGCTGTATCAACTGTGTCCGGAAGGTCCCGGCGGAGGCACTATATGCTATATTTTTTTTGAGAAGGACCTGTATAAACCACCTTACTCACCCCTGGGGGGACTCAAGTATGTATCAAAGGGAATTTTAGTGGTTCAGATCATACTTCAGGATTTTTGTCTTGCAATGACTCAGCCTTTGTAGGATACGCAGGACGGTCCATACCTCACCTTGTTTGTTACCTCTCTTTTACATGCGGATAACCTTTGTCCCTTTGAAAATTCATCTCACATCTAATTTCAATACCAGTTTGATTTTTCCAACCAAGAAATGTGAGTGTATTTGAACAGCCAGTTCAGCTCTCTTAAATAGTTTTATTTGCTCGAAAAGCTCAGAAGAAAAGTAAATTGAGCTGAGAACCCACAGTGCTAGAAAAGTAGATATCTGGGTGAGGGAACATGTATGTTTGTGTGTGTCAATGAAAGAAGAAAGGAAGAGATTGAAGCATTAACTTGAGCACTGTTAAGGCAATATGGCTCACGTGGATTACTTGTTTGACACCATGGCCCTACAGCTGGTAACAGGATGTCACCATACACCCAAGACCTAGTCCAGAACTGTAATCAAAGGTGGGCAGATGACCTTTGGGCCACACAAACGTGCCAAGGCTGTCTTTGTTTGGCATCACCCCCAAATCACACTCTTTTGGGAAGTTCTTTGTTAGTCAAAGTGGGGGTGCATTTCCTCTAGAGAGTTCACATGAGTAATTATTCACCCTTTAAATAGGAGTGACCTCGGTTTTTAAAATCTTCTCATCTTGATCAGTCTCTGTGGACACTCCCAACCCTGCCACAGCACCCTAAAACCAGAAGTTGGCCATTCTTGCTCTGACCCTTACTCTACAATGGTCTTAAATACCATAGGTTGGCCGTTCTTTAGTTTAGGAGACACTCTTTCTTCCCAAAGGCCATTGCAAAAGACACAAATGCTGTAAAAGAGCATTATCATACTCTCACATCAAATGTGTCTTCCACAGTAGATTGGCCTTCTTAAACTCTTTGTGGCCTTGGGGTTTCTCCTGACCTTTGCAATTTGATTGTAATGAACAATGGTGTCACTTAAAATTTTGCTGCATGATTAAGAAAATTTTGTCCCTGCAAATGGCAGGCTCTCTGCCTTATAATAATTCTGCTAATAGAAGGCGCTGTAGGGGTCACTTTATAGCTCTCTGGAGGGGGCAAAGCAATTCCAACATAATGGGCTTTGCATATTCAACATGTTTTAAAACCCTTTAACAAGAAGGTCAGTTTGTATTCTAATTGTTCAGATCTTATAGCATTTCCTATGTTTTACAACTGTACTTTGCCAGAAAACTTTATGTTTTAGAAACTCAGCAATTCAGATCCATCCATCATTTGTACTCAGCTTAGATAAATTTCCATTCCATAAGTCTGACCTATGGAAGGGTCAAAATACGACAGGAGCCTTGGCTTGAGGGAGTGATGTGAATTGATATAGATAAGTGAGGGAAAGATGAAGAGAATAATAGTTATGGTAGTTTGTCCCGGCTGCAGATACTTCTGTGGTATCTTCCCCATATTGAAATGCCCCAAAGTGTTAAGGGGAAACTATTCTACAGAGAAAAATGCATTGTGCAGTAAATTGTGTTTCACACTATTTTGGTACACAAAAAATGTAATTCCTCCACAATACTTTGGGTATATTTGAATATTGGGAGTAAATTGCACAATCTCTGCTGTCAGCAAACGGGCGTTTTTCCATCTTCGCCAAGCTAGGCGACTGGCGCCCTATCTTTCTGGGGAGGCCTTAGCCACAGTGATCCATGCCACAGTCACCTCAAGACTGGACTACTGTAACGCTCTATACATTGGCCTTTTTTTGTCAGTGACCCAGAAACTCTGTATAGTTCAAAATGCAGCTGCCAGACTCCTTACAGGAACCCCTGTGGGATGTCATATAACACCTATCCTGTGTCAGCTGCATTGGTTACCTATCAAATTCCGGATCTCCTCCAAGGTGCTGGTATTGACCTTTAAGACCTTGTACGGCCAGGGGCCGACATACCTTAGGGACCGCCTCTCCCCTTATCAACCCCAGTGGTCACCTCGATCTTCCCAAGAGAATCTCCTCCATATACCAGGCCCTGGAGAAATCCACCAGGAGGTCACTAGGTGGAGAGCTTTCTTAGCCTCCGCCCCAAAACTGTGGAACTCTCTGCCACCCAACATCTGGGCCATGCGCGAACTGAGATGCTTTACTGTCACACTGAAAACTTGGCTCTTTGGCAGAGCGTTTGATTAGTTGTTTTAATGGTAATTCTTTTAAAGTGTTTTATTGGTTTTATGTTGTAAGTCGCCCAGAGCACCGCTGGTGGAGGACGACTAAGCAGGTGATAAAAATTGATTGATTGATTGAAAATTCTGAGTTGAGATCCTCGATGGGATTTCTTGGTTATTAGACAACCCATTCTGACAACCTGGAAATGGATAATTATGAATATTCTTTTTATCTTGGGCATTTTTGGAAAAGTCTCAACATCCAGGGCCTCTTATACGCTGACTTCTAATGCATACCTGCCATCCTGCCGTGTCTTGCCACCTGCTTTACTGTTGATCTGCTGGGATTCTATTGTTGGGAGCGGGGTTTAATTGGTTTATAATGCTGTTTTTATGTGTTTTACCTGTGTTTTATTTGGTTTTAAATGCTGTAAACCGCTCTGGGCTCTGTAGAGAGCAGTCTACTAAATCGAATAAATAAATAAATAAATAAATAAATAAAAATACCTAATCTGGTATGTGAGATGCTGGATTGAGCCAGCAAGGAGTCTTCTGTGGGATTCCCTCAGCCACCAAAAAGTCAAGGGGATTCCTACTGCCCAGCATCCCAAACACATTGGTGCCATGAGACAGCCCCACTAGATTTCACCCCCACTGCCCATGTCATAGCAGTCCCTGATCATGACACACCACCTACTTACTTCTTGGCACTTGCTCCGACACCAGGCAGAGTGACTGCATGCAAACAAAGGAGGAAGGGGAAAAGGAGGAAAACCTCCTCCCTTCTTCCTCAATGTGCCACCACTCTGTCAGTGCAAACACCAGGGAAAAAGGGATGTGTTGTGACCAGGGACTGCTGTGACATGAAAGATGTGGTGCAGGGAAATGCCATCTCATCTTTCTGGGCCACCTGAGTGAGGAATGGTAGGGCAGTTGTGGCTGGTTGTGATAGGAAACTAGCTGAAATATCCTCACTGCCATTAGATGGAGGAACATTCAAATTAACGGTCAGGAGTAAGGTACCCAGATCAGCCACATGTGGTATTTAGCTGCTGGAGGGCTATTTCACATCTATACTGACTTGATTAGTCACTGTAGATGTGTCCTGTGTCTTTTAGAAGTGTCTGGTACCTCCCATATTAGCCAGCAGCAATGCCATACTGAGAAAACAAAGCTTGATAATCAATCTTGACTGTCTGGAATTATGCCACTTGGTAGGCCTTCTGCACCTAATCTTAGCCACTAAATTCCAGTTCCTTCCCTGCTCAGGCTTTATTGACTTGTTTACTGAAGACATGCTGTTGCAGTCCATATCAGAGTTTCTTCAGCCCTTGGTCACCATTATCTCAGTGCTGATGCTGTTAAACAACAAACAAACTTCTAGCCAGACACGGAACAAATATCAAAAGGGAGTCTAGAGAGACATAAGAAGATTTTGAAAAAAAAAATTGAGAGAGAGAGAGAGAGAGAGAGAGAGAGCTTCTCTGCCAAGTTATCCAGATCATAGTATCTTTGCACTTTGAGACCACATTCAATATCATGGCTGCATCCTACAGAATCCTGGGATTTCTAGTGTGGTTTGACAATCACACTCCTTGGCAGATTAGGCTAAGCATGTCACAAAATTCCAAATCCCAGGATTCCATATGATCTTTAACAGTTAAAGTGGTGCCAAACTGTTTTAACTCTGCACTGAGGGATGCCTATACAGTACAACCCCCGAATCCCTGGAAGATTCGTTCCAAGATCCCTCTGGATACCTGAATTTAAGTAGTAATGGTGAATCTTTTATTTTGACTATAGTTGAGCAGGAAGAATACCATAGTGTTGCACTAGAGACCCTAAAATGACTCACAGACACTTCTGGAAGTAAGGCTTTTTGGGGCATGGGAAAATGAAACTATTAAATCTATAGACAATGTTTAAATATATGGAATAGCTGAAAAGCATGAATTAGAATTTCAAGTTGAATGAGGTCTGTAACACACTTGTATTGTGTTAAACGCAAGACATGCAGTCCCCAAGTTATCAACAAGATAGGTTATGTGATTTGCTCTTAAGTTGAATTTGTATCTAAGTCAGAACAGGTACTTTTTAAAGTGTAACTCCAGCCAAAACTATATATCTTTTAATAGCATCGTGAAGGCTTAATCACCTCTGTGGGGTTAGTTTTGCTGCCTGTTCAGAGGATTTCATTTCACTTTATGTCCCTATGATGATTGGACTTTGAAAAAAATTGCTTCTTGTGGAAACAAGGATTGGTGAGAAAACTTCAGGGGAGACATCTTTTCCCCATGATAATTCCTTTAGGAATGAATTTCCCTTCCGGGGGTGGGGAGTGGGGGTAGATTTCTCTCACTTCCTGTTGCGTGTGCAAGGGTGATACACCTCCCGCCAGGAAACCAATAAGGCACGAACACAAGTGTTTGGATGAAAATTGGCCACAACTCATTTGTTGAAAACAGGAACAAGGGTTGGCGGCCATGCATGGGTCCTGGATCAGGGGTTGGACAGCCCACAGTTGTCCGAAGATGCTTGTGTGCCTGGGTGCCACCAGCCCAATACTGGTCAATGGAAAATCGGCACCCCAGGGGGCCAGGGCATTATCCTCCCTTACCACCAAGGGGCGATAAGCCAGTCAGATCCAGGGCCCATGCCACACACCAAACACAGAGTTGCGACATTTTATTTATTTTATTTATTTATTTGGATTTATCCATCGCCACTCCCATCCGGCTCGGGGCGACTTACACATAGTAAAACATGGTTAAAACTGCATATATAAAATATATTAAAAGATACATTTAAAAATCCTAAAACAATACAACAATCCGAACACACATAATAGCAGATGTCAGAGAGCCTGCAGTTTCCAATAGCAGAGGGCCTGCAATTTAAAGGCCGAACGCCTGTTGGAATAACAAAGTCTTGCAGGCCTTCCGAAAGGCCAGCAAGCTAGGAAGAACACGGACTTCTGGAGGGAGCGCATTCCAAAGTGTTGGTGCAATAATACGGAAAGCTCTCCTCCGTGTGGAAGTCAAGTAGAAGGTCTTACAGCTAGGGATTACCAGAAGGTTATGTGACTCTGAATGCAGTGGTCTAGTGGGACAGTATAGGGCGAGGCGGTCCCTTAGGTACACTGGCCCCAGACCATTCATGGCCTTAAAGGTCAATACCAGCACTTTGAAGGTAATCCGGAATTCAACTGGGAGCCAGTGCAGTTCATGTAAGATGGGAGTAATGTGGCAGCATGTTAGAATGCCTGCCAGCAGCCGAGCTGCAGCGTTCTGCACCAGCTTGAGTTTCCGGATCACCAACAAAGGAAGGCTAATGTCGAGAGCACTACAGTAGTCCAGCCTTGACATTGAACATAATAACAACAGAAACATCAACATAGGGCAAACAATGATTATACAGCAAACCAAACAACCAACGAATACAAGTAGGGAGGGTGGGAGGAAAATCAGGATCTGGCCCCCCATGCCAGCAGGCTTAAGTAGGCTGCCTGAGCGGAAATGAGGGCCAGCTGGCTTATGACGGAGGGTGGGGCGGAGCCAGCCATGTCATTGGCCGGCCGGCGCTGGTGGCAGGAAACCCTCCCGCCACCCAGGGGGCTTCTTGGAGGAAGAAGCCCCCTCCCCCCTCAACAAGATGGCAGTGAGGACATCCCCACACTGCAACCCGCTTGGCTGGTGAGTCGGCCAAGCCATTTATCTCATCCCCGTTCTTAACTATGAATAATTTGTAAGTTGGATGTTTGTAAGATCTGACAGCAGCGTTTGATACTGTAGATCATGCATTATTGACCCACCGTTTAGCCGCTTCCGGGGTCGGGGGGACTGCCCTTCAATGGGTGGCCTCCTTCCTCCGGGACCGGGGACAACGTGTGGAGAGGGCGGGGAGGTCTCCGGGAGACTTCCACTTGACTGTGGGGTCCCCCAGGGGGGCCATCCTCTCCCCCTTATTATTCAATGTTTACATGCGCCCCCTGGCCCAGCTGGCCCGTGACTTTGGTCTGGAGTGTCATCAGTACGCTGATGACACCCAGCTTCTGCTGAGAATGGACGGCAGGTCGGACTCCGTACCCGATTCTTTCCATCTATGCCTCAAAGCCGTGACTGGTTGGCTGCGTGCCAGCCGGCTGAAGGTGAATCCATCGAAGACGGAGATCCTGTGGCCCGGTCGGCCTGGGCTGGGTGGGTGCCGGTTGCCTCCATGGAGGCTCAGGTCTCTATGGTCAGCAGGACGGCATTTTATCACCTCCGACAGGCTAGGTGACTGGCACCCTACCTGTCCAGGGGCGACCTGGCCACGGTAATCCAAGCGACGGTCATCTCGAGACTAGACTACTGTAATGGCCTCTACGTTGGCCTTCCCTTGTCGGCGATCCGGAAACTCAAGCTAGTGCAGAATGCCGTGGCTCGCTTACTGGCAGGAGTGCCGGCGAGAGAGCATATTACACCTACTCTCCGGCAACTGCACTGGCTTCCTATTGAGTACCGGATCGCCTTCAAGGTGTTGGTGTTGACCTTTAAGGCCTTACACGGCCTAGGGCCTGCGTACCTGAAGGACCGCCTTACCCCGTACTTGCCCCCGAGATCACTGCGTTCAGATGAGCAAAATCTGTTGTTAATTCCATCAGTCCGCTCCTGCCACCTGTCGACGACCAGACAAAGGTCTTTTTCTGTGGCGGCACCAGTGCTCTGGAACGCCCTCCCGGATAGTACCCGAGCTATCTCGGAACTGGGTCCATTCCGGAGGGCGTGTAAGACGGCCCTCTTCGGGCTGGCCTTTAATTAGGCACACCGGACTGAGAGCCTTGACATATGTCCTCCTAACCTGTGTCTTGACAATGTAACTGTTTTAAATGTGGTTTTATGTTTTTTATGTTTTTATTATCTGTAGGGCCTCATGTTGATGTCACAACATGCCGCCCATGTATTTTTACTGTGATCCGCCCCGAGCCTGCTGGGAGGAGCGGAATACAAAAGTGAACAATAAATAAATACAATAAATAAATAACTCAAGATCTGCCTGTACTTGGTAATTTCACTTCATTGGATTATGGAATCCCTTCCAAATAGAATGACCACTGTCCACGTTGGCTGGTGGATTCTGGGATTTTTTATAGCTTCTCCATCCTAAACCCTTACACTCTGCACGAACACTTGACTGTCTGTTTTTAGCTTAATTAGTCAATATACCCTTTAGCCTCTTTCCAACCAAATGTCTGGATGTGCATCTCCTGAAGAGAGAATTTGAACCCAACTTTCCCTGGTCTCCACCAGCTCTCAGAAACCCAGCAACATTTCTGGGTGATGCTGCTATCCTCATTTCCTCTCCCTCCCACCATTTTATAAGTTATCTGCCAGGAGTCATTCTTAAATCACTCACCTGTTCTAATAGATTATGAATCTGCTGCTGAGGATTGCTGGTGATTTCCAGCTTATTAGAATTAATCTCTTTTCTGTCATAGGTGTTCCAAGCCTGTTCATTATGATCTACGGTTGATAGTAGAGATGTATTCCCCAGTAGGAAAGCTTCGGCAGTGAACCGTAAATTGGAGCCGAGAACTAGATTTATTCTGTCGAATGTGTCACTGTGGAAGGGCTGAACATTAGCTTGCTCCCATAGTATTAACCTTGGTGTGCATTTTATGGGGCTATAGCCCCAGTTTTATTGAAAATGGAATAATTTTGTGCAAACAAATTGGAATACGGCTGTACACGTTCATGGCATTTGTCTTAAATTATATCGGTAGGGTTTATTCCCCCAAGAATTAAAAAATAACATCAGGAATATAAGAAATGGATTTTGTGTTCCTGGAATATTTCAATAGATATCTCTCTCGGCATTACTTCACGAACGAAGATTCTTAGGAAGAAGGACTCATCCCATGCTTTTTACAAGTGCGTTGATGACTAAAAAGGCCAATCTGAGATAGGCAAGTTCAGTTGCAGAAAGCACAGCAGAAAGTCTCCTTGGATGATGTTGTTTCCAAGTTGTGGTTCTTTCTGCGTTGTCGTTTCTCTTCGAGACCCGTTCGGCATGTCTTCTCAAAAGAGGCCACAGCATTGTGGATAGTGCGTCTCCATGCCTCCCAATGTGAGGCCAGGGTGGACCATTGTTGGGCAAGCCTGAGATGTTGTTTCAGGGAGTCCTTATATCTCTTTTTGGGGGCACCTCTCTTGCACTGACCCATGGCGAGTTCACCATAGAGTAGTATCTTTAGGAGGCTGTGGTCCTCCATCCTAGAGACATGCCCTGCCCAGCGCAGCTGTGTTCTCAATAGCATGGCCTCAATGCTGGTGATCCCTCCTTGCTCAAGGACAGCAACATTAGTCACACAGTCGGTCCAGTGTATATTTAGGATTGTGTGAAGACAGCGCTGATGAAAGCGTTCGAGGAGTCATAGATGTTGGTGATAGGTGACCCATGTTTCAGACCCATAGAGAGAATAGACAGTATGATAGCTCTGTACACACTGATTTTGGTGCTTTGCCTCAGGTGCTTGTTGCTCCAGACACTTTTGTGAAGCCTTCTGAATGCACTATATGCCTTTGCTAATCTGTGATCTATCTCTTTGTCAATCTTGGCATCTGAAGAGATGATGCTTCCCAGGTAGGTGAACTGCTGAACGGACTTAAGCACAGATTTGCCTATGCTGATGTGGGGATGATGGTGTTCTTCCTGTGGTGCAGGCTGGTAGAGGACTTCTGTTTTCTTCAGGCTGACTTCCAGCCCAAACAGCTCTGCAGCTGTTTGATACATAATAGAGTACTTTGATTTCTGGGATATGATTGCTTGCTTGCTTGTTAGTTTTCTTTTTTTAAAAAAAAGGTTTTTATTAAGAGTAAAATAGTAATAATAATTTTAGTTTTCTTCAGTGTTATATTGGGTTAAACCCTTGTGCTGGCAGGACTAAAGATCGATAGGTAAGAAGTACAAAGCCAGGGAGAGTGCAGATGAGCTCCCTCTGTCAGCTCCAGCTCCCCATGCAGGGACATGAGAGAAGCCGCCAACGAAGATGGTAAAACATCAAAAACATCTGGGCATCCCCTGGGCAATGTCCTTGCAGACGGCCAATTCTCTCACATGAGAAGCGACTTGCAATTTCTCAAGTAGCTCCTGACACACACAAAAAAGTCTTGTTCTTACTTGAGATCAATATTTGTTCATTTTTAAACATGCAAAAGCACATCATGTTTATGAAGAAATTATTATAATCATCTCTTTCTTTATAGACTACCTTTTAATCAAAGCTGGAATCCAAAAGAGCTTAGAAATTCAAATCCAATATTAAAAATGACCCCAATATCCATGGTTCATTTACCTTTGTTCCCAAAAACACCCTCTCCCAGAAGTGCTTGTGGGCCTCCCGAGGGCTTCCAATGCTATTCTATGGTATGCCTCCAGCCAAAGTATAGTCAAAATATTAGGTTCGCTGTTATTTCTGATACCAACAGAAAGACTCAAAAAATATCCCCTGTGGTTAAGGGGGTTGTACTGACATTAAAACATACAAAAGGTAAATCTTAGAATGAAATTAAATTGCCAACATTTTCAAAAATATAGAACATATAGTTGAATAACTAAAAAGTAATTTTTTTAAAAAAAAGTTGTAATAATAAAAAAATATTCCAACTAGCTTTTAAAAGGGCATTTCTTTTAAAACCTTCAATTCTCAAAAGCTTTCCAGAATAGAATAAGATTCCTTGCCAATTGAAAGACTTCAAGGAGGAGACCTAGGAAGAAAAATTCTGAGCATTGGAGCAACCATCAAGAAAGCTCTGAAGGTTTTGGGGTGCAAATAGGAAGTGAGTGAAAGACTTTATAAAGTAGTGCTCTCCTGGTGACCCTTGCCTGGCAGAGATTATCAGAAATATCACAACAGCCTTAACACCTTGATGGCTAAAAAGAAAACCTGAACTGATATTGCTTCTGAGAGATGCTGTGGATGGGGCTGTTGTGGCTCAGATCAAAAGCCACATTCTCTGTACGTGATCCCACTATTTTCCAGTCCAGTATTCTTCTCTATAGTGAGTTTTGAATGGAAAAGAAAGTACATCAGAACTGGTCCAGAGTCATTCTGTGTTTTTGTGTAGAATTAGAAGACTGAGTTCAGTGGTGACATTTTGAACACTGTTGTGTCTCTACACAGTATAATTAATTTTAACTGCCATGACTCAATGCGGTGGAATCCTGGGACTAAAGTAAAGGTAAAGGTTTTCCCCTGACATTAAGTCCAATTGTGTCCGACTCTGGGAGTTGGAGCCGGCGTTATCCGTAGACGCCTCCAAGGTCATGTGGCCAGTATGACTGCATGGAGTGCCATTACTTTCCTATTGATCTACTCACATTTGCATGTTTTCGAACTGCTAGGCTGGCAGAAGCTGGAGCTAACAGCGGGAGTGCAGACCACTCCGCGGATTCAAACCTGCGACCTTTTGGTAAGCAAGTTCAGCAGCTCAGTGGTTTAACCCACTGCACTGTTGCACCTCAGAACACTGGCAGTCCCCCCTAGAACACACACACCAGGCAGATGCAATGAATAATATTTATTTAGAATAAGGAAAGATATAGTGCATGAGAAGAAAAAATAATCAAAACTAAAATAGTCCAAAAGTTCTTTGCATGAAAACCAAAAGGTTTGAAACCATAAGAGTCCAAAATCCAAAAGCATGAAACCACCCCTTGCGACCAGGGCTTGAGTCCTGAAAACTGGAAACTAACTGCTCCTGCAGTCTTACGGAAGCATGGAACTTGGCAAGGTCCTTCTTTTACCAATGTAGCCTTGGATCTGACTAGAGATGGTCCGAGCCCCAATTAATAAAGCAAATTAATTCTTGTGTGTCCAACGTACCCCCCTGTTCAGGCCCCAATCTCTCCTTGAAGACCGGATAGAAGCTCTTCTATCAAATTCCCTCTCATTAGCCTGACCAGGTGCAGAACTCGATGGCTGGGAACTAGGAGCCTCCCTCGCATCCCAATCTTCATCTTCCACATCTGGCAAAGGAGTAACGAACCTCTCCTGGGAATCAAGGTCGCTTACTCTCTCATCATCCAGTTCATAGCTGACTTCCATGGAGTCATCAAATTCCTCTCCTGTAGTGTCATAACCCTGAAACCAACCATTGTCCCATTCCAAATCTTCTTCTGCAGAACCATAACCATCAGGCCACAGCTTTGAAGGCAATCCGGTACTCGATAGGAAGCCAATGCAAACGCTGTAAGACTGGTTTGATGTGACACCTCAGTGGCACTCCAGCCAGCAGTCGAGCAGCAGCGTTTTGCACTAACTTGAGTTTCCGGATCACTGACAAAGGGAAGCCAATGTAGAGGGCGTTACAGTAGTCTAATCTCGAGATGACCGTGGCCTGGATCACCGTAGCTAGGTCGTTACCGGAGAGGTAGGGTGCCAGCCGCCTTGCCTGGTGCAGATGGAAAAATGCCGCTCTGCTTACAGTGGAGACCTGGGCCTCCATTGTCAGCAGAGGCTTCTCTCTACTATGTGCTGATTGGCCTCTTTGGAAGGGGAAACCTGGATTGTATTTGACCTGATGCATGATGGCTCTTCTTCCTGTTTGGGGGAAAAGTAAGAACACATCACACAATATTTTATTTTATTTTGTCTCCTAAAACTTCTGATTCTGTTCCCAGGGCAGGGTAAAACTGAACGTGACTTGGTCAGGTGCTAAATTGTTTACTCCAGATTTAAAAATCTCTGCACCAGGCTGTGTTTGGGAAACATAGTCATTTTATACTGGTTCCAGGGATTTACTGTCTCTGTGCTTTAATCATACTTTATCCTTCTTCCCTTTCTCTTGAAATTTTTGTCTGAAGGAGGCAACGTCAGTTATTGTATTGCTCCCTTCAACCTGGACTAGCCCTGTGATATCGAGCTGGAGTTACTGTGCTAAACCAATGAAATAATTGTGTTTTTATTACACTCGCTATATCAGAGCAAGTGCTAGTACCTGTTTCCTTGGCAACGCTAAAAGAAAAAGAGACCCAGATATTCCTGTGGCTATTTTGTCTACTTCAGAAAAAAAGATTTATTCAGCCTCTCCCCCACTCCTCATTTTTTCTTGTTACTTTGACTTTATGGTTGAAGAACTCCAGATTTTGCCTTCCTCTGTGGTCTCCTTTTATGATTGCTTCCTATTTTTTTCTTCCATCCTACCCAGCTTCTATCAAGTTTCAGAGATGCTTTGAAGTCCACCTTTCCTGGGAGCTTTAGGCTTTGACAATCATTCCATTTATATCCTTCAGTAGTAAAGTTTCTGAAATCCAAGAGCAGTGTCAAAGAAAAGGGGTTCTTTTTAAATCCAACAGTAATGTAACCTCTTTCTAAACTCTTTTTGTAAAAGAAAAAAAAGAGAAAAAGCTTTTGGATGCCGCAGAGTCACCCCTACCATTTGGACAAAGATCTGTTTCACGAACATCGCACTATGATTTCACTGTCATGGTCCCACTCTGTGGAATTCTAACACAGACTGAGTGAGCATCCCTTATTTGGAATTCCAAAATATTCCAGAAATGCCCAACTGGACACCTGAGATAGTGACATCATTGGTTGTGTGTGCATGGGTGATACACCTCCCACCTAATAACCAATAACACAGAGACACAATTTGTTGGGATAAAATTGGCCGCAACTCATTTATTGATAACAGGAAGAAGGGTTGGCAGCCATGCATGGGTCCTGGATCCGGGTTCGGACAACCCGCTGTTGTCCGAAGACGCTTGCATGCCTGGGTGCCACCAGCCCACTCGCAAACAGAACGGAAAGTACTGCTACTACTGGTATAGCCAAGCACTGAAAAGGGACCAAACCTAATAATATATATATGCGAATAAACTGAATATATCACATAACCAAAGTATGGTAAATTAATGCTGTATTAACATATTGATATGTACTCACAGACCACACAGTATAAGAAACGCGTAGAGGGTCAATCCCAGCAATTGTATACAAATCCATATTATATAGTCCATATGTTTCCAAGTAAAGAGTCTTTTTTGTGGTCTGGAGCCGTTAGGAGCAATGTGTCCATATAAATCCCAAGTTCAATTATAGGTCCAAAAGGTGATATATCAGTCACAGTGAAAAGTCACAATTAGATTCGATTGTGGAGCCGCCAAGAGGAACAATAACACAGGAGCCGGAAACATATGGACTATATAATACGGATTTGTATACAATTGCTGGGATTGACCCTCTATGCGTTTCTTATACTGTGTGGTCCGTGAGTACATATCAATATGTTAATACAGCATTAGTTTACCATACTTTGGTTATGTGATATATTCAGTTTATTCGCATATATATATTATTAGGTTTGGTCCCTTTTCAGTGCTTGGCCACGAGCCCACTACCAGTCCACGAAAACTCGGCACTCCAGGGACCAGGGCGTTGTCCTCCCTACCACCAGGGGGTGATAAGCCAGCCAGATCCAGGGCCCATGCCACATGCCAAACAGAGTTGTGACGATAAACACACAAACACAGAGTTGTGACAATGAACACAAGTAACAGCGAGAAAAGTTAACAAGATACAAACAATAAATACATAGCATGAAAGGTAAAAAGATACAAACAATGAATGCAAGCAGGGTGTGTGGGATGGACAAAAACAGGAACAGGTCCAGTGCCTGTTGAGGAGCCTTGGGCAGCCTTAAGTAGACTGCCCAGGTGAAAGGGAGGGCTGGCCCGCCAATGGGGCAAGGGAGGTGGTGCCAGCTCCACCATTGGCCAGCTGACACTGGTGGCGGGAAACTCTCCCACCACCCATGGGGCTTCTAGGAAGAAGCCCCCTCCCTAGGGCCAAGGTGGCGGTGAGGACACCCTGCACTGCAACGCGCTTGGCCCGGTGAGTCTGGTCGAGCCATTTTCTGATGAAGCTTTGTTTCATACACAAGATTATTGAAAATTTATAAAATTACCTTCAGGCTACCTGTATAAGAAGCATATAAAACATAAATTAATTTCATGTTTAGACTGGAAACCTTTAAAAAAAATCTTAAAAACTGGCATTTCGGTTGTGCCTTCAGAGAGTAGTCATAAAACTTTATACCATTGCTCTTCTCAATGCCCCTATTTTGGATTCCACTCCCCCCAGTTATATGAAAGCCGTGTTATATGTGCTCTCCTACTCCTGTTATCTCACCCTGAGTTTTTAACATTTTATATCGTGCATGCAGCCCACCTGTCATTTGTGATTTTAGATATTTATTTGCAGATTGTTTTTATTTATATGTATGTATTTTTATTGTGTTATTGTTGATGTTTTGATTTTATTTTATTGTATTTTGCTGTTTGGGACTGGCCTCATGTAAGCCGCCCTGAGTCCCCATTAGGGAGATGGTGGCGGGGTATAAAGTGGTTTTACTGTGCAGATTATAGCATTGGAAACAAATTTGATCCTGGGTGGTGATTATTACACAAACTACAGAGCAGTGATTCACTACAAAAGCTGTCTTTTGACGGAATTTGTTGTCTGGATGCCACAGTCTGAAGCTGATTTCAGACTGCATTAAATAGTAAGTACAGATAGAGACTACAAGCCATTGCATTCCCGAAGAGGTCATCATGGCAGTTAAAATAAAAATCATATCTCAACTATATACTGCAGAAGAGCCCATAGTATAATAAAATCTTAGTTGGAAGAGACCATAAAGGCCATCTAATCCCAAACCCTGCCATGCAAGACCTCATCATATGGCCTTCTGTAAAACAGGGGAATTGTGGGGTGATGTAGAGAACCATCACCCTGTGCTCCCTACCATTAAGATCTGTGATATCCCTTCCCACTATGTGTTCCTGCTTTCCCCACTTCCTCTTTGGCTCCTCTGCTTTGTAGGATGAGGAGTCAGCAACTGGTTTGGGCGGCGTACAATTTGAGTAGGATAGGGTTGAGTTGACGGACTGCAGATTGGCTGACAGCCTATGAATATGGAACAGGGATTATGGGGGATTTTGATATGTAACTGTTTTTAATCTGCTTTGTTGTAATTTTTGATATGTTGTTCTGTTTCTGTATGCGGCATTGAATTATTGCCTTTTGTTAGTCGCCCTGAGTCCCCCTTCGGGGGTAGAGAAGGGCGGGTTAGAAATGAAATAAATAAATAAATAAATTTCGGCTGAACCTTGACCTGTTTTTGCTTTCCAGATTCCAGGGGGGGGCACAGACCCATTTTCTTGCCCTTCCCAAAAATAAATGGGCAGCTGAAAAATGTGGCTTGATCCAGCTCATTGGCGGCAATGGGGGGCTTCATGGGCTCCCCTTATTATTATTTTAGGGCTATCACAATGAAAATGGTCACACTTGGAGGACACACCTACCACTGTTGGCCCAACAACTTTCATAACATTTAGATCATCCCCCGATTTTTAGGATTTTTTTTTCTTTCTAGAAATAAAATCTCATTTAAAAATTCCCAAAAAGGTATCCCGCACTGGCCATGCCCTGTAACTTCTCTAGGAGCAGCGGCAGGGAGGGCACCATTCCTTCCTGCCAAATGTCAAAGATGCACTTCCACACACACACTTCCATTATTGCACTTTCTTTACTACTAAAAAAAACCTTACAACAACTTCTTCCAAATCTTTTGCATTTCTTGTTCTCACTGGAAGAGGTTAGCAGGCCACCATCCACGAGCAAACAAGCAGCATGTCCCCTTATTAGGAAAAACACTCCTATATGTTTCAGAAATTATTAGATATTGGTAGTAAGTTTAGGTAGGTAAGTAAGCGGGTAATTTTTTTCAGAAAATGAGGCTTTGGCATTTGCTGGAATTCCTATAATTATTAATAACAATAATCTTTAAAAAGTACTACTTTGATGAAAGAGCGGAGGGAGTAAAGATAAGAGAAGAAGCTAAAGGCTTTAGTAGAGCCTAAAGGATGACTCAAAGCTCAGAGCCACCCTAAAAGAAAAGCACACCCACAAACACCGTGCACTTTCCAATTCCCAAACCCACTAAATAAAGAATCCAGAAAATAAAGGAAAATCAAAAAGATCCAATGCTAGATATTTAAAGCTGAAAGCGAGCAGTGTCAAGGAAATCAGACTGAAGCACCTCTCTCTACAGCCAGGATGCAACTGAGCAATGGAGGTACTCACCCCCGTTAAATAGACACTGCTTGCATAAAACATATAACGGCTGTTTCTTCTACTCTGGTAGGCCCATGCGAGCACAAGGCAGCCTCTCCACATGCTGCATAATCCCAAAAAGAACAGAAGGGCTGCAACTGGCAGCCACGTGGCCCAGCTTTGTGAAAAATAACATGGTAATGGAGCCCTTGCCATTACAGGCATCCGAAGAAGCTGAACTAGCCAAAGAACCTGAAGGAAAACTGCCAAACCTAATCCATGCACAAGTCTAATCAGCAATGCTGCCGGCACGGAGTCCCGCTAGAAGTAGCCCTGCGCCACAAGATGGGCTCCAAGGGACCTCGTGCCAGCAGCAGAGAGAAGCGGGGAGAAGACACTTCTCTCTCTGCATATGATGCGGTCCACAATCTGTAATATGTCAAAAGTAACAATATCAGTTAGAACATGTTATTTTAGTTAGTCCAACCAGCTAAAATTCTTATTTTCGATGTTATAATAAGGTTGATCTAAATGTTGGAATGTTTGCATAATCGATAGGGGTAATCCGGTCGTAATTCTTTGATTTCCGTTAATTTTTCGTATTTGAAATTATTTTGATGTTTCAAAACCGAAGCTGGGATCGCCATTTCCGTAAAGGGTGCATTATTAGGTCGTTTTTATTCCTGCCCTTCCTTTCTTTCCTCTTGTTCCCCAGGCTCTTTGGAAGCAGCCGGGGCCGAGATTCTTTCCTCCTGTTTGCCAGGCTTTCCTTCCACTTGTGAGGGAAAGCCTGGCCTCGGTTATCTGGGGGCTCTTCCACACAGCCCTATATCTCAGAATACCCAAGGCAGAAAATCCAACAAGATCTGCTTTGAACTGGGTTAACTGAGTCCACACTGCCCTATAACCCAGTTCAAAGCAGATAACGAGCGTTGAAGAATACAATGGGATTAAGATAAAGCCGAATGTTTCCTCGTGAGTCAGCGGGAACAGGAGGGAGAAGCCAGGCGAGGTGCGATGGTCAAACCTCAATGCGAATGGAATTACATAAGCCAATGGAGACCAATGCATTTGTTTATAGATTCATGTGTATATTATTTATATTAATGAACTGCTTTGGAACTATTGCTTGAGACTGCATTGTTTGGACTACCACGCCAAGCACATTTTATATAAGATACAGAACTTGGGCAACTCCTCTGGTAATGTAACTCCAGAGCATATTTGACTCATTGTGTTTTTCCATGATTATTGTGTAATATCTTTATCATTGCATTGAATACCACATGCTTTGAGTATCAGAACATTGAATATATATATTTCTCTTAGATACTGATATGTTCCTTTCATGATTAGATGGTTGGATTGATTTGCCTGTGCTTTTAACAGTGTCAGTCCTGTTTTTCTGCTTTGCACATGCGCAAAAAAAATTCATTATTAATTACGTTTCAATTACAAAATTTATTTAACATTTTTTGGAACATTTTCTATAACGACCTACCAATGAAATCCCCCCCCCCACGAGTTTAGAAACAATTTTTTAATGGATCAACCACCCCTAATAATCAATAACTTGTGTTGGTTATTGCAAAAAAAGGGAGGGGCTAGGTTGATCATTTTTTTCTTTTTGTGTTAATTCTAAATAGTTTTGACAACAATATAACTTGTCCTGGTTTTACTACTGATATTTCTTTTTAGCAATTTAAAGTATCTTGGGTGAAGTTTCAAGGGGGCATACCTTGAGTCAGTCCTAAAATTAGTTGGGAAATCAGTAAAAGCCCCCCAAAAAACCCCAGAGGCTGAGGTTCCCGTGCTTTCATTTGACTTGATGATATTCCAAGGTATTTGCTATTAAACTTTGTCTTGCCCATATTATACCTTCGGGAATTAAAGAAGGTGTGTGGAGAAAATCCAGGATTCAGGAAGTGTCATCAGGTGGACATTATTTTTCTGGGGATGAACACCTGTAATTTTATTCTCACAGGGTGGAATTAATTTTACAACTTTTCTGGGATCTTATCTCCCATAGATATGGGGATTGTATGGTATTCTGAATATACATCCTTGTGTTACCCATCATTACTTGATATAGTCTTTATTATACCATAATTATTGGAATGGCTTTGTTGAATATAAGGATCGGATTGGTTGTATTTGATTTTATAGCACAATCATTGAAACGCTTCTGTTGGCAAACGTCATGCGCATTTAAGTCCCATATTGCTTAAAGAAATATCTAAAATGAAACTGAACTGTGATTGATGGGGTTCTGCTTTATGCTTTACAATTGATAAAGGGCCTCTTATAAATAAATCTTGCTTACACTTTGACTCAGGGTGACATGAATTATAGAATGAAAAGAGTGTACAAAATAGAAATGTTCAGCAACAGGAAAATCCAACATTGCCTATATGGTTGGATAAAAGAAAGACACAATTCAGTAAGTGGAAATTGCTTTTGTACTATTCCTTGGGTTTTTCTCAATAAGACAAATATTTTTCTTGACTTTAGGGGGACAATCCCTTTGAAGGTTGGTGGAAAGAGGTGCACACATTATACTTGATTATTGGTGCAATTAACCTTTGATTTGACTTTGGTTTATGTTATTCTGTAACATAAGCCAGTCCTAACACTGTAAATGTTTCATAGTGAGTCTTATTTTTGGTTTGGGGTGGATCTGCAAGGGTTTGGGGTGCGATAGTTATTTGTTTATGTGTTTTTATTTTGTACAGCATTTAATGTTTGCTGACTTTGTTCTTCACTGCCTTGGGTTCCTTCGAGGAGATAGGACAGTATATAAATAAAGTTTTATTATTTTTATTATTATTCTTAGCCGGATGTAATCAACAGAGAGTTGACATGTCCTTGCTCTTAGGCTAAGAGAATGTTCCTTGGCCAAAATTGGCCAGTGGATTTCCATGGCTGAAGAGACTCCTACTCAAAACCTCAAAGTAGAATGTCATGTCTTTGTCACTTCACCTTTGAGCATTTGCATAAAATAAAGAATCTCTGTTCTGAATGTTCCTTGGCAGCCCAGAAATGTCATCATTTAGGGTTGCCTTGAACCTAATAGACTACGTAGAATGTTTCTGGGGGGGACCTCAGAATTTTATTCAAGCAGTGTTTGCAGAACATTTCTATGACGTCATTGTCTTCCTCCAATTACAAGTTATTGGATACTTCTTAGATCTGGACTTTGCAATGTTTGGCAGCCACAGGGGCACTCTCTTCCTTAGTCAATTGATATGTAGTGCAACAGAATATGCCACCAAATGCTCATCTGCTTGTACAATGTGCAAAGCGGGTGTGCAAAGCACCGCACAAACAACTTTGCATGTACGACATTGAACTGATTGCACATGTTCAGAATTGGCCAAATTTTTTGATTGTTTTTATCAAGAAATGTACACATACTTAATATCCCAACAGAGATGATGATGTTGGTGGTGATTATTATAATAATTTTATTTATTACTCGCCTCTCTTCATGGCTCAAGGTGGGCTACAACAACATTAAAAATACACAATCATCTAAAACAGGGGTGCTCACACTTTTTCAGCATGCGAGCTACTTATAAAACAACCAAGTCAAAATGATCTACCTACCCACTACTCAGAGAGCCATAAAGGCAAAATATTTGGAAATTTATTTCAGTGAGAGCCATATAATATATTTTAAGGCTGAATTCAACTAATTGTGAGTATAATAAGACCCTGAATGTATTCATCATCATAATGATGATAATATTCATTCAGCCTCTGCTACTACTACTACTACTACTACTAATAATAATAACAACAATGGGTTCCTAGAATAGGAGGAGACCTCCAAGTACCATCCAGTCCAACCTCCTTCTGCACCTGGGCGGCGTCGGGAGCCTGCGGGGTGGGACTGAGCCTTCCTCCCACCCTGTCTGCGATCTACCAGGATGCCCTACGCGATCTACTAGTAGATCGTGATCTACCTAATAAGCGCCCATGATCTAAAACATTCAATAAAATACACATATTAAAACCTATTTCTACAAATGTATTAAAGTACACAGAACAAAGACGGCACCATTGTTTCTCTAAAATGTCCAGTAAGACATATAAAGGTGGCAAATCCTTGAGATGAGCTGTGCATTTGCTCGCTGTTGGTGTCATAATATGTGAGAATCCTAGTTTCATTGGGAAGAAGAAGAAGAAGAAAAAAATTCGTACTCTATTTTCCCTAAGGCTTGAGATGGGTTACAACATAATTAACAAACAATCGATTAAAAAACATAAAACAATTTAAAACATATATACTTATGATTAAAACACACAGATGAATAAGTGCATTGAAATTTCTTCTCACACCACCAAGGTGGGCAAAATGAAATATTTGGCGGTGGGCAAAATGAAAACATTGCTATCCCTGGAAATTCTTTCCTATGAAATGACATTTTCCTTAATTCCTGAAATGTCTAGCATTGTAGAGAGTGAGCCTTAAAGGGAGTGAGAACTGGAAGTCTTATATTTGCTGTGTTCACATTCTCTTGGTAACTGTGACTGTCCACTTTTCCTTGGATGCTAAACTGTAGGCATGGGCTCAGAGTTATGAAAATTAATCGTTATCGGAAGGGATTCGTAAGAAATGCTACTTTTGAGTTTTTACGCATCTGGACCACCAACCAGGAAGTGGACTTTGTTTATCGAACTTCCAGGCCATGATTTTTCTTAAGTCTCGAAATTAGGTTGTATGGGGGGGGGGCATCCTCCTCCTCCTCTCTCACCACCCTCCCTCCTGCCCTTGGCAATAAACTGAAGTATTGGCAAGGCAAGCCCTAAGCTTGCTCCTCCGACTGGAAGCCTGGAAAATGTAAACAGAGAGGTTTACTCAAAAAGTAAATCTGCAAAGGAGGGCACTTTGGAGGAATTGCCCTCCTTTGCGGATTTACTTTTGAGTAAACCCTCTGTTGACATTTTTCCAGGCTTCCACCCATTCATAGAGTCACAGCCGGCACTATAGGGTGTAAGATTACCAGTGTCTCTGTGGACGAAATATAGTGCAGGCGGCTGGAAGTGTGTGTGTGTGTGGGGGGGAAACACATACACAAGCAGGAACAGAGCGGCACTGAGGTGGGGAATCCCCAAGCGAAGCGGAGAACGAGTGCGTCTTCCTCCGGAGGCAGAAGCGCGCTGCTTGCTTGCATCAGCGGAGACTCGAAGGAGGGGGAGATCCATGCAGTAGTCCTGGGGATCTTCCCCCTTCGGCCTTGGGGGAAGACGCACTCGCTCTCCTCCGCTTCGCTTGGGTATTCCCCACCTCAGCGCCACCCCATTACATATATATGTACACCCTATAGTGCCAGCTGTGACTCTATGAATGGGTGGAAGCCTGGAAAAATGTAAACAGAGAGGTTTACTCAAATGTAAATCCGCAAAGGAGGGCAATTCCTCCAAAGTGCCCTCCTTTGCAGATTTTCTTTTGAGTAAACCTCTCTGTTTACATTTTTCCAGGCTTCCACCCATTCATTTAACTTGGATTTCCACTGTATATGTTTGTTGGCTATCTTGCTAAATACAGACTTTCATCTAATTACATGTTTGATCTTATTGGGGGGACTGTGCATTATTTATGTATATGCTTAACCTCTTCCTTTTCCCCTCAGCCTGGGCAAACTTGGGCCCTCACTCCCTCAGGATCGGGGCGAGAGAGAGGCAGCGAGGAGCAAGCGGGGGGCCTCTTCCTCCTCCTTTTTTTTGCTGCTTCCAAGAATAGAATACCCCCTCCCTCCCTCCTTCCTATTTGGAGAGTCCCATCTAGAATTCAGTGTGATTTATTCCAGTTTTGGCCTATAACTCCCAGAAATCCCAGCCAGTTTACCAGCTGTTAGGATTTCTGGGAGTTGTAGGCCAAAACCACCTGGAATGCACATGCGCTGACATACGAACTACTAACGAATTTCGTTAGTAATTACGTTACATTTTAGAAATTTTTGGAAATTCTTTTGTAAGTCTTTCTATTACTAATCAAAAAGAAATCCCCCCCCCCATTTGATTTTCGAATCGCGATTTTAGGGTTATAAACCAAGCCTACTAAACTGTATTTCTAAATTAGTGAGTGAAGTTTTAAGTCACTGCAATACTAAAAATCTGGAGACCGAGGGAAATTTAATTTAGGGAAAATAATGCCACTCCACCCCAAATGGATGCTCAGAAATCTTGACTTTATCTTGTTCTCTTTATTCAGTAGGATTTCTGTATATTTTCCCCACTGGGTATTTGGAGGACTGTAGCTCAGATAGCAATTTCTCTTATTTCCACAATTTCTTGCAAATGGCTTGCTTACATCGGTCATGTTAAAAGAAAATTTTTCTCTGTGGAAAATGGCTAACTACACCTTTAACTTGCTGTAGCTGAAGCAATATAGGGATTAGCAAAGGGCATTTGTACATTGTTGGGTGTGATGGGTTATCCTATATTTCAAGATAATCTTAACCTTTATTGCAACAGAAAGAGGGAAAATGCATTCAGGTTTCCATAGCAAACATGTAAATGGCCTTTGGGGTTAAGAAGGAGAGAGCACAAGAGAATCCAAACTGGCAGAAGAAAGCCATAGAATTAACTCTGAAGAAAAGCGGTTTGACATCTAGTAGCATTTGGGTGGTTGTGCTCATTTCAAGCCGGATTTAGATAAGGCCTGTATGCTTGTAATCGGTTTATAGAAGGTTGTGTTATACCTTAGAACACATATTTTGAAGTGGCAACAGAACCATTTTTCAATTAAAGGATTTCCTAGATGTGATCATCCATAGCCCAAATCTCATTTTGGAAAAGTCATATTTCTTTTGTTGCTATTTTTCACTAGGCACAGGAAAACGTCATGGGCTTTGTCCATAGAAGGACAAACACTTTTGATGGCATTTAATGGTCTTTGTTTTGATATATGAGTATATTATTTTATGAACATTGATAATAATGTGTGGCTGATCCAGCATGTAATTGGCAGTATGGGTCAGCTGCTTTGGAGGTGGGAAAGAATTCCAATGGCCCAGTTGTACCAAACACAGTTCAGCTCCACTGGACAGCCACCTTAACATGATAAGGAGGGAAGGGGAAGATACCCATCACCCTGGCCAACATCACCACAGGAAACTACAGACAAGTAGGCCCCATGTCATGGCTACAGACTACTGTAGCATGGAGGGCAGGAGGTGTCAATGACTACCACCCCATGTCCCTGGGTCACTTGAGTCTGGGAACCATGAGATGGTAGTTGGAATAGCTGTGACCAGTTCCATTCCAGAACCAACCCAGATGTTCAGAGAAGCCCAAGGTAGTGGGATAGTCCAAGTTCTGGGCCAAAATTTTGATTGTCCTTTATTTTTGGCTAAAGCAGAGCAAGGCTCCATTGTGTCTTACTGTATTTTATTATGTTTTTACTGTGTTTTAACTATTATCTGTATCGCAAACTATGCTGTAAACCACCCCGAGCCCTGGGAGTGGCGGTGTATAAGTCCAATAAATAAATAAATAAGGTGTTCTTCACGTACACTACCCCAAAGCAGCTCTGTGTGGCATTTGGCTTCCACAGAACTGATCCTGCCCTATACTGTAGCAACCCAGTTCTCTTTCGTGCCTGGGGGGCAAGGGGCAGCACCAGGGGTCCCACTTGCATTAGAACCAGCAGCAGCTGAGGTAGATTCTGAGGAGGATTTGGAGGGAATGGAAGAAGGGGCTTTTGAGTTAGCTGGGCCTTCTTCTCCCACAGAGAGTCTGGCCTGGGATGATGGATGGCCTGGCCCGAACGAAGACATGGGAGGTCAGAGAGGTTCAGAAAGCAGTGATAGCGAAGGCTATGAGAAACCGGGGAGAGGTTCTCAAGAACGCATGGAGGAGGATGAGTGCCTGGAAGCGCAAGGGGAGTTTGACTCTCACGAAGATAGGGAACCAGGTGTTGGGAGGCAAGGTCGCAGCTTTGATAGGAGACGGAGCATTGAGGCTAGCAGGAGGGGCTGGCACCACAGCCTAGACCGGCCAAAGGGGGCGCGGGCCCGAAGCATAGATTGGAGGCGAAGCCTAGAGCGTCGGGGTCCTCACCAAGGGAATTAAGTAGAGGATCCGTGGGAACGGATCCTCAGTACCTCGGCCACGTCTATCATCTACAGACGTGTAGCGAGCTAAGATCCACTTAGCCAAGTTTGGGCTTGTGGCGTGCCAAGGAGTGCCTTGGACCTTTCAACCTTGCCTTGTTCCTTGATCCGCAGTTGCTGAGCGGAGCTTTGCCAAGCTTTTGGAAACATCCTTGCCAAGTTACTTTTGGACATTACCTTTTACCTTTGGATTACTTTGATATTTTTATGGACAATACCTTTTCTACTGTTTTTATTCTTCAATAAAGTAGTTAGCTGAATACCGTCTCTGTGTGTGTGTTTAAGGGGCTAGCCAAGACCCGGCATCGTGACATATACTAACCTAAGTAGTTAATGTAGATGTCCCCTGATGACCAGAAATGAACATTAATGTTCACTTTCTAGAATGTAAGGTATTTGGGAAATACCTTTAAGCACATTAAAAATACTTTTCTGGATTATATCAAAGTTTGATCTAGTTCAGTGTCCTGTTTCCTTCAAGATCTTTATGGACTATCAGTCCCAATATGTCCCAATTAATATCCCTTTTGAACATGGTGACTGCATTGTTCTGTTAGCTGCTATCCATCAAAGTTAACTTTTCCAAGTACAACAGTTTCCAACTATGCTCAATCAGATGCTAATGGGAAATCAAGAAGAAGATTGTGACTCATCTAGCAGAGGAAAGGGATAACTGGTAGAATGGCAGTAGTGAGAACAGGGCAAGGGCAATGGGAAAGGCCATATCAACTATTCCTATGGTGATGACAGCAGTGAATCTAAGGCTTATAAACCCCTATTAAGCTCAGACCCACCAAAGCCACCATCATAAGAGGAGCTGCCACAACCCCTTCATGCTGCTTTTGTAAATAATCCAAACTTAATTATGTATACTAAATATGGTTTGGGGAGCCTAAAGAGAGTCATGATTTTGCACATTCCATAGAGCAGGGATGCCCAGGAAGTCGATCGCGATCGACCAGTTGATCGCAGGACTGAAGGAGGTTGATCGCAGCTGGATGGGGTGCTTCTGCTCTGCGTGCCATCCACGTTTGCTTCCGGATGAGAGAGGGCGCTCCTCTCTCTTGCCAGCAGCAGAGGCTCCAGGGTTGCTTCCGGATGGCCCTGCCCCCTCCCCGGCTTCAGCTCTACCAGCAGCTACTCCAGCCTTGAGGAGGGCAGGGCCAAGCCAGCCTTGTGCTAGCTATGCCACCACTGGCTTGGCCCTGCCATCCTCAAGCCTGGAGAAGCTGCTGGTAGAGCTGAAGCCAAAGAGAGCAGAGCCAGGCCTCGCCAAGCCCCACCCCCTCCCTTGCCTTCAGCTCTACCAGCAGCTTCTCCAGCCTCGTGGAGGGCAGGGCCAAGCCAGCCTTGTGCTAGCTATGCCACCACTGGCTTGGCCCTGCCGTCCTCAAGCCTGGAGAAGCTGCTGGTAGAGCTGAAGCCAGAGGGGGCGGAGCCAGGCTGCACAAAGCCCCGCCCCCTCCCCTGACTTCAGCTCTACCAGCAGCTTCTCCAGCCTTGAGGAGGTAGTTAGATCTTTCTGACTTGGTTTTATTATAAGTAGCTCCCATGCTGAAAAAGTGTGGGCACCCCTGCCATAGAGGCTTTGTGTCCCCTAACTATTGCGACATTTGAGGCTGGATGTATTCCTCTATGTTAGTATTATATTGTACTGGATCCTGGTGGATGCTGATGGTCACGTTTGCTTGCAGCATCCAGTGGAATATTTATGTGTACTAGAAGGGAGACCTTTTTGGGGTGGGACTCTGGCAGTGTGCAAATGAGGTCTTGTGGCAAGTCTACACTTTTAAATAAATTTCAAAAATATTTCTTTTTTATTAGTATTTGTTGTTTATTCGTTCAGTTGCTTCCGACTCTTTGTGACCTCATAATTATGCCTTATTCATTATAACAGCTTGTAATTATGCATCTATATAATGCTTACCTCTAAACACATGTATACATGTAATTCACATATAACTTTCACATTTTATAATTTACAATATAGATCGCGCATGGGCAAAACCCTCACACTCGCCAGCTGTTTGGAGTGGAGAAAGGGAAGGGAAGAGGAGGAGGACAGCGAAGCCATGTTCTGTGGCGTTGCTTGCTCCTGGCCTCCTCCTCTTCTCCCCCCTCCTTCCCCTCTGTTGCCCGCTGGCCCGCCTGCCGGGGCCCGCCTACCAAGGCCCTTAGGCAGGCCAGACAGAACCGGCCACTGGGCCGGATCTGGCCCACAGACCGCAAGATGCCCAGGTCTGATATAGATGGTGAAAGTTTGACCTGTATGCTGCTTGCAGTCCTCTGCCCAAAACGTGTTTTAAAACAAATAATACCATATAATAGCCAGAAAATATTGCTGAAGTTTCCCCAAGAATGTAAAAAAAATTATCTCCCCAATACTTTTTCTCTCTTCAATATTAGAAATGACATGTCATTTTTGGACAATATTTTGGAAGGGAGAGAAGGAGAAAAATATATATTGGCATGCTGTCATGGGCCAGTGGTAGAGAGCTGTGAGTGAAATTAGGACTTGGTCTCCATGAAAATCCCCACCCCAATTTGTAATATACATTTAGACGATATTAGCATACTTTCTAACCAAGCCATGATATAAAGCTTGGAGAGACTTGTGAAATTATGAAAGAAAGTTGTGAAATTGTCATGTTTGTAGTGTAATGTGAAATCTCAACACAGTCATCACATGAATTTGCCTGGTTTTAATGCAGTCTGTTTCCAGAATTCACTTCGGGCACCTTCTCAATTCAGGCACAGACTACTTATCAAAACGAATCAATTTGTGCTGTCATATTTGCAAACACAGGAGGGAAATAAGAGGACCCACCATTGGGGTATTTTGCAAAATTATGTAAGAATCATCAGTGGAGCTAAATGGTTGTTTCCAGCCATCTACTTACCATAAACATTAATCTGGCATCTGCTAGAATATAATAGGTCAACAAGTAATCATCTACATTTCTGTACTGGTTGACATTTCTGGGGCTATTTTGATGCCAGCAAGGAAGAAATACGGAGTGTGAATTGTGTTGCATTAAGAGCAGGGATTCTAGAAATACATCTGAAAGGGCAGAGACACTTCAGAGGGCTTGTTCAAGCCTTACATATGTTCCCTTGTATCAGAAACCTCCAGTACTTGTATGAAAGGACGTTCTTTGAGTGTTATGGCTTTTAGCAATTTGGAAAGGTTACAGCTGGATTTTGTGGAAAGGAGCAATATTTCTGCAGGGTGCCTAGCCTATCTTTCAGCAGATAATTCTACTCCCGTTGAAGAATTCTGCTTGGCAACCATTTTTCACAAACAACTTTTTTCTTTATTGAACATGTAGGATTTTTTTCTTTACCTAATCATACATGTATTCCACGTGCCTCCACTACAACAAATTTATCTCTCACTGTGGCAGCTAATAAGAGCTTTCAAAAATGTCTCTCAACCAAAAGCTCATGGCTTCCTCTTTGATGGAATACATCTCATATTTTGAATTATTTGTTCAATATTCTATTTTGTTTCAGTACTGTGATACTTTACATGTTTAGGTGAGAATAAGCATTGCCATACAGAGGTCATTGCGCCACTTACACCGGGAAGTGGTGCAGCTGGCTAAGTGTCAGCTGCATAAGATCTCTCTGACCTGTAGGTCATGAGTTCGAGGCCTGCCCGGATCAGGGTGGGTGCCTGACCTTAAGTGTAGCCTGCTGTCGACCTTTGCAGCCTGAAAGACAGTTCATTTGTCAAGTAGGAGATAAAGGTACCACATTAAGTTGGGAGGCAAATTTTGACTGATTTATGAGCCCATTAAGAACTCCAGGAATCGCTGAAAAGAAATGTGGAAGAACAACAAGAGAAGCTGGAAAACGCTGAGAGATAAGAGGAGTGTGTGAGCTCCCCCTGGTGGCCAGAAGTTTGTCACAAGTTTACCAGAAAAATTGCCTCTTTGTTCGTCTTTGTTCGTCTATGTTCGTCAATATATGTATATATGTTAAAAACTGCAGGGATTGTCTGCAATTTATATGTACTGTAATCCGCTCTGAGTCCCCTTTGGGGTGAGAAGAGTGGAATATAAATGAAGTAAGTAAGTAAGTAAATAAATAAATAAATTGACACTTACCACTTAGCCTATTGCAGCTAAACGCTTCACAAGGCCTTAATGCAGCCTTGCCCTAGGTTAAACTAAGTCAAGGTAAAGCCCAAATTCTGATCCAGGATTTAGGTTGTTTCTTGACCTAGGGGCTGTGAAAACAGATGAGCCATTTCCTAGCCAGACATGGCTGCAAGTGTTCTCCTTCCTATTTTGCATTCCTTAGGCTGAGGCAGCCCATGGACATAGGATGGCAGTCCCCTGTTGTTTCCCTACGACCTGTATTGTGGTTGTCCCCAGTATGACACACAGTCAACATCTTTCTCTGCACTCTGACTGACATCAGCTAGAGTGCCCATGCACTGACATTAGCCAAAGCACTGAGGAGCAGGTAGGTGGTTTGTCAGAAGCAGGTAGGTGGCTGGAGACAGCCACAATATGAGGGTCTGAGGGGAGGGGGCAAGTTGTGTGGCTGCTAAGTGGCACCAAGCTATGTTTGGCACAGATGGACATTAGGAGTTGCCTCCAAGAAAGTTGAGCAACAAGACACCATACAGGCCCCATTGTGTGTCTGTATTTCCTGTCAATGCAAAAGGGCCACAGATAGCACCGAAATCCATGTTTATTGTAACAGTTACTTTAGTATAACAATAAAAACCAAATTTCATGAACCTAAACGTTTCACAAGGCCTTAATGCAGCCTTGCCCTAGGTTAAACTAAGTCAACATAAAGCCCAAATGCTGATCCAGGCTGTGAAAACAGATGAACCAGTTCCTAGCCAGACATGGCTGCAAGTGTTCTCCTTCCTATTTTGCTTACATTAAAATATTGCACCGGGAATATGGCACAGCTGGCTAAGTGTCAGCTGCGTAAGAACTCTCTGATCAGTAGGTCATGAGTTTGAGGCCTGCCCGGGTCAAGGTGGGTGCTTGATCTTTAAGTTTAGCCTGCTGTCGACCTTTGCAGCCTGAAAGACAGTTGCATCTGTCAAGTAGGAAATTAAGGTGCCACATTCAGTGAGGAGGCAAATTTTAACTGAATTATGAGGCCATTAAAAGAACTCCAGGAACGCTGAGAAATGCAGAAGGAACAACAAGGGACACTGAGAGATGAGTACATCAGCTCCCCCTGGTGGCCAGAGTTTGCCTCTGTTCGTCTATATGTGTGAGTTATGTGGAAAACGGCAGGAATCGTCTGCTAGTATGTGTACCTGTAATCCGCTCTGAGTCCCCTTCGGGGTGAGAAGAACAGAATATAAATAAAGTAAATAAATTAAATAAATAAATAAGTAGACATTCACAGTATCCAAAACCACAAAGAACAATCTGTTTCCAGTACACAGAGATTACATTAAAAATATTGCAATTTGTTGTGAGGGGAGACAACTAGCCCTGGCCTTGTATCATGAGTGCTCCCTACTCCAGGGTCAAAAACTGTCTGAAGTCCAGGGACTGCTTGCATCCTCCATCAAACTTCATTGTGTCACTGTCATCACCTCCATCAACTCAGTTTATCAGTCAGGAAGAGAGAAGGGGGAGGAGAAGGAAAGATCTGTAGGGTTGTCAGGGGCATAAGGACTATAAATGCAGCTTCCACATGCCATCATTTACAATAGACTTAGTAAAAGTATGACATGTGGGCTACATACAATCCTCGAACCTCCCTTCTATGCTATAACACCAATTCTACCCAAAATAATTCGTCTAAAAATGCGAAAAAAGGGCAAAAATAACCTCTCCTGGTCAAAATGACTAGAAGTGACATAATGGAAGAGACAGCAAACAGCTAGTAAATAAACGGTGGCAATATATGCAGTGTATACAAAATGATGGAGTCTTCATATATTGCCACCGTTTATTTACTAGCTGTTTGCTGTCTCTTCCATTGTATAGTCTTTGCATGTGGAATAGCTCCTCTTTCATTGATAGAAGTGACATAATGTCATTTTGGTATTCTGAAGGTCTTACTTTTGTATGCTGTCATGGGCTCTAGGCTCCATAAAATGCTGAAACTTTATAATATACCCTTACAAACTATTAATTCCTTCTGACCAAGGTTTTTGCCTGTAATTTTAAGATGATTTTATTTCATTTTCAGTAAACTGCCTTGTGTCCCCAACTGAGAAAATGATAGGATCACTACCATCACTAGCACTGCTCTTCAATTAAACGTTGCCTTTTTTATAGCATGAGAGCAGTTCAGCAAAAGAACAAACCTGCCTTGAGAGATTGTGAAAACTCCTTTCAGAGAAGTTTTCAAAGAAAGTCAGGGTAGACATAGGTTTTTCAAGGACTTTATGTCAAAGGCAGCATGTCTTCAATACTTGGAGGTTATTATCAAGTTCTAAGGATCTGCACATCTTTGAGTCTGTGAGTGATGTTGAGAAGAGAGACAACTACTAAAATGCTCATGTAGCACTTTTGCAGTAGAGTTCCATATAGTCTGTGTTGAATTATTTAATGGAATGCTAAATTATCATGCATATCCTCTAATAGTGAATTGCACCCGCTTTGATCTTATTCGCGCCAAAGGCAAAGAATTCAGTCCCATTCCATGAAAAGTATGAATGAATGGCTTCAGGCAGTCTTTTTGAAGGTCAACAAATCTAGTTGGCCTAGCAAAGCATACATCTGATAGTAGGCACAGTTCTTGGGTGACATCAAGTATTAGTTAGTTTTCCCAGTTACTATAACTTACATGTATATAAATTTCTAGGTAAGTAATATCGCCTTATTCACACCATGTGTATTTTGCATACACAGAGAGACACACTTTAGTAAACACTTGAAAATACTATTTATTTATTTATTTACTATTTTTATATGCCGCTCTTCTAAACCCCGAAGGATACTCAAAGTGGCTTAGAGCAAACAACAATATTGCCAGAATGGCTTACAATGTACATATAACAATATTGCCGGAGTGGCTTACAGCAAACTGAAAAAACAACAATTAACATTACTGTCATAGCACAACATCAGCACTACACATCACATTGCACTACAACATATTGCAATATTGTTAGCAATATTGCATGTAATACAAATATACAAATTATAATATCATGATATAATTATTATATCACATTATCATTGGCAGTATTATACTATGTTACCTTACAACAACACCAATACGAAATGCATATACAACACACCATACCGTAATCATACTATTATTATTAGTATTACATTACAGTTATTATACTATAACATAATGCAATATATTGACATTATATTATATTAAAATATAATGTAAGATAGCATATTATATCATACTATTTGATTATATTATTTATAAAATAATAACTAACATTTATTTAAACAAAATAAAATTACTTATTTAAATAAATAATTTTTATAGAATTATTTTAAACACAGCAAGACTTAGACAAAAGAAGGGGGAGGGTGAAAGTAATAATCTAAAACACAAAATTAGTAAAATAAAATAAAACCAAAACTAAAAATTTAAAACACTACTCTTGGGATAACTTCATCTTATGGTCAAGGGGGAAAACGGGGGAAAGTGAAGGGAAACGTCTTACTCTATTCCCTCTCATCTTTCCTCGTCTTCTGGAATGGCTATCCATCCCACGTCCTTTCACATATCTATGTGTTTGGGAAACAGACACCATGGAGTCCCACCTGAAGTGCTCTTACATTGTCTGATGGCCTTTCGGGGTCTTCTATGAGGCTCCATTTAGAAACGAACCCAAAGACCATCTCATGCAGAACTATAGCTTCATGAATTCCCCAGTTCCTAAGGTCAAATTTCCAAGCTCTGCTTTTAGTTTGGCACAAAAATTATGGTGTCCATTTTGCAAGATGTAGCCCATGAGAAGATTATTGTCCAATTTATTTGCCACAGGTACAGACTTAATGTGTCAACTAGGCTCGACAGCAAGACACTAAAATTTATACTTGGAAGTTTGAAGTCACCATTTTGGCTTATCTGCACATTGTGGTCAGAGAAGAACCAGGTAGTGAATTGTGTGCTCAGATTCCTTATTCTCTTTGCTACTAAGGTGTGAAAGGAGGCAAAAACATCATCTTTTATTAATAGAAACAGGTGAGAATATTGCACAATTTCAGCTCATTTTTCATAACATTTCCCCCAAATTTGCATTTTTTTTCATAAACAACTAACAAAGAGATATAAAAACATGTAAACATGTTTCTTAAGATGCCAGGCTCATAAATCAAAGGAAAAACATTTTGTAAATCCTAGGATGAATAGGCCTGGCATTTGATCACACTCCCATTTATTGCTGAAACTTTTCACATTTTCACGTATTTATAAAGACTTGCAAAGTTACAAATTGGATGTGTAATTGATGGTGTGTCGGTTGAGGATTGGCTGGGGATGCTATATTAGATATGTCTGCAAATGGATAGCTCTATTTGAGTTTATTGGCATTCAAATTCAGTTCAGTTGTGAAACATTTGATTGTGTATTCCTGCATGTCATGAGGTTGCATTGGTTCTGTGGTGGAAACTCCTTCCTTGGAGGCTTTTAAACAGAGACAATGGTCATCTGTCAGAGGTTCTTTGATTGTGCTTTTCCTACTTAGCAGAAGGTTGGACTAGGTGGCCCATGTGGTCTCTTCCTACTCTATTACTCTATGATGCTATGATCTCTTTCATTTATTTTATATTCTATGACAGGGGTGCTCATTAGGTAGATCGTGATCTACTGGTAGATCTCGAAGGGCATCCTGGTAGATCTCGAAGGGCATCCTGGTAGATCTCGAAGGGCATCCTGGTAGATCGCAGGTAGATCACAGGCACAGTGTGTATGGCTCCCATGCCATTTGTGAGGAATGCTCAGGGGCTTATTATACTCACATTTAGTTGAATTCAGTCTTAAAATATATTGTATGATTCTCACTGAAATAAATTTCCAAATATTTTGCTTTTATGGCTCTCTGAGTAGTGGGTAGGTAGATCTTTGGGACTTAGTTGTTTTATAAGTAGCTCGCACAAAATGACACTCTAACACAGTAATACATATAGTTAATATGTTTTTTAATGTATTTATACACTCAGTATGAAACCTGGACCTGTTTCGATGAACTCAACATAGATATCCTGGCAGGAATGGCAGAAAGACACAAATTCCCACACAGAACTCCCATAACCAAGAGAAAATACTGGAGGAGTTTAGTGGGCATTGACCTTGAGTTTTGGAGTTGTAGTTCACCTATATCCAGAGAGCTCTGTGGACTGAAACAATGTTGGATCAGGACCAAACTTGGCATGAATACTCAATATACCCAAATATCAATGCAGATGGAGTTCAGGGGAAATGGACCTTGACATTTGGGAGTTGTAGTTGCTGGGATTTATAGTTCCCCTACAATCAAAGAGCATTCTGAACCCCACCAATGATAGAACTGGGCCAAACTTCCGACACAGAACCCCCAGGAGGCAAGAGGAGGTCTCTACTTGGGGAAAGGGAGGCGGGCCTTCCCAATGCATGGAGAGGGAGAGACCAAGCAGACAACGGGTGGGGAGGGGGGGTGTTTGTAATTTTGTGCCTTTATCGAGGTAGGTTTCTTAGGGTTTTTATACTTCAACATACTAGACTCCCCCCCCCTGGAGGTTCCAATTTCCCATGGCACACCTGATGATCGCTCACGGCACACTAGTGTGCCCCGGCACACTGGTTGGGAAACACTGGATTAGATAGATAGATAGATAGATAGATAGATAGATAGATAGATAGATAGATAGATAGATAGATCGATTGATAGATAGGAGAGAGTGCACCGGTAATGTGGCGCAGCTGGCTGGGAGTCAGCTGCATAAGATCTGTACTGACCAGAATGTCATGAGTTTGAGGCCTGTCCAGGTCGGGGTGAGCTCTCGACCAATTGTGTCGCTCGTTGTCTGTCTATATATGTTGTATGTCTATGGCATTGAATGTTTGCCAGTATATGTGCATTGTGATCCGCCCTGAGTCCCCTGCAGGGTGAGAAGGGCAGAATATAAATGATGTAAATAAATACATAAATAAATTCAGAAGATAGCAAAATTAGCAAAACTGGGGAATATTGGGGAACATATGTTCATTACATTTGATTCCTCCCTGTGATTTTCAACATTGCCACTAGAAAATAAATGATAAATCATACAGAAGAATTTAAAAAAGGAGCAGATCAAGATCGAATAACTCTGCTTTCTGCAAGGAAGCTGCATTTAGATTCTTACAGGAGGTTTGTTGTTTTGTCTGTAACTCTAAAAGAGAGGAAATTCCCCAAATGACAAGCATCATTCTGTGACTGCCACCACCATATCATAGCCGGTGGGTTTCTTTTGCAACACTACAATGGTTCGTGGAAGATGTGTTGTCAATCTTTCACAATGTTGCCTCCAGAAAAAGCAGATTATGAGTTGCTAGGAAAAATGGAAATCTTCCATAAAGGGGAGAAATGGTATAAATAAAACAAGAATCAGCCAAACTGCTAAATTCTTAATACCTGTGAGGCTGAAAAGATGTGGGAAAACACTGAAAAATAGAGAATAGCAGAATGTAGGTTTAAATCACTGCACTGCAAAGGCAGAAGCCTACTTACCCAGTAAACAGCGTCCGACAGAGAAAGACTGTAAGTCTAGTTAAACAACTTTATTTTTTAAAATAATGTCCAATATATGTAGAGATTGTGCCTTCAAGTCATTTGTTGGTTTAAAGTTATCTCATAAATTTTATAGGGTTTTCTTAGATAACAAATACACAGAGGTGGTTTTGCCAGTTTCTTTCTCTGAAATATACCCCATGGCACTTGGTATTCATTGGTAGTGTCTCATCCAGTTGCGAACCAAGTACTGAAAGTTTTTCTTAATGTTTAGTTGATATTTTCTTTACTGTACTTGGATTCCATTTGTTTGGTTCCACTATCAGCAGAAAATGCTGATAATGGAACCAAAGGTTATTACCTTCTCCCACGAAGGGAGGCGATTGGTTCCCTGGATTGAACCTTCTGGGGAGTGGGCGGAGGCTGCCTATGGTGTTGGGGCAGCCTCCTGCTTCATTCCCATTTGAGGTGTTGACCCACCACTCCCGCCCAGTGACAGTATAGTGGTTGCCATTAGGGGGCCGGGTAGGAATATTTTCCCCTTCTATGTTCTAGGGTGGTTTTTTTTTGTTGCCTACCCTATACTGTTATTAGGGGCTAGCTGGGATGGCAGTACTATAAATAGAACAGCGTAAATAGTTTAGGGTAATCCATAGACCCATATTCACTCATGCACTCCTCAAAGTTGGTTGGACCAGTGCACAAATACACTTACCTGGACAGTAGTTTAAGGGTGAGGGGGATACCATTGGTTCAGGAATTTTGAGAGTCCGGTTAAGTATTTTCAGAGAGGTTTTTTTGTGTTTCCTTGAGAGGTTGCCCAGTTTTGTGTTATAGGGGACTCAGGGGAGTTTCCCAGTGTAGCCGAGCGGTCGTTCACTCACGGACGCTACCTCAGCTAGACCACACCTTGTTCCCTTGACACCTGAGTTTAGTGAAGTTAAACTTAAATAGGTAACTTTTAAACAAAGGTTGCCCAAATTTGATCCAATTACTGTTGTCTGTCTCGTTATTTTGGGGGTTGGAACGTAATGAACATGTTCCATCTGCCATGTGATAGTCCTTGACTAATGTATCATCTTTCACTCTTCTCATAACTGTTTTAGTACCAGAAGGATAACTTAAAATATGCCCAGTGGGGAATGATTTCGGATGTCATTACCTCCATTGCAATCATAAGTTCAATCCCAACTGATATCTGATCTAATTCATTCACAAGGTAAATTGTAAGTCTGGTGTTCTGTACTGGGTGAGGTGATAGTGCTCAGGGAGTCAAAGAAATATCTTCTGCCCTGTTGTCATTGATGGGCTTTAGGCTTAGTGAAACTTGAAGCTTCTACAGCTGTTCCATGCTGACAGAAACATACCATGAGTCAATAAAGCATGGCAGATTTTAAAATTCTAGCATGGTGATGATGAATAATATATTTTTTCTGCTGTCGTCACTTTAGCTGAACAGTACTGTCCAACCAACCTTTTTATGTTCTGACATAAAAAAAGAAACTGAAAACCACATCATTGACGATTGTAACCACTTTTTGTGATACTTATAGGTAAAATTGTCCATATCCATGCCAAAATCGATACTACAGTTGTATTGAGTCATTAGATTTAAGTTGAGTCCCATCTACTTTGTCTCATTGAAGAGCACCACATAGAAAATGATAAATAGTGAACCACCTTCTTCCTTATTACTGTTATGTTACTACAGGAATGATAAAAGGGATACCATTTACTGGCCAGATTTTTCATCTCTCAAGAAGGTGTGCATGAGTTCTGTGTTAAGGGAACAATTTTTGAAGTTGAACTGCAGGAATGGAAAAATGTCAACATACCTGGGGTAACATGAAAGTCACCACCTTTCTTTAGGTACTTGTCACAAGAACCATGTTCACATTGTTTAGGATTAATGTGCTAACCCTTTCTTGAGAAGCTAAAATGAATCCGGGAATGTGGCGCAGCTAGTTAAATGTCAGCTGCATAAGATCTCTCTAACCAGTAGGTCATGAGTTTGAGGCCTGCCCGGGTCGAAGTGGGTGCTCGACCTTTAAGTGTAGCCTACTGTCCCGAAAGACAGTTGCATCTGTCAAGTAGGAGATAAAGGTACCGCATTAAGTGGGGAGGCAAATTTTGACTGAATTATGAGGCCATTAAAGAACTCCAGGAATGCTGAGGAATGTGGAAGGAACATAAGAACATAAGAAGAGCCATGCTGAATCGGGCCTCAGCCCATCTAGTCCAGCATTCTGTGTCACACAGTGGCCCACTAGTTGTACACAGGGATCTCTAGCAGAAAGGAGGGCAAAACCCTCACCTGCTCCCAACCCCCCACAACGAGTACCCGGGGAAATCCTGCCTGCCTCCATCAACACAGAGGTGGCACTTGGATGTCCATTTCAGTAACTACTGATTCCCTTGGTATCCATGAATCTGTCTAATCCTGCCTTGAAGCTGTCCAGGCTGACAGCTGTCACAACCTCCTCTGGAAGTGAGTTCCATAACCCAATGACCCTCTGGGTGAAGAAATATTTCCCTTTATTAGTCCTAACTTTCCTACCTTGGAGCTTTAGGGAGTGCCCCCTAGTCCTAGTGTTGTGTGACAGAGAAAATATTTTTTCTTTATTCACCTTTTCTATCCCATGCATGATTTTATACACTTCGATCAAGTCACCTCTTAAACGCCGTCTTTCAAGGCTGAAAAGACCAAGGCGTTGCAACATGATTTCATAAGGGAGCTGCTCCATCCCTTGGATCATTCTTGTTGCCCTTCTTTGTACCTTTTCCAGTTCCATTATATCCTTCTTGAGGTGCGGTGACCAGAATTGTACACAGTACTCCAGATGGGGCCTCACCATAGATTTGTAGAGAGGCCATACAACATTTGCCGACCTATTTTCGAAGCCCTTCCTGATCATGCCAAGCATAGAATTTGCTTTTTTCACTGCTGCAGCGCACTGGGTTGACATCTTCATTGAGCTGTCCACCAAAACCCCAAGATCCCTTTCCTGGTTTGTCTCAGAAAACTTTGATCCCATCAGTTGATAAGTGTATTTGGGGTTCTTTGCCCCGATGTGCATGACTTTACACTTGTTTAGGTTAAAATGCATTTGCCACTTTGTTGCCCATTCACTCAATTTCGAGAGATCTTTCTGGAGCTCTTTACAGTCAGTTTCATTTTTAACTACCCTGAACAGTTTAGTGTCATCTGCAAACTTTGCTACCTCACAATTTACTTCTACATCCAGATCATTTATGAATAAATTAAAAAGTAACGGTCCTAAAACTGAACCTTGGGGTACGCCACTTCTCACCTCTTTCCATCCAGAGAAGTGTCCATTTATTACCACCCTTTGTTTCCTACAGTTTAGCCAGGTTCCAATCCAGGAACAACAAGGGGTGCTGGGGCGCTGAGAGATGAGGAGTGCGTCAGCTCCCCCAGGTGGCCAGAGTTTGCCTCTGTTCGTCTATATGTGTGTATGTGGAAACGGCAGGGATTGTCTGCTAAGTATGTGTACCTGTAATCCGCTCTGAGTCCTCTTCAGGGTGAGAAGAGCAGAACATAAAGTGTATTATTATTATTGGAAACATAACCATTGCATTAATGGGAAACAAAGCACATCAAGGGCCACTAACTTAATTTTGTCCTTATAGTCAGGGATGCCTCCAATTTCCACTTAACCTTTAAGTGACCTCTTATTATCCTGTGATAGCTCAAGGGTTGAGAGTGGTGCTTCTAGTCAACCTGTCAAGTTTTGATTCAAAACCCATGGCACACTGCCATTTCTCCAGTTCCTCTAAAAGCCACCACCCAAGACAGCAATGTGTATGATTGATTTAAAAGCAGATAGCTCTTGAGATTTCAACTCCCTAAATGTATGATGTGCCAAAGGCACTTGAAGCCATAGTAAGTTGCACATCTCTCTGTCTCTTCTTCTCCCAGTCTCTCAGTTTGTCTCTCTCTGTGTCTCTCTGTCTTTCTCTCTTTCACACACATGGAAAAGTGGAGAATGAAACCATAACATAAACTTGCACTCTGGGGATGCAGCAAAAATAACAAATGAGACAATGTTTTGCAAGAATGAAAAGCTGCAGGTGGCTGCAAAAAGAAAAAAAACCATAGGACTTTGGTGACACATGATGCACAACTTTTGCTCACTTCCCAAATTGGCATCTGCTTTAAAACTAGCATTTGTCTCTTGATCTCCTTCAAGTGCTTCTGTTCCTTACTTTTCATTGTCACTGCTATTTCTGAGAGGCTTAGTATGAAAAAGTGAGCTCAGTCACAAGAATAATTTTAGCGACCCATGCTTTTATGTAGAAAGTACATGGAGGCAGCCCCATAGCTCCAGAGTAACAGTCAATTCTCTACGAGTAGCCTCAGCATGTTATTTACACCCCAGGTGTAAGTATCTCTAGCATACCCATCCCCAAGTTATGAGCAAGTAAACTGCTCCTAGAAGAAGTAATTTCATTTAAGTTATATTTATTTATTATTTAAAATTTTTGTACCCCGACCTTCTCACCTTCATGGAGGGACTCAGACCAGCTTACAGCAAAATTCAATGCCATACAAATTTAAAACATCTTAAAACAGCATATTAAAATACATAAAAACAGAGATACATAAAAACCACATTGCCATTAAAACCACATTCAACTCGGTCTATAAAAGTGGTCACCCATTTCAGATTGAAATCAATCTCAGCTGATTCTGGGAAGGCCACGTTCCACTCTGGAAGGACAACAGGGAGGGGGCAGATCTAACATCACTTAGGAGGGAGTTCCACAGCTGAGGGGCCACAACAGAAAAGGCCCTGTCTCTCGTCCCCACCAGACGTGCTTGTGAAGATGGCAGGATTGAGAGCAGGGCCTCTCCGGAGGATCTTAATTCCACCCACAATCAAAATTTAAGGATACTGGAAGTAAGGTAAAGGTAAAGGTTTCTCCTGACATTACGTCTAGTCATGTCCGACTTTATTTATTTATTTATTTATTTATTTATTTCTTCGACTTATTAGTCGCCCTTTCCCGTAGGCTCAGGGCGACTCACATTGTGGGAGTCGCAGAACAAGTAAAATCAGGGTAGAACAGAGCATAGTAAAATTGCTGTAACCAGCGCGCAAGCATGGTTTGGGCGCGGTTTTATATACATAACCTAAGCACCGAACGCCTGGGTGAAGAGGAGGGTCTTGTAGGCCCTGCGAAACGTTAGCAGATCGGCCTGCGCTCGGACTGTGGGGGGAAGAGTGTGTGTGTGTGTTTGTGCTCATCTCCATTTCTAAGCCAAAGAGCTGGCATTGTCCATAGACACCTCCAAGGTCATGTGGCCAACATGACTTGTTGAGGTGCAGTTACACTGGAAGTAGTGAGCACTAAATGACCAAAAATGGGACATTCAGGAAGTGTCTGTCTGGATGCTAACAGCTTTTAGATGTCCTTCTGACAGCCATCTTCTATGTGATTGACTGTTAGAAGACAATCCTTGGTTTGAAGTTATCCTCTCTTAAGGGCTTTCTGGTCCAAATCCAATGTGGAGAATAAAATAACACACAAGGAGATGGAGTTGGGGTCTTGAAGTTGCCTCATCCAAAGATAGCATTTGAACATCATAGAACAACCCTTGAAATCACTTGGTAACAGATGATGGGCAGTAGCTTCCATATTAGAAATATAGCAAATTCACCAAGGACTTTATTCTAGGAGCAATCCAAGAGCAAGCACTTGGATATAGCTCCTCTTACAAGGAAGCCCCCAGTCACCACTGCTAAGCTAGACCTTTTTCCATCAGAGGGAAATGTGTTATTCTTTATTTACATTGAGATATTATTTGTAAATCATCAATGTATGCATAAATGAATGGGAAATGTATATTCTATTCCCTGGGCCATATATGAATAGTTGAATACATGTGTATCCATTTGTTCTTTTAGAGATTGCCTAGTGCAGGGGTGCTCATTAGGTAGATCGCAATCTACTGGTAGATAGCGTACGGCGTCCTGGTAGATCACAGGCAAGGCGGGAGGAAAGCTCAGTTCTGCCCCGCAGGCTCCCGACGCTGCCCAGGTGCAGAAGGAGATTGGACTGGATGGCCCTTGGAGGTCTCCTCCTATTCTAGGAACCCATTGTTATTATTATTATCATCATCATCAGAGGCTGAATGGACATCATCTGTGAGGAATGCTTTGATTGTGTTTTTCCCTTATGCCAGAAGGAGGTTGGACTGGATGGCCCTTGGAGGCCTCCTTCTACTCTAGGAACCTGTTGTTGTTGTTACTATTAGTAGTAGTAGTAGTAGCAGCAGCAGCAGAGGCTGAATGCATATCATCATTATTATTATGAATAAATTCAGCGGCTTATTATACTCACATTTAGTTGAATTCGGCCTTAAAATATATTATATGGCTCTTACTGAAATAAATTTCCAAATATTTTGCTTTTATGGCTTCCTGAGTAGTGGGTAGGTAGATCTTTTTAACTTTGTTGTTTTATAAGTAGCTCGCATGCTGAAAAAGTGTGAGCACCCCTGGCCTAGTGGTTGGTTTGTTATTTATTTTTGGAAGTGAGTACACAAAACCAGGATAGAAGGAAAGGGTAGATAGACTTGAACTCTGTGTGGGAAGAACAGAGTATTATTGCTTTGGGAATATATGTTTCCCATTAAGTCTGTGCTGGTATTGGCAGTAGTGAGGCCAGTGGAAATTGACAGCTCCCATATCAAGCAGTGCTGAATTCACCCCAGGTTTTCCATTCAGGCTTGTCAAAGATATTCATCCATTATCAAAGGTATTCATGCATTGCATGAATTCCCGTGACAGTCCCTTTAAAGCAGTCTAAAATATGGATCTGATTCATCACCCTACTGCCACAGGAGCCATCAGTTACCACTGAGTTATGCTGGCATGCATTAGTCTCATTGCTGGTCCACTACTCGTGTACATAGCTTATATTTCCCCACCATGTCTGTGTCCTAGGAAGTCATTTCAGAGGTGGGAACAGTTCTCGGTTTTCACTGAAATGATGGCTTGATAGCTGTAGAAGTATCCTGTTGCCTTGCATTCTTTTGGAAAATCCCTACTCTTTGGAATTGGTTGTTCTTTGATGCAGGATGCTGATTTTACCCCAAACATGTTATATTTCCATTTTGGAATTGATGCTCACAAAAATGGAGATTGTTCAATGTGGTGTTTTATGTATTTTTTTGCATTAGGGGAAAAATGTGCAAATTTTAAAAGTGTGTGTGTGTGTGTGTGTGTGGGGGGGGGTATTCTGGAACCAGTAGCCACATGCCACATAAAGGTTTCATTTTCTCTACCTTTTCCTTAATCTACTTTGCTCAGCATGATTATTTATTTATTTATTTACAGTATTTATATTCTGCCCTTCTCACTCGGCAGGGGACTCAGGGCGGATTACAATGTACATATACATGGCAAACATTCAATGCCATAGGCACACAACACATATAGACAGACAGTCAAAGGCTATTTAACATTCCAACTTTTTCTGGCCACCAGGGGAGCTGTCTCTTCACCGTCCATCTGTGACACTGATGAAGTACTTCCTCATTCCCCGCATGCTTGCTGGAGATTTTTTTATAGCGTTGTAAATTAGTTAAATTAGCCTCCCCACAAAGTGGTACCTAAATTTCCTACTTGAGAGATGCAACTGTCTTTCGGGCTGCAAAGGTTGACAACAAGCTACACAAAATTGGCTGGAAGCTCACTCTGACCCGGGCTGGCTTTGAACTCATGACCCTTTGGTCAATAGTGATCTTAATGCAGCTGACACCCAGCCAGCTGCACCACAGTCCCGGTGCCATAATGATGCCATAATGACTGGATATACTCATGTATAAGTCTAAAAATTTCAGTCAAAAATTTACTCTAAGAACATGGGTAGATTTATTCACCATTCTGTGTAAAAAAATTACCTTAACTCTTGTCCAAAAAAGGAACCATTCCCATCTCTGAGGCCCCTTCCACAGAGCTGTATAAAATCCCACATTGTCTGCTTTGGACTGGATTATATGGCAATGAGGACTTAGATAACTCAGTTCAAAGCAGATATTGTGGATTTTCTGCCTTGATATTCTGGGTTATATGGCTGTGTGGAAGTGTCCTGAGTAGAACAGCAAAAGGTAAGAGCTTTATCCATCCTATGAGAACCTGAATGACATTCTGATTTTTTAAAATGCTGGGAAATAGCAGTGGTCACCTGCGGCAGCATTGGTACTTTGCTCTCTCCATAGAACAGGGGTCGGGAACCTTTTTGACTCAGAGAGCCATGAAAGCAAAATATTTGGAAATGTATTTCAGTGAGAGCCATATAATATATATAATATATTTTAAGACTGAATTCAACTAAATGTGAGTATATACGTACATAATACAAGAAAAGGATTCCCCCGGGACAATGACGGGACACTTCAGACCTGGCTCTGCAAAAGGCACGCTCAGGACTCTGGGAAGGAAGAGAAAACGGAAGGAAGGGGGAAAGAAAGAAAGAGGAAATAAAGGAGGTAGGGGGAGAGGAAGAAAAAAAGAAGAATGAGCTATGGAAAAGGAAGAAAAGAAAAGCAGTAGAGAGACAAGGAGGGAGAAGAAAGAAGGAAATGGGAAGGGAGGAAAGGGTGGGGAAAAGAAAGGAAGGAAGTGAGGAAAAAGTAAAATAATGAAGGAAAAAGAAGAAAAGAAAGAAGGGGAGAGAGGGGGAAGTGAAAGAAAGAAAGGAGAATGCAAGGAAGACTTGGGGGAAGGAATAGAAAAGGAAGGAAGGAAGGAAGGAAGGGGGAGGGAGGGAGGGAGAATAGAGGAAAGAAGAAAGGGGAGAGAGGGAGGGAAAAGGAAGGAGAGAAGGAAAGGGTGAAGGGGAGGAAGGAAGGAAGGAAGAGGAAGGAAGGAAGAGGGAGAGTGGAGGAAAGAAGGAAGGGGAGAGAGGGAGGGAAAAGGAAGGAGAGGGTGAAGGGGAGAAAGAAGGAAATGGGAAGGAAGGAAAGGAAAGGGTGGGAAAAAGAAAGGAAAGGGAGTGAGGAAAAGAAAAATAATGAAGGGAAAAGAAGAAAAGAAAGAAGGGGAGAGAGGGGGAAGTGAAAAGAAAGGAAGGAGAAGAAAAGGAAGACTTGGGGAAAGCATAGAAGAGGAAGGAAGGAAGCGGGAGGGAGGGAGAATGGAGGAAAGAAGGAAGGAGAGAGAGGGAGGGAAAAGGAAGGAGAGATGAAAAGGGTGAAGGGGAGAAAGGAAGGAAGGAAGAGGCAGAATGGAGAAAAGAAGGAAGGGGAGAGAGGGAGGAAAAAGGAAGGAGAGAAGGAAAGAATGGAAGAGGAAGGAAGGAACGAAGAGGGAGGGAGGAAAGAAGGTAGGGAGAGAGGGAGGAAAAAGAATGAAAGAAAAAGAGAGGGAAAAAGAAAGGAAGAGAGGGGAAGGAAGGAAGGAAGGAAGGAAGGAAGGAAGGAAGGAAGGAAGGAAGGAAGGAAGGAAGGAAGGAAGGAAGGGGAAGGAGTGTGCGGGCTGCTCTAGAGAGCCAGCTGCAATCATAAAAAGAGCCACATCTGGCTCCCGAGTCATAGGTTCCCTACCCCTGTCATAGAAGGATCCTCAATTCATCCATAGGTCATCTCAAAAGCCATAACCTTGTTTCCAAACCTGCACTCAACTTATACATGAGGCTAACTTATACACAAGTATGTATGGTAAAATGTTGTTATTATTTTTTTTAAAAACCCGCCTACAGAATAAACAATAATGGATCTCAGAAGAGAACTCAACCATCTCAAAGTGTATGCCTAATCACTGGCTCAGCCTGCAGCCACAAGTTTTAGAGTATGTGTTTTTGTATGCTCTTCAATTTAGCAAACCTGTGATGTATTATTTCCAGCATGTCACATCTTATTCCATCAGATATGTGTGTGTGTGTGTGTGTGTGTGTGTGTGTGCATGTGTTTTATCTCATAACTGAGTATGCAATCAAGAGGCAAGAAAAGATGGCAGGTTTGGAGCTTGGTTGTGATCTGAGCCATGGATTTCAGATCTGTGTTGGGACAGTAGACTTGATTGTTTTAATTGTGTCACACTAGCAGGTCCCAAATGCTCTGCTCATTAACAATGGATGAGAAAACAATACAGTGAGGCTGTCATGCAGATGAAAGTGTGTGTATTCTATGTTATTTAATTAATACTGTATTGTCCTAGTTTTAAGACGTATATTCTTCCCCAAAGCACATAATTTGCAAAACTTTGTGGGATAAGCAATAATTAATCTGTTTTGGCAGCTTTCAGTTAAAGGATGGTCTTTCAATCGCAGGTTGAGATTTGAGCTTGAAAAAGTTTGTTTGAACTGCAGTACTCCAGGCCCAGATTAACTTCTTTTGGCGCCCTAGGCCAGACATTGGAAGCCCCGCCCTCGGGGCTGCTGCTGGGCATGTGCGGCAGCAGCCCCGGGGGCGGGGCTTACCTCCGCCTCTTCCTCCTCCTCACCGGGACCACCTTCCTTCAGTGAGGGAAGGCGGTCACGGGGAGGAGGAGGAAGGGAAGCCTCACCCCCAGGGCTCTGCTGGGCATGCGTGTGCAGCAGGAGGGCGCCTCTGCCTCCTCCGCCATGTTCCTGGGTGTCGCGCATGGCCGGCAGCGGCCTCGGTGACTTCTCTTTCTTCCTCCTCCCGAGGAGGAGGTGGAAGGAAGGGAAGAAGCCCCTGAGGCTGCTGCTGGTCATGCGCGGCACCCAGGAACATGGCGGAGGAGGCGGAGGTACCCTCCTGCCGCACGTGCATGCCCACCAGCGGCCCCGGGGGCAGGGCTTCCATCCACCTCATCCTCGCACCCTCCTTCCTTGACAAGGGGGCAGGGGTGATTGCGAGGGGGGGTACCATTCTCTCCTCCCCCGCCCTCCCCCGAGAGAGAGAGAGAGAGAGAGAGAGAGAGAGAGAGAGAGTCATCATGCCGCACGTTGAGGTTTTGTTTGAACTTTTTATCCTTGATCTGCCCCCCAGGCCTGTGCCCATAGGCCATGGCCTAGTGTGGCCTTATGGGTAATCCGGGCCTGCAGCACTCAGAATTGACCTCAGATATTATGGTCAGCGGCTATGTTAACAAGGATTCTGGGAGTTATAATATTTTTAAAGCTCTGATCCTGAGCCACATGTCTGTTTTGCTCAACCTTAAACGGGCCATTACAACAGATCTACCACTAGTTTGTTGGCTTGATTCAGATATTTTTCAAAAGGCCGAATTATATGTACCCTAAAATGTGTATTTTTGGTGTGATGTGCTTGTCGTTTGTAATTTTTTAAAAAATAGTCAGCTCTCCACATACATTGTAATTAAGCATCCAGGGTCTTCAGATTTCCCCCGCTTTCAGTCTCCAAATTTCTAGCCTTGTCGTAACGTAAAGCATTGTTGAGCATTTACAAATACAATCATAGAATCATAGAGTTGGAAGAGATCTCATAGGCCAACCCCCTGCCAAGAAGCAGGAAAATTGCATTCAAGGCACCACTATCCAGCCTCTGTTTAAAAGCTTCCAAAAATAGGGACAGGTTAAATTATAAAGGGAATATTGAGTGCAGCAGTATAAAAGTTCTAAGTATGAACAATTTATCGTGTCTCTTTCTTTGCAATGTTAAGAAATTAAAGGATTGAAGGGAAGTTTCTTCTAGCACATGGACTGAATTTTTATTTGTAAGGGCAATACTGTTGTTCCTGCAGTATCTACACCCCTGTTCAATCTGAAAATTGTTTTGCAATAAAACCATCCCTCAAATCAGAAATTACTTTGCTTGCAGCCATTTTAAGATCAATGCCAAAGAATAACACTCTATAAGCATGGTTTTTTGGGGAGGACAAAGACCTCCCAGTATGTCTTGCTCCAGCAGTCAAAGGGGCAATTACTTTTCCTGGCAGGAGTTTGTATATGCCAGACTAGAAGTATTTGAAGGAGAATAAGGGGCTTGGTCTTCATCATTGCTTTGTATTAATCCTGCCATATAGATAGATAGATAGATAGATAGATAGATAGATAGATAGATAGATAGATAGAGTGGGAAAATCCAGAAAAAGAAAATACAGAGTAGCCCCTTATTTTTCATTCCCTATGTTTCCCAAGATTATTTCCTGCTGGCGCAATCACCATCTCATTTAATTATGAGGATTATGCAGAACCAAAGTGGCAAATTAATTGGTCTATTGATTAAAAGGTTTTGACATTATTGTTTCTGAGCATGAAATAAAATCGGGAATTTAAATAACACAGAATGTATATATGCGTGACTGCAAATACTCCTTGAAATACACACACACGTGTATATACACACACATATAGAAAGGATTTAAATGTATTCACTTAGCTAGTTGGATTGGATGCTTAACATTTTCCTTTATTTGATGCTTCACAATCTCCAGTCTAGAACTACAACTCAAGACATCTTGATTTTCATCAAAGGGTAGTCCTTAGTCCTCATGTCTGAGGAAGACAAATTTGAAATTGTTTTAGGCAACAAGGTGCTTCAGTTCATTTCATATTTCTGCATATTTCATCATAATGCATGTCCATGTCAGCTATATTTTGACATGGCCATGCATTGCTGGCTGGTGTTTTACCACCTCATCATACCTTCAGCAGCAGCTCGGGATGGCACTCTGGTCTGCAGCAAGGTGTCCGGAAGCCACCGCCACATACCCCACTTTGCTAGTCTCTTCCAGCTGCTCTTCACATTGGGGTAAATTTCCCCCATTGAAGGAATGGCAACACGAGAAGGTTCCCGTATTGCCAGGGTGGCAGCAACATGATGGTTCTGCCCTCCTTCACCCACAGAGCTGGCACAATATTGTGTGATCAGAGCTGGCCAGCACGGTATCACGTTTGTATGTATGTATGTATGTATGTATGTATTTATTTATTTATATGCTGCTTTCTCTCTCTTAAAAGACTTAAAGCAGCGAATAGTGGGGGGGAATCAATATGATGTACCATTTGACAGCTAAAGTATATAAACACTAAAATAGAATGATAACATATTAAAAATAGTTAAAATCATTAAAAGATATTAAAATACTACACTACATAGCACCCCCTGGGTTTTCTTTAAGACATACTTATTTATTTATTTATTATTTCGATTTCTTGGTCGCCCCTTCCAAGTGGCTCGGGGCGACTCACAAATCATTAAAACAATTACAATCATTAAAAACAGTAAAATACAATAAAAACACAATACATCATACATATTAAAACATGGTTGGATGTAGGGGTTACATCCATAGTTAGGTCAGACAATGACGCCCGCCCGCTACTTAAAGTCATAGCCATTGGCCATATCGTGAAGCCCTAGCATTGTTCCTACCCAAATGCCTGTATAAACAGGAGGGTTTTACAGGCCTTTTGGAAGGCCAGTAAATTGGGCAATATAAAATAGACACAGAGCCCTTTCACACTACCCCTATTGTAGCACTATGAGTCCACTTTACCATGGCTCAGTCCTATGGAAATCTGAAGCTCCATCTACACTGTCATATAACGTGGTTTTGTAATGCAATTTAACTTCATTGAACTGCATTGTGTGGCAGTGTAAACTCATATAATTCAGTTCAATGCAGTTAAGTTACCTAGATGGGGCCTGCGATTTGAATTTTGGAAAGAGATATTTAGGATTATCAACCAGAAATTTATATGGCAGTGTTTCTCAACCAGTAGGTCCCCAGATGTTTGGGCCTCCTATACCCCAAAATACTGAGAGCTGGTAAACTGGCTGGGATTTCTAGGAGTTGTAGGCCAAAACACCTGGGGACCCACAGGTTGAAAAACTCTATTCTAGGGCTTCACCAAACTGTAACTCCCAAGTTTCCATAGGATACAGCCAGTTAAAGTGAAACCATGCCATTTTATGTAACGTGAAAAAAGCACTTTTCCAACGCACTATGCAGCGAGCCCCAAAACCCAAAGTGGACCAGAAGTTTCTCCTGGAAGTCCACATGATGCCCAGGAACTTCTGCTTCTTAATGCATGGGAGAAAAGGGGAGAGCCAGTTTAACCCCATGATAAGGAAAGTTGGGGAACGCTCCAGAACTTCCTCCAATCTCCTGAGCAGCCCTGCACTTTGGGCAGAGTATGGACAGCAAAGCAGCTACAAAATGAAAAAAAAATCTCCTTTCCACGTGGGTTTAGGCCACCATCCCCTTTTTTCCCCCTCTCCTTCTCTCTTGTTACAAAATGCCTGCCAATGGGCAGGAGTTATCTGCAGCTCAGTAGGCATCCAGCAGTGGTGTTGGCAACAGGAAACACAATTCGGTGGGGTGTTTCTCTGTAAACAGCAATCAAAATCAATGCGGGAAACCACTTTTCTTCACAACTCAATATTATTTATTTTCAATCTTCTAATCTTTCAAAATTATAGTAAGTGGATAGTGGAGTGCAGATCTATATGACATCAAAACATTGGTCTGTTTCCTTCACAAAATTATAATCCATAAGGTAATGGTAGGCATCATATATTTTCCGGATCAAAACCAATGTCCGGTCGACGGTTTTATAGGCCCTGCCGTTTCGCCGTTTCCGGCTTCTTCGGGACTTGTCATACAATAATCCCCTGCACACATCCACTGGTCCAATATCCAGCCACCAACCCACTTCCTTTAGGCAGCATTTCCACTCCAGACTGGTCTTGGTATATATTACAAGTGTAAATGAGACCAGAATGACCCAGTTATTGTCATTGATAAAACTGTATGACTCCTTAACAGGATAAATTGCAGCTTGGAGCAAGGGGATAATACAATGGAAAAAATAACTTAGAGAAGGATGTTGAATTGGATGACCCTTGTGGTCTTTTCCAACTTGAGGATTCTATATAGGCAGTTCCTGGGTTACAAACATCTGACTTACAAATGACTCATAGTTACAAACAGAGGTGAGACAACAAGAAGTGAGAGAAATCTACCCCTCAGAAGGGAAATTCACTCCTGAAAGAGTTATCATGGGGAAAAGATGTCTCCATGGAAGCTTTAGCACCAATCCTTTTTTTCAAAATCCATTTATCACAGTCAAGTAAAATCTTCTGAACAGGGGCACAGACAGCAAAACATACACCACAGGGGTGTTGACCCTTCCCTATGCTATCAAAAGTACACACACTCATATAGTTAGAGTTACACTTAAAATGCACCTGTTGGAACAAATTCAGCTTAAGAACAAACCTCATCATCAGTAAAAAGCCTGGGTGTCCATTTGGACCTTCTGCTGTCAATGGAGACCCAAATATCCAATGTCAGCAGAATCGCATTCTTCCATCTGTGACAGGTGAAGCGTCTGGCTCCCTATCTTTCACGGAATGATCTGGCCACGGTAATCCAAACCACGGTCATCTCAAGACTTGACTACTGTAACGCTCTTTACATTGGCCTTCCCTTGAATGTGATCCGGAAACTCAAGCTAGTGCAGAATGCTTCAGCCCGGCTGCTTGCGGGGGAACACATGAACTGCCGTATAACACCTATACTGCAGAACCTGCACTGGCTACCAATTGAATACCGGATCACCTTCAAGGTGTTAGTTCTTACTTTTAAGGCCTTGTATGGTCTGGGGCCAGTGTACCTATGGGATCGCCTAATTCCATATAACCCTCCGAGATCAATTCATTCAGAAGACATCCCTAGTGTGAAGTCTTTCCACCTGACTTCGACAAGGCGCAGGGCATTTTCAATCATCGCCCCGGCTCTTTGGAATACGTTGCCATCGGAAACGCGGGCTCTCCAAAATTTGGTCACCTTTCGGAGGGCCTGCAAGACACACTTGTTCAGACAGGCCTTCGAAAGCTTGTAATTTTAGCTTGTGATTTTAGCTGCGTTTTTATTTTGCTGTTTTACTTACTATTATATGTATGTTTTTCCCATTGTTTGTTTTATTGCATTGTGTTGTAAACCACCCCGAGCCACTGGGTGTGGTGGTGTACAAGTCCAAATAAATAAATAAAAATAAACCTACAGAACCTATCTTGTTTGTAACTTGGGGACTGCCTATAATTCTAAGTCTAACTTACACACAAATAGCTCTGATCTCTCCACTGAATCTTTTAGCTATCCTCGCAGATGCTCTGCATTAATCAAACAAAGGAAAAGAGAATGGCAATCTGATCATGGGTCTCCATTCCCTTGTTTAATTTCAATAAACCCTGGCGTACAATAAAATTTGGTGTACGTCACCAAGTTTTGGCCTCTCTCTCTCTCTCTCTCTCTCTCTCTCTCTCTCTCTCTCTCTGTGTGTGTGTGTGTGTGTGTACTTGGTGTATGTCACCTTCTGCCTTCCCTTTCCTTCCCTACATTATCTGGCAGATATTATGCAAAAGAAGAAATCCATCCTGGATTTCTGAGTAAAAGGAGATGCTCCCAAGTTTTAAAAAAAGTTATTGTTAATTTGTGCTTTAAGAGAATGTGTACAGAGAGAAATGAATATGAATAATCTGTCAAGTGTGTTTGCGTGAAAAATGGGGAATATCAAAAGATAATGAAACCTCTGCACTTATCTTACATGCCTAGATGCTAATTCATCATGTCAAATTAGCTCGGATATTGCCACAAGATGTTGCACATTATGCTTCCAAGTCCAGATAAGTGAGATTTTTTTAATGTAATCTATGTTAAGCATTCAGTGCATATTTGAAGGTTTGTTCTCTTAAATAAAAGGTAGCATGTTCAGAAGGCGGCGCTGAGAAAACACTCTTGCTGCCTTCAGGCTTTGATGTAAAACCTGAGCAAGGAAGGAAAGTGAAGATAGCTAGTGATTAAAACTGTTAATCCAACATTTGCATGGCAGTTCTTGTCAGTTGGCATTTGTATTGCATTTGTAAACAACAAAGAGCAAGGCATTCTAGACATTGACATTCTTGAACTCCCATTTTTGGAGAGTGGCACATGTCCATTTCACGGGTCGGAAAGTTGTTGCTGAGACAGCCAGTTAACTGCCTGAGGGGTTTGCAGAAAGGTAGCCATGTTAATCTGTCACAAAAGTGGGGATTGCATCTCCTATCATGCCTTGACATTGTCAGTGCTGGCTAGAATAGCTGGAAGTTGTAGGCTAGCAACTAGGGGTGGATATCTCCGGTCGTAATACTTTGATTTCCATTAATTTTTCATACTTGAAATTATTTTGACCCTATATCGCCCCTCATTGTCCAATCCAGAAGTGACCTTTCTAAATCGGAACCGGGTCAGCCATTTACGTAAAGGGTGCGTTATTAGGTTGTTTCCACCTTTTCTTATCTTAAAACCGCCTTTGGTTGTCATCTGGTGAGACGGGAGTGGAAGGCAGCATCTTCTCTCGCCAGATGACACCTTTGGGTCTTGGCTGACGGGAGGAGGGTGCCAGGCTGCCCCCACCACCCTCCTGTCGCCATCTGACACACGGGTTAAAGGGAACACGGGTTGGCTACTGGGCTGGCAGAGGGGAAGGGAGGCATCTCCCTTCACCCCTGCCAGCTCAGAATCCAACCTGGTAGGAGTGGAGTGCTTGCTCTCCCTTCTTCCCCCCCCCCCCCCCCAGCTGAGGGACATCGTGCATTAAATATAATGTGCAATGCTTCTGAGCTCAGGGGAGGGAGGGAAGAAGGGAGTGCTTACTCTCCCTTCTTGCCTCCCTGCCCCCCCCCCCAGCTGAGAGACATCACACATTAAATATAATGTGCTATGCTTCTGAGCTCGGGGGGGGGGAGGGAGGAGTGGAGTGCTTGCTCTCCCTTGATCCCTCCCTGCCCCCCCAGCTGAGAGGCATCGCACATTAAATATAATGTGTAATGCTTCTGAGCTCGAAGGGGGGAGGGAAGAGTGGAGAGCAAGCCTTCCATTCTAGCCTCCCAGCTAGCATAACAAATAAAAATAAAAATTCGTTAGTAATTACGTTTCAATTACGAAATTTATTTAAAAATTTTCAGAATAATTTCTATAACGGCCCAGCAAAAGAAATTCCTCATCACACGAGTTTAGAATCAATTTTTTTATGGATCAACCACCCCTACTAGCAACATCTCCATCATTTGCATTTCTGTTCCATTGCTATAAACCAACACCATTTTAACTGCTGTGGCTCAATACTATGGAATCATGGAATTTGTAGTTTGATGAGGATGCATCACTCTTAGATAGAAAGGGTTAAAGAGCTGGTAAAATTACAACTCCCACGATTCCATAGCATTCAGCAATGGCGGTTAAAGTGATGTCAGACTGTGTTCATTCTACAGTGCAGATGCACCCAAAAGTCTTGTGTCTCTTTTCAGGTTTCGGCACTCTTACCGTAGGAAAGAGGAAGGGTGTCCTCAAAGCAGCCCAAAAGTAAAGTACAAACTGGAACGCGGGTTGCTGTAGCACACAAATATTCAAATTTATTTAGCATTCAACTTGATTGTAAAAATCATATATCTTCCCAAATGGGGATGTGGAATTCTGGTAGATAGTATTTCAAATGATATATCGCAAACCCTCTATTCCGGAATCCAATTCAAATCCTGGTATATATATATATTCATTCTCAAGGTATTAGTAATCCGGATAGTAAGGCTTGGAAGGTCGATGGACTATGTATTTAAAGGCCTTGCCGTTTCGCCAGGGGGGCTGGCTTCATCGGGACCCCAAAGAATAACATTTACTTATAATTCCACTGGTCCGATAATCAATTCATTCAAATCGAAAATCTTAAAAATATCTTTGAGCTGAGTGGAGTGCTTGCTCTCCTTGATCCCTCCCTGCCACTAGGCTGAGTCAGCAATGGTAGTCAACGGACCTTAAGATTCTTACTTTACCATAGTCTTTATTTCTGCCATATTGGAATACTGAAAAGCCAAGTATTTTCCTTCCAGGGCAGAACTTCACTAGAAGGACCAAAACAGTCAATAGTCACGGAAATATTTTATGGCAGAATCTCACAAGTTGGGCTTGCTGAGAAATCATAGAATCATAGTTGGAAGAGACCTCTTAGGCCATCCAGTCTGACCCCCTGCCAAGAAGCAGGAAACTCACGTTATTTTATATATGTATATTCAGTTGCAGAACACATGGAATGGAAAGCTCATGAGAAAATGTTTTGTAGAATAGCTTCACTCAGATACCTCTGATATTTTGTTTGAGGAGGGATCTTCAGATTGGCTTTAACTTTATGCAAGATTCAATGGTACAACCAGGTGACACCACACTCCTCTTCCACAAATTCTTTTGGCATCCCTTAAGAGTCATCTCCTGATTTAGCCTCAGGAGAAACTTCCATATTCACTTTGGATTATTCTCCGGAGGTAAAATGTCATTAGCATGCCTGACATATATGAGCAAAATTCTGTTCTGGGATATTCCTGTCCATAGAGTTCATCATACCACTGAGGCTGGCTAAGGAAACCGAAAGAAATTCAAAAAGAATCCTTTGGACATATCCAAGTTCTTTTTCTTTACAGGGGGGGGGGGGGTCTGAATTAGCAAAAGGGAGGAATATGAAATACCTTTCACCGATAGATCGTTGTTATTATTGTGTTGTAGTTATTTATTTATTGTGTTTATTTATTTATTTATTTCCAACATTTCTACCCCGCTCTTCTCTACCCCTGAGGGGGGACTCAGAGCGGCCTAACAAAAGGCACAATTCGATGCCAACATAATAAAATACAATATAAAACCAAAAACATACAGCATTAAAATACATTAAAATACAATTAACATTAATACATAATACACAATCTCTTAAATTTAGTTATTTATTTATTGGGTTTGTTTGTTTGTTTGTTTGTTTGTTTATTTATTTCATCTCTCTTTCACAGCCCCGGGTCTCAAAATTACCAAAATTAAATCAACTATAGAGAAAATCTCAGATCAGTAAGAGCATGCGAAAGTTAAAATGTAATTAAACTACCAACCTATCTGAAAGGCACGCTTGAAAGTATCAAGTAAAAAGTAAGAAGTTAGAATAGTGTAATATATTAAGAGCCTTTTCATGGTTAGCAATAAATTTGGAGAGTAGCTATTTAAGTTCTACCATTGTTTCTCCTCAATGCCCCCGTGCTCGGAGTTCATCCCCCCTCCCCCATAAAGGATGCCCCCCCCTGTAAAGGATGCTATTCCGCTTATCTCGTGGCAGGAAGGTAATGGCGCCCCATGCAGACATGCCAGTAACATGACCTAGGAGGCTCTTCGGCTTAGAAAGGGAGATACCACTTATCTCGCCCTGAGATTTTAATATTTTTATATTGCCTGTGGCCCGCCCTGTCTTTGTGATTTAAAAAAACTACTCTAATTTAAACACTTTAGTTTGAGTTAATTGAAAACAATGAGCATTTATCTCTTCTTTACTCAGTACTGTCTTATTTGTTTGGCATAACCATCAAAAACCCTTGTGGTTAAGATAGTAGATTGAGATTCGCAGATCCTGGGCTTTAAAGAAACCAATGCCACCCGTTGTTCTTCTTTAGGGAAAGTGGTCGCTTTAAACATGGAACAAGGGTGTCACTTCCCAATAACTGTTTCCAGATAGGCAGATGTTACCTCTTTTTTCCCTCTAATCCAGTCTCCCTTGTTTTCTGTTTTTCCCCAAAGAATAAGACTGAAGTAGAAAGTAGGACAGATGACATATCTGAAACAATCTTTTTTTTAAAAGAAAGAAAGAATTTGAAACTGATCAACAGGAGCAGAACACATTCTCTGCTCTGCTAGACACCACTTTTAACAGTTAATAAATGTGAAATTTGAAAAGGGATCTCAAACTGGTAGCAATGCTCAGAATCTCCCCCTCACCTGTCAAACCCAGCCTTCCTAATGCCGCAACCCCTTGAGTTGATACAGTTCCTCATGTTGTGGTAACCCCCAACCATAAACTTATTTTCATTGCTACTTCATAACTGTAACATGAATATCTGATATGCAGAAAGTATTTTCATTTATTTATTTATTTATTTATTATTTCGATTTGTATACCATCCTATCAAATTTGGCTCAGGGCGGTTTACAGCATATCGACGTAACGATTTAAAACAATACAAACAATAAAACAGTAAAATATCAAACAGTTAAATGTTGTAATCCATAACCTGGGTGGTTAAAGATTAAATGCCTGTCGGAAAAGAGCCATTTCACAGGCTTTCCGAAAAGTAGGCAGCTCATTTATTGCTCGGACTTCGGCTGGCAGAGTGTTCCACAGGCTCGGTGCCACCACAGAAAAGGCCCTCTGTCTAGTTGAAGACAGATGGAAGGTTCATATGAAGGGAATCTTCAAGAGATTTTGATGCTCAGATCGTAGAGATCTCTGGGGAACAGATGGAAGGAGACGGTCCCTCAAGTACACCGGCCCCAGACCATATAAGGCCTTAAAGGTCAAAACCAACACTTTGAAGATGATCCAGTGCTCGATTGGCAACCAGTGTAGCCACTGCAGAGTTGGAGTGATGTGAGTTCTGGCTGGCACTCCAGCCAGGAGTCTCGCTGCAGCGTTCTGCACTAGTTTGAGCCTCCGGATCACCGACAAAGGAAGACCAATGTTACAGTAGTCTAGCCTCGAGATGACCATCGTCTGGATTACCGTGGCTAGGTCGTTGCCAGTAAGATAGGGCGCCAGCTGCCTAGCCTGTTGCAGATGGAAAGAAGCAGATCTACTGACAGCAGAGATCTGAGCCTCCATTGTCAGCAGCGGGTCCAACTGGACCCCTAGGCTCTTTACTAAAGACGACGGGTGTAGTGTCTCGCCATCCAGAGTAGGCAACCGAAGCCCACCCCACCCCCCGGCCAACCCAGCCAAAGGATCTCCGTTTTGGATGGATTCACTCTCAACGGCCATTTACTGGACCAACGATGGAATTGAACCAAACTTGGCACACAGAACTCCCATGACTAACAGAAAATACTGGAAGGGGCTGATGGGCATTGAACTTGAGTGTTAGAGTTGGCGTTCACCTACATCCAAAGATACAATGATGGATCTGGACCAAACTTGGCATGAATACTCAAAATGCCCAAATATGAACACTGGTGGAGTTGGGGGAAAATAGACCTTAACATTTGGGAGTTGTAGTTGATGGGATTTCCCATTCACCTACAATCAAAGAGCATACCAAACTCCACCAGTGAGAGAATTGGGCCAAACTTCCCACACAGAACCCCCCATGACCAACAGAAAATACTGTGTTTTCTGATGATCTTTGGTGACCCCACTAACACCCCCTTGCAACCGCGCAGGCATCCCAACCCCCGGTTTAGAAACACTAGTCTAACCCTATATCCAACAATTGCAAAGGGATTGGAGCACCTTAGAAACTAACAGAGAGAATGAAACTGGTAGCATTAACTTTTGTAGACTAGTGCTTTTTCTACACTGCCATATAAAATCAAGATTATCTGATTGGAACTGGATTATATAGCAGCGTAGACTCATATAATTCAGTTCAAAGCAAATAATGTGGAATATCTGTTTTGATAATCTTGTTATATGGCAGTGCAGAAGGAACCTGATTAAAAACGGTAGAATGAATGTAGTTTGACACCAGATGAACACGCGGCTCAATGCCATGGAATTGTGGAAATCATAATTTTATAAGGTCTTTACTCTTTTCTGGCAAATAGTGCTGGTGCCTTGCCTAGACTAGAAAAAGCAGAAAAAGTTCACTTTAAGAAAATCAGGTGAGGAAGGAATATATTCAGAGCTTTGCCCATTGGACTTTGGGATCAATTCAAGTGACCTTGGTTGTGTCTCAGTCTCATAAATTAGGTTACTCACTTCATAGAATTGTTGCCAAGACGAAAATGAGCTAACAGCCTTGAAGCTTGGGTACAAGTGTGACAACGAAAAAATACAAATTTCTCAGGCTGCTAGCAGAACGCTATCAATTTGAATATATTCTCCTACATCAAATAAATGGATTAGAGTCTACTCGCTTCCACGTTTCTTATCTCCTTTGTGACAGCCACAGCTGAAGCCTGGGATAGTATATTTTATTCATCTTATATGTGGTAGAATGAATGCTTGATATTTGGGGAATGTCAGCATTCGTATGTGAATGCCAGCAACTTCCAAAATTTTGATGAATGTCACAAATGAATAGCTGCTCCAATGGATCTGACTGTCCTCATTCACCTTTGTGTGTCTGGAAAGGGATCTGAGCTCAAAAGCAAAAGGCTGGTCTTGCCTGGGGAAAATCCCAGGTTTATCCCGGTTATCTTTAGCTTAAAATGTCAGGTAAGAAGCAATGGGATGGATCTCGTCTTGAACCTCTGGAGATCTACTGCCAATCAGAATCAACAATATTAAGGTCAATGGCCAATGAGTATGACCTGTTCTGTAACTTTTTAAGGGCAAAATCAGAACTTGGAAAGGTTATTTAAAATGCTGCCAGGGTGCTTATGAGCTGAACAAACATCCAAAACTTTTCCAGGTTCTGCACCAAGATTGTCCAAGGTGTGTTAAGAGCCAGCTATTAATGCTGTCATTATGTGCCTTAAAGTTGTTTCCAAGTTCTGGCAACTCTATCATCTTGTTGTTGTTGTTGTCGTCGTCGTCTTCGCAAGGTTTGTTCAGGATTTGCCTATGCCTTCTCTGCTGAGTGCAGACTATAACTTGCCCAAGATCACCTAGCTCAGTTGTTCTCAACCTTTCTAATGCTGCGACCCCTTAATACAGTTCCTCATGTTGTGGTGACCCCCAACCATGAAATTATTTTTGTTGCTACTTCAGAACTGTAATTTTGCTATTGTTATGAATGATAATGTAAATTTCTGATATGCAGGATCTATTTTAATTCATTGGACCAAATTTGACACAAATACCTGATACGCCCAAATTTGAATACTGGTGGGGTTGGGGGGAGGGAGAGGGAGAGGGAGGAGGTTGTAGTTGCTGGGATGTATAGTTAATCTACAATCAAAGAGCATTCTGAATTCCACCAGCAATGCAATTGTACCAAACTTGGCACACAGAACTCCCATGACCAACAGAAAATACTGGAAGGGTTTGATGGGTATTGACCTTGAGTTTTGGAGTTGCAGTTCATTTATGTCCAGGGAACACTGTGGACTCTAATAATAATAATAATAATAATAATAATATACTTTTATTTATATTCCGCTCTTCTCACCCCGAAGGGGACTCAGAGCGGATTACAGGTACACATACTTAGCAGACAATCCCTGCCGTTTCCACATACACACACATAGACGAATAGAGGCAAACTCTGGCCACCAGGGGGAGCTGATGTACTCCTCATCTCTCAGCGTTCACAGCATCCCTTGTTGTTCCTTCCACATTCCTCAGCGTTCCTGGAGTTCTTAATGGCCTCATAATTCAGTCAAAATTTGCCTCCCCACTTATTGTGGTACCTTTATCTCCTACTTGACAGATGCAACCCTCTTTTGGGCTGCAAAGGGTGGTAGCAGGCTACACTTAAAGGTCAAGCACCCACCTCGACCCGGGCAGGCCTCGAACCTATTGGTCAGAGAGATCTTATGCAGCTGACACTTAGCCAGCTGCACCACATTACCGGTGTGATAGATAATGATAGATCTGGACAAAAGTTGACATGAATACTCAATATGTCCAAATGTGAACACTGGTGAAGTTTGAGAGAAATAGACCTTGACATATGGGAGTTGTAGTTTCTGGGATTTATATTTCACCTACAATCAAAGAGTTTGGGTGTACCTGATACATAAGAGTATTCAGAACCCCACCAATGATAAAATTGGGCCAAACTTCACATACAGAATCCCCATGACCAACAGATGGTGTTTGGCAACTGCTCTGACACCCCATCGCGACCCCCCAGGGGCCCCAACCCCTAGGCTGAGAAATGTTGACCTAATGTTTTCCATGGCTGATTGGGGTTCAGAACTGGTCTCCAGCGTCCTAGTTCAACACCCAGGCAATTACACTACACTTGATCTCCATGCTTTTGATATTTCAGTCACAGAATCATAGAATTTAGAAGAACTACAAGAGCAATCTAGTCCAATCCAAACCTTGCAGATCTCTCAAGAGATATCTCTCCAACCTTTTTTTTAAAAAGACGTCCAAAGCAAAGAGTCCAACAATGAAAGTGTTTCCTGGTTTTGATGGCAGATATCAAATGTTTACGAATGTTTCCTGTCAAGCATTGCATCAGAGCTATATTTTTTAGAAGGCTTTGCTTAGCAGTGTCCTAATTTCATTCCACTGTTTCCGACTTGCTTATCTGCATTGCTGCTCAAACAACAGGCTTTCTTCTCAACCAGCATTTTATGAATCCGGTATCATTTTCAAGGAGGGTGCAACTTCTCAAGGACCTCACTGCTAACAAGGGCAATACCTTTAAATCTCCCCGACAGAAGGATTTCAAATCAGGGGCTTATTGGATTTTATTTCATTTTTTAAAAAAAGAATCTGCTTTTGAAATCCTGATCACATTAACATTTGCAAATAGCAGCAAAAGCTTAACACTGTGGAGCAAACCAGAGCAAGAGATACATGACAGAGAGGCTGTTAAGGTTGGTTAATCTTTTTTTTCTTTCTGTTATGCACTCCTCTGCTTTAGTCTCTTTTCTTTGATCTCTCCTCTGTGTGGGTCTTTTCACACAACTATCTCAGCCTATGGTAGCTGCAGAAAAACATCAGCAAGGGAGGGCTTCTATCTGCATTAGTCTGTGGTGAAGGAGTTGTACTGATAGTAGGGGCCAGATTGGGGTTTCTGATGCTGCTGTATATGTTAATTTCGTTGTAAACCTCCCCGCCCCAAAAAAAACCCCAAACAATAAATCCCTTATGCCTGAACAGTTTGCTTTCTTGTTGACAAGATTGTATTGAACAGACCCAGCTGACCTCAGCTGGCATTGGAGGTGATAATTCACCCATTATTATTATTATTACCAATAATAATAATATATTTTTATATTTTCCCTGTCTTCTCTCTTGAAGCAGGGCACAGCATAAAAACAACATATTTCTAAAATCGCACAAACCATTTAAAATACAGAGATTTAAAACACATAAACAAATGTTTTAAGTGTTTAAAATGTTGGTTTCATTCTCTCCCATGTTTCTGAAAAGAAATGAACAGAAACTAAATTGTTACCTAGCCCTAGAAGAGATGAGCAAATCTTCTCGTTTCAATTCCTCCCACATTTGAAAGACTATTGGAACAGCCCGGATTATGATTATGGACAGCATGGTTTAAATGTTTTTTTAATGTTCTAATGTATTTTATAATTCTATTTAAAATTCTCATTTTAGTTGTATATTGTTTTCAATGGCATCAAATAGTTGCCTATTTATTTATTTATTTATTTAAAAATTTTGTACCCCGACCTTCTCACCTCCATGGAGGAACTCAGACCGGCTTTCAGCAAAATTTAATGCCATACAAATTTAAAACATCTTAAAACAGCATATTAAAATATATAAAAACAGAGATACATAAAATCACATTGCCATTAAAACCACATTCAGCTCGGTCTAAAAAAGTGGTTACCCTATGTGTAAAGCCTATGTGTAAAGCCTTCTTGAGTCCCCTCTGGGGTTGGGAAAGGTGGGGTAAAAATGCTGCAAATAAATAAATAATATTGTGAATATTTCTTATTAAGCATCCTTTTACCCAAATTTCAAAATTTGAAATACTCCAAAATCTGAAATTGTCCATATTGGTGGCTAAGATAGTGACATTTTTGCTTTCTGATGATTCATTTTATAAAAAAAACTTGTGTCATACATAAAAATAGTTAAAATGTTGTATGAAATTACCTTCAGGCACTCTCTCTCTCTCTCTCTCTCTCTCTCTCTCTCTCTCTCTCTCTCTATATATATATATATATATATATATAATATGGTATATATGCAACATTAATGAGTTTCGCAATTAGTGTTGAGTGTCATCTTCAAGATTTCTCATGTGTAAATATGCAAGTACATATATTCCACCCTCCCCCCCCAAAAAAAACCCCCAAATACTTCTGATAACAAGCGTTTTACATTAGGGATGATCAACCTATACATTCTGTTCAGAAACAAACTAAAATAAATTTATCACATCTGAATTAATCTAGGTCTCCAGTTTATTTAATAATACAGTCAAAATTATAGAAAATAATGAAATATAAACATAGACAACATTTGAAAATTATTTGAACAAAATCTATGTCTGAAAAGAAAGTTACATTACTGCAGAATCTATTCCAATGGCAGAATTTAGGATATCCCTCAAGACATTGGTGTGCAGCCTAGGAGGATTTTTTTCTTTATCGTGTCAGAAGCAAATTTCAGAAGCGAAACACAAACAAAAATAAAAAACCTGGCATTACACTAAATGTCCTTTGACCAGAAGCTGGCCACTTGGAGTGCCTCTGGTGTTGCTATAAGGAGGTTCTCCATTGTTCATGTAGCAGGGCTCAGACTGCATTGTAATAGGTGGTCCACTTTGTAGCCCCATTTCTTAAAGTTGGCTCTGCATCTTGTGGTGCCAGACTGCAGTCTGTTCAGTGCCTTCCAAGTCGCCCAGTCATCTGAGTGACCAGGAGGATGAATTATGAACTGTGATTGGTATGGCCAATAAATGTGGGCCAAATACTGTAAAATGTGTCTGTCATTTTATAATTCAATGTTTATGATGACAGATAAGCAATGCACAATTTCTCCTTGTGCATTGCTTATCTGTCATCATAAACAGAAAAAGTAACCCAATTACATCTGAGAGGCCCATTGTTTGCTCCTTAATTAAGCTCATATCTTCAAAGATTTGTCTTCTGTCAGCAGACAAAACTAGCATACCATAAATACACCTAAATGCCAAGGAGAAAGATTTATTTTATTTATTTCGATTTTTGACCGCCACTCTTGGAGTCTCGGGGCGGTTCACATAGCAAACAGAATAAAACATTTAAAACAGCAGAATAAAACATTATCAATAGAAAGAAATTTAAGAAATTCCCCACATTAATCAAAAGCTTGCCTGAAGAGATGAGTCTTACATGCCCTGCGAAAGGAGGTCACATTATGCAGGGCGCGAATCTCAGGTGGCAAGGAGTTCCATAACACCGGGGCAATGATTGAAAATGCCCTTCGCCTAGTTGTCGTTAGGCAAAAAGATCTTAAGCTAGGGACGTCTAAGAGGTTCTGATCCTCTGACCTTAACGATCTCGGGGGATTATATGGGACTAGGCGATCCCTTAAGTACACTGGCCCCAGACCATGCAAGGCCTTGAAAGTAAGAACTAACACATTGAAAGTAATCCAGAATTCAATTGGCAACTAGTGCAGATCCCGGAGTATAGGTGTTATATGACAACTCGCAGGCTCCCTTGCAAGAAGTCGGGCAGCGGCATTCTGCATTAGTTTAAGCTTCTGGATCAGAGTCAAGGGCAGGCCAATGTAAAGAGCATTACAGTAGTCGAGCCTTGAGATGACCGTGGCTTGGATTACTGTGGCCAGGTCGTTCCAGGACAGATAGGGGGCCAGACGCCTTGCCTGACGAAGATGGAAAATGCAGTTCTGCTGACACTGGAGACCTGGGCCTCCATTGACAGCAGAGGGTTCAAGATGACTCCCAGGCTTTTTATTGCTGATGACGGGCATAATGCCTCACCATCCAGGGTCGGCAGTTGGATGTCCCTATCGCCATATCAACCAAAACTATTGAAGTTGCAGTTGTTATAACTAAGACCCAGAGAGAGACCTAAATGCCCCAAAGCTTAACACCGATCATGGAACTAAATATTGTTGGCCCTGATTAATACTTTGATGGTATACAAGGTGTTGTATACCTTGCCTAAGAAAATCCCAAGAAAATAATGGGGTCACCATATTTTTTGAAACTGTACATACATACAAAAATGCACAAAAAACCTCTATTCTTGACCCACCACTAGACTGTTAGATACATATTGGAGAAGAAATTACAAGATACCCTTTATTCTTGACTTGAAAATCAGCCATCTAAAGTTTGTCGTACAATAAAGATATCACCTAACTAGTAGTTTCAATTTTCTATGTTTTCCATCACTTTCTCCTGAAGAGGAAAAGAAGAAAACGAGCACTCAGAGATAATCTAGTCAACTGCGAACGATTGGGACACATTAACATTTCTAAAGTCTATGAAATGTGATGCAGGCAAGCCAGTGAGACAAAAATTATAGAGCCAAGTGTAACAGCCCACCCAGTTGTCCCTGCATATTGCTGCTTGCAGAGTTAATTAAGCGGGTATGTAAGGATTAATTAGAAAATCAATCAATCATATGTACTTATCTGGTTCGCATCAGTTTGCAATGTATTTATCTTCATAATATCCGTGTGATGAAAGGAAGTGCAATTATCCCCATTTAGGCCACAAGTACACAACCGTTTTTGACAGTAATTGCAGCTCTGTTAGTAAACTCTGGTATGCTGGTGTTATTAACTGCTGTCAAGAGGACTTGGGAGAGTTTATGGGATTGGGCACTGTTGCCATTAGTAGGGATCTAATTTTGTAGTTTATGAAACCTATTTCTGGTCATTATTCTTTCTGTGCCTAATGCTTCTACAAAGAGTATAGCTGGTGTTACTGGCGATGTCCTCCTCACTGTGGTGGTTAATCCACTTTGAGGTTTAGTTGGGAATTTAAAGATTTTCCAAGGTCTGAATCTATGTGGACAGATGAAAGCATAGCAAGGAAGAAGCCATTTTGGTGTCTTTGGGAAAGGAATTCCAGAGTCAGGGAACCACACTTGTGGCCCTCCAAATGTTTGGACCTCTAAATCCCAAAACCCCTAGCTAACTTGTCCAATGGCCAGGAATTCTGAGAGCCAAAGTCCAAAATACCTGGAAGGCCACAGGTTTGACACCACCAGTCTAGGAGCAACCACTGAGAAGTCCCTTTCTCATATCCCAGTCAGCTGTATTGTTGGGAATGAAAGAATGGCCTTTCCTGATGATCTGAGTGTCTGGACCAGCTCATACAATGAGATGCAGTCTGCCAGATAGACTGGACCTGCACCATACAGGTCATAACCAGAACTTAGAATTGTTCCTTGAGGCAAACTGGCAGTCGGGAATGTTATCTTAACTCTTTGGGTCAGCAGACATTTCTAAGCATTCTTCAAAAACAATTCAACATTGGACAAAAAGATTTATTACTGCAGCCAGATTTTGGACTGTGTGATGAGGTCCTAGGGCTTCACGGGAGCAGCCTCTATTCCTTGTGCCCCATGCATTGGGAGATTGCTGTCTGCTTTGCTCTTGTCCACTTTGAAGAATTTGAGTTTGATTTTGTTTCGTTTTCATTCCTGGTATGTTTGGCTTCATAAAGAGGGAGAGGGAAATATTTCTTTTTTATTGTTCCATGTGAATGTGCAGGATATGCCTTGGTGTTACACTGGCCAACATATACTTCATTTCATTTTCATTTCTGGTATGTTTGGATTCATGAAGAGAATGTGTGTTTATATATTATTTGTTATTTATAAAGTACATTTTCTTATTTAAAAACACATAGCAAACAATGGGGGTGGAGTTATAAAGGTCCAGATCAGATTTCAGTGGGAAAATTCACTTTGAGAGAAGAGTGATTTGAATTAAGAGCTTGGTCATGGAGGGTATTAAACACTTAACTCAAAGCATCACTGTATATTATAGAAAGAATGTAAATAAGACATATATTGCCATGGCTAGACACAAGATCTCAAGAAATGAGCACAGATGCATGCAAGTTTTAAATATGCTAAAAGGCCTACTGGGCTTTCATACATTCAAACTATGAAACCTGTGTGTACCGTGATCTAACACACTCTGAATCCCTATTTCCTATCTGCCATTTGTGTTGTCTATATTAAATTTCAATTTAGTCACCCTTATCTAGGCCTTCACCAATGACAGGTGCTGATTTATGACTAGAACTACCTTCTTAAATTGAAATAGTAGCTGGGTGGCATCTACATATTGATAGCATTGTCTTTAGCCTTCTCTGTCACTAAACTACAACTTCCATGATTCCATAGTTATTTAGCCATGACCATTAAAGTGGTGTCAAACTTCATTAATTCTACAGTATAGATGCAAATAACCTGGATCCAAGCCATAAAGTTACGAAAATTTATATTCTGTTGGCACAGAAAGAATTTGGCTGTGATTTCCTTATCTCTGAGGCCGTCAAATATGATCAATTTTACATGGCGTGATTTCATCAGCAGTGTCATCCATATGGTTTGCAATACATTTGTTGATATGCCTCACTTTCATCCAACCCTTCTGGAGATATTTGGTTTGACTGAAAGAAATGTGGCAAATTCAGCTTGTATCAGTCATATTTATAGAGATTAGCAAGACTGTTGACATGTTGTTCTTTGCCAACTCTGTTTCTGTGGTTCATCTTGCATGTTGACATCAGGGTGATTGTGACACAACTCATTCCATGACAGAAAAGCTATGTTCCCTGACGGAAGTCATGACCCAGTTATTACTGAGATGGAGGGTAGGTAGGGGACCAACTTGTCCATCACTATTGATAACACAAGTCAGGAAAGGAATTTCAAGTAGTGGTGCACAGCAAAAACATTCCAAGACTATGGACTTATTTATTTATTTAAAATGTTTGTACCCCGATCTTCTCAGCTCCATAGAGGGAATGAGACCGGTAAACAGCAAATATTCAATGCTAACAATTAAAATCTAAAACATCATAAATCTATATAAAAATGTAACATTCGTGGTTCTAGGAATATAGGCAACAAAACCACACAAGGCAGACACACAAAACTAGCCCACATACACTCACAACCCTACTCGCTATGTTTCCAGCTAAAAAAAACCTTTTAAAAAACCAAAACAACGGCCAAAAACACTAAAAAAAAACCTCTGGGAGGACAAATCCCAGAAACCCCTGCGCTGAAATAGCTTCTAAACTCCCCCCTCCAAACTAAACAAAAAAAACCTAACGCCAGCCCCAAGACAGGGCTAGCCTCGTGCCAAACATCCTCTTCACATCCCTCCCAAGGGATTGCTACGCTCACGATCCCATAGACCAACGGTGGTAGAGAAGGAAGAAAGGAGGGGAAGGGGATGAATAAGGGGGGAGGAATAGGTAGGTACTTCTCTTTCATAATAGTCCAGATAGCTACCTCTGCTGCGAAAATTCTTACTATAGCCCACAGCAACGCGTGGCTGGGCACAGCTAGTTTACAATAAAATTATCAATTACAAATACAATAAATACATTTAAAAAACCTTTCACCAAGTAAAATCAAGTCCAATTCAATCCTTGTATTTGGTCCATATCTAGTGGTTAGCGACTTTAGTCGATTGGCGATCTCCGCCTTCATTCTGCGAATGCCTCATTGCACAGCGACGTTTTCACCAGTTTCCTAAAAGTCAGAAGGGAGGGGAAGATCTAATTTCATTTGGGAGGGAATTCCACAGCCGGGGGGACACCACAGAAAAGGCCCTGTACCTCGTCCCCACCAGATACGCCTGCGAAGGTGGTAGGACCAATAGCAGGGCCTCTCCAGACGATCTTTACACTCTTAATGGTTCATAGGGGAGAATACATTCAGACAGGTAAACTGGGCCAGTACCGTATAGGGCTTTGTGCTCGGAAGCTAATTGGCAGTCCGTGGAGCTGGCGCAACAGAGGGGTTGTGTGCTCCCTGTACACCGCTCCCATTAGTAATCTGGATAAAGTAAAGTGTTTGGGATCATTGTTTTTCCCCTGAGCTTTAGAAAGCCCTGTTTTGAAATTAAATGGATGATTTTCCTACCCCATCACATGGTTTCCGTCTTTCCGTTTTCTTTTCTACTTATTCATTGGCCTTCTTATCACACAGGAGACATATTTTTCCTCCCACTGTCTCCTCCCCCGTTTTCTTTGGATATTACAATTTCTCATTATAAGTACAGATAGCTCTCAATTCAAAAGGTAAGTCTAATTATATTATGTTTAAAAAGAGATATAAATTACAGCCTTTCTCCTCAGTCCCAAAATGGTAATGGTGGAAGAAAGAAATCAATACTGCCCATTTTGGCTCCTCCTTCTATTATTATTATTATTATGTCATTGTAATGTTTACAGGTGGGCAAGGGGGAATTCCCATCACATGATTAATTTGACCTTTTTACGTGTCTCTATGCTGGGAATTGAAAGAGAAGTTGATTGCCAATTGACTTAAGAAGCTTAGGAAAAATCACACTTTAGAAATGTTGAAACCTGGAACCGACTGTCCAAGCTTTTATCATGTGATGGGCTCTGTCAGTATGCTGATTTTATTGTGTGTGATGGAGTCCTTTGTTTGGTTCATTATTATTTTTCTAGTGCAATATCCCATTTCTAAAAGTGCATTTTCACGTAATTAATTAGTAATCTAATGAAATGATACAATATAATCTGACCCTCTCATCCATAATTTCAATATCCATGGCTTCACTTCCCCACTCTCTACAAATTATTCTTCTGTAGAGGTACTTCTGGGTCTCTCTAGGTGTTTTGATGTGATTCTATGGCATGCTCCCAGCCCATAAATAGATAAAATGTAGGGTTCACTATTATCCCAAATACTTGGTACCAAAAGTGTTTTGGATGTTGGATTATTACTATTTTTTAAAGAATTCTTGTATTTGCAAATACATACATAATGAGATATTTTAGAGATAGGTCCCTAAACATGGAATTCATGGATGTTTCATATATACCTAGTTATCTTCATATTTGGAAGCAATTGTATACAGAATTATTTTAATACTTTTGTACATGAAACAAAATGTTTGTACATTGAACCAGAAAGCATAGGTGTCACTATCTCAGCCACCTAGGTGGATAACTTTGGGTCTTGAGTACATTGTTATGGATTTCATAATACCATGTACGTCAGGGGTGCTCATTAGGTAGATCGCGATCTACTGGTAGATCGTGTAGGGCATCCTGGTAGATCACAGGCAGGGCGGGAGAAAGGCTCAGTCCCGCCCCGCAGGCTCCCAATGCTGCCCAAGTGCTTCTGGCCCTGGATTATCTGAGGTCTTTTCCACACAGTTGAATAAAATCCTATGTTATCTGCTTTGAATCAGATTATATGGCAGTGTGGACTCAGAAAACCCAGCTCAAAGCAGATATTGTGTTATATGTTTCACATTTTTGTAGTGGGTAGGTAAATCATTTTGACTTGGTTGTTTTATAAGTAGCTTGCATGCTGAAAAAGTGTGAGCACCCCGATGTAAGTAATACTCAAGTTATGCTAATAATGTCTTGTGTCTTCCAATTAATATTTCTTCAAATTTAAAAAATGTAATGAAAGTGCATGTTAGTGAACTATTATGTCTTTAAGGTATTTATTAACTGAAAACACTACCTTCCCCCATTTTTTACCAACTTCTTTCTTTCTTTTTTTCTTTCCTTCTTTCTTTCTTTAAATGATCTAAAGAGTCCCACTTTGACTTTCATTTCTTAGTCATGCTATAGATTAAAATATGACTTCGGGCACATCTGTGCTGTAGAATTAATGCACTTTGATGCCACATTAATTGCCATGTCTCCGTGCTATGATGGGCTCATGGGAGTTGCAGTTTTACAAGATCATTAGCCTTCTCTACCAATGCATTGGCACCTCAGTAAACTACAACTCCCAGGACTTAAGAGCATTTAGCCATGGCAGTTAAATTGGTGTCAAGCTGCATTAATTCTGCAGTGTAGATGCCCCCCCTGATATGGGAATTTGAAAAAAACATGGACATATCTTCATATCCATCATTCTTGCCCTTACTTTAAGTAGAGTGGGACCATTTATTTGGCTCCAGTGACTTTATTGGTAGCCATTGAGAACCACAGTCGCCATTATCTTGTCTTGTAGCCATAGTACCCAAGAATTTCATGCAAGGAAGTGTGGCCTCTAAAACGGAGCTCTCTATGACTGACTCTTCTGTGTCCATTGCAAAAATTCAGCTCCCTATCTTTCCCCTTCCAGCTCACAGTAATCTAGTAAAAAAATGCAGTGTAGTAATTTTGTTAGGCATAATTAGAAGTCTGCTTTATCTACATATGGCCCCCTGGCCTGGCTGTGTTTAATAATGACAGGGTTTTGAAAGAAACAGGGTGGGACTGTGTGTATGATATGTAGAATAAAAGTTCTTTTTCTGAAATTGCTTTACAGTAGATACACAGCCATCAGTCATAACTATTAACAAAAATCAGTTTTCTCGCAAGTCTGTCAACTGGATTTCTCAAAGACTATTAGCAGAACAACTTCGAGCTTAATAGAAATGATAAAATGAAAGATACAATTCTTTCATCTGGCAATTTTATTATTTTATACAAGATGAATCATACATCTGTATTCTAAAGAGCAGCAATTTTTTTTTGCATTTTCAAAGAGCCATAGGAACCATTTAATCTGAAAGAAACAGTATTTTTTACAGAACTCACCACCACCACGAAAAAACCCAAAGAATAAATTATTGTATGTATTCTCAGGGCCATATTTATTTAATAATGAGTTGATCAGATTTCCAGTCCAACAAACAGCTCAGGACGGTTGACAACTTATTGCTGAGGGCTAAAACATCTGCTCTAGCATCTAATGTCCAAAAACACAAGGTCCTAATTTATATGCAGTTACAATGTTTTTAAGGCAATGGGATGGGAAATGAATACCCTCCTTTGTTTTAAATTGTTCTTAGCATTGCTAAATCCTTTAGTTGCTGTTATAATGTGAAAGTTTACATCAAATTAGCTAACTCTACCTTGTATGAAATAGCAAAATCTGATGCTGGTATTGATCAGGGGCTCAAGTTTCATGTATTGGCTCCAATGTATTTTCTAAAGCCATTGACAATTCCTCATAAAATTTGCCGGTGGTTTTGCATAGAAAGCCTTTTCTAATTGGAAATAGCTGTTTTCAGCACAGAAAATATTTTTGTGCAGAAATTTTATATTCTGCGCAGAACAAACAAGAATTCGTAATAACAGCATTCCTTGTATAAGTAGCCATTTTTCTTCCCAGAACATAATATTTCTGCACAGAAAAAGCCCTTTTGTGCACAGAAAATGCAGCATTGTTTTAAAAATAACTATGTGTCAATTTCGTGTAGAATAAGTCCCAAATGTAAAAAAAAATTCCATCAGTCCAAAGTTTTTTCCCCTAGGAACAATAAAAAAGAAAATAGTGGTGGAAAACATAGAAGATTATGAGCTGGTGGGGGGTCTCTATCATTTGGGTTTGACACAAGAAAAATACGTTTTACCATGTTTTAAGGTATTTCTTCTATCCCTGTTCTGATGTCAGAGTTGTGATAATTCCACTCTTAAATTTTATCCCGATCTCTAAAGGGACTATCTAAGATGCTGAACCTATTTTTGGAAAGGTTCGGAACTATGGCTGACGCAATTTGAGTTTAAACGTGAATCTGATTTACTACAGGTACATCCACACTGTCAATCACTTTTCAAATTCCCATATCCTTGGGTGCACATACACTAGAATCATTACAGTTTGACATCATTTTAACTGCCACAGCTCAATGCTAGGGAATGATAGGCATTATCTTCCATCTGCAATAGGCGAAGCGTCTGGCTCCCTATCTGTCCCGGAACGATCTAGCCACGGTAATCCAAGCCACGGTCATCTCGATATTGGACTACTGTAATGGTCTTTACATTGGCCTACCTTTGTTTGTGATCCGGAAACTTAAGGTTGTGCAGCATGCAGCAGCTCGGCTTCTCATGGGGTAACCCGCGACGTGCCGTATAACTCCAATCCTCCATGATCTGCACTGGCTACCGATAGAATGCCAAATCACTTTCAAGGTGTTAATTCTTACTTTCAAGGCCTTATATGGTCTGGGGCCAGTGTACTTACGGGATCGCCTGGTTCCATATACCCCCCCCCCCAGATCACTACGTTCTGAAGACCTGAACCTTTTAACTATTCCCTCTGATAAGTCCTTCCGCCTCACCTCAACTAGGCGCCCCGAGCCTCTGGGAGTGGCGGTATACAAGCCCAATAAGTAAATAAATAAATTATAGTTTGGTGAGGTACTCACACTCTTTGGCAAAAAAGGCCAACAATCTTGTCAAACTGCAACTCCCATGCGTGGCTTTTAAAGTGGTAGCAAGCTATGTTAACTCTGTAGTGTAAATGTACCTCATCTCACTGATCAGAATCCACCAGCTAAGAGGTACTATGAACACAAGAATTGTACTACAATGTATAACTCCCCATATTATGTATGGTAAATAAGAAAAGTGTAAAAAGATGTGTGTGTGTGTGTGTGGATATGCTCAAACAAAAGCCAGTGAAAGATTATTAAATAAGATATGAAGTGCCTGACATTTTTATCCCAGAATGAGACAAACCAGAGAAGGTGGTGGGAATAAAGTTCAAAATGAGGTCTGGTTCTCTCAGCTTTTGTTAGAATAATTGCTAAGTTAATTTTCTCTTTCCTGTGCTGAAGATCACTCGTCTTTTTTTTCCTTACTGTAGACATTCATTATCCTAAGTAGTTCTGAGTGATTCTCAAAAAGCCCTAAGGGACCTAGACTGCAGCACTTGATAACATTAACCCTTGGAGCTGTCATGACTCATTGGTTCGAGGCAAAAACTCACCAAGTGTAACATGCTTACCGTTTCTTCATTGCTTGGACTGCACGCTATGTAAAATCTATGTCGCATATTTATTGAGATGGGGAATGGTACGGATTTTGAATGTAAAGTTGATAGACCTCTTAGGATTTTCCTGTAGACCAGGAACTTGAAGTATAGCAGAGGTAAACATTATAAACAGGGGGGGGGGGAGAGATGGCACAAGACTTGCTGAGCACATGTTTCATGAATCTCCTGACTTCATTGCTGCAGTCCCAAAGCTCTCTGCGAGTTCCTTAACACCCACCCCCATAATCTAGTTTGTAATTTTATTTCAATTTTGGCATGATTTATACTACAAAATTACATTGAGAGACAGCTAAGTGCATAAACCACCATAATTGATCATTGTAGAGGAGAATAAGTCTCTGCATTACATATAACCAGTCTGGCAAGTTGGAAATGAAATGTAACCCTGTTTATTTAAGTTTTGTTTGGTGTCACTATCGCAGATGTAGTATGTCTATTGTGATGTATGTGTATTCTAGTAGTTTGTTATTTTTGCTTCTTTTTGATAATTTTTTTCTATTGGTATATTAATGCAGTTTCATGTGGAAAAAATAGATAATAATACAGTCATTTTAATGCCAATATTTGTAATTTTTAGGTATAAATCACTCTAAAAACGAATCACAATTATTGAGTGTTTTTTTGAAATATATCCAGACTATTTCCAATTCTGCCTGGTAAATGACTAAAAATAGAGGTATTTCCCCACGCCATCATGTTCCACATTTTCCTATCTCTGGCTTAGAGACCGTAATGTTAATTTGATGAGCCTCAGAACCATTAATTTTGACTCATAACCTGTTGAAAAGTTATAACCATCGTAAACCAACATCATAATAATAATCTTTATTTAATACCCCACCACCATCTCCCCAATGGGAACTCGGTGTGGCCAAGCCTAACAGCATATTGCAATAAAATAAAAACCAAAACACAGTGAAATACATACAACATAGGAATACAAAAAATGATATAAAATGCAAAACAAAATCATACACAGTAAAATAACAATGCTGAGATTCAACATAAAGTTGAATATCACCATTGTGCAATGTTAATATTTTCAGGAGATAAATGGAGGCTTAGAGATGATTGGGATGATTGTGGAGGAGAATCCAACACCTTTGTCATTGTGCAATTGTTTTTTTCCACCATGAGTCCTCTTGCATAAAGAGGACTCCCACTGAATGACAGGATGTCTTGCATTGTGCCATGATGCACAATGCCAGCCTCTGTTGTGTAGCAGGACACCATATCTAGCACTGAAACGTTCTCTCATTGTAGATTACTAGGTGGGATATGTACTGCATCAAAGATACAGAATGAGTGGCACCAGCCTTGAAAGCAGCATCTGTAAAAGGGATCTAGCAGTTTTAATAGACCACAAGTTAAACATAAGTCAGACTAAAACCTAAAAAGCCAATGTGATTACAGATTGCATCTATGCCGTGGTTTCCACCCTTTGATCCTTCAGTGTTTTGGACTTCAGCTCCCATAATTCCTAACAGTTAGTAAACTGGCTGAGATTTCTGGGAGTTGAAGTCCAAAACAACTGAAGGACCAAAGGTTGAGAACCACTGACCTATAGGAACATAGTGTCTAGATTGGGGGTGCTCATTAGGTAGATCGCGATCTACTGGTAGATTGCGTAGGGCGTCCTGGTAGATCGCAGGCAGGGCGGGAGGAAGGCTCAGTCCCAGTCCACAGTCTCCCGATGCCGCCCAGGTGCAGAAGGACGTTAGACTGGATGGCCCTTGGAGGTCTCCTCCTATTCTAGGAACCCAATGTTGTTGTTATTATTATTATCAGAGGCTGAATGGCCATCTATGAGGAATGCTTTGATTGTGTTTTTCCCTTATGGTAGAAGGAGGTTGGACTGGGTGGCCCTTGGAGGTCTCCTTCTACTCTAGGAACCTGTTGTTGTTGTTGTTACTATTAGTAGTAGTAGCAGCAGCAGAGGCTGAATGAATATTATCATCATTATTATGAATAAATTCAGGGGTTATTATACTCACATTTAGTTGAATTCAGTCGTAAAATATGTTATACGGCAATCACAGAAATAAATTTCCAAATATTTTGCTTTTATGGCTCTCTGAGTAGTGGGTAGGTAAATCATTTTGACTTGGTTGTTTTATAAGTAGCTTGCATGCTGAAAAGGTGTGAGTACCCCTGGTCTAGATTGAGGAAAGAAATAGTACCACTCTAACCTGCATAGGCTAGACTTTACCTGGAATGCTTTGTCGAGTTTTCGGCATCACAATTCAAGAAGGATATTGACAACCGGGAACATGTCCAAAGAAAAGCAACTAAAATGGTAAAAGGTATAGAAACCGGGCCCTATGAGCAACAGCTTAAGGAGCTGAGTATGTTTAGCTTGAAGAAGAGAAAATTAAGAGGGGACAAGAGAGCTGTGTTTAAATATTTGAAAATATGTCGTATTAAAAATGGGAAAGGATTGTTTTCTGCTGCTATACAGACAATAACCCAGAGCAATGGATTCACATATTGTGAAAAAAAATTCTCCTGAATATTAAGAAACATTTTATAATGGTAAGATCTGTTCAATGGTGGAATATGCTGCTTTGGAGTGTAGAGGAATCTCCTTCTTTGGAGGTATTTCAATCCAGGCCAGATGGCCATTTGCTGGGAATGCTTTGTTTGTGTGTTCCTAACTGACAGGGATTTGTCCTGGAAGTCTCTGGTAGTCTCTTCCAAATCTGTGATTCTATATAGCTAAGTCATTGCAGAATTACACATGGTAGCCATGGATGCAAGAGTTTGCCATTAATTTATGCTTATCTGGGCAATGAATAAATGAAATGAGTCTGTGTAAAAAAATAATTGCTGTAATTGTTCTATTCTAGTTGTGATGGCCCCAGGGATTATGCAGTCACCATGGATCAATACAAGTGTTACTCTCAGTTTGATTGCAAGTGCTGGTGTTGACCTATAAAGCCCTAATTAACTTAGGGCCAGGAAAAATAAAAGAGGGCCTCCACCTATCAGGGGCTCTGGTGACTTCTGTATCAGTGGGATGGTGAGTCATCTCTGAACTTCAGTCTGAACTAAAGGAGCTACCCAAAATACTTCATCTGTTTTGGAGATATCCGAACATTGATACCTCCTTCTCATTTCCAACTAAGGACCTCATCATACTAGAGAGCATGGATCCACTTTAAATCCAGTTTCTGCCTCCTGCAGGATTTTGGGCATGTAGTTCAGGGAAGGGATTTTAAATTGCTCAGCCAGACAGATCCTATTGACACTCCCTATTGATATTCGATCAGCTTCATCCCTCCTAACATTCAGAAAAAGAGTGAAATCCTGGCTTTGGGACCAAGCGTTTGCACCCTTGCACGACACGGCACTTTAGACTGGTCAGTTGGCAAATGGGTGGTTAAGATCTAAGACTTTGGATGGAACATTGTTTTAATGGTGATGAATGTATATGATGTTTTTAATATTAACTGTATTTTAATGTATTGAATTCTAGGTGTATTTTAATGTATTTTAATTTTAACTGTGTTTTACTATGTATTGTGTGGCATCGAATTGTTGCCGTCTGTTAGGCCGCACTGAGTCCCCCCTCGGGGGTTGAGAAGTAGCGGGGTATAAACACTGGAAATAAATTAAAAAAATAAATAAATAGGCCTCACTAAATCACCAGATTTAAAGTGGATCCATGCTTGGTGTGATGAGCTGGCATCTAGAGTGGATTCACTTTACCATTGATATGGGAAAAGACAACAACCCTTGTATTTCAATGAGTCTGACAATTATCTTGGATTTCAGCAGAAGTCCCTTTGTATGTCCCTCCACTCCATGAAATTAGCCTAGACTTTCCTGTAGTAGCACCTTGAATGAAGCCTGGTGGTTCCTTACAAAGCTACAATAGGTAGCCCAAATATTATTTTGCCTGGTTTGGGCCTTTGAAGTTATTATTCCTTCCCTCTCTTTGCAATGAGGTTTTATTTCGGTTTTCTCTTTGTATTGTGAATTCATTGTCTATTCTTCAGTTCTACTAGCTGGAAAATGCATTGATCCCATCCATTCTATTAAATTAAATGAGTAGTTTTCCAGTTGTATTGTTGAAGGCTTTCATCGCTGGAATCATTGGAGTGTGGTTTGGTTTCTGGGCTATATGGCCATGTTCTAGTAGCATTTTCTCCTGATGTTTCGCCTGCATCTGTGTTTGGCATCTTCCGAGGATCTGATGATGGTAAAGCAAGTGAAGAATATACACCTGTGAGATGTCCAGGGTGGGAGACGGTACCAATGCCCATTAACCAAGTGTGAAAGATGCAATTAGCAAGTGTTTGCACAGGATCCATCACATGCTATGGTTGAGATCCCTTATTTAATACTAGCTGAGGACCCGGCGGTACCCGGGTTATTTGAGGAAGGCATTGTATGCCAAGGTTGGTTCCTATTAGATGTTTATGCGACTTGCATTGGTCTCAAGAACTTAGTGAAGGTACTGTGAGTCCCAGGGGCCTAGTCAGGAAAATCAAGTTGAGGGAGCCTAACAATATCCCATGTGCTGAGGCCTAGTCAGGAAAATCAAGTTAAGAATGCCTTGTTGTCAATTTTGGGCCTGGTCTGTGATGTATAGGGGCTACAGTGTTGTTTTGGAAGTGAATGAGGTGAAGGTACTTCATATCCCATTATTTGTGGGCCATCCTGCCCTAAACCACACCAGGTTGTGAAGTGGGCCATTGGGCCCCTGTTTGCCAATTTTTGTCCTGATCCGTCACTGCTATGGGCCGCAGTGTATGACTGCCTGAGGCTTTTCCTTTTTCCTCTGAGTCACCTTAGAATGTTGGAATGTGGGTGGCCATTTGGAGTCCATTATGCAGGTACGATTTCAGTGGTAGCCAATCTCTTCTGTCTGGGGCCGTCTGGGTGTGGTATGTGATTCTTAGGGGCTACAGTGTTGTTTGGGAAGTGTATGAAGTGAATGTACTGCAAATCCCATCATTCGTGGCCCATCCTGCCCTAAACGACACCAGGTTGTGACGTGGGCCATTGTTCCCGTTTGATAAGTTTGGTCGTGATCCGTCATTGCTGTGGGCCGCAGTTGGTGACTGCCTGAGGCATTTCCTTTTCCCTGAGTCACCTTGGAATGGTGGAATGTGGTTGGCCTATCGGAGTACGTTATGCAAATACCATTTTAGTGGCAACCAATCCCCTCTGTTTGGGGCCGTAGAATGTTGGAGTTCTGATGCTGGCCAATCAGAGCCCGTTATGCAAATAATCCCACAGAGGCAGCCAATCGAAACGCTTGCACATATTCCTCCCTCCACTTGGTCGCTCAGCCGCACCATCGCCTGCAAACACTGACTTTTATTATATGTAATAGGTGGACAGAAATTAGCATGAATTTCCAACTGTGTTTCCATGAATGTTTGGTAAGTGTTTATGTATTTGAGATTTGTAAATATCAGTTGCAATAACTGTGTTAAAAAGAAAATTGATGTCCAGGTAAAATATAGGTAGTTCTTCATATTTGCTGGTTTTACTTCTGCAGATTTGATCAATTTTCAAATATTTTGCTTTTATGGCTCTCTGAGTAGTGGGTAGGTAGATCATTTTGACTTGGTTGTTTGATAAGTAGCTCGCATGCTGAAAAGGTGTGAGCACCCCTGCTTTATGCTGAAAACAGACTTAATGTGGTTGTATCTTTGAATACCACAGACAGGAGAATATTCAGAATAGGATTTAGAAATGAAGTAGATCTGGGATTGGAGGGTTTTATATATAATTTAATGACATATCTAGGATGTGTGAAGTTTTTTTTCCCAGTGCAGCCTTCTTCCTCAAGCTTAGCCTCCTTTACCTTGAAGAAACATACACTATAGCTGTTTGCATTGATTGATGAATGAGAGCAGATGTTCCTTGGAAAGGGCTCCATATGGCATCCCAGCTGTTTCTTTTTACTCCTTTGCAAAAGAGTTATTGTTACTTTTGCAGTAAGATTACTCTTAACAGTAAATAAGTATGTTGTTTGCCATAGCAAAAAAAGAAGAGCTTGGCAATTAATATATAAGGATCCTCATTACCAGAACCTTGGAGATCCAAATCCCTTGATTAAAATGATCAAGTCATTGTTTATCTGATTACCCAGTTTTCCCCAAATGTGTGTGAATCCCCAAAGACAGAAAGATCCTGCTGTTCTTCCTCTCTGCCTGTTTACTGACCTACTTACGTTTGAGAGCCTTTGAAAACCTTGCTCGAGCCTCTCCCTTTTGTTACTTTGCCTTAAAGAACATTTCTTGCTGAGCATGATTCTTTTTTTATAATAAAAAAAAGATGGCACTCTCATTAGCACAGCGGCATCTTTGTAATGCATCTCTCGGAATCACCTAATTGTCTTTATGCAATCTTTATGTCGAAAACATGCCTGATAAAAAAAGACATGCACAACCCCCCTCATTAGCCTAGGCACCAAAAGGAGAAAAAAGACAAAGGAAAAGGAGAGATAATCACAGTTTGGAGGTTTTTTCTAGGGCCACCCTGTGCTAATTGCGGTGTTTCGTCTTGCCAATTAATAGAAAGGGAAAACACAGCAATCGGCTCAAGGGAAATAGATCAAAATCATTTAAATTGGATCACGGTGTTGGTGTTCGTTCCATTCTCCCCTATCTTCCATTCCACGTATGCACACCTTTCTTTGGTCTCGCTTAATTACCTCCTGTTTGGATTGTAAAAAGCCGAAGCCGAGTGTGGGTGAGCGTATAATGAAAATATGTAAGATACTCCCTGAATCTGCAAACAAGAAGAGGTGGGGGGAGAATTGGGCTGACTCCAGAGTGGTACCCAATGGTGAAGCACAGCACTTCGCATCCGCAGAAGAAACTGCAGCAGCATCCTTTCCTATAGCAACGGCTCGGCCATTGGTTTCTCCGCTGCACGTGACTGAAAGAGCTCTTTCTCTCCGGGATATTTTTTTTCCGTTGTCTGCCTTCGTCTTCCATCTGTGTGCAGTGATAGGCCGGGCTGATGCGCAGGCAATTTATCATCTTGATCTCCCACTGAGTCAGGGAGCTCTCCTGTCACCAGTATTGATTTCAGAGGATGGACTAAATTTCCTAGGATTTCCATTAAGAATTAAGAAAAAAAGCTATAAGCACGCAGGGTAGCCAGGCAGACATGGATATGAGATGGCACTGTGAAACCTCTCAGGTAGCTTCTTCTCTCACGGCCGATGCAGACCAGAGGCTAAGCACTGCAGCATGCAGGGTTTAAGAGACTGTTAGTCGAAAAGGAAAAAAAATAAAATTAATAAAAAAAAGAAGGGGAAATTCATTTTCATCAACTATTTTTTTCTTTTTTAAAAAAATTACTAAATTATTGTTATCTAAATTAGAAATTGTTCTCCTTGGAGATTGCATGCCATTAAAAAAAGACGAGCTCAAATTTCTGCACGCGATCTGCTTTTCGATTTCAGGATCTTTTTTTCTGTTGAAGAAAATAGCACTTTAAACCCTGATGCTTTCCGTTTTCTTCATCTGCTGCTTTTCTAAGCCACAGCTTGCACGTGTGCATGTGTGCATTTCTTTCGTGTATGTGTCTATTTATGTATGTGTGTTTTCGGTTTTTGCATGTTGTGAGAACTAGCATGGAGAATGGATGCTTTCAATAATTATTAGGTTGTTTTCTTGTTAATGACCTAGTAATTATTTTGGCTCAAAACAAATGCTTAAACCGTGAGTGAGCATGCTTCGAGGCACAATTTTTGATATCTTGTGTCTGTGTGTATTTGTTTCCATTTCTTTCCGACGGTTTAAAGTACAAGATTGTCTGTGAATTTCATGCATGTTTGGGTACTGGGTGTTCTTTTTAAAAAAACTAAGTATAACTGAATGAATGCATTTTGTTATTGACTATTTGATGGTTCATAATGTAAAAGAGCATTTCTTTTTAAAGAAAGAATTCATGCTGATATATATATATGTATGTGTATATGTATATATTAAAGGTGGGGGATCTGCATGTTCTTAATAGCAAATGTATGGAGTGTTTTTGAGGCAAAGAGGAATGGGGGGGGGTCTGTCTGTTTTCAACATGAAAATGTCAATAACAAAACTCCAAGGCATCTAATTTGATGTATTTAACTTATTCTAGTATTGTCGTCTTCCCCCCTTTCATTGAATGATGCCAAGCATCAGATGTTTACAAAAACTGGTTGTAGTTTATGAATGTGTGAATGGATGAATGTGTGTGTATGTGTTGATCAGCATCCTTCTTTTCACTGTCCTTATTCACAACAAGAGTGAAAAGGTCTTGACATGGTGTAAAGCTTGTGTGTAGTATGAGAGAGCTGACAATCCCATTACCGGAGGAGACAGGCATACAACAACATGGTGTAAGATAATAGATTTATTGGGAGAGGGAAAGGAGACAAATAAAAGCTTAATCCATAAGAGAATATTTGATAGATTCAAGGTTCTTGTTCTTAGACAGAAAAGCAAATGGATTTGTCATTATTTTCCCTGAAAATCATAGAATGAACTGTATAATCATTGGGAATTGTGTCTCAGCGTTGGTCTGGTCTTAGAAAGCACCAGTTGTTCATCCATGTGCCAGAAATGTCATGTTGTAGGGTGTTTATTTTGATTCAAAAGAAATTAGCCGAGAAGTTGATTTTTGGGTTTCAAAGTTTGCACAGAGTTTCTCTCTGAAATTGGATTGAAGCTTAGCTCATCTCATCTCTGTGACATGAGTGCTTTTGGTATCTAATATATTACTGCTGAAATAGTAGTGTTCCGAGAGCCATGTTGAAAACTATCATCACCATCACCATCCTTCTCCCTCTCCCCCTCTTCCATCACCTTAGGATATGTAATATATTTAACTTAAGGTATGAATGGTGATTGTTATGAAATCACCCTGATTTAGAATTCCACTCAAAACAGTCCTGCCAATGCTCTTGCAATTTAGTTTTCCCCAGAGTTGTCCTTCCTTATCTCTGGGGCATCATAAGCAATTTGATACAGCTAAAAGCCTTTAGTAGAAGAGGCAAAGAGGTTGAGTCAGCATGGAAATTGAATTGCTTCCCTAGTCCATATTAATGATCCGTGTAGGTGAACACATGGTTAATTGGCAAGGCAGTCAGAAGATTGGCATTAAATCTGCCTAAATGGATTAAGATTGATGACAGAACAATTTCTTCTAACTCACATGATATGTATTTTAATTGTTAAACCCAATGTAGGCTTGTTTTTTCCCATTTGGGAACTCTCCAACAAGATAAAACAAGAACTGTTTTTCTAGAGTATACTGCTTCAGGTTACCTATTCACAATGGTTGTGTGCACAACATCTGTCCCCAAAGAGAGAAAAATATATCTCAGATTCTAGAAATCCAGCTGCAAGGGGGATTGATTCAGCCTAACTTTGATCCCTATGCTAGTTTTCCATTTGCTGTTGTTGTTATTGTTGTTTTCTACTTGATTGTTTACGAGAGTTCTCCCAGACTACCTCTCCAAAGCAGGAACATTCAGATATCATGACAATTCAAAGTTCTATAGGTTGCATTAAATATCCCACAAAAGTATAGACAGAAAATTACATCAAATAAACATCAAATTTGTTTATTAATGTACTGTACTGATTTGAATAAGTTGGTCTTCATATATGCTAACAGGGATGAAAACATTAGATGAGAATGAATTGCTACATCAGATTTAACTTCATTAAATAATCATAGAACAATTTCTATGTCATTTTTGAGATCTTTTTATGTCTCTTCAGAAAAAAAATCATGCATTTTTCTTCTCAAAAAAAATCATTTTTCTGAAAAATGCATGCTTATTCTGCTCAGAAAACTTTTGTTGTGCAGAAAAATTATTAGCAGAGAAAGTGGGAGCAGGGTAAGGTAAGAGCACATTTTGCACAAAACACACTCTGCTCTGTGCAAAAATGTTACTCCCTGCATGAAAACAACATTTTCTGTGCAAGAAAATTTTAAAAAGAAATTAAAAGCAAACTTGCACAAACAGTACCTGTTTTTGACATCCAAGGGCCCTTCCACAAAGTTGTATAAAATCCAATTGAACTGGATTATATGGCAGTGTGGACTCAGATATTCCATCTCAAAACAGATATTTTGGAGTATCTGCCTTGATATTTTAGGCTATATGGCTGTGTGGAAGGGCCCTAAGGGCCCTAATCTTGTTTTGTACAAGATTTTGTGGTGTTAGTTTGTTTTATCCTAATTTTTAAAAGTTTTTTTTGCAAGTATTCACATAGAAAGCAGCAGTCTCGCACATGCAAAAATTACTCATGGCTGACTCAAAATTGTGGATTTTGCACAAAACTTCAAAATTCTCACACAAAACCACGTGTAGTTCTGCGCAGAAAAATATTACTTTGTATATGAGAATATTGCCCAATAATTGTGCAAAAATATTCATTTTCCCTTGGTGGAGAGAAAAATCTGACATTTATCTGGCTTTAGTTATAAGGACAAAATACTAATTTCCCATAATGGTACACAATGAGAAAATTGGATTTGCCGCCAAATATATAAGCAACAGAGAACCAAAATCTAGTGATACTCCACACTGAAGGCACTTTTGTGACATTTCATAAGAGGTCCTCGCTCAAAATGTGTATCAAGCCTTGACGCTTTGCGCTTTCAGACACCAGACTTGTTGATCAGTTGCTATGTCTTTTGTTGTTATTGATGATGTGTGCCTTCAGATAATTTCTGATTTATGGTGACCCAAAGACATACCCATCACATTTTGGGAGGAGGGGGGGTTGAAAGAATATGAGTTGCACAGTGTCATAGTGTGTGTTTTCATGGGTAAGGAACTATTTTTATCCCTGTCCCCAAGGTAGTTTAAAATTAAACCACTATGCAATGCTGCCATGTCTTTTCTGCTTCATAGTCTGGTCAACTTTCTTTTAACATTGTGATATTGTGTTTATTTTATAGTTGTGTTTATGTTGGATGAATTTTGAAAGGGGAAATGGGATATGAGCTAATAGTATCATTATTTTTTTGGTTGAGTAGAAGCTAGGTGGTCAACTTTCAAGGATACTTTGATTCTGTGTTCCTGCATGGCAGAATTGGACTGGATGGGCCTTTGTGGTCTCTTCCAGCTTTATGATTCCATGATGCTATAAACATGTGTCTGCCACTCTTACAATGATCAAGGATGAATGGGGTGTATTTGATCTCTTTTTCCCATGTTACTCTTATAATCAAAGAATCATAGAAGCATAGAGTTGGAAGAGACCTTGTGGGCCACCCTGCCAAGACACACAAATATAAACCATCTTTCAATATAAACCATCTTTTGAAGGTGGTCTTGGTGACAATCAGAATTTATCTCCAGGGGAAAATATTGGGGCATCGGTAGAAAGACAGAAATAAAAAAAACTTCCTCTCAACCTACTCCTTACCTAGCTTCTGTTTTGTTGTTTAAGAAAAGAAATATGTTATATTTACAGTTGACACTCCACATTCACTGGGGTTAGGAGTACAGTTCCCCCGGAAAACTGGGGTGAGGGAGCAAATAAAAACTTCTGTTTTTTTTAACTTGAGAGAACAGCTCTCAATAGATCTCTAGGTCCACCAGTATGACTCTGTGATTTCCAGCTATTTCCAGCAGACATTGATTACAGTTTAGCTGAAGGACCTAGAAATTCCTAGAGGCCATATTAATCAAATCCACAAATAATCAAATCCAAAAAAATGTGGATGGCCAGCTGTAGTTTCACCTGAATTTTGGAAAATGTGTGTGTTTAAAAATGAGCTCTGACAATGGGTCAATTATGGAAATATATAGAGGTCAATTTATTGTTATTATATGCCTTGAAGCTAACTTATGACTGCCTTTTTCCATGCGACTTATTTAGAGTAGATTTGCCATTGCTTATCCCTAAAAATTTCCACAGTTACCTAATAGATTTCCATAACTAAACAGAGATCTGAACTTTGGTCTCCCAGGGTTCTAGGCCAACACTAAAACCATTGCACTCCACTTACTCTTCTGCCAAGCCCTTACACCAAGCTTATAGGGAAAATATTCCTTCTGTAGTATCTTTTGCAGACCAACCCTGCCTTAAGGCAGAGTGAATTGACCATTTCAGATGTCTTTTTTGGGGGGGTGGGAGGGTAAGCAGTGCTCAACTCTTTTGTGTCTCCCACCTTTTTCTTGTGTTATAGGACAGCATTACATTGGGCATCTTAGTATGACCGTCCCTCTAGATTTCCTGATTTAACTTTTGTGGATTTGATTAATATGGCCTTTCTAGGAATATCTGAGTCCTCCAGCACAACTTTCAGTGGATGTTGACTTCAGATTCAGACTGAAGAATCTAGAGCAGGGGTGCTCATTAGGTAGATCGTGATCTACTGGTAGATCGCGTAGGGCATCCTGGTAGATCACAGGCAGGGCGGGAGGAAGGCTCAGTCCTGCCCCGCAGGCTCCCAACGCTGCCCAAATGCTGTCGGCCCTGAGTTATCTGAGGTTCTTTCCACACAGTTGAATAAAATCCCATGTTATCTGCTTTGAATCAGATTATATGGCAGTGTGGACTCAGAAAACCCAATTCAAAGCAGATATTGTGTTATATGTTTCACATTTTTGTAGTGGGTAGGTAGATCATTTTGGCTTGGTTGTTTTATAAGTAGCTCGCATGCTGAAAAAGTATGAGCACCCCTGATCTAGAGATTCCTTGGGAAGCATTTTTTTAGTTAAAAAGAGTGCTCTGCAGAATATAATCTTTTGCACAGAACATGCTGTTTTTGAAGCAAATCAAGCATGAGAAAAATTTATTACAGACTCAGTCCCCAACTGTAGCATTTTCTATGCAAAGAGTTTTTCCTCTGTGTAAAAATATTAGTTTCTGTTTTGTGTGCAGAAAATTGTGCTGATTGAAGAAAACTACCATATGCAAACTTAGTGTAGAATAAATCCTAAAATGAAGACATTCTTTAGTACGGAATTATTTTAGTTAAGGGGTCTCAACACAAAAAATAACCTGTCTTATGAACACTTTTGGAAAATTTTAACAGTCTTTTTGTCTCTGACTTTGTCTGAAGCATCAAACTATCTTAGTCTGGATGTGATGTTATGGCTACCTAAGAAAGTACGGACATCTGTTGTCTTGATTTTGTCCAGTTGATGGTCCCAATGAGAGCAGATCTATTAGATCAGTTATATCATTGGGGTTTCCATAAGTGTTGACTTACCCACCGAGCCATTGATTTAGTGAGTCTACAGTAGTGAGGACTAGACAATGGATTTAAACTGTAATTAAAAAGCTCCACCTTTATATTTAAATTTTGTTTGGTTATTACATTTTGAAAAACTTTTCTCATCTGCCCTAGTCCTTGGGGACAGGATATGCATTAACAGTCAGATGAATAAATAAATGTTTCCAGCAGTGACTGAGATTCTGAAAAGCCAGAAGCTGCATGAGCGACACTTTGAAAAAGGCATCATATCATTTCCCTGTGAAAAGTCAGCTCTGGGGAAAAAAGCTGTGAAGTGACATTCTGCTTTGTTTGCTGCTCCTTCCATTAAAAAATAACAAAGGAAGACAGTTCCTCTATATTATTTTGTTAAATGCTCAGTCACTCCTATAGACCTCTGTAATCATGGTTTGAAGAGAGAGAAAATGATAGTTTCAAACCAAATTTAAAAAAATAAAATCAACCATGGTCAATAATTTGAGAGCAAGAATTCGCAAAAGTTGTACCATTTTGCCTGAGATATCCATCCACTTCAAATGACTATACTCAGGACCATCCTTGTGGGAGGCTTCTGTCAAGTCCCCGCATGCAAGCTGGAGCTGACAGAGGGAGCTCAATGTGCTCTCCCAAGATTCAAACCACTGACTTGTTGGTCAGCAGTCCTTCTGGCACAAGAGTTTAACCCATTGCACCATTGGGAATGGTAAAACCCTGGTAAAACCTCAAGCATCCCCTAGGCAATCTCCTTGCAGATGGCCAGGTCTCTCACACCAGAAGCAACTTACAGTTTCTCAAGTTGCTTCTGACGCACACACAAAAATACTCAAGAGATCTTCCTGGATGGGTAGTAGAAAATGTACAATTACTTTCCAACTGGCTAGATATACTAACTAACTAACTTTATTTCTTATGAGTCGCCCTCCACCAAAGGTGCCCTGGGCGAATTACACAATAAAAATAAACAGGTTACATAGTCACCGCTTGTTACTAACAATCATAGGCTCTTCTGAAAAGCCATGTCTTAAGTGCCCCTAAAAATGTATGTAGATCAGGAGTGGCTCATTGGTCTGGCGGTAGGGAGTTCCACAAGATTGGGGCTACAATGGAGAAGGATCTCTGTCTTGTATACTATGTTCCAGGCACTCCATTCCATTGCATTTTCTCCTGATTTTCCATTCCCATCTCATGACTCTTCCCTTGCCATCGAATGACTCAAATATGGAATTTGAACTTGTGTAACAGCCTTCTGTTCCAAGCTGAACATACAGTTTCTAATTGAAGAGAAAAAGTCCATCTGTCTGAACCTCCCAGTTGCAACTCTCTATTGAACTCCTAAATATTACCCTTGATATATTTTTTCCATGCATGCCTAAGTCTGTTGGTGCAGTCACTGGACTTCAATTTACAATCCAAGGTCAACATTTGCCTTTGAGATCTCTTTCTCCCTCTTTCTCTCTTCATATATATATGAAGGAGATATAAAAGAGGCACTGTATCACCATTAAAGGCATGCTGTCTCAACCTTTTTCGGCTCGCAACTTTTTAGAGTATGATATCGACTGCATTAGGCATACATGCCACCTGTGGATTTATTAAGATGTACATACTTTTTAAGTTGGGTATCCACACCCATGCACAAGCTTTACAGTGAAGATCAGCCTTCAGAACATGAGCTAAAAGAGAGGCAATCATTGATTCTCCTTGATTCATCTCTTTCATCTTGGGATAAGAGATTTCAATTCACATGTCTTGTATACAAAAACAGCCCTTTCATTGGAGGCAGTAATTTTAGAACACAAGAAGAACCCTTTTGGATTAGACCAACAAAACAGACTTAAAACAGTATCCTTTCCCCCACAGCCACCAACAGGGAGACCAGAATTAGAACAGTGGGAGGTTTCTGATCCATAGGGTAACTAAGTCAAAGTGAATTTGACAGCACATAACAACATAAAAGTTTTATTTTCAAATACTGTTTTAATAATCCCCATCATGGAATTTCCTTTTTTTTTTCACAGCCACTGCACAATAGAGGGGTAGTGTTTTCTTTTTAATATCCACCATGATCCCAATGTGGAAATGTATTTGGGGGGGGGGGGGAATAACCATTTTGCATAATACATAAAGATAATACAATAATAATATTTATTTATTTATTTAAAACTTTTGTACCCCGACCTTCTCACCTTTATTGAGGGACTCAGACCGGCATAACAGCAAAAAGGCAATGCTATAAATTTAAAAACAACTACAACAACATATTAAAATACATAAAAACTCAACATAAAACCACATCACCATTAAAACAATTCCACTCAATCTGTAAACGTGGTCATACATTCAGACAATAGCCAATCTCAGCCTATTCTGGGAAGGCTTGGTTCCACATCCAGGTCTTCACCAGCCTCCTAAAGGACAACAGAGAGGGGGCAGATCTAGCATCACTTGGTAGAGAGTTCCACAGCCGAGGGGCGACCACAGAGAAGGCCCTGTCTCTCGTCCCCACTAGCTGCGCTTGCAAAGCCAGCGGGATCGAGAGCAGGGCCTCTCCGGAGGATGTTAATGTTCTTGATGGTTCGTAGGGGAGAATCCGTTCAGACAGGTAAACTGGGCCAGAACTATATAGGGTTTTGTAGGTTAAAACCAGAACTTTGAATTGTGCCCAGAAGCTAATTGGCAGCCAGTGGAGCTGGCACAGCAAGGGAGTTGTATGCTCCATCTGCCCCGCTCCTGTTAGTAACCTGGCTGCCGAACGTTGGACTAATTGCAGCTTCCGAGCAGTCTTCAGAGGCAACCCCATGTAGAGAGCGGCCAGTAAAAATAATAACAACAACAATGATAACAACAACTTTATTTTTGTATCCTGCCTTCATCTCCCCAAAGGGACTCGGGATGGCTTACATTGGGATACTGTAATGGTAGTAGTAGTAATAGTAATAATAATAGTAATAATAATAAATTTTAGCTTACCATTACTTATCTATTGACCCCAGAATTTTAGAGAACAAGTATCAGCTTTTTTCTGTCTTCATGTGTTTGCAGAGAATTCCAGTGAATAGCTGTGTTGGCTGTTGATCACCTCTGTATGACTGTATCCATTCTAGATGCTTTGTTCCACACATTTACTGTAAATATGGTGATTTTTGTCTTTTTGTCCAGCTGGCATTTGTTGGTTGCTAGTCATACATATAAATCTGAGATTAGAAGTGAGGATTGGACTTTTGACTGTTGGTGTTATCAAAACATGGTTGGTTGTTCATGTGGAAATGGCTCCTATTTCTCTAAGGGAATCCCCATCTGGGTTGTTGTGTACTAGCTGTAAGGTTACAGATTTCTAGACACAAGCTGTTGGTTCCCTCTCATTTCTTATTTATTTCCTAGTTGTGTTTATCTCTTAGTTCTCTTAGAATGGGATTCAAGACCACTAACAGAAATTTAAAACAAGTTTAAGTTATGTAATATCTTGGCCACGGTGATCCAAGCCACGGACATCTCAAGGTTAGACTTCTGTAATGCTCTCTACATTGGCCTGCCTCTGTCAGTGACCCGGAAACTCAAGCTGGTGCAGAACTCCGCAGCTCGGTTGCTCGCAGGAGCTCCTGCGAGCTGCCACATTACACCAATTCTGCGGGAACTGCACTGGCTTCCTATTGAGTACCGGATCACCTTAAAAGTGTTAGTCTTGACTTTTAAGGCCTTGTATGGTCTGGGGCCAGTGTACCTAAGGGACTGCCTAACCCCATACTGTCCCATACGAACACTTAGATCTGAAGACTGGAATCTTCTAGCCATGCCCAATGCCAAACAATACCACCTAACTTCAACACGGAGAAGGGCATTTTCCATCATCGCCCCAGTTCTCTGGAACGCACTACCCCCGGAAGTTCGGGCCTTGTGTAATCTGTTGGCTTTCCGGAAGGCCTGCAAGTCAGCCCTATTCCGGCAGGCCTTTGAGTTGTAATGTGCTATTCCCTAGGATTTGTGTTATCTCTTAGGAATTGTTTTATCTTTGTGGTTTTATTGCTGTTGTAGATTTGTTGTTTTATTGTGGTGCTTGATGTAAGCCGCCCCTAACCAGCTTGGCGTGGCGGCCAATAAATCTAACAAATAATAATAATTTTAAATTTATTTATTTATTTATCTACCTCATTTAGACCCCGCCCATATCAGCCCGAAGGCGACTCAGGGTGGCGAACAAATGGCATAATTCGATGCCTTTTAAAAACATACATCCATAGAATAAAACATCTCATTGGAATATCTAAAAACATCAAAACATTAAAAACAATGAAAAAAATTTTTTTTACAAATTTTTAAAACTAGGTCGTCATATTCAGTCCATTATCCATTCCGTCGTCATCGGATTAAATCCAGGATTAAAACCGTTAAAATACATTTAAATCATAATTACTAATAAACTATCAATAAAACAAAATACAGCATATCATATAAAACATCTTACTGCTGTATTAAATTTCAAAGTCCTGATTGAATAAAAAGGTTTTCATCTTCCAATGGAAAGGTGGTAAGAAGACTTCCTATGTACTATGAATTTCCTATGGAATCTTGGGTGGCATCATAGAGCTGGCTCTGTCCTGTGTCTTTACCAAATATGACAGAAAGTGGTGGAATTGAAGAACCCTTCCAAGGAGCTTTCAAATTATTCTTGCCCTGCTCAGTGATTCAACAAGATATTTTGAGGAGAAGGATGTTAACATTTAGGATGTTATTATATACCTGTCCCGTCATGACCTAACCACAGTGGTCCAAGCCACGGTCATATCAAGATTGGACTGCTGTAATGCTCTCTACATTAGCCTTCCTTTGTCGGTGATCCGGAAGCTTAAGCTGGTGCAGAATGCTGCAGCTCGGCTGTTAGCAGGCTTACCATCTTGCGGCCACATTACGCCCGTTCTGCGTGAACTGCACTGGCTTGCAATCGAGCACCGGATCACCTTCAAAGTGCTGGTTTTAACCTTCAAGGCCTTGAATGGTCTGGGGCCAGTGTACCTAAGGGACCGCCTCTCCCTTTATTGTCCCGCAAGACCACTGCGATCAGAGTCCCTGAACCTTCTTGCGGTGCCAAGCTGTAAAACCCTTCACCTGACCTCAACGCGGAGGAGAGCCTTCAGTGTCATCGCTCCAGTACTTTGGAACAACCTTCCTCCTGCAATTTGCACGTTGTCTGACTTACTTGCCTTCCAGAAGGCTTGAAAGACCTTTCTGTTTGTACAGGCATTCAGTCAGTAAATAACCCCAGGCCTTTACTATGTAGCCATAGGCCATGGAAGTAATTTCTGGTGCCCGTGCACTATTGAATAATTTTAATTGTATAGTTTTAATCTTGTGTTTTTATCTGTATATTATGGTCTTTTTAACACTTGTAAGTTGCCCTGAGCCTGATGGGAGTGGCGACTAATAAATCGAAATAAATAAATAAATAACAGATATTCATTTCTCACCCTATTTCCAAATTACAGCAGATCAGTATTAGATCAAATAGAAAATAATTACACTAACACAAGATTACAAGTTTTGATTTAGAATGTAAAAGAGGTCAGAATTACCAATAATCAACCTTATATTCAGATGAAAATGTTCTTTATACCCAAGTACAATGCTAGACAATGAAATAACCACACATGAAGTTTAAAAAAGACTTGGTCTGATTTTGCCATTATTTCCTGCCATTTCATTAGAGGCACTATTCAGGTGTGGAGACATTTTGTGTTTATTTCTAGCCTCAAGGTCAGAACAGCAATTTGTTTAATTGATAGTGGGTCTACAGTGTTGAATATGTCCATTAATTCAAAGGCAGTGCAAGACTGTTTTATACAACAGATATTATTTTCTTTGTGCACTCCTATACAGTCACATCTATAATGGCTGCTGGAGAGTAGTCAAAAAATGCCAGGTTTTATTTCTGGGGGAGGAAGAAAAACAATAGGAAAATGACCTCTGCATGTTTGCAAAATTGCTTACAAAGGAAGTAGACAATTGAGTACACTAAACCACTTGAAAACAATAAAGCAGTGTTTATGTTACAGATGTGAGATCATCTTTTCGGAAGATCTTCCTATATCCTCTGAATATTGGTAGGAAAAAAATGGTTAGTGTGATCATCTGGGAGCAGATCACTCCCATAACTGAAAAACCAAAAAAGTCCCATTCTTAAAGTGAATATAAAGAAATTCTATTGAGGTGGAAGACTGTGGATATTCTGAGAGCTCAGGTACTTCATCCTCCATTTCATGTGCCGGCTCCTTTCTCCATTTTTTAATTCCTAATTGCACAAATGATGGCTGAAGCTGCTTTTCCAACAATGAATCTCAAATTGTGGCTTCAAATAGAGTTGAAAACGACCAAGAGTTTGGGTGCGCCTAAGGATTCAGACAGTTTAGAATGGGAGTGCTTTATGAAACTGATGTAAACCAGGAGAAGAGACTAGCTTTGCAGAAAGTCATGTGATTGCTATTCTTTTGATTAGTTGACAAAGGGGGGGGGGAAACCCCAGCAAGTAGCTACCCTTGTCAATCACATTAGCACCCGCCCCCTCCAATCCGAGACAATTATGGATGATGAAGTATGTTGCACTAAAAAAAAAAGTTCCAGTACTACAACACCTCCATTGGCTCCCAATAGAACATTGGGCTACCTATAAGACACTGGTTCTGACTTTTAGGGCCATTCATGGTCAAGGCCCGAAATACCTCAGAGAGTGTCTTTCACATATCTGCCATCAGAGACCACCAAGATCAGCTCAAGAAAACCTTTTGTCTATTCCCGGTCTCAGGGAGGCTCGCCTGGACTCCACGAGGTGCAGGGCCTTTACGATTCTTGCCCCAACCTTGTGGAACTCCTTACCTCCATACATTAGAGCTACACCTGATTTGCGGTCATTCTCCCAAGCTCTCAAAACTTGGCTCTTCATCAAAACTTTTAAACTGTGATTTATTGTTGATATGCTTGTTGTTTAATTGCTATGTAAGTGTGGAGAGCGACTCATCAAATAATAAATTGAAAATGAAATGAAATGAAAATGAAAAAACAACAAATCTTTACAAATTTCTCTGAAAATTTTAGAGGCTTGTGTTTCATTTCATAATGTTTTGGAGGAATCCCTTTCCTATTAAAAATTCGGAGATTTGTGTTAACAGATCATGCAAATTTCCAAATTACAAAGCTGAACTTCATAGCTTTGCCTACCCCTAATAATTAGGGAGATTAGCTGGGAAATTTCGTACATTGTTTTTTGATCTGTTCCTAGATGCAGCAACATACTGGCATACTGGAACTGTATTTAAAAGTTGTTCACTATGTCCCCAAAGCAGTAGCGCATGATTGAGCAACAAGCTGGTCTGGGTGTGTAGTTATTTGTACTGGTTAATGGAACAATGACAGGTGGCCTCTAGGAAGCATCCAGTAGCAGGGTATGTTACTAGCAACTGCCAGGGTTCATGTGAGAAGAAGAAATGGAATAGGAGGAGACTGGCTCTAGTGAATGTCATCCCATTAGAGCAAATCATCCAGAAACAGTTTGCTCAGCAGTGTATTTCATCCTAAGGAGTCTACCAGAGGGAAGGGATATTATCAAATGTTCTGCTTCTGCCATGGGTTTTGCAGCAAAAGTAAGAAAGGTTTCTAGGTGTGTGTGCATATATAGAGTTTGTGTGTGTGTATGTGTGTGTGTGCGATATTTATTTATTTGCTTTGTTTTTATCCCATCTTTGTCCCAAAGTCTCAAGGTGACTAGCAATAAATCTAAAAGAATGCAAATTAAAACAATAACATTCACTAGAATGTAAATATAAAAACTAAACAAAAACTTAAACACTTTGTGTTATTAAAAACCTTGAACATTAAAATATTAAAATGCATTAAAACTTCACATTCAGTGTTGGTGAACCTAGTGATTCCTACACACATTAGTTTTTCAGCATTTGTAGATCCTCCAGCATGGTTCAATGCCTGGAAACTGAACCTAGAGTCACGCTGGAGGACTTACAAGTTTTCTAGACACTTTCTCCCAGGTTGAAAAAATAGTGTGGTTTTTTTGTTTGCTCCCCCCCCCCAAACTTTTGTGGAGATTGTGCAACCCCAACCCTAGCAAATCTGGCAGTCTTTCACAACCCTTATTAAAGTTATTCAGACCTCTAGAAGAGCTTGTTCGCATTTGTGTGGCAATGACAAGAAAGACATGAATTCCTTATTCATAGATGCATCAACACCATCACTTATACATTAAAAAACCTGTAGCCTTCCATAGGTTTCTAGACTCCAGTTCATATCAACTCCATCCCATTCAGACAAGCAACCAAGCTATATCACTTGTATCTGAAGGTTAATAGTTCCTCAGCCCTGATTTAGCCCCACCTTTCAGAACTTTTCATCTCTACCACACTGTTTTGTGTATGAAAGAGCCAGGAATGTGTTCTCACTTTAGGATGTCACTGAGTGATGAACATCTATTGTGTGACCTTATCTAAAAGGACTGTCCTCCCAAGTCAAAAGGCAAACACAAAGATCCCTAAAAGCTCTGAGAATCACAAAGAACATGAAGTGCTGAGAAAAAAAAACAATAACAGGAAAATAAAGATAGTTGGGGATTAAACATCGATGAAAGCATGAGGATGAGGGCGAACATGAGTGGAGAGCTCTGGGCTACTTTATTTTTTTATTTTTTTATTTGCACTTATCAGTCTCCACTCCCGTTTGGCTCGGGGCGACTTACAACAGTAAAATCACAAGATAAAAACACGATAAGAACAACATTATTAACTACAATAAAATACTAATCAAACAGGAACTATACATCACATAAAATAGGAGGCAGAGAATGACCGAAGGATCAAACATCTTTATGGACCAAATGCCTGCTGGCATTTATAGGTTTATTAAAACATTTGTGTCTCACCCTATATTGTGGGATCTCAGGATGGTAGCCAATAAAATCACTTTAACAACAGTAAACAATAAATTAAATACCCCCCTCCCCCCAAATCATATAAAACAGTTCAAAAAGTTCAAAGCCAGGTAGATTAAAATAATAGGTTAAATCAATTGGACACTATGTACACATTGAAATGGAATGTGTCTAAAACCTGAAATGGTCCCATTATTGGTGTGAATTGTTGGTCTCTGAGGATAGCATGTTCCTTGACTGGGTGCTACAGCAAATAAGGCCACCTTCCACATCCTCCCACGTTGTACTGCCTCTCTATCAATAGTGGATGGGGGGCACCTCCAGGGGACATCATTTCTGCCATATTTAGAATAGGACATTCCCTCACGTTGAGTGCTAAGGCATTTAGAGCTTTGAACATTAATACCACCATCTTGAATTCTGATCACAAATGTATCAGCTAGATACACTAGTAGGTGGACTGTTACTGTGGGTATATAACTCATGTGCTCACACTTCACCTATCAGAATGACGATTAAGTAAAACAAATACTTTGCTCTGATGTTTTCTGAATATCTGATATGGATCTTATGCAAGCGATTCCAGCAAACATTGGTAAAGTCTGTTCAATCCTGACTCCATTATGGGTATCAGCTTCTGATAGGGCTTTGAATTTGTCTCCAAATGTAATTCCAAGAAGCGTAATCATACATCTTGTGAAACCAGCTGTGAAATGCTAAGTATGACTGTATATGCAACGCCCTAGGAAATAGCATTAAAAATGATACCTTGTTTTATAGCCTACTGTGCATGGAATAAAAAAAGAACCGAGTATCTTGCCATTATCCTCTTCGGCAGGTACGATTGCTTTTTAAAGCAAATTAATTTTTTAATTGGTGTCACAGGATAGCATGGAACAACAGGTTTATCTGTGAAACCAAGCAAAGCTTTGTTGAAGAATTCATGCTGATAGGTCACTGACAGGTTATTGTTTCAGCCACCTAGAAGTTAACCATTTTTAATTAGCTTTGTAGCGTGTTTTCTTTTACTCTGACTTTTTTTAAACTCACTTTGCCTGTCAAATTGAAGGGAACATATGTGAAATCTCAATTAAAATTGCTTCATTGCCCACAGGAAGATCTTCAGAAATGTAAGCTTGACTAGACACATGCATGCTCCTTTAGATGTGTTTAATAGAGATGTACTTCGTCACTAAGTTTTTTTCCCCCCAAAGGAAACAATGAGTAATTTAGCAATTTTCTTCCTACCGAAGAAAAAAATCTTAAGTTTTTGAAGCCTATTCGCAATCTGGGGCTTTCTACACAACTAAAGTTGTATGTGATTATTTGCACAGAAAACAGCATTTTCTGTAAAAAGAGTAATGTTCTGTAGGGACATTCCAGTTTTATTTTTTGTGCATGAAAAGCCATGTCCTGTACTGGAAACACAGTTTCTGGTCAAAACAGACTGTGAGAATTCTCATCAAATTCAGGAATTTTTTTTTTTATCATTTAGGCTTTTTGGTGTGACTTGGCATTTAAAGCTAGAAATGGACCAAAGCACTAAAGTTTGAATGTGCTCCATTTGACTCATTTTGTCTTCTTTCCACATCCATTTTATATATATTGTGTGTTTGCGTATTCATTCATTCATTTCTCCAAGCAGCATATATACATGCACATTTTTGCAAAAAAAAATTCCAAGCATAGCCATTTGGGAAGGTGGTTTTTCTGAAGATAAAGTGGCTTCTATAAAATAGGAATACAGTAGAGTCTTACTTATCCAACATAAATGGGCCAGTAGAACATTGGCTAAGCAGTCTGGGAGTGATCCTGGATTCATCATTGAGTCTGGAGCCCCAGGTCTCGGCGGTGGCCGGGAGAGCTTTTGCACAGTTAAAGCTTGTGCGCCAGCTGCGCCCGTACCTTGGGAAGTCTGACTTGGCCACGGTGGTCCACGCCCTGGTTACATCCTGAGTAGACTACTGCGATGCTATCTACGCGGGGTTGCCTCTGAAGACTGCTCGGAAGCTGCAATTAGTCCAACGCTTGGCAGCCAGGTTACTAACAGAAGAGGGGCACAGGGACCATACAACTCCCTTGCTGCACCAGCTCTACTGGTTGCCAATTAGCTTCCGGCCACAATTCAAAGTGCTGGTTTTAACCTACAAAACCCTATACGGTTCTGGCCCAGTTTGCCTGTCCGAACGGATTCTCCCCTATGAACCATCAAGAACATTAAGATCCTCTGGAGAGGCCCTGCTCTCGGTCCCGCCGGCTTCGCAAGTGCGGCTGGTGGGGACGAGAAACAGGGCCTTCTCTGTGGTCGCCCGTGGAACACTCTACCAAGTGATGCTAGCTCTGCCCCCTCTCTGTTGTCCTTTAGGAAGCTGGTGAAGACCTGGATGTGGAACCAAGCCTTCCCAGAATAGGCTTAGATTGGCTATTGTCTGAATGTATGACCACGTTTACAGATTGAGTGGAATTGTTTTAATGGCGATGTGGTTTTATGCTGGGTTTTTATGTATTTAAATATGTTGTTGCCATTGTTTTTAAATTGTATAGCATTGGATTTTTGCTGTTATGCCAGTCTGAGTCCCTCGATAGAGGTGAAAAGGACGGGGTACAAAAGTTTTAAATAAATAAATAAGCGAAAATGTTGGATAATAAGGAGGGATTAAGGAAAAGTCTATTAAATGTCAAATTACATTATGATTTTACAAATTAAGCAGCAAAACATCATGTTTAAAACAAATCGTCAGAAAAAGCAGTCCAATATATGGTAACGTTATATAGTAATTACTGTATGTACGAATTTAGCACCAAAACATCACAATGTATTGAAACAGCTGTGGATCTGGGCAGGAGGCAGATTGCATTGGATAATACAGAATGTTAGATGAGTAAGGGTTCAATAAGCGAGACTCTACTGTATTTATACACACGTTTGTGTCCATTTTTAGGAAGCCCTGGCCACTACATTGAGACATTCTGAAATGTATCACCGTATTTCGCTATCTGGATAAGCTCAGGAAGTGTAAATTTGGTACATTCACACTGAAATGTGAACTAGAAGATTTTGCCCTCATTGCTATGCTGAGAAGCTATACGATTGATTGTAATGCCCCTGAACTAGTGTAGCCGTGCAGCTCCATTTTGCATTAAGTTTCATATTGGAGTGGTGCCTTTTTGTAGGAAATGACTCTCAGTTCAAGAACAGGTTGCTGTGCATTTATATAAACTGATTGGTGGGCAAAAGAGTGTGCTTGACCTAGCCAATGTTCTGCACTTTTAAGCCCTATTGATCCAAAGAAGGCGGCTGAGCAGCTGCTTAATGTTCTCCCATCGAATGAGATGAAGTTTAAATGTGCTTTATCTCAGGCTGAGAGAAACAGGTCATATGCTAACAATAATAATATTGTGTTCTTTAGAATAAACCCGGAGTCAACTCAATCCACGGCTGTTCTTGTACTGATTCAGGTGTCTCGGGCTCTTATTACTAAGGTCAGAATTATAAGTTGGTAAAACGGAGTCAAATTATCTTTATTGCCACTTACAGCACACACTTAATCAGGAATATAGGCAGCAAGTGCTTTATGTAATTGAAAGTGATGTGGTGAGAAATCTGTCCTAGATGCTCTGAATTTTGCAAATCGTAGTGGTGTCTTTTCTTTCTCCACATTTTTTTTAGATAGGTGGGGAGACATGATGCTTTTGTTCAGCTTTTCTTGTTTTACATGCACACGCCTCGGTGCTTGCTGCGATTCCAGAGTTAAACAGATGCACAAGTCGTAACAACTTGCCTAAAGTACAAATCAAGGCATGCAGCCGAGGTTTGATTATTAGCATAATCCTATTACAGTGTATTTAGGCAGAGCAACTTTGTATGCCTCCTTTAGGGTGGGAAAACAGCGCTGTGAGATGGTTTCATTGGAGATTCTGTTGTTATCAGGGGATGACAGAGAAGGTAAAGCCATGGCTAAGTGGGGGAGCTAACCTGAGTGCAAACTGCACATGGTTGAACACATGGATGAAATGTAGAAAAGTAGGCGAAATGGAGGGCTTAGGCAAATTTGTTACTCCCCACATCCAGAGTTTAGAAATATTAGTGGCCACACAAACCCATGGATGCTAAAGTATAAAGGGAATCTGATTTGATAAGCCTACAATGCTTTCTAAAACTCCACAAATGAGTTCGTTCTTTGAATTGTGCTTTAAATTATTGAGCTTTGAGTTACTACTTTAGAGAGTTCAAGTAATGGCTTGTCATAATGAGAAGTCATCAAATGACAGCATATGTCATTTTAACATTGTAAAAAAATGAATGGTAAATTTATTGCAGGAAGAGTGGATTAAGGTATTCACTTAAGTGAATTAAGGTAAAGAAATAATTCCAATGAATTATTTGCAATAGGCTGGCCAGAATAAAAGAAGAAGAAAAATGGAGAAGGCTGCTGTATCTTTAATTAGGAAGAACATTAGGAAGAACTTCCTGACTGTGAGAGCGGTTCAGCAGTGGAACTCTCTGCCCCGGAGTGTGGTGGAGGCTCCTTCTTTGGAGGCTTTTAAACAGAGGTGGGATGGCCATCTGTTGGGGGTGCTTTGAATGTGATTTTCCTGCTTCTTGGCAGGAGGTTGGACTGGATGGCCCATGAGGTCTCTTCCAACTCTATGATTCTATGATTCTAATGGTTTTGTAGAAAACAGAGCTTCAGCGGGTCTTTCTTGTTCCCTGAACTTGAGAAGCAACACTTGCTGAAATTCCTTTTTCCACACAACAATAGAAGGCTCAGGAGTCATCTCCAGTTTTCAATCTAGGAACCTAGCTTGCATTCCCAGCTATGGAAATTAAGAGCAACAGTAGTGACTGTATCGTTCTATGTACCCTACACGTGTACTTTTCATAGAACCAAATGGCAGTTGTGCCATTTAGGCAAAGCCAGTTCCAGGAATCCAATGTGATGTAATGTTTTGAAAGTTGGACTGTGGCTCATTGAATCCCTGCTTAGCCACGGATGCCTATTGGGTGACCTTGGGCAAGCCCCTCTCTCCCAACCTTAGAAGAAGGCAAGGGCAACAATCTTGCCAAGAAAACACCACAATTAGTTTGTCTTAGAGTCACCATGAATCAGAAATGATTTGAAGACACAACAACCAACCCCCATGTCAAGAAAGTACTATAGTGTATTAATGAGGAAAAAGTATTTATTTATTTATGATATGATATTTCTATCCCGCCTTTCTCAAATCTGAAGGTGACTCAAGGCGGCTTTCAACCAGGCCGCGATTTGATGCCTTAACAATATTCACTCAAAACCACATTTAAAACAGAATTAATAAGTACATAGAAGATCTCATGAAAACTCATGAAAACTCCAGTACTGTGATCTCATGAAAACTCCAGTACTCACCATCCCCTACTAGTTGGGGTTTGCCCAAGGGCTGCCAAAGGAGAGGTGTTCTGTATCTGGAATGGATTAACTCTGATTAGCCCAGAAATCCACTTAAAAAGATGCTCTTCCAATATGCATAGGAATACAGTGCAAATTAGCTGGCACATTTAGAGGGTGCCAGTTTGTGTGTTAATAAGCCATTCGGCACTGCTCATCCACATTTAATGAAACAGGTTTTTTGAAATGTCTGAAAAGCAATTTGCATGAACAATTATGTTGCATCTTGTGCAATTACTTCAAGAATTGCCACCGAAGAAGGCTCCAAAGCAGACCTGGGCAATTGCCGGCCCTCCAGGTGCTTTGGACTTCAACTCCCAGAAATCCTAGCCAGTTTACCAGCTGTTAGAATTTCTGGGATTTGAAGTCCAAAACACCTGGAGGGTCAGCAATTGCCCAGGTCTGCTCCAAAGGCACAAAGGCAAGAACAGCAGCATCCCCACAGTTGGCATGGAGGCAGGCAGGAAGAGCACACCATAAATACATAGATGTTATGAGGTGGAGAAGCCATTGAGACAGAAAATGTTTTTTTTTAAGTACTGAAACAGTTGAATTGTTCAGGTTAAAAGTAAGAGGGTCTGTGAGTATATTCTGGGTTCTTCTATGTTTGGCATTTTAGCAGCAAATGCAAAAGGTAGTTTCCCAGTGGCCTCATTTTATGTAGGACGCTTTAAACCCTGATGGATTTTATGCAGGGAAAAAACTCCGTGTTGCTATAGCTAAATTCCAGAGACAAGCCAAGACCAACCCTGTTTTTCCCAAAGAAGACATTTCAAGAAGGCAATAGTAGTTTTAGGTTAAACAGCACACACAAAATGGAGGAGATGACATAATTTTCAGGCCCTTTTTCACTGATATCTGTGATGGCAATATGGCATAGTAATGAGAGAGTTAATAATAATAATAATAGTAATACTTTATTTCTAACCCGCATCCATCTCCCCAAAGGGGACTCGGAGCGGCTTACATGGGGCCGTGCCCGAACAACACATCACAAAATATCAACAACGTTAACAGAGTTCCCAATAGCTTGCAGCAGAAAACAAATGTGTTTTTCAGAGCTTGTTCAAAGAATTTCTGTGACAATATATACATATGTTTGGTCATTATTTGAGGGATTTTTTATAATTATGCTTTTGAGGGTGGGGGAAGAGCAAGAGAATTGATTGCATCCCACGATCTCACCCAAGAACATATACTGTAGTTTGGATCTTCTTTCCCTATCTGCAGAGCATCAGAACCCTGGAAATATCTTATTGCCCAGAGCTAGCTGGTTGCTTTTTCCCTCTCACTTTTGTTCTTATAGTAGAGCTAAATAGTAGCATCCATGGCTATTTTAGTAGTTAGAAGGAGTCAATACCAAGTACATCTGTTAGAAGAAAGGATGACTGAATTACTTTACTAGCTCAGATATATCCAGATTTGTGGAGAACTGTGTAACCATAGTGTTTACTTCATTTTTATGGGGACATTGAGAGTCCCAAAAGCTCATATATTTCCCTTGAGCCAAGAATTATCAGTGTATCAGTGAAATCTTTAATATTTTTTTAGGAATACCACAAGTAAAACCCTACTATCAGACTGTAACATCAAGGTTAGACAGGGCGGGCACTATACTAAGACCTTGGACATCCCACCCCTACATAGAACATATTTGTATGCACACGTGAGGCAATGAGGCAATACGGGGGAAGTGAGGAATCAAACCTCACAAACTCATTGACCTATATAGTTCATGCTTGGAACACACTTTTTCTGTCTCTGTAGTGCCTTTATTAATATGTGTTTGTTATAGGGTACAATCCTTATATGTCTGTGTATATTTCTTCTATGTATAATCCAAACCTGGAGTCAATATGTAGCTTTCCAATTCTCCTCACAGGTTACCTCAATGTAATCACATACTGTCTTCCAACCGTATAACTTTAGTACTGTAACTTTACACAAGACTTCAGTATATATGTTGAAACAAATAAATGTTTATTCGTGAATTCTTTGGCACAAATCTTATATGTTACAAAGTACTTTACTACTATTTATTTATTTATTTATTTTGACTTGTTAGACGCCCACTCCCAGTGGGCTCGGGGCAACTTACATAGATCAAAATATTAAAAACACAGTAAAAGCACTATAAAAACACTATACAACACCAACCAACAATTAACACAGTAAAATATACAATGTACATATGCGCCAATTAACTCTTACACGGCCAGGGTTGTTACGGACCAAAGGCCTGCACGAACAGAAGAGTTTTGCAGGCCTTACGGAAGGCCAGCAGGTTCGGTAGAGCCCGAACTGTGTTTAGCTCTACTATAGGAATAAAAGTGAGAGGGAAGAAGTTCCACTTGGATATTTCACTTGGATATTATTGCAGATGTAACCAACTCCTGACTGCCCTTGCCATACTATCAACAGTAATAAACATAGACAATAAAACTGCACTATAATTAACTTTTCCGTTACATAGGCACATAAAATAAAGGGAGTGTTTGGGCTGCTCTCAGAACCTAAATTAATCTGGCGGGAACTTGAAAGCAAATGTTGGCAAAGAGATTATGGGGAAATGTTTTCCATATCAAAAGCAGGCAAAGTATTTAAGGGGTATAAAAATAACCTGGCTGAAGATGCTATGGAGACTTGGGTTGAGTTAAGAAAACAAGACATTCCCAGGAATTTCTCCCCTAACCCCAATTGTTTTACTAGGAAATTTCCCAGAAGACCTGAGAGTTAAATTTAAGTATAAAATAAGTGGAAGTAGAAGGGAATGGACACAAAATTCAATGGGTAAATTTAATAAGTCAGAGCAGTGGTTCCCAATCTGTGGGTCCCCAAGTGCTTTGGCCTACAACTCCCAGAAATCCCAGCCAATTTACCAGCTGTTAGGATTTCTGGGAGTGGAAGACCAAAACATCTTGGGACCCACAGGTTGAGTAACACTGAGTTAGAGCAACAAGGTGTCCTGAGTTGGTTTGAGAGGCAATAGCTATATAAATAAAAAAAGGACTGGTTAGGTAAAAATCCCACATGTAGAGAGTGAAATAAATATGAAGAATGGCTAAGTATATTTAAAAACAAGAAATATCTGGGAAAGGAGGAGTTGGGAAAATATACAATGGGTTTCACAGGTGGGGAAATAGGGTTGAAGTTGTTAGAAAAGGTATGGGAAGGAGATCTAGTGTCTCTGATGGATCTTTACTGGGAAACGTTTCCAAAGTGAGAGTGGTTAAGAATCTGTCAATAAGATTAATAGAAAACATGTATAAAGTCATACGGAGATGGTGTACCATACCAGTTAAATTACACCAGATGGACAGGAAGCAAAGTAACCTCTGCTGGATATGCGGCATGCACAAAGGGACATATTTTCATTTATGGTGGGAATTCCCCCAGCTGAAGAGTTTTTGGAATAATATACAGTAGTTATGGAAATAGGTAACATTACAGGATTAAACGTTTCCCCTGATGCTAGGTCAGCATTATTAATGGATGCCATAAAACTGAACTTAGATAGGGGAAAAAAGAACTGGTGACTGTTTTATTTACAGTGTTGAGACGTATCATTGCAAGTTATTGGAATATAGTAACCAATCTCATGCTGGGAGCATAGTAGGGGGGTATGGAACGTAACCTTAAATGATAAACTATCAATTAAAATGAAGGTGTTCAGGAGGGAAATTAATAGATCAGAATTTGATTCATATTGGTTGGTTTTCATCAAATATATTTTAGAGAGTGATAAAGGAAAAACAATACAACCTTGTTGGTCTGGAATTTTGGCTATGACATTTGTTTACTGGTTGACTCATAAATTTATGACAAAGGAAATGATACTTGTTCAGGCTTTGGTGGTGGGGTTACGTGTTTGTAACATGTTCATGGTTTTGTGTTCTGTTTACACTGTAAACGGCTAATGTATGTAATTAAACATTTATAATAGTTAATTAAATAAATAAATAATATTTCATTTGTAATTGAACATATTTAGGAAGGGAGCATTGTTCATCTCTGGCAGGGGTGCTCATTAGGTAGATCGCGATCTACTGGTAGATCGCATAGGGCATCCTTGTAGATCGCAGGCAGGGCGGGAGGAAGGCTCAGTCCCACCCCGCAGGCTCCCGACGCCGCCCAAGTGGTGTCGGCCCTGGGTTATCTGAGGTCCTTTCCACACAGTTGAATAAAATCCCATGTTATCTGCTTTGAATCAGATTATATGGCAGTGTGGACTCAGAAAACCCAGTTCAAAGCAGATATTGTGTTATATGTTTCACATTTTTGTAGTGGGTAGGTAGATCATCTTGACTTGGTTGTTTTATAAGTAGCTTGCATGCTGAAAAAGTGTGAGCACCCCTGATCTATGGTATGGCTACTCATCCATTCCATGGTTATCTCAATGCACAGCTATGTTGTACTGTTTGCCTTGTCCCCAGCAAGCATTCCTGTGTTTGCACTATAGTGTCTATTATCCCTGATCATTGTCAACCCTGAATGGCATTGTGCTCCAAAACATATTGGCAACAGTGTATATTTATTTTCAAGTCCAACCAAAGATGAGTCAAGAACCCCTAATTATCGCCGTTGTTCTCTTTTAACTCCCTGCAGAATGGTTGTTTATCATGTTCCTTCTCTTCCCCCGTTTTGCCTTGGGAAAAATTCATATCATTTTCAGTAGAGATCGCATTTTAAGCGCAAAATATGTCTGCCTTATAGGAATGCATAATAATGCCACAGAGAAAGGGTAAAAATAATGGTTTGCTTTTTTATCTTTAAGTAGCCCTCTTTTCATTTTAATGCAAAAATAAATGAATCAGCCCATTGAATGCCCTGATCTAAAAAGCAATGCAGCGTTTAGGAAATTCAACAAAATAAACTGAATACTTTTCATTCCCCAGTTACTTGAAGCCTTAAGTTATAGTGGCAGTAATTTGCAGGCCTTATCCTCATACAATAAGCTTACAGATATTGTGCAGTCAGTGAGAGGGAACCTACATTCTTGTACTCAGCTGCATACTCAAGAGCTACAATGAAGCTCATAGATATATTTTCCCAGGCTATTGCTATAGCAACATTCTGAGACTTTCCAAGGTCTGTTTCCCTCAGGTCTACACCTGCAGTTTCTTTCCATTATGAAACAAAATACCTCCCCTGGTTGAAATTCAGTATAGTGATAGCTTTCATTTTGACGCACACACAGTTCTTGTTGAAGGCAGTTGTGATGTTATTCAATGCATCAAGAGTAAATATTAACCAAATATGGGGGAAATGTGTCCTGATCTTCAAGGCCATTTGGGTGGGTCCAAGGGAAGTAATGAGATAAATAGACCCTTGGTTGGTTTTGTAGCCCGTGGCAAGTGTTTGTGGGTTTTCTAAACCTAAAATACCTTCTGAGTCACATTCAGCTAGAAAGAAGTTCTCAGTTGAACCTAAAAGGGTTCAGAGAGGGCCACAACAAGGTAAATGTGTCCTTCACAACCCATAGGTGACATTGGGCACATTTTGGATGGGGTCCTCTGAGAGACTGATGTGCCCTTACTATTCCTGCTCTAGATCCTGATCTAAGGTGTCTTCTTTCATTTGGGAATGTGGTTACTTAGTAGAAAACAACCAGGAGGCTACCAGGTAATACAATGCAAAAGGAAAATGACACTTGTTGAATGGAGCAAGGTTGTCAGATCACTTTTGTGGTTGTTTTATGAAATTTGAGACCAAAAACTAATGCTGAAATGAAATGTCATAGTCTAAGGAAAAAATAACATGTGTGTATCATTATAAATTGGTTTTCACCAACCACCAAAAAGATCTAATATGAAAACAAGTGTGAGGATTTTGGACTAGAACTCAGAGAGATGAGGTTTGAATCCACTCAGCCATCGAAACCCACTTGGTGACCTCAGGCAAGTCACAGTCTCCCAGCCGTAGAAGTAGTACCCAACCTCCTCTGAATATATTGTGCCACAAAAAACCAATAATAGCACTCTATAAGTGAGACTCAATCTGAAATCTGTAAACCACCATTATCAACCACCAGAGTAGTAGTGAATATTTTGGAGCCTTACAAATGACTTATTGATCCACGGGTTCGTAGCAGGTTGACTATTGGTTTATTACTTTATTTTAAAAAGATAGCTCCACAACCTAAAGCAGATATGGCATGAAAGAATGGCAAAATTGCCCCCATTCCCTAGAGTTTGAGAGTATTTCAGTAACCAGAGTCCCCGGTGGCACAATGGGTTAAACCACTGATTCTCAAAGTGGGCGGTACCACCCTCTGGTGGGCGGTGAGGTGATCCAAGGGGGCGGTGGGAGGCTCAGAGGAATTTTGGGGGCAGTGAACCCCTTTAGGGGGCGGTGAACAATTGGCCATTTAGGAGGGGTCGCACGGCCCTCTTCTTTGGCTCCGCCCCCTTTGCTTTGGCCTGCATATTAGATATTTGCATTAGAATTCGTAAGAGTAGCAAAATTTTTTATGAAGTAGCAACGAAAATATGGTTGGGGGTCACCACAACATGAGGAACCTTATTTAGGGGGTCATGGCATTAGAAAGGTTGAGAACCACTGCATTAATACATATATATTTCTGTTTAATTGCTATTAAATTTAAAAAAATTCTAGTGGGGCGGTGAGTAAATTTTTTCTGGAAAGGGGGCGGTAGGCCAAAAAAGTTTGGGAACCACTGTGTTAAACCCTTGTGCCAGCAGGACTGGTCGGCTGTCAGGATGACTGTTCAAATCCAGGGAGTGGGGTAAGCTCCCATCTGTCGAACTCTAGCTTCTCATGAAGGGACATGAGAGAAGCCTCTCACATATCAATCATCCGGGTGTCCCCTGGGCAATGTCCTTGCAGACAGCCTGTTCTCTCACACCAGAAGTGATTTGCAGTTTCTCACATTGCTTCTGAAATGAAAAAAGGAGCAAAATACCCACAACTACCCCCCACCTCAAAAAAAGAACCATAAGTGAGAGCCACATGTAGCTCACAGGTCACAATTTTCCCATCCTGGTGTTAATTTAAAAAATAATCTTTAAATATCCCAAAAGAATTATTTATTTACTTTATTTATATTTCGCTCTTCTCACCCCGAAGGGGACTCAGAGCGGATTACAGGTACACATACTTAGCAGACAATCTCTGCCGTTTCCACATAACACACATGTAGATGAACAGAGACAAATTTTGGCCACCAGGGGGAGCTGATGTACTCCTCATCTCTCAGTGTTCCAGTGTCCCTTGTTGTTCCTTCCGTATTCCTCAGCATTCCTGGAGTTCTTTAATGGCCTCATAATTCAGTCAAAATTTGCTTCCCCACTTAATGTGGTACCTTTATCTCCTACTTGACAGATGCAATTATCTTTCGGGCTGCAAAGGTCAACAGCAGGCTACATTTAAAGGTCGAGCATCCACCTCAACCTGGGCAGGCCTCAAACTCATGACCTACTTGTCAGAGAGATCTTATGCGGCTGACACTTAGCCAGCTGCGCCAAATTCCCGGTGCAAAAAATGTAACTCAGATATAAACTGATCATTATCTGCAGGAAACTTCATTTAGTCTATATCTATTTTTCCCTATGATGGGCATCCAAAATAAGCTGAAGTTAAACAATAGATCTTATTCGCCTTCTAAATATGAAATGCAGTTTTATATTGTTTTAAATTAGATTGGAATAAACGGCCCTTGTGGTATCTTCCAATTCTGTGATTCTAGCTGGCTATTTATTTTTCTTTTTTTAAATATTAAGAATTGTTGATGTGGAATCTGTTGGTATGAAATGAAATCCTGATTTAAACAAGCAGGTTCAAACACCTGGGTGAAATTTTCCACAAGTAGAAGCCATTTCACAAAAACAAACTTTAGCAAAACAGCAGAGCTAATGAAGCATGCTCTTCTAATTGGAAGGCAATTAAATGCATTCTCATTCCAGTACTTGTGTATCTAAATGCCCATTAGCTTTAGTGGAAGTTGGATGTGCAGAAAGAGCGGGTACCAAATACTCCCTGATTATGCATGTTTCTGAACATTTGATTCAATACAGAGAGTGACCCTGCATTTCATTGATCTGCATGAAATAAGTGTAGTCACATGTTCCCAGCAAACAGAACTGTCTGCACTAAATGAATGCAGTCCAGAGATATCAAAATCAATGGCTATTGTGTCATTAACTTTAGTAAGCAACACTGTGTAGATGTTTGAGAAATCTTAGATGAAAAATCATGAAGTTTTTCAGCTTGCCCATAACTTTCCTTTACATTTCTCATTCTTCTTGGTCTTCTAGTTCAAAGTGCTCTCCTTTTCATAAGAAGCATTATTCTTACTAGTTAAATCATTTTATGCTGAACCGTTATGATAAACGGAGAAGCGTGGCCCAATGTTGTGAAGGTTTGCACACAACATTAACCTATGGGTAAGTATGGAGAGAACAAGCTATAATGAGAAGCTGGCACCGCCCAATGGCATGCTGCTGAAGGCCTGAAGGGATGGTCCGTCCTCTGCGACTATTGAAACACCTAGCATGATTGTACAACTGTGAGGACGTCACTTTTATAGCACGCTGCCTCTGAGGAAGTCTCAGTGAGACGAAACGACCCGCTGATGGCTCAGGAGAGAGCTCCTGCCGTAAGGCACCTTCCCCCGCAGAACACTCCCTGTGGGTCTCTGTTTCTTGGGGGACTGTGTTCACTGCTACATGACCTACTTAACCTGGGCTCCTGTACTAGTGGGAACGCGCGACTTACAGGACTACGAAGACCAGCGTCCCTTTCAGCGGCACGCTATTGGGCGGTGCCAGCTTCTCATCGGTGCATCACGCTAACGGGTCACCCGCAGGAACCCTTTGGAATTATAAAACTTTCTATGCTACTGCTCCTCTATTAACAGTCGTTCCGACGCCATGACGATCCAGGGTACTGAGTAAACAGGTCGGAACCCCAGCGTCTCGACACCCTATGTTTCTATTCGCCATCAGAAGGCATTGACTTTGTAATTTCATTTTGAAACATAGGTGATGTGAAATACTTAATGTGTAGAACGACTTTAATTGTGCTGAACTCATTGTGTTGTACTGCTTAAGGTGAACTAAAGTGTGAACCTATACTATATATTCCATTGTGTTGAATGAAGAATTAATACCGTTAAAAAAATAAGAGCTTTTGAATACTAATTGCGTATATTGAATTATTGACACCTCTAGTTGTTTTTTGTTACGGTGCATAAATGCACCAGATTGTCCCCAGATTTAGCAGCTGGTGTAGACTTAGCCTTAGTCCAATCTCAAATGCATGTTATTCAGAAGTCTTACCTTGACATTTATAGTGCATCATTAGACTATAAACCCCGGAATTTCATTGGCTGGAACCATGGCAGTTTAAAGTAGAAACAAGGAGTTAAATTTATGTAGTGTAAACAGGAAGCATGAAAATGGCTGTTTGAAACAACAGTGGCTATTATTTTGAAAAGACAAGAGTTCATTTACTAAACCACATGCTGTGCATGAGGAACAGAGTTACATGGCTCATTAGTTGATCCCATTATAGTGGCAATGGCTGTTAGTGAAAAAAGGAGTAAAAATGGAAACTGATGAAGTCAGATTAATTTTTTCAGTTTCAGGTTGATCCAGTCAGTGGCGAGAAAAGGGAGACTTTCTAGGCACCTGGAATTGTGGCCTCCAAGGAGAAAACACAGAAACATTGTAATATATCATCTGTTTCTCCCAGGAAATTAAATACATTTCATACATGATAGACCTGGGCCATGATCCTCGAGGAAATTATTTCTAAATCCCATAGTTACAACTGTCAGCCAACTTTTAATTTTGAAAAGATTAACTTCAATATGAAAGGCTTTTCAGTGTGGTGCTGCCAATGTCTCTGGGTGTGTTTCCAAAGCAGTGCACACCTCTGCATTATTTTAGTTTCATGATTTCAGATCATAAAAAAGAGCCCTGTGAGATTAGACTTCAGACATTTCTAGTCTAAAATTATATTTACCTATTTTCAGTTTATCTGACTAATAGGTTGGTCCAATGTACAAGAAAGTGTTCCAGTTTCAGTGGTATGTACTGAGGATGCAATTCTTGGCCATCTAGTTCTCAAAGAAAGCAGCAAAGAACAGTGCTATTTTCAAAGACTACCCATAATTTGATAGTTACTGAGCACAAAATTAATGCATGGTGTTTTCTCATATAAGACATTTTTTCACATATCTAGGCACAGTAATGCTATTGTTAGTGACTGCTTTCTACATAGAACATGCTGTTTTCTACACACACACACACACACACACAACTCATGTGAATTTTGCACAGAATAGGTCCCAAAACTCTGAAGATTCTTGTCATTCCAGAGTTCTCCTCAAAAAGGTTTCCTTACACTCAAGAAAGACCTTTAAAAATAATCAAATATTTTTAATGTTTTCCTTTCCTAGCACACACAAAGAATAACTCTCTAGAAATCTAGAGCAGTGTGGCCTGAACTTCACAATGAAGTAAGTCTGGGCCATGTTTAAGAAAGGCCATATAGCATAGTGTTGTGAGCACTAGATGACAATTTGGTAGACTAGGATTTGAATCCCTGCTAAAACCATTGGAACCCACATGGTGACATTGTGAGAGTTACACTCAGTCTTGGAAAGGCAAAGGCAGAAACCTTTGAACAAATCTAGTAAAAAAAGTTTCTAATAAGTTCATCTTAGAAATTTCTTAAGTTTAAAACACTTTTAAGGCACACAAGGCTCCTGGTCAGTCGAACAGGGCATAGGGTTACAGCCTGTGTTGGATGGGGTTACACTCCCCCGGAAGACGCAGGTTCGCAGCTTGGGAGTGATCCTGGACTCATCACTGAGCCTGGAACCTCCGGTCTCGGCGGTGGCCAGGGGAGCTTTTGCTCAGTTGAGACTCGTGCACCAGCTGCGCCAGTACCTTGGGAAGTCTGATCTGGCTACAGTCGTCCATGCTCTGGTCACATCCCGAATAGATTACTGCAACGCACTCTACGTGGGGCTGCCTTTAAAGACAGTTCGGAAAGTGCAACTAGTCCAACGAGCGGCAGCCAGATTACTAACTGGAGCTACATACAGGGAGCATACCACCCCCCTGTTGTGTCAGCTCCACTGGCTGCCTGTCCAATTCCGAGCTCAATTCAAAGTGCTGGTTTTGACCTTTAAAGCTCTATATGGTTCTGGCCCAGCTTACTTGTCCGAACGCATCAGCTGCTACGTCCCACCTCGTAATTTAAGATCATCCGGGGAGGTCCTGCTCTCGCTCCCACCTACTTCTCAAATGCGGTTGGTGGGGACGAGAGATAGGGCCTTCTCAGTGGTGGCTCCCCGTTTGTGGAACGCACTCCCAATTGATATACGATCAACCCCATCCCTCCTGGCATTCAGGAAAAAAGTGAAATCCTGGCTATGGGACCAGGCGTTTGCACATTAGCACGATACAGCACTTTAGATTGGATTGTAATGGCAAGCTGGTGGACATGGCCCAATGCTTCTCTTATGGACGGAATACTGTTTTTAACTTATGTGAATGTATATGATGTATTTTAATGCTAATTGTATTTTAATGTATTTTAATGATAACTGTATTTTAATGTATTTTAATTCTGACTGTTTTTGGTTTTCTATTATATGTATACTGTGTTTTTGGCATCGAATTGTTGCCGTTGTTAGGCCGCTCCGAGTCCCCCCTCGGGGGTTGAGAAGAGCGGGGTAGAAATGGTGGAAATAAATAATAAATAATAAATTAAGAAAGCTCAAAGCATTCTTGAGGATCCATCTCACTCAAACACCTCTTCTATTAGCAGTAAGACGCTTAAAATAAGATATATAGATATTTTTGATTCCATCCTTTGCTTTTTGTTCTGCCCGCCATAGAAAAATGGAATCTGGGAACTTCAAAGACGAATACAGTTCTCAGGCTGAACAAATTTCCCATAATTTAACTAACTCTCCCCACTCAAAGATGAGTAACTTCTGATATTCCAGATCTTAAATTTCCTTTCCCATCATCCATCATAACTGACCAGGGCTTGTGGACGTTCTATCCAACAATACTTGGAGGACCACATGTCACCCACATCTATATTGTATCATGTTAGATAGAGGATGAAAAAATGGATCTAGTGTACATAAAGTTGCTAGGAAGAGGGAAGCTTAAAAATAATATTGATCAATGTGACATATTTGAGTTTTCTTTTTACAACTGTCTCAACAGCCAGTCAAAGAGATCAGCTTCAGACACAGTAAATTAAATTTAAATTACACAGTCTTGGCGAGAAAATTGCTCAGTTAATCTTGCCTCCTGAAATGAAATTTTATTTTTTTCCACATGAACTCCCTCCTAATTTTTCATACCCTGTTGGTTTCTGCTAGAAAACCCATCAGTTTAGCCGATTTCTTTCTTTTATTTTAAAAGCGAAGTATTGGCTTTCAGCAAATTTATCTTTCAGCTCCAGAATGTAATCTGACCAGCCTCAAACAAGAAGAGCTAACCAAACGAGTTCAATGTTTGTTTTGGAGACTGAGTATAATAGAAACACACATATTAATAAAAACACAAATACACATAGGAACACACAACATCTATAATATGACTCTCTCTCTCTCTCTCTCTCTCGTATTACATATACAATCAGATTAGCAATGTGTTTTGTGACAATGAGCAATCATTAATAAATTTATTGTGCAATCAGATATATCCCTACTTAGAAGTAAGCCTCATTGAGTTCAATTGGATTTAATTCCAGTGCACACAATAATAAACTTTATTTCTATACATCCTATCTCCCCGAGGGGAATCAGGGTGGTTTACAACAGAAAATTGGCAAACATTCAATGCCAGCATAACATAATAAACATCCAGCCAGCCCTTTTAAAATGGGAGTTCCTGCATTTTAAAATGGGATGTCCAAAAGATACCCTACAGAAAAAATGAATTCATTCACCACAAACCAGGAAAAAGCCTAGCTTGTTTCAAATTAATTTGTTAGCGGGTTTATTCCGCACCTTCTTGGAAGGCATGGAGCAACCCAACTATTTCCACTGTCTGGACTGCTCCCTCAATAATAATAATAATAATAATAATAATAATACACTTTATTTATATTCTGCTCTTCTCACCCCGAAGGGAACTCAGAGCAGATTACATCACACATACGGCAGACAGTCCCTGCTGGTTCCACATACAATTACATACAACATATAACATATAACAAGTACAATTTTAGAAGGATTTTTCTTCAGGCTGCGTCACAGGGTCACAGGGTGCGTCACAGGTTGTGTCACAGGTTGTGTCACAGGGTGTGATTGCGTCATTACGTCACAAGGGGGTGCTGTTGCTTCATCCTCATGACGGAGAGCCTCTGTTCCGCATTCCACCTTCCGGCAGCCGATCTTAGTTTATTTAGGTGTCGTAAGTCCTTCGTGAAAAAATCCTTCCCCGCTAGGTGGTTCCCAGTTTTATCTAATCACAGCTGAGCTGTTTTCGAACTGTTGGGTGAACAGTGGACAGGGCTCACAGCTGGGTGTCCAAACCAGCCCGGGATTCGAACATGCAACCTTCAGATTGCTAGCACAGCTGTTGCTACCACTGTGCTATCTCTCCAGCCCTAATAGTTTTGGACTTTTGAGGGGGCAGTCCAGACACTAGTTCATGTTGTTTTGGGCTAAATTATTTGGTGTCCTGAGCGAGGACACCAACCCGCACCCCCACCCCCACCCCCACCCCAAACCCTTTGGGGAAAAAAACAACTTACCCGGCCTCCATTAGCATGGTGCCAGATCTCTCCTGGTGCATAGGAATGACGCGGCAGGAAAAAAGGGAGAGGAGAAAAATAGCTCCTCACCCCCTGCTCCTAGCGCATCATATCTATAGTATGTACCATAAGGGCGCCACCACCACACTAATGAAGGCCGGGTAAGTTTTTTTATTTTTGAAAGGGATTTTGGGGAGTTTGGGAGGGGTTAGGTTGTCTCGGTGTTCTCCCAAAAGGTTCCGGGAGCACATATGGACACCCAGCCACAAAAGCATGGGCTTTTGTGGGTGGTGTGCAGACTAAAATCTGTCCTGACCTGGCTTTTTAAAACCCATGTCAAAGCAGAATTTACTGCTGTGTGGAACTGTCCTTGGTGTACAAAATACAGATGAAACTAGAGCATGTGCTTACTACATGTTTTACTGAAGTACACCCCAAGTGATGATGGGTGAGTGTCATACCAGGTCATTTTCTTAAACAATGCATCCTCGTATATTTGGTGTGCTTTATTTGGTGGATAGTAGGCATGAGAAAAAAGTTATGAAAATTAAATGAAATCGGAAGGGATTCGTATGTAATGGGACTTTCTAGTTTATACGCATCGCCGCAGCGATCCCGGAAGTACCCTTTCTTTTACGACACTTTGCAGCGCCATTTTTGTATCTGGTGCATAAGTGTCGTAAGGACGTCGGATTGCTTCTTTGCCCTTACTCGACGTGGTTTCTGATTGGCTAATGGAGACCAGGTGGTACCATAAAACCACCTTCTTTCCTTTAGCCAATCAGCAAGCGAGGGCCTCCTCCTCCTCTCCCGCCTATGGCAGGGCAGCGAGAGAGGAGGAGGATCCCCCCCCCCCCCGCGCCCCTCGCTGCCTCTCTCTAGCCCCATCCATGGATCAAAGCTAGAGAGAGACAGCGAGGGGCGCGGGGGGGAATCTTCCTCCTCTCTCGCCGCCCTCCCTCCTTTCCCTGCCAATAAACCGGAGTATTGGCAAGGAAAGGGGGGAGCGAATCGCCTCCTCCTTCCCCTCCTTTCCTTGCCAATACTCTGATTTATTGGCAAGGAAAGGAGGGGGAAGTGAATGCGCTTTAGATCCTGGCAGGGAGTAAGGGCAGGGAGGGCCCCGTCTGCTCCTCCTCCTCTGCCAGGATCTAAAGCGCATCTAGGCTTGATGCTCTTTAGATCCTGGCAGAGGAGGAGGAGCAGACTGGGCCGTCCCTGCCCTTACTCCCTGCCAGGATCTAAAGCGCATCAAGGCTTGATGCGCTTTAGATCCTGGCAGAGGAGGAGGAGCAGACGGGGCCCTCCCTGCCCTTACTCCCTGCCAGGATCTGAAGTGCATCAAGGCTTGAAGAGGCTTCATGATGGGCCAACTTTAGCCCTCCAGGTGTTTTGGACTTCAACTCTCACCATTCCTCACAGCCTCAGGCCTCTTCCTTTTCCCCTCAGCCTGGGCAAACTTGGGCCCTCACTCCTTCAGGATCGGGGCGAGAGAGAGGCAGCAAGGAGTGAGGGGGGGCTCCTCCTCCTTTTTTGCTGCTTCCAAGAATAGAATACCCCCCTCCCTCCCTGCTTCCCTCCCTCCTTCCCTCCCTCCTTCAGTTTACCAGCTGTTTGGATTTCTTGGAGTTGTAGGCCAAAACCATCTGGAATGCACATGCGCTGGCATACGAACTACTAACGAATTTCGTTAGTAATTATGTTACATTTTAGAAATTTTTGGAAAATTTTTGTAAGTCTTTCTATTACAAACAAAAAAAATCCCCCCCCCCCCAATTAGATTTTCGATTCGCTATTTTTGGGTTCTAAACCATGCCTAGTGGATAGCTATTGGGAGGTTAAAATGAAGCACAAGCTTAATTTTCAAATCTGACTGCTGAAGACATATACGAAAAAGGTCTCATTGTAAGATGAAAAGAAGCTTTATCTCATGGAATATGTATTCCATTTAATGTCTACTTTCACTGTGACACAGCTACCCCTTTGAAAATTCAATTGGAAATCCTCATACATTCCTGCTTCACAGCAGTGGCCCATTTTCCAGACCTTTTTTCAATGGCCCTATAATGGAAGATGCCTGGAATTCAATATGGGGGTGGATGTGTTTTGAATGTAAAGCATGGGCTCAACCTCTTCACCTTCTGAAGTGCAACTGAGATGAAAAGCTTGAGAAGTTCCCCATTAAGGCAATATAATAACTAGTTCAGACAATTATTTGCTGAGATGTGCCAGGGTGATGCTTGAGGTCTCATTTAGAGACAGCACATTCATTCTTTTCGCAGTAACTTCCCAAGCTCTATATCTGTGTTATAAAAGATGGTAGCCATTCCATAGTTCAGTATCTTAAAACAGATATTGAACCATTGAACTTAAATGTCACCTACTTTTTCTTTATGAGTATATCCTACATAACCATAAGAACAAACATTTGTGGTTGCAACCTTAAGGAAAAATATTCAGAGTGGGACTTGTTGAATGTTGTGAGAGCTTGTTACTGAGTAAGCATATATGAGGAAGAACATCTGTAGTGCATCTGTAGTTACAGATGCTGACAGTCTTCCCTTGCTATCTATGTACCTCATTTTTCTTCAGGAATGGAGACAAAGGGACAGTAAGATATGGAGAAAAGTAGGATCTAAGCGTACCAAAGAATTGACATTGATTAACATAGTGTTCTATGTCTAGAGCCCAAAACATTCAATCTATGAGTACGAAGATGAAGGTAACAGGTAGACAAGACGGAACTGGTTAATAGTGGCTGGAGAGCTTCACATATATATCTTTTTCTCTGAGTAAAGCTTAAAGCGGGTTTTATTTTTCTTTCTTTTTTCCTTTTTTATATAATCTTTATTGAGTGGGTTTTTTTCAAATATACATATAAAATCAAGAGATTTAAATATTGATATAGAAATAGCTAAAGAAAAAAAAGTTAAAGAAAAAGGATAGATAATAGCAACAATGAAGAGGAGGAAAAGGGGGAAGGAAGAAGAAAGAAAAGGGAAAGAGAGAAAAAGTGTTTTTTTATTTAAAAAAGTGTAAAGAAATGTGATGACTTCCTGAGTCTTGTGTAGGTGGATTCTTCCTTTTCTTTAGTTATTTTTTACCATTATCTTTTAGATCTTCTCTTGCTTCTTATTTCTGGTTGTCTTTTCATGTCTATATATTAATGTTTCTATGTTTCATATAGTCTGTCACCAATGTCCAATCCATTTCTTTTCTCGGGGTACCTTTGTTTTTTTGTTATTAAATATGTCAGTCTGTCCATATTTCTAATATCTATGATTTTCTCAAGCCATTTTTCTTCATCTGGTATTTCTTTGTCCTTCCATCTTTTGGCATAGCATATTCTTGCTGCAGTGTTTAGTAGAAAGAGCAGTTTGTCCAAGTTGTTATCTATCTTAGTCTCAATCACTCCTAATAGGAAAGTCTCTGGTTTGAAGGGTATATTTATTTTTTAATATTTCTTGTATGTGTGTAGGTCTGTGTTGACGAAAAAGGAGAAAAATAAAAGAAACATAGTGAGGTGTAGGAGAGGAAGCAAAACTGAAGACCAGTGAGAATCAGGGAGGTAGAAAGCAGCACCATCTGTCTCATTGGACATCTGCTATGTTAGTTCTCAATTAAAAAAAGAACCTTACCTCATTATTTAGAAAAATACAGAGTGGTGACACAATCTGTATCCAAGCTTGAGTACAAATTCAAAACTTACATCATCATTTTTATTTTTAAAAAATGGTTGGGGGTTATGTATCTCTGAAGATCTTGGATGACCGCCTGCGGATGCAAACCTGGACAGCAATATCGATGAGGACATACTTGGACCAGTTTGATTAATTAAAATGGGCTCTTTGTTTCCTTTGCAGACCACAGATGACATCCTGGTGGCCTCGGCCGAATGCCCCAGTGATGATGAGGACATTGATCCCTGTGAGCCGAGCTCAGGTGGGTTAGGTTAGTCAACTTTTTATATTACTTTCTTTTCATTTTGGTTCTTTGCATGCTGCGGTGGCAAAAGAAGCGCACTCTCTCAACCAGCATTCTTGCAGCAGGGTCAAAAATAATTCCAGCTCTAATGCTTCCAAACTGGAACTCCCAGTCATGGGCCCTCCAGTCTGAGTATACAAATCAAAGGATGTTGAAAGTACCCTCTATGATTTTAATATGTTTCTGTAACAATCCATTTTCCAAACAGACTAAAAATGTCATTGGCACAAGTGAGAGGATCGTGTTGGCCACAAGTTATTAATTGTATTATTTTTGTTTTCTTCTGTTATTGCTTGCATTGTTGTTCTTGTTGTTGTTTATGATGATGATGTTTTAATGCCTCTCAGTCTGCTAGAACCATCTAAAAGTAACATATATCCAGTTTGCTTGGAAGAGTACCTTCATATATAAAATCAAATGTTGTGTGGGGTAGGAAATTTTGAGCAGCTGCTTCATTGGAGGGGAGAAGTGGGGGTTTTGGACTTCCTACAAGAGTAAATAAACAGGGAAGTTGCTAAACACAGGTGTCAGTCTCTAGGCAAAAACATCAAATGATAATAGTAACTATAAGTACCTCACCAATAATTCAAGTAGTATGTACCGGAGTCCACAGATGTATAAATCCTTAAAGAATGTAATGAGTCCAATGTAGTCCATATAAAATGGTTATATTGTAATCCAAACGTAAGTTCAAATGCAAAGCCGCATCAAAATTCAAACACAAAGGCACATTCCACATCCAGGGTATTATAGTATTATAAGTCAAGTCCAATTTGGTCAGAAAATAGACCCCAAGAAGTAGATGTGTGGTACCGATGATAGGCAAAAGCAAAGTTGGCCGATGAGGAATGCAGTTGTATAAAGGTCCTTCTCTCGTTTCGACTTAAGGCAGTCTTTCTCAAGGCCATGCAGTATTTACATCCAACAGTCCAAGTGATGCAGTATTATACAATCATCATGGAATCCATACGATTACATCCAGATCACTATGTGATTTTGCACAGTGAAGCACTTATAGTTACCATTATCATTTGAGGTTTTGGACTTCCTACCAGATTTGGCTCCTAGGACGGTAGAGTAAACCTGTTCCCTATCATGTGATTTTTCCCTTCAACTACTCTCCCCCTCATAAGGTGGCTCTGGCATATAATCTAATTTCACTTTTAGCATGAAAATATAGCATTTGCTATTGCCTGCGATTTCATGAATGTATATCTAGAATGTATCCCCCATGGATATTGGGATCATACTGTACATTTCCTGATCCAAGATCTTAGCCCTCAATCTTCAGAATCTTCAAAAGACATAAGATGGCTTACATGTTAAACTTTTATCTTTTAGTACTTCTTATCTTCAGCCAAGAAAATTATGAAAAATAAGGTGCATTAATAGGAGTTTTCATTTTGTAATTATTTATTTATTTTTTATTTATTTGTTTACTATTTTTATATGCCACCCTTCTCAACCCCGAAGGGGACTCAGAGTGGCTTACAGCAAACAACAATACTGCCAGAGTGGCTTACAATGTACATATAACAATATTGCCGGAGTGGCTTACAGCAAACTGAGAAAACAACAATTAACATTACTGTCATAGCACAACATTAGCACTACACATCATATTGCACTACAACATATCGCAATATTGTTAGCAATATTGCATGTAATACAAATATACAAAATATAATATAATTATTATATCACATTATCATTGGCAGTATTATACTGTGTTACAATACAACAACACCAATACCAAATGCATATTCTACACACCATACCGTAATCATATTATTATTATTATTACATTACAATAATTATACTATAACATAATACAATATATTGACATTATAATATATTATATTATATTAAATTACAATGTATTGTAACATTATATTATATCATATATTACTATATTATATTATTTATAAAATAATAAATAACATTATTTATTTAAACAAAATAAAATTACTACAAATTTTTAACATTTTTTTCATAATAATGATGGCTGAACATTTTGTTCAATTGCCAGGTTTTATTATACAGAACATAGAGAGTCAGACCATTGTTCTATCTAACTTGGAGATGTCTGGCTGGCAGTGACACACCTGGTTTTTTAGGCAGAGAACACCTTTCCCTTCAACTGCTACACAAGTGACTTTACAAAAAGTATCATTGGCACCTTACCCTTATTTTGGACCAGCCAAGTCCAATTTACCAGGACCTTTTGGGCTTTTCAATTAACAAGACTTGCTATAAAACCACAAGAGCTGGCAATACAGAAGAGTTTTCACATCCTGGTGCCTTGGCTCTTCTGTTTGTATTATAGCAACTTGGCTTTTTACAGACCCCACTCTGGTTGCACCATCTGCTTCTAGCCAGACTTTATCACAGCTGTTGCAGGGGAGCTGCCATTACTTTAGCCATAATTCTGAATTTCAGGCAGTACTTGAAATTATTGGTTTGAAATTTAACACAAGGCCCACGTTCTTCACTATTGTGTATGGAACCCTGTAATCAGGGGTGCTCATTAGGTACTGTAGATCGTGATCTACTGGTAGATCTCGAAGGGCGTCCTGGTAGATCCCAGGCAGATTGCAGGCACAGTGTATATGGCTCCCATGCCATTTGTGAGGAATGCTCAGGGGCTTATTATACTCACATTTAGTTGAATTCAGTCTAAAAATGTATTATATGGCTTTCACTGAAATAAATTTCCTAATATTTTGCTTTTATGGCTCTCTGAGTAGTGGGTAGGTAGATCTTTGGGACTTGGTTGTTTTATAAGTAGCTCGCATGCTGGAAAAGTGTGAGCACCTCTGCTGTACATTTAAAATCACACAAGGAAATCAACTCCAGCCATCTCACTACTTGAGGTAGAGCCCAATACAGTGGAATAACTGCAAACAATCACTACTTATCCATCTGTTTCTCTGTCTTTGGAGCAAAACTGAAAGGTGAAGAAACTGAAACATGCTCCTCAGCAATCCTTACTGATGCACCAAAGCCATCAAAACCCTCCATTTTTTTGGCACCCCGAAATGATTAAAAATCTAACCCCCAAATTGGTTCAGATTTGGTTGAAATAGAAGCTGACTTCCATTTCAGCCATTGTTTTCCTCTTTACAGTCGTTAACTTATGTGGAAGAGCTTGAGGATAGGAGAGCAAAACCACTGTGTTTAGCTGTAGTTTTAAGCCACTTCAAAATGGTTGAAAAATAACCAAGGAAAATGTGTTTAATGGTGGGAGGCAGCTTTTAGAGGCTTCTGGGTGCACACTTTGGAGCTTCAAAGCATGTAGCCCAAAGATCACAGTTGGCCCCATTGCTATGAAACAAAACAAAAATCAGTATTGACCCCAAATGGTTTACTGATTCAAAGGGAGAAAGAGAGGAAGGGAGGGAGGGAGATGGGCAAGAAAAGAGAGAAAGACTATAAAGTGTTAAATGTGTCATAAGTAATGCAGACAAGCTGCATTAAATTTTAACGTGAAAAACACCTTGCCCTTAATATTCTTTAGTGCTGCAAATCTCCTGAGATTCACAGCACTTTGTTTATATAAACAAAAACAGAGCCATTCCTCCATCAATTGATGGGATATAACCTTATCTAAAACTTTTCAACACTTAAACTAGCAAACTAATGGCATTAAGGGTAGTATATTGCCAGTTATGTCCATTTTCTGTGAAGTTTCATCCTCCCCTGACAGGCATGTAGCCAGGGGGGGCTAAGGGGGCTTCAGCCCCCCCCCCCCGAAATTCTCAGGGTGGTCCGCGAAAAGGCTTTACTGGTACATTATTTAAACTGTTATGTTTATTCATATCATGATCTGATCACCATGCTCATTATATCCCACATTAATGAGGTTATTGGGATAACAATACAAAAGGTTTGCTAGGGTAGACCCTCTTCCATCCAGTCTCAGCCCCCGAACCAAACTCACCCCGAATCAAAATCCTGGCTACGGCCCTGTCCCCTGACATCCTTTCTTTTGAAGAAAGTGAAAGAGGACTAATCTACATCTGTTGCAGAACTATCTTATACTTACTGCTGGTTTGGGAGCTTTCTGGGAGAATGGAAAGCATTTGAGATTGAATTTGCTTCTTGACACAGTGGAAGTTGTGCCGTCGCACCCGGTCTATATATACTCAGGAAGGGCAAGGACATAGACTCTTTCTACCGGGGGATTGCTTCTTGCCTTCCTTTAGAGGCTTGGGGCTCCCAAGGACCAAGCTGGACACTATAGATAACTGAAATGTGAGTTATCTGCACTCAGGCACTTTACTTTGTTCCCCAAAGGATAAAAGAAAAATACTTTACAGTCTCTAGTTGCTTAGGTCCAGGAAGCTTCAGCCGGATGGTTCTCCAAGTCCTCTCTGTCTTTATGGTCTTGAGGTCAGGACACTCAAGACCCTGGCCTATATTGAAGCTATGGGACCTACCTCTGGATGCCAGCTGACTAGTTTGAAGGCGCCTGGGTCTCCTCAGAGCTACCCAACCATGTTGGGCTTTCTGTATGAGACCCAAGGAAAGTCAATTTCTCTGTGTTGAGAGATGGCTTGACCAAGGCCTGGCTCTGGCAAACCTTCAGATATGTCATTTTCTGGAGAGATCCAGGAAAGTTCTGAAAACAAAATGGCTAGATTCCCAAGTCCCTAGGAAAAGCGGTAGAACAAACTCAATTGGGCTCTGTTAAACAATGATTGACAGGTGTAAAGAACCAATCAATGCAACCAAACCTTTGCAAAACTGAACAGGCTTGCAGAAACACAATACAACAGTGCAAACCTTTGCAACTTAAAGTTTTTCATACAAGTGGTGCTTGCTGTGCCATCACAGAAGTCCCACGGGGAAGGGAATAACTCAAAGCACCTCTCTTCTCTTCCAACTGTCAGAGCCCTTCCACACAGCCCTATATCTCAGAATACCATGGCAAAAAATCCCACAATATCTGCCTTGAACTGTGTTATCTGGGTCCACACTCAGATAAGTGGGATTTTCTGCCTTGATATTCTGGGATATAGGGCTCTGTGGAAGGGCCCTGAGAGAACAATAAACAAAATAGTATATGGTCCTTAGAGCAGTCTTTGGATTGGGGCCAAACTGTACCATTCCACTGAGACATAGCACACATTTATAAAAATGCTAAATAGCTGAGATGCCAATCTTTGCTCGTTTCATTCTGGCATAAAATAATGAAGAATTTAAAATTGTTCTTGTTAAACCTTTTGTATATACCACTCCTCCTCCTCCAAACAAAAACTCATATGTTCAGCTGGGTGATCATGAGAGTGTCTGCATATTGTTCAAAAATGTTGTCTGTTTTGTGAAAGTGCTGTTTGTGCAAAGCTTGGTTGTTGTTTTTTTTTACAAAGAACAGAATTTTTCATGCAAAAGCAATGTTTTTTTGTGAAAATGTTTAAGGATGAGAAGAATTACAAGTATTCTTTATATCCCTACCAAATAGATTATATGCATGTAAAAATAATCATGTGTAAAAAAAAAGTAGTACCTTTGGTCATAAAAGTATAAAAGCCACACAGCTATATGCATGCTGCATGTACCATTGTAATACCGGTATTTAATCGCAAGTGATGACCAGTCCATTTACCCCTTTTAGAATTACACTATGTGAATCCTTCTGGAAATGATATGTGAACTCAGGGGGAAAAAGCAATCTCCATGTGGGATCAATATCCAATCGTTTCCTTGGGTTTTAAGTGACATCCTAATTTCATTCTTCCTTCTTTATCTGAAACACTGGCTTCATCTGTCTTTTGTTGTTTTAATGAGACCAAGTTTTCTGCATAACTGATTATCAGTAGGGCCTCCTGAGAAGAGAGACTTACTGTTGCACCTCAGACTCCGGACAGCCCCCCTAGATCACACACACACCAGGCAGATGCAATAAATGTGCTTTATTTAGAATAAAGAATAGTCCAGAATGGAAAGATGAAAATATGATTCAATAGTCCCAAAAGTAAATCCAAAAATAGTCCTTAGTGTTGGCAAGTCAAACCAACTTGCATCAAAACAAAACAAGAGTATGAAAGCAAGGCAAACCGCTCCTGCGGTCAACGGGAAACTTAGAGTCCTGGATCTTGAACCTTTCCAAGCTAAACGTAGCTTCAGGTCTGACTAGAATCCCCAGGGCACAGTCTAATAAAGAGAATTATTTTCTGTGTGACCAATGCACCCCCTTTCTCAAATTCCAATCTTTCCTGGAAGATAAGATGCTAGCTCTCCTGTCAAATTCCTCTTTGTTAGCGGCCCCAGGTGCAGAGTCTTCATGCTGGGAACCAAAATCCTCCCTTTCCTCGAAATGCTCGCCTGGCAAGGGAGTAGAGAAATTCTCGTGGGAATCAAGGTCACTAGGCCTCTCACTGTCTACTTCAGAACTGAATTCCATAGAGTCATCATTATCCTTATCTGCAGTTTCATAGCCATCCAACCATCCATCATCCCAGGCTAAATCTTCTTCTGCAGACCCATATCCACCAGGCCACCAATCATCCCCGATCTGACCCTGATCAGCTGGAGCCCCCGGTATCTGAGCAGCGGGGGCCCCCCGTTGTTTGTCTATGGCCACTAGGCTGAAACACCACACTTACAGAGAATGAAATCAATGTTTCTGGGGCTTACAGAAAAGTGATTCTGAAATGTGCTGTTGTTTGGATATCTGCTGAGGAATTGTGGGGTTAGAAGGACAGGCACAGAGCTCTAGCCAAGGCTAGGTAGAAGATAGATGGTTGGGTAATGTGCAGTAGACTCTCAAGGACTTTCATTTCCCAGTTATTTACCAAAGCAGCATATAAAATGTCTCCCTGCTAAACCTAATTTATGATGCAGAAAGGAAGAAAGCTTGGAGAAACAAGAAGTAGGGTTTTGTTTAAAAGGATTATGAACATCAGTTGAGGTTCTCCAAACAAATTCACTAGATGATTTTTTCCCTATTTATTTCATAAGAATATTGTTCAATTCTGTGTGTATATCTTGAAGCATGTCAATTTGAGATACTCCCAAGTGTACAAAAAGATATAACCTCATCTTCCAAACTGATAATGCTAGAATGTCTGTAGGACTGGGCATGAGGACCACTATATCAGTCTATCTTCATGCAGGGTGAGTGACCTAAGGTAAAACACAGCAACACTTCACACACGTCTAGATTCCACAGGCTATTAGGGAACATCCACCATGTCTCCAAGTGTGTGGGTATCTCTCCCACTTGAAGGTAGTATCCAAGGTGTAATTAAAAGCAGAATCATTATATGGCAAAAGTCTGAAACAATAATTCTTAGACTCTAGTCCTCCAGAAGCCTCAGCTAGCTTGACCAATGATCAGGGATTCTGGGAAATGATTATTTATTTATTCATTAAAAATTGTACCCCGATCTTCTCACCTCTATAGAGGGACTCAGACCAGCTTACAGCAAAATTCAATGCTATACAAATTAAAACCTGTTACAACAATATATTAAAAACATAAAGCACCAAAATACATACATACAAATCACATGAAGTCCAAAATACCCAGAAGACCAGATTTTTGGGGAAATCTGGTGAGAACAAAGATATATCTAGTCTTCACTTTTTGGAAGCTTTTGGGAGGGTTGAGTAATATTGCTCTCAACTAGGCCAATTTATTCTCAAAGGAAACTGAATGAGCTCATATCTTTATCTATTGAGATGATCTACCAAAATGAATAATGAGATTTAACTCTACTAACCCCAAAACAAGATGACTATTAGCTATCTAGTAATGCTCTACAATCTATGCAGGTAACTCAGAACCATAGACTTTGATAGCAAAGGCTATGCTTTCTGTACTGGAAGGCAGGAATAGCTGGTGGAGGTGCTACATGCTACTTCCTTGAAGCTTGAAAAGGCAAGGTCAGATATAAAAGCACCCCAGAACCCAAGATCCAAATCATCCCTCCGGCCACATTGCTTGTCCACCCACAGTGCTACTGTCATTTCACGGTTCTATTTTCATTTAAGAAATTGTCATTATCCAGTGCCCTACTATGTAAGTATGGTTTTGTCTTGTTGCACATCCATTTAGGTCCATGTACAACTGATAACCAAATGTATTACTTTCTTCAAATCCTGCCAATAATAAGTTTTACCACATCACCTTCTCCCTGAGATAAATTGCATAGACACTGAAATCTTGCAGCAGACACACTATTGATCAAGGCCTTGGGTTGTCCTGCAACTTGTACATATATAGACATTACTTGAGGATTTTAAAAGATGGGAGGTACTTCAGATAAGATCCAACCATGGAATTCTCTAGATAGAAGGCTAAAAGCCAATGCACGTAAGAGGGACAGCCCTCCCTACCAAATGTGCACCCCCTTAAAAAAAAAACAACTCTTGGAGGACTCAGAAACCCTTCTGAAAAGCCAAATTTCTTTGTTTGTCTTTCTGCCTCTTAAAGCCTGCAATGCAAGCAAAGTTCACTTTGCTAAGTTCTCACTGATGCAGCGATAATGGTGCTTTTTAGAACGAAATGCTTAGGGGGTAAATGCTGTGGGTGCTACAGCACAAAACTTCAGTCAGCTAAAAGGTTTGTGTCCGCAACTGCTGATTTGTAGTATCTCCATTGATTGCACTGAATTATTAATCCAGCAAAATTATTTTGAAAAGTGGGGCAGTGGCACCGTTCCTCGGGAGGGGTGCTGTGCCAGAATTGTCATAGTAAGCAAACCCTCGTCTTATCACCTCTGGTTTTTTGCTGACTGTGCATCCTCCTTGTGATAAATAATGAATGGGAAGATGCAAGTGACTTGTGACAAATGCAGGATTAAAAAAATACTATACAATACAAGTGAGAGTTTGCCTTATCACCCAGCCAGCTAATAACACACAGCTTCTTTTTCCATGCAACTTTTTGTTTCAGACCTCACTCAAAATGTCTGAAACAAAAACTATTGCAAAGTGAACTCACTCCTCCCAAGAATACAACTACACTTTAGAATGAATGCAGTTTGACACCACTTTAACTGCCATGGCTCAATGCTATTTTTTTAGCTGTTTCTGCCCAAGACTGCTGGTGACTCACAGAGCTTTGAGGATTCAATAACATTGAACCACAGTGATTGAACTGGTGTCAAACTGCATTCATTCTACAGTGTGGCTCACTCCAGTCATGTATCCCAAAACTTTTTTAAAAGCAAAATAATGCATCAAAAAAGATCAGGCAAAAATGAAAGCAGGAGTGGTGATGTCTCTTTTGATAACAGCTACAATACCTACGGCGTAGAGGGGGCAAAAAGAAGAGCTTTGAAAAACTAACTAAAATCTGGAATGGATTTGCAGCCCAACTAGCATAGAATCCTCTCACCTCTTTGAAGTCAAGGGACCTCATCACATTTAGCTGTCTAATATGGGCGACAGTGGGGGGATTCACCAGGCATTGCGGTGAATCCATGGGACAGCAGGGGGATCCATTGCCCCACATCAGCCACAGTTCCACCTTACCCATCACATCGAGGAAAGTGTCGCTGTCCAGCTTCCTGCCCTCACCTTCCCCATTGCTGGTAATGAGAACATGAAAGCCTCCTGTGTGCTCATTGTTCAGTCATTGTTCAGGGACTGAGCCCCACCAGAAGTAGCTGCACATCATGTGAAGGGAATCAATTAGGATTGGTCTAGGACAGGGGTGCTCATTAGGTAGATCGCGATCTACTGGTAGATCGCATAGGGCGTCCTGGTAGATCACAGACAGGGCGGGAGGAAGCCTCAGTCCTGCCCCACAGGCTCCCGACGTCGGCCAGTCAGAGTGGCAGCGGCATGACCTGCGTCGCTATGGCCCATGTGCGAACTGATTGTTGTTGTTACTATTATTATTAGTAGTAGTAGTAGTAGTAGCAGAAGCAGAGGCTGAATGAATATCATCATCATTATTATTATGAATAAATTCAGGGGCTTATTATACTCACATTTAGTTGAATTCAGTCTTAAAATATATTATATGGCTCTCACTGAAATAAATTTCCAAATATTTTGCTTTTATGGCTCTCTGAGTAGTGGGTAGGTAGATCATTTTGACTTGGTTGTTTTATAAGTAGCTCGCATGCTGAAAAAGTGTGAGCACCCCTGGTCTAGGAACTGTGATCTCAGCATCCTACGATCGGTCTGAAAGCCCATGTGATGAATTCAAAAGCATAGGCTGAGTTATTACCCAAAGCTATGAATGTAGGTAATAGTGTATTTGTCATTGTTACCACCTGCTCTTAATGCTGATTTTAAAAATTATAAAGTTGCAATGTTATCTTTCTTCTTGAGGCTATCTCCCAGGGGAAGCAGGAAGATGTAAGCAATCTGCGCATTCGCTTCAACCTCCTGAAAGGTTATGTAAGCAAAAAAAAAAGGTTGCTGCTAAACTCACCAATAAATTTTTAACAAATAAATTAGTTGCTGTACTTTCATTTGTGGAAACACAACATCTTGTACTACAGATTTTATAACCCTAATGGGACTTTTTCTCCCCATCATGCAGGGAATGAGGAAAGCATCAATTTCAGCACATTTTGCTGCACTGTGAGATTTATTAGGTTGCTTATTGCCTTTCATTAGATTTATAGCCCACCTATGCTAAGGACTCTGGGTGAGTTATATAAATATTTACAGGGCGCAGAGTCTAATTTGGCATCTGCAGTAAAAAAGGAAGTGTCGGCAAAGGCAGCAATTTGTTAGCTTCACTATTTGATTGTGTTCCCATTCAGAAAGTTTAGGTATTGCGTGAATCTGTTTAGTTTCTTGGGAAAATCGCCTTGCCATCTTCTTGGCATGGCCTGTGATAATCATATGATTTCCTGTCATCACTCCTGATAAGAAGTGCATGCATGCTTCCAGTTCTCAGCATCTTCCTCACAAGTCCAAATCAATGACTATGGAGAAACTAGAGCAGAAAGTCTAAAACAGCAAGTGTGCAAATTATTATTATTATTATTATTATTTCATTTCTAATCCGCCCTTCTCTACCTCCGAAGGGGGATCCAAGGCAGCTTACAAAAGGCAATAATTCAATGCTGCATACAAGAACAGAACAACAACATATCAAAGCAATTACAACACAGCAGATTAAAACAGTTACATATCAAAATCCCCCATAATCCCCGTTCCATATCCATAGGCTGTCAGCCAATCCACAGCTGGAGAGGTGTGCTCCCTGTATGTCACTCCAGTTAGTAACCTGGCTGCCAACCGCTGGACTAGTTGAAGTTTCCGAACAGTCTTCAAAGGCAGCCCCACGTAGAGTACGTTGCAGCAATCTATTCAGGATGTAACCAGAGTGTGGACCACCATGGCCAGATCAGACTTCCCAAGATACAGGCGTAGCTGGCGCATAAGTTTTAACTGTGCAAAAGTTATCCCGGCCACCGCTGAGGCCTGGGGTTCCAGGCTCAGCGATGACTCCAGGATCATTCCCAAACTGCGAACCTGCGTCTTCAGAGGGAGTGTGACCCTATCTAACACAGGCTGTAACCCTATACCCTGTTCGGCCTTTCGACTGACCAGGAGGACCTCTGTCTTGTCTAGATTCAATTTCAATTTGCTAGCTCTCATCTAGTCCGACACAGCAGCCAAGCACCGGTTCAAAGTCTGGATAGTCTCCTTGGTAACAGGTGGAAAGGAGTGACATATTTGGACATAATCTGCATAAAGATGATATTGCATTCCAAAACTCCGGATGATCTCCCCCAGCAAAAAACATACTATATATGCCAGTTGTGGGCAAATTTCGGCCATCCGGGTGTTTTGGACTTCAAATCTGACAATTTATTTGATATGGTCTATATATATATATATATATATATATATATATATATATATATATATATATATCCCACAATTCCTAACAGCTATATATATACTATATATATATATATATATATATATATATATATATATATATCCCACCATTCCTAACAGCCGGTAGGAATTGTAGGAGTTGAAGTCCAAAACACCTAGAGGGCTAACGTTTTGTCATGCTTGGTATATACTTACTTACGAGGCATGCTAAAATTGAAACGGAAATCTAATTGATTCGTTAGAAATTCGTAATTAATGGGACTTTTGTTGTTTTACGGCTCGCTGTCGTGAACCAGGAAGTAGACTTCCTTTACGGTCCTTCAGGTCAACAATATGCGTTAAGTTCGTTAGAAGTTCTAAAAGTATTAATTAATTAATTATTGTAGTACTCACTTCTCCCTGTCTTGTCTTCTCCCGCTCATTTCCTTCCCGCCTTCATTGCTTCTTCTTTTTCCCCGCATTTCTATGGGAACTGGAAGTGACTCTGCTGCTAGGCAATGCATTCTGGGAACTGTAGTCCTCCAGGCTTCCCCCCTCCTTCTCCTTCTCTTCCCTGTTGCTCTGCCTTCATGCATCGAGGCTAGAGAGAGGCGAGAGGGGGTGCGATAACCCCTTTTCCAGCTGAAATATATGCCGACCCAACCCTGGGTCGGCTTATATTTCAGCTGGAAGGCGCGCCGCGCACCTCTCTGCTTCTCTCTAGCCTGGATCCAGGCTAGAGAGAGGCGGAGAGGCGCGGCTGCGCCTTTCCAGCTGAAATATAAGCTGACCCAACCCTGGGTCGGCTTATATTTCAGCTGGAAAGGTGCGCCGCGCGCTCTCTGCTTCTCTCAGCCTGATCCAGGCTAGAGAGGCGGAGAGCGCGCTGGGCGCTTCCAGCTGAAATAGGCTGACCCAACCCTGGGTCGGCTTATATTTCAGCTGGAACGCGCCCGCGCGCTCTCTGCTTCTCTCTAGCCTGGATCCAGGCTAGAGAGAGGCGGAGAGGCGCACGGCACGCCTTTCCAGCTGAAATATGCCGACCCAGGGTTGGGGCCGGCTTATATTTCAGCTGAAAAGGGGCCTCGCGCGCCCCTCGCCTCTCTCTAGCCTTGATCCATGCATCGAGGCTAGAGAGAGGCGAGAGGGGGGTGAGCGAGGCGCCCGGCGAGCGGGGAGATCCCAGTTTGGCCCAATTCTGTCATTGGTGGAGTTCAGAATGCTCTTTGATTGAAGGTGAACTATAAATCCCAGCAACTACAACTCCCAAATGTCAAGGTCTATTTTCCCCAAACTCCATCTGCATTCACATTTGGGCATATTGAGTATTCATGCCAAGTTTGGTCCTGATCCAGGATTGTTTGGGTTCAGAGTTATCTCCCTAAATCACTGTCAATTCCTCCCAAACCCCTCCAGTATTTTCTGTGGGTCATGGGGGTTCTGTGTGCCAAGTTTAGTCCAGGTCTGTCATTCATGGGGTCTCAGCTGTGGAAGTCAGAGCTGAATTGGTCAAGGTACTGCAAATCCCATCATCCGTTGTCCATCCTCCCCAAACATATTGTTTTTGTGATTAATCCCTGTGCTTTAACTTTGGTCAATTTGTAACAATGAAAATACATCCTGCATATTAGATATTTGCATTAGAATTCATAAGAGTAACAAAATTATGAAGTATCAACGAAAATATGGATGGGGGTCACCACAACATGAGGAACCACTGCATTAATACATATCTCTCTCTCGGCATTACTTCACGAACGAAGATTCAGGAAGGACTCATCCCACGCTTTTACAAGCGCTGATGAGTAAAGAGGCCAATCTGAGATAGGCAAGTTCGGTTGCAGAAAGCACAGCAGAAAGTCTATATATTATACATATATCTTTCTGTTTAATTGCTATTAGGGAAATAAAACGTGAACAAAGGAAGGAAGGAGACAAAGGAAGAAGTAGAGAAGGGGGAGGGAAGGAAGGAAAGAGAAAAGAAGGGATGGGGAACCAAAGAGCAAAGGAAGGAATGAAAGAGGAGGGTAGAGAAGGTCACAATTGTACTGAGAGCTAGTAGCTAGCTCTTATATTTATGTTATACATCTACAGTTTAAGGGGAATGTTCCCCATTGATTTTTGATTGTTTTTGACTTTAGAACCAATTTAGAATTTCGTTAGTAATTAAGTTACATTTTAGAACTTTTTGCAAAAATTTTTGTAAGTATTTGATATACTAATCAAAAAAAAAATCCCCCCCCATTTGATTTTAGAATTGCGATTTTAGGATTCTAAACCAAGCCTATTACTTACATACAAGGTTTGGGAGCCAAAATTATGGATGTTAATATGACCCATTGATAAGTTGAGGGTCATTTTAAGGAGAGGGGAAAACACCAATGGCACATTGAAAGGTGAACCACCTTTGGCCGCTGTTGCCATTTTTCCACCAAGGCATTCATAAAGGCCAGAAGCAGGACAATGGGGAAGAAAGTAGCGGGGATCCATGCTTCTTAAAGATTTTCCTAGCAAGGACTAAGTTCTTGCCACTCACCACTCTGTTCATAGAAGGGATTCGTCCTTTATTTATTTATTTATTATTTATTTACATAATTTATATTCTGCCCTTCTCACCCCGCAGGGGACTCAGGGCAGATTACAATGTACATATACAGGCAAACATTCAATGCCATAGACACACAACATATATAGACAGACACTCAGAGGCAAGTTAACATTCCAGTTTCTGGCCACCAGAGGGAGCTGTCACATTCCTTCATTCTTTTGCGTACTTCCTGGAGATTTTATGGCCTCGTAAATCAGTTACATTAGCCTCCCCACAAAGTGGTACCTACATTTTCCTACTTGACAGATAAAACTGTCTTTCGGTTTACAAAGGTTGACAACAAGCTACACAATTTGGTCGAGAGCTCACCCCGACCTGGGCAGGCCTCAAACTCATGACCTTCTGGTCAGTAGAGATCTTATGCAACTGTACTCTAATTCTTTGGTAAGAGTTAAGGTACAGTACTTACATTGACTTATGGATACATCAACCAATTTTTGGGGGTTGATTTATTAAGATTAACATTTCTAGGCTTATACATGAGTATATAGGGAACTTGATGTTGAATGGCAGACAAGGATGGAGGGAATTGACAATTGGGCATTACTTAAGGAGTGATGCTCCAGAGGAATGCCTGGGGATTTGAGAATTTGAGAATCACTCAAGAAGAAATGAGTTGGGTTTTAGACAAAGTAAAAAAGATGTATCTTCACGAGAACTTGCTTTATACTAGTTCTGGTGATTTGAGCTTCATCTATACTGTAAAATTAATGCAGTTTGAAATCAATTTATCCACCATGGTTCAATGTTACGGAATCCTGGCATTTGTAGTTTGCTGAGGCACCAGCACTCTTTGATAGAGAAGGTAAAAGACCTTGCAAAACTACAACTCCCATGAGGTAGGCATGTAGATGCACCTCTGGTGAGGTTTATTTCCAAGTAAACATGCATAGGCTTGCAATGTTCTTCAAAAAAATATTTGCAGAAAGGTGCACATGCACCAACTGTGTGTTGTTTTAGCATTAACTTATTATCTAAATATCTAAATGCAGTGAACTCCTTTTTTATTAAAAAGCTCACAAAGAATGGTGCACTCAGATGATTGGAAATGGAAAGACATTAATTTTTAGAGGTCAGAGGTGGACATTTAAATTGTGGGCCTCACATTCATAGGGCTTGCATGCTTAAAATTATTTCCTTCTGTGAAATTCCCATTTGCATCTTCATCACAGTAAGTTTTCATGGGGCTTAACAGTTCATATAAGATCATCAACTGATATCCCTTCTCCGGCTTAAGGTATCAGTGACATAAATGTTAGTCTGCTGGTGAACAACACTGCATTAAGTAGAGCCGAGCAACAGTGCTTTGGAAATAAAATATGGGTTTTTATTTCCAAAGCAAAATGTCACCTGTCTCATTGAAAACGTAATTTTGGGGAAGGTTTTCTATAATAACATTTGACATGGAAGGGTCAACCTGCTATTCTTGCAACAAAGCAAGAATGGGAATCATCTCTTTCTATATGTAGCACTGCAACTCTCATTAAATCTAGCCAGCACTGCCAATAATCAGGGATAGTGGGAATTGCAATTCAGGTACATCTGGAATGAGAGCCAAAATGGTGTATTGTAGATTGGCGAAAGACCTTTTCTTCCTCTTCATGGAATGAACTTTGTCTTATCTATGGGTCAATCCCTTTTACTCTCTCTCTCTCTCTCTCAGAGCACCTTTGAGGAGAAGCATCAAAGTGCTTCATTTCCCCAACCAAACATTCAAAACAGTTGGAAGTGGCATCATAAAAGAAAGAGTATATTTTTAGATAAATTTCTGCCTTTTCCTAATTTTCTCAGGGAAGGGAGTGGCTCCTTGTTTGATAAGGGGCAAGATTTTGAGGGTCGAACTTTTAACCATAATTTCTAGACTTCTACATGAGTATGTCTAGTACGGAGTTTGAACGGAGTTTGTATATTAGCCAAGAAATATATTTGCATGTGCAGATGCAAACACACACACATTATTTAAACTGTTATGTTTATTCACATGACACACACACATTATATCCACAGATAGATAGATAGACTCAGATCAAAAGATATATTCTAACACATACAAACTGCAACCCTATTGCTCTCATTAATACACACACACATATAAGGGGGTGAATATCTCTGGTCGTTATCCTTAGAAAACCATTATTATTTCGTATTAAAATCAATTTAGACGCTAATTCGACCCGTGGCCAGCAAACCGGAAGTGACGTTTCTAAATCAAAACCGAGCCCGCCATTTCCATAAAGGGCACGTTATTATGTCATTTTTATTTCTGCCATTTCTTATCTTTAACCCGTGTTGGTTCTCAGCTGGCGGGGGAGATTGGAGGCGGTGCCCTCCACTCCCTCCTGCCAGCTGACAACCAATGCGGGTTGAAGATAACCCGCGTTGGTTCTCAGGTGGCGAGGGGGGTGTGTGTAGCCGATGCCCTCCTCTCTCCCCTGCCAGCTGACAACCAACACAGGTTATCTTTAACCCGCGTTGGTTCTCAGGTGGCGGGGGAGAGTGGAGGCGATGCCCTCCACTCTCCCCTGCCAGCTGACAACCAACGCGGGTTAAAGATAACCCGCATTGGTTCTCAGGTGTCGAGGGGGCATGGAGGGCATGCACTCCATCCCTCCTTGCCAGCTGGGAATCAACCCGTGCTAGAGATATCGCAGGTTAGTTCTGAGCTGGCGAGGGGGCGTGGAGGCGGGCATCCCCTGCGCACTGCGCATGAGTGGTGCCACTAATGAAATAGTAACGAATTTCATTATTAAATACGGATCAATTTCGAAATATTCCCAATTTTTGGAAGACTTTCTATTTCGAAACAACAGGGCCTCCCCCAAGTTTAGAAACAATTTTTTTTGGATCAACCCGCCCTAAATGTGTGTGTGTGTATGTGTGTGTGTGTGTGTGTGTGTGTGTGTGTGTGTGTGTATATATATATATATATATATATATGACCAATAGGGTTGCAGTTTGTGTGTGTTAGCATCAATTGAGGAATGTTGGCCAGTGTTCAACAGTGGTGGCCTAATGACCAGAGGCGGTCTAAGCGATTCCGCCATGTAAGCGGTCGCTTAGAGCGCCACAGGCTGGGCGGGCGTCACCGGCTGGGCGGGCGCCGTGGCGCCACCTCGCTCCGCGCCCCCCGCCCTGCCGCCGCCGCTGCCGCTGCAGCCCGGCACCATGGGCCGGCTGCACCACGCCTCCCGAAGCATGGACATTTCCCCGCAGCCCAGAAGCAACTACAGGCACTACAGCGCCTGTAGTTGCTTCTGGGCATGCGCGAATGTCTGCGCAAGGCTACTGGGTCCCGAGCGCGCCTGCGGCTTTGGAGCCAGCGCGCAGGCGCGCTCGGGTCCCAGTGCACATGCGCGGGCATTCGTGCATGCGCAGAAACGTCTGCAGGCGCTACAGCGCCTGTAGTTGCTTCTGGGCATACGCGGAAATGTCCGTGCTTTGGGAGCGCGTGCAGCCGCCCATGGGGCCGACTGTGCAGCAGCGGGGACCAAATGATGCGGCGGCCGGGGGCGCCAAAATTTTCTTCGTACTCCCCGGAAAAGGTCAGGCCGGCCCTGCTAATGACAGTACAGATATCAAGTCTACAAGCATGTAGGGGCATGAAGGGTGTAGCATTTAATAACTGGCAAGAGGATTGCTTATGTGCAGATGGTAATAAGACCTATGGGATGGCCAGCATGACACCTTTAATGTAATAGCAAGTCTATGAAATTGGAAACAAAATGGCTAAGCAAAACTGAAGGAGGGCAAGAGGTAACATTTCAAATCCACAAAGCAGAGCACTCTGATCCATAGAAGATAGCTTTTTGAAAATTCTCACAGAAGAGAGACAGAAGGCTCACCCAAAGCACAGAAGTTATTGAACAAAACTCGACATTGATTACAAAGAAAGTGTGTGCAGTCCACCGCAAAGGACTGTGCCCTTGTCAATCATGAGATTACACAGGCAGAATAACCCCCAACACACACACATATACACACACACACCTCCTCCTCCCTTGTCCATTTGTACAATACCACAAAGAGTTGATCCACATTTCTGTGTTAAAAGAAAAAATGAAAATTGAATGACAGTTTCAGCATAGGTAATCCAAAAGTCAGGAAGTCCCATAATTCACACTCAAGAAAAATAGTTTATTGTCATCTCTAATTTACCAACCATAGACCTGGTGAATCCCAACATGAATGTGCTGGATGCAGAATTCAGAGGCATGCTCATTTTAAATGGCAACTGCCAGAAAATTCCAGCTAGTAAATCCATTGACTATGCTGACTAGGGGATTCTGGAAAGTGTTATCTAATAAAGGACTTTTGCACGCTCTGCATGGATGTCCCTGGGATCAGGGAGGCCAAGAGGCATTGTCTGTGACCAAGGATTTCATATATCCCCATGGAAAAGGCCCTCTTCCATGTTCTAAACTGGCACAGATTCCTGTTCCTTTAACATTAGTGTGGGCAAACTGGCTGAAAAAGTAAAATGCAATAAAAACATTGTTATTGGTAGAACACATATAAAATCTGTTACGGTAAATTTCAAAATTTACTAGCCTTTGATTGCTAGCTGGAGACCCTTGTAGCTTAGCTTAACTTTTGTTTTATTTCTGCTGATGTTTTGATATGACTGTAAGCCGCTCCGAGCCCTCAGGGAGTGGCGGCGTATAAGTCCAAATAATAAATAAATAAATAAATAAAAATTCTAGGAATCTCTAGATCTGTGGTGTCCAACCTTTTATCCTCCAGGTGTTTTGGCTTTCAGCTCCCAGAATTCCTAAGCATTAAACATTGAACAAACTGGCCCAAGATTCAGGGAGTTTGAAACCACTGATTCGACACCACTGCTCTAGATCCAATTCATGGCAGGGAATTGGACTAGATTGTCCTTGTGGTCTCTTCCAACTCTATGATTCTGTGCTCAACTTCCAATTGAAATTGACCATTGAGTTGTGCTGGAAGATCTAAAAATTCCCAGAGAGGTGTTCTCTCAAATAAAAAAATTGAGATTTATATGATACCAATACACAAGAAACACAATAAAAGAAGCCTTTTAATTCACGTTTTTCACTTTCACTAGGTTTTTTTTTGCCCTACCCAAACAATGTGGGTGCAGTGTGCTTAGGTTATTAGCTTATTAGTCCAGTTTTGTATGTGTGGTGGCACAGTAAATCTGGATTGTGGTAAATCTGGATTGTGGCACCTCCTTCAATGCCGAGGGTTTGGGAGATGTATATTTTCATGAGTGATAATTCCAACAAAATGAAATCACTTTTCACTCTCTACCACAGTCTCCTCAACATGCATACTGATCTGGAATTAAAGCTGTGCCCATAAGAGTATGGTTTTCAAGTATTTTGTTAGGGCTTGTTCATTTGCGTCACAAAAATATTCTGTGAAGAATTGTATCCTTTCAAAATTTCATACTATATAGCAGTTAAGATATTTCTCTCATTAGGAATCTAACAGTTTAAACAGATTAGTTTTCTACAAATACACAATCAACCTGTGCAGAGTCTTTGAAATTACATGATACTCTACTAGCGACTTAAGTGCACAGAAAATTAGCATAGATACATTGATTCCCTTTGGCCATGCTTTGATTTTCCTCCTTCAACTCAATCCTTTCATGCGGCATTTCTTGACTCAGTGCTGCCATAGCAGGACCAAAGCAAAACTGCCATGTTGCTGCTGTGTACATTCCCCTTTAGTAATGCCAGCAAAAGTCATTTGTGTGCCTAAGGCAAAGAAATGGTATCTTCTTCCCAATCCAGATATAGAAACTAAACATACTTGTCATTCATGGGATGGCAACCTTCATCCCAATGATGCAAGAGGATAGTTTGGAGAGTTTAGGACACATTGGGGAGTTGTAGGTTTTTTGGGCCATATGGCCATTAGGGGTGGTTGATCCATAAAAAAATCTATTCTAAACTCGCGGGGGGGATTTCTGTTGCTGGGTCGTTATAGAAATTGTTCCAAAAATTTTTAAGTAAATTTGTTAATTGAAACATAATTAATAACACATTTTTGTTTTTATTCGTTACGCCAGCTGGGAGGGAAGAATCTTTCCTCCCTCCCCCCCCCCCCCAGCTCAGAAGCATCGCAGATTAAATTTAATCTGCAATGCCTCTCAGATGGCAGGGCAGGGAGGGAGGAATGGAGAGCAAGCCCTCCCCTCTTCCCCCCCCCCCAGCTCAGAAGCATCGCAGGTTACATTTAACCTGGGATGCCTCTGAGGCGGCGGGGAAAAGAAGGGAGGTGTGGATGCAAGCAATCCACACAAACCTTCCTTCCCCCGCCACCTCAGAGGCATCCCGCATTATATTTAACCCGGGATGCCTCTGAGGTAGCGGGGAAAGGAAGGGAGGTGTGGATGCAAGCCATCCATTTTCTATTGGCCACTTAAAGAAGGGCGGTGGCAATTACAAGAGACCAGTGAAGAGGTTGGGATATCTGTGCAAAATTCTACATTCACAATGACCTCTCCCTGCTCCCCCCATGAAAGACTTGCAGATTTTGTGGCCTTTGTATACAACTTCAGATCCCCCCCATCCTTAAACTTATTTATTAAATGAAATAATAAAATGGTTAATATTCTTGCACCATGGAGATTGTGGAGGTTGTAATCCAAATCTCAAATTTTCTAGTCCTCCTTTTTTTAACAAGTGAATCTAAATATACTGTATGTCTAATATTCAGTCTTACCTGCTTGGTTAAAACTGTGTAGATTGTATCCAAAATAGTGTGTGTGTGTGTGTGTGTGTGTATCTCTCTCTCTCTCTCTCTCTCTCTCTCTCTCTCTCTCTCTCTCTCTATATATATATATATATATATATATATATATAGAGCACCAGGAGAGCTGTGTATAACTAATGTTGTTGTTTTTTAAAAGCAGAAAGCCAGTTAATTCACTACTTGGCAAGGAAAAAGAGTGGAAGTAGAGAACTGAGATATTTTCTTTCAGTCTTCCTCACAAATCTTGTGATAAAACCCTTTCTAGACTGTAAGTAATAGCCAGGATCCTATAAGATGCTTGCAGAGAGTAGTGCTTCTTTAATCCACTCACATTCTCAGCAAATAAATAAATAAATCAGGCTTTCAACCTTGCCATACAACTTCAAGGACATCTAATGCAGTCAGTCCCTAGACAGCATCTGGGTGTAGTTCTGCAGCTGAGAGAAAAGAACAAATATAACTATTTTGAATCTCCAGATACCTGGGAAGACAAAGTCTCCTCTTTTTCCCTGAATGAAAAATTATACCAGACACTGGCCAGGTCCCCCTGCCCTGTTATAGCTCTATCATGTCTAGGTCAAAGATGGGAAGGAGAACCTACCCCCATACAAGCTGCCACTGCCCAGGCCTTGGAGCAGGAGTCCCCAAACTAAGGCTCATGGGTCGGATCCATCCCTCCAAGGTCATTTACCCAGCACTGAACTTTAGACTGCCACCAATGCCATTCATGCTTTGCTGCTATCACCACCCTCTTCTTGAACCTTAACTCTACTTTCCATTCATTTCCTTTCTCTGTCTCACTCTAAAATGAAGGAAATCATCTCCATACTCTCTCTCTCTTCTTCAAGCTTTTTTCCTTTCCTTTCTTTATCTCCCTCCAGAACAGAGGGTTTCTCTTGACCAATATCACCCATCTTGACTCTTGACTCTCCTTTTCTCTCCTCTCTCTTTTTTCTCCTTTCCACTGTGTGAGGCAGGAGGGGAGAAAGAAAGAAAACGAAAAAATAAGAAAGAAAAGAGTTAGGGCAAAAGAGAGGTAAAAGAAAAGAAAAAAGAAAAAGAAGGACAGAAGGGAGGGAGGAAAACAAAGCTTGAAGAAAGAGAAGAGAGGGAGAAAGGTAGGTAGGTAGGAGAGAGAGAGAGAGAGAGAGAAGGAATTCATAAAGCGTGGCATAGTGATTTGAGCCTCAGACTTTGACTCTGATCCCACTGGGTGACTTTAATGAAAAGTCACACTCTCTTGACCTCAGATGAAGACAAAGACAAATTGCCATTCAATAAATCTTGATAAGAAAACTCTTGTGATAGGATTGCCTTAGGGTCGCCCTAACTCTGAAACAACTTGAAGACATTCAACAACAACAACCATAACATCATCATCATCATCAACAACAACAACAACAAACTATAGTATGGCAGGAGAGAGACCATGAACTGGCCCTCTGTTAAAAAAGTTGAGGACCCCTGCCTTGGAAGGAGGGATGAATTTAATCCCCTCCAACATTTTCTGAATTTAATTCCCTCCAACATTATCATTGGCTTTTCCTTTTGTGTCATGTTTTCATTAGATTGTGATCTTGAAGGCATAGGACTTTTTTCTTGGTTTTTTATGTGTGCAAAAAACTACTATATGTCTCCTTGAACAATTAATAGCAAAGCAAATATATTTGCATAACTTCAAGTTATCTGTTGCATACTGTACATCACCAACAAGATTCCAGTCGGAAGTACCCTTGCACTTAATAAAGTAGTAAATTAAAACAAAATTAATGCTACATATTTTCCCTTTCACCTGCTGTTTTATATATGTAAGGACAAGTTGGATTGACCCTCAAGCAAGTAAGATCCAAAAATCCCACCCGCAACCTTAAGTAAGATTGAGCAACCCTACTGGAGCCTTAAGTGATGCTCCAAGAAGAACCCTAACTAATGAGCTTTTAGACAGTATAACATGGCTATAAACCAAAGGAGGCTGCTAGATGATAGGCTGTGATGTACAACTTGGAGAACAAGGGGCCAGCTCTGGGTCCAGAGGAACAGGACTCTCTCGTTTCCTGCTGCTCCCAAATTGAAGGCCCACAGTGTATACCAACAAATAATTACTTTCATTCTTCGTTGTAAATGCAATGCCCCCCAACACACAAATAATTATTGCCTTGTGAATAATTTCTTGGTTGTTCCCCACACTTGGTTTATTCAAAGGCATGAGTAGGAACCAAGCAAATCTTTTAATATGGTTTTTTTTTTAAGAGACGAGGGCAGGGGGGAAGTCTTTACTAATTTCAATTCACAAACACTGCAGGAGTCTTCAGTTCCCATTTTCTTTTCACAGTATTAATGAAGACTGGGCATTGGCAATAGTCACCTTTCCCCCCTTGCTGTTGAAATTTAAAAATCATGTTGAAGGGCTGCCAAGAATTATAATCACTCTCTCATGCGTAGTGAAGAACTGTAGCCAATCGTGATTGTTCCAGACAAGTTATTTCATGGCTGCAGTAACAAAAGGAATATAAAAATCAATCCCATCTTATATAGTATATGATATAATTTGAAAAGATGTGTAAAATAAAGGAGAGGACCCTTAATAAGAACAAGAACAATATACCTACTCCATTGATCATGATGAAAGGAGCCAGTGAAAGACAGGATGGTTGGTTAATTCCTGAGAGTGGAACGAAAAATAAAGTGTTATAGTCTTCTGCTGGTTCTTTGCAAAACCAGCTCTACTGCCATAAACAGATCATCGGTATTTGTGGGTGGTAGTTTTCAAGCGTTATAGATTTCCAGCCTCTTCAACTGTATGTTCTTAAATCAAAGGATTCTTGATTTAGGTTATGAGTATTTTATCTATCTTTACTGTTTCCTGGGCAATGAAATAAGGTACTACCATTGTTTTGGCTGCTTTTCATTGTCTCAGAGTACAATCATGGATGCTTCTCTAAAGTGGAGCAAAGAGATGTTCATAGACATCGTTCGATATCTTTCCAATTGCTTCTGGTTGCGCAGCTAGTGATGACAAGCATTTGAAGGCCGAAAGCTATGTTTGTGGTACACAAAGGAACCAGTATAACTGAGAAACTATCTCCCTTAGGAAATCCAGGGAGTGATGAGAAATGTTTTAACTAACATGTCTTATCACTCCCACAAAACATAATTCCAAATATTCCCAAGACAAATCTACAACAGTTAATTAAAGTATAAATCCAAATCAGGTTTTAATTTATTTTAAAGCAAAAAAAAACCAGATGCACCCCTAAATGTAGCTTATGCTTTTAGGTCCTATTGTCCATGTTGCACAAACAAGTAGGGGTCAGCTTTTGAGTATGGAGGACTAGGAGGCCATCTTGTTCCTTGCTTCAAGCAGTAATACATCTTGAATCAACCCCATGCCTGCAATAGGTGATGGATGGATAGATGGTCCCCAAAATGTCTATAATTCAGAAATATTTTTCATGTTTCCCCCCAAAAATGCATGCACCATTAATAGGAATAAAAATTCCAGTTGTAGAGAAATGTCACAAAATTACAAGAGAAACTTTGAGTGAGGTTTGAAACTCTATTAGCTAATAGTCGCTACAGAGACAACATGCCCTGTGAATGGAAGAGAGCAGGGCAGATCATTATTTACCATTAGGGGTGGATATCTCCAGCCGTAATACTTTGATTTCCATTATTTTTTCGTATTTAAAATTATATCGACCCTCAACGTCAATCCCGGAAGAAACGTTTCAAAACCGAAGCCATGATCGTCATTTCTGTAAAGGGCACGTTATTAGGTCGTTATTTCCGCCCTTTCTTATTAATCCGCGATGCTTCTGAGCTGGGGGGGGGAGGAGAGAAGAGTGGAGGGCTGGCTCTCCATTCTTCCCTCCCTGCCCTGCCAGCTGAGAGGCATCACGGATTAAATTTAACCCACAATGCTTCTGAGCTGGGGGGGGGGGGAGCAGGGCATCCCCTTGCCTCCTCCTTCCCTGCTGAGAACTAACGCGCAATAGCGCCTTTAGCGTTCTGCTCACCCCCACCCCTCCTTGCCAGCTGGGAACTAATGCACGGGGGTTGATTCCCAGCTGGCATAACGAATAGTAACAAATTTCATTATTCATTACGTTTCAATTACGAAATTTATTTTAATTTTTTTATAACGGCCCAGCAACAGAAATTCCCCCCACCCCATGAGTTTAGAATCACATTTTTTATGGATCAACCACCCCCTATTCATCATCCCTTTCTCAAGTCTGTGTTGTGAGGCTGAAAGGCTTCAAAGGTAGGACTTGGGATGCACTTTTAATTGTTGCAGTCATGCAATGACCATAAGTATGAACTGGAATATTTACAGTGTTATAAGTCAGGCCTAAAATACCATAACTGGACAACATCTGAAGTAACAGGAAAAAATTCTTGAGGAAAAAACTGCATTTCCTGGTTGTGGTATGCTACAACAGGAAGGAATATTTTCCATGTCATGGTGAAGTTTGTACCCAGGAATCAACTAGTTACCTTTTTCTTTATTTCTGAGTTATGCATGCATAAGTAGCATTTGTTGTTCTTTTTATATTGTATTGAAAATGCTGTGGTTAGCCATCTAGAATAGCTTTGTACCCCAATACAAATTTCGCCCAATATCTCCAAATATCGCTTCCAAGTTGGTTGGTAATGTGCCTGCCAAGTCTTCTGCTCATAGAATAACACCAATTAGAGAAGTTACTCTCTTCTAAAAAAATGTCAATTTTGTCTCAATACCTACTTTATTCCCCCACATCTCAGATTACATACAGAGACTTCGAGCATATCAGAAACAGTTGTAGTTTATTAAATGGTTAAGTGTTTTTTAGACTGATGGAGTTAGTAAGCTCATTGTGAAAAGATGCTTAAAAGGAAATAATGCCAGCAGGTTTCATTGTTGGTTTTTTTCTTCTTTTAACTTGTTCTGTTTAAAATAAGATTCTTCAGTTTCATGTTTCAGGTCTCATTACTCAAAGGAACATCTCCCTGTAAAACGGAGACTGAAAGACACCATTTAGCAGACATTAATAGCAAACATAATTGACAGCTTTTTGCCTCAGATGCCTACATTCAAAGGCAACTTTTCACCCATCAGTTAGTGGCAGCATTTATTCAGCACGTTCCATTCTTAAACAGAAATTAATTTCTGAAAACCTCCTTCTGCTTGATAGGTCTCTCTCATTTTTGCTCACTATAGATATCCTCAAGAGTTTTTATTCAGCCAGGCTGAATTGTCTCTTGTAAAGCAATTGTTGACACATCCATGTCAGATGAATTTCTACATTACACTGATGGAAAGAATAGCAAAAAAAGAAAGGGGAAGGGGGAAACCAGCTATTGTCGTTTCTAGCAGTTTTGAGAAGGACTCCTAGTGGGACTTTGAACTAGAATGTGAAAGCAGAAGGGGGCGGGGAGGTGTAACCTACCCACTATGGCCTTGCAATGTTTAGATGTGAAAATCCAGGGAGAAGTTGTGAAGCCTCAAGGTAGGCAAAGATAGAAAATCAATTTAAAGTTAGAGAGAAATAAGCTTCTTTTGTGGACATTCTAATCATCTTTTTTTAAAAAAAAATCATTTTTATTAATCGTTAATTTCAAATACAATAAAAGAGGGGGAACAAAATACAAGTGGATAAAAGTAGGAAATTTAGTAGATAGGAAGGTGGGGTGGAATGGGTTGGGTGGGGTAGGATTGGAGATAGGGTAAGTAAAGAAGAGGAGGTAGACAAGAAGGGGGACTTGAATGGCTTCCAGTCCATTCCACAGGGAGTAATTATTCCTTAATCATCTTGTTGGGATGATATGATTATTTTTGCCAAATAAAGCAGAGGTGGTAGTTCCAGCATGTCCAAGGAGCAGTTTTCTGTCCCTCTGAGACTTACAAAGATTGACAAACTACTGAAAAATGGAGAACTGGATGCAAATCCACTTCTTGTCTTGATAAATAGAGGTGGAATCCTGCATCTGGTGATTATGTCTGGCACGAAGCTCCATATTCATAACTACATCTAGCTATCTCTCTGTTGCTGGACCTCTACAGAGACCTCTAGGACTCCACAGGAGGTTCCTGCAACTGATATCCTTGCAGCATTTCCTGTGACAGAAAAATAGCTGAATGCATCCCCACTCATCCCTCTGGGTGATAAGTTTTAAAAAACCTGATCTCCACAACAAAGAAGATTGGTTATGATGGCAAAAATTTGATTTATTTAAACAACTGGGTGAGGGCTACAACCCATTTCAACTGTGCATTTCTTCCTGGATAGGCAGTCCACCATCTTTGTTGTCATAAATTGAATGCAAGGTTAGGGAATCTCAAAAGCAAAAGATACTCAACTAGGGGTGGTTGATCCATGAAAAATTTGATTCTAAACTCGGTTGGGGGGAGGGTTCATTTTTTGGTTCGTTATAGAAATTAATACAAATTTTAAAAAATAAATTTCGTGATTGAAACGTTATTAATAATGAATTTTCGTTTTTATTCATTATGCCAGCTGGGAGGCTAGAATGGAGGGCTTGCTCTCCCTTCTTCCCTCCTTGCCCCTCCCAGCAGACAGGCATCACGTGCGATGCCTGTCAGCTGGGAGGAGCAAGGAGGGAAGAAGGGAGTGCTTCCCCCCCACCTCCCCTGGATGGGAAAAACATGAGTTATTCCCATCCAGGGAAGGAGAGGAGGGCAGAGGAACCTGCCCTCCTCCTCCCCTGGATGGGAAACCCGGGTTTCTCCCATCCAGGGAAGGGGAGGAGGGCAGACGAACCTGCCCCCCTCCTTCCTTGGATGGGAAAAACGCACGAAGGAAGGAGAGGGATGTTTTGGTCTTCAACTCCCAGAAATCCTAACAGCTGGTAAACTGGCTGGGATTTCTGGGAGTTGTAGGCCAAATACGACCTAATAACAGTGACCTTTAGAAAAAATGGCGGCTGGCTTCGGTTTTGAAATTGCTCTTTCGGGTTGGACCCCGAGGGTCGATATATGATAGAAATACTTTCAAATACGAAAAATAACGGATTGCAAAGTAATTTAAACCGGAGATATCCAGCCCTATACTCAACCTATATAAATGTAAGTATATGGCTTCCAGTGGCAGCCCTCTATTTTCATATTTTGAGTAAACAAAGCAAGTAAAGAGCAGAGTTAGTGTACCATTTCTTGTATGTTATTGTCACCTCCTACATATGGTGGATATCTTTCTGAAGAGAAGAGCCTTCTCTATCAGTGGAGGCTCTCCACATTTCTGGATCCTAATTTACTAGGCATGGTTTAGAACCCAAAAATAGGAAATCAAAAATCTAATGGGGGGGGGGGGATTTTTTTTTATTAGTAATAGAAAGACTTACCAAAAATTTTCCAAAAATTTCTAAAATGTAACGTCATTACTAACGAAATTCGTTAGTAGTTCGTATGCCAACGCATGCGCATTCCAGATGGTTTTGGCCTACAACTCCCAGAAATCCTAACAGCTGGTAAATTGGCTGGGATTTCTGGGAGTTGTAGGCCAAAACTTGAATAAATCACACTGAATTCTAGATGGGACTCTCCAAATAGGAAGGAGGGAGGGAAGGAGGGAGGGAGGGGGATATTCTATTCTATTCTTGGAAGCAGCAAAAAAAGGAGGAGGAGCCCCCCTCGCTCCTCACTGCCTCTCTCTCACCCCGATCCTGAGGGAGCAAGGGCCCAAGTTTGCCCAGGCTGAGAGGAAAAGGAAGAGGCCTGAGGCTGTGAGGAATGGTGGGAGTTGAAGTCCAAAACACCTGGAGGGCTGAAGTTGGCCCGTCATGAAGCCTCTTCAAGGCTTTAGATCCTGGCAGGCAGAAGGGGCAGGGAGGTCAACTCCTCCTGCCCTGCCAGGATCTAAAGCGCATCAAGGCTTGGCACGCTTTAGATCCTGTGAGAAACCAACCTAATGTATAATAGAATGAATGCTAACTTATAGAGTAAGTGCCTAAATATTATAAGTAATCCAACTGGTCATATACCTACATTCCATGCACATGCAATAATACAGCAGTAATAAGAATGGGTATAAGAAGAGGTAAAATTCAAACCGAAGTATTCTGACTGGTCCCTCCTCAAGCGGTGCAAACGGGCTCTTCTCTATGAGCCCAGGATTCTGCAGCAAGCAAACGCTGTGCCCGGGCTTTTGGCTTTTCCCGGGAGAGGCTGCCTCCTGTTTGCAGTTTGCACCGCTTGAGGAGGGACCACAGTCAGAATACTTCGGTTTGAATTTTACCTCTTCTTATACCCATTGTTATTACTGCTGTATTATTGCATGTGCATGGAATGTAGGTATACTACCCCAATACTCTTTGATGCTTTAGATCCTGGCAGGCAGGAGGGGCAGGGAAGCCTGGAAAAATGTAAACAGAGAGGTTTACTCAGAAGTAAATCCACAAAGGAGGGCCCTTCATCCAAAGTGCCCTCCTTTGCGGATTTACTCATGAGTAAACCTCTCTGTTTACTTCCTTTGCAGATTTACTTCTGAGTAAACCTCTCTGTTTACATTTTTCCAGGCTTCCAGCCGAAAGAAGGAGCGAGTTTAGGGCTTGCCTTGCCATAATACTTATTGGCAAGGGAGGCGGGAGGGTGGTGAGAGAGAAGGAGGGTGCCCCCCCTTACGACCTAATAATGATACTTAAGAAAATCCTGGCCCCCGAAGTTCTATAAAGAAAGTCCACTTCCTGGTTGGCGTTCCAGATGCGGAAATATTCAAAAGTAGCATTTCTTACTAATTTCTTACGAATCTTTTAATTTTCATAACTTTTTTCTCATGCCTATAATTTACCATGGCTCCAACTTGCATGAAAATCTCTTTTGTGAGAAGGGAGTGACGCTAGCATACCCATCCCAGTATGTTGAGTGTACCTGGAAAAAGAAGGCCTAATGAGGGCTAATATAGACTGCAGTTCAGATATATCAGGTGAAAGCTTGCAGGAGTCATGCACCACCTATTCCCAACTTTACATGATGCTTCCTGAGTTGAGCATGTTGATTGATAAGCGCATAAAGCAGGATTAGATGCTCTGGAAATCATTTCATTTCAGAATTAGTGAAATAATTCTCCAGAACCCATACGTAATATTTGGAAAGTGCTGTGAACAAATGATATCAGACCTATAATGAAATTAACTGCAGCTTCTGTAGAAGTTTAAGAACAAACAAGTAAAGCTTTGGCTTCCTGCTCTATGTGAATCCAGCTTCCAAAGTAACATTATTTTTAGGTACTAACTTAAAAAGCAGGCCATCAAACACATCTTTGTAACTCAGCGGGCAGGAAAAGGTTGTCTTGCAATGCTCCTCTGCGGACATGAAGAGTGACTCCAAAGGCACCTGCAAAAGTATGTGTGAGGGAACTGCACCATGTTCCCATTAAAAATATATATTTTGGGCTCAGGAGGTTATTTATTTTCAACATAAAGGGACTCAGATATTGACTGTGAGGCACAATCTCTCCAAACGACCTTTAATTTCTGAACTAAAATCTAGAGCAGGGGTGCTCATACTTTTTCAGCATGAAAGCTACTTATAAAATAACCAAGTCAAAATGATCTACCTACCCACTACAAAAATGAGAAACATATAACACAATATCTGCTTTGAACTGGGTTTTCTGAGTCCACACTGCCATATAATCTGATTCAAAGCAGATAACATGGGATTTTATACAACTGTGTGGAAAGGACCTCAGATAACCCAGGGCCGGCAGCACTTGGGCGGCGTTGGGAGCCTGCGGGGCAAGACTGAGCCTTCCTCCCGCCCTGCCTGTGATCTACCAGGATGTCCTATGCGATCTACCAGTAGATTGCGATCTACCTAATGAGCACCCCTGATCTAGAGCATAGAAGTCACCATCCACCGCTGACCATGGGGCAGAAGGGTAACTATGATCTTTTTAATGCAAGCAAAATTTTCTTACAAATTCCAGTAGTTTGAAGGCATGAAAAAACTACTCCTGATCCTTTTTTTTGTCTTTTTATTTTTCACATAAGTGATTATATTTGGGGGCACAAAGAAAATAGGTGTCAAGTGACAGATGTGAATATAAGTAGGAGGAAGATCACGGAGGAAATCTTTAACAGAATCAGTTCCTGGTAAATGCCAAATTACCATGTGCAATTACACTAAGCCAGTAGAAGGGGGGAAACAGAGAATATTATGATTGAAGCTGAGGGTGGAAAGAACAAACAAAGCTTCAGAACAGAAAAGAGAAGCTGGTGATGAGAAACAGGTATGCTAGCGAAGAGAACAATAGCTCTATTGAAAAGAAAGACTTCCAGAGTGAAAGTGGTGTCAGTATCATAGCTGTTGTTCTTAAAAAGAATGGGATAGAAATTCTTGGCAGATAAATTATGGATAATATGAAGCAGAATGCCAACCCTGTGCCTTGTTTGCATGTCTTCCTTGTAAACGCCCTCAGAGTTTAATTATTCAGCTCACCCACTCCCAAGTCTTTCTTCCTGATATCTCAAGCTTTTATGATGTTCTTCCCATCAATTCTGTTTTATCAAAAGCGTGCCTTGTGGCAAAGTACTTTCAGGCAAGGACATCTTCCCGCATACCTCAGACTTGTATTCTGCCAATTGCTAATGTACTTTTGTTCCCTCTGGTGATAGTAGATTGCAAGCATTACAACAAGGCATTTATTATCTGGTATTTGCTGTCATTCATCAGTTATTTATTTATTTATTTATTTCGATTTATTCGTCGGCATTCCCATCAGGTTCGGGGCGACTCACAAGTGTTAAAAAGACCACAAAATACAGATAAAAACACAAGATTAAAACTATATAATTAAAATTATACAATAGTGCATGGGCACAAGAAATTACTCCCATGGTCTACAGCTACATAGTAAAGGCCTGGGGTTATTTACTGACCGAATGCCTGTACAAACAGAAAGGTCTTACAAGTCTTCTGGAAGGCTAGTAAGTCAGACAACGTGCGAATTGCGGGAGGAAGGTTGTTCCAAAGTACTGGAGCAATGACACTGAAGGCTCTCCTTCACGTTGAAGTCAGGTGAAGGGTTTTACAGCTTGGCACCGCAAGAAGGTTCAGGGACAATAAAGGGAGAGACGGTCCCTTAGGTACACTGGCCCCAAACCATTCAAGGCCTTAACGGTTAAAACCAGCACTTTGAAGGTGATCCGGTGCTCGATTGGAAGCCAGTGCAGTTCACGTAGAATGGGTGTAATGTGGCAGCAAGATGGTAAGCCTGCCAACAGCCGAGCTGCAGCGTTCTGCACCAACTTAAGCTTCCAGATCACCGACAAAGGAAGGCCAATGTAGAGAGCATTACAGTAGTCCAATCTTGAGATGACCATGGCTTGGACCACTGTGGCTAGGTCATGACGGGACAGGTAGGGAGCCAGCTTCCTCGCCTGCCGGAGATGGTGGAAAGCTGCTCCGCTGGCGATGGAGATATGCTTCTCCATCAACAGTTGAGAGTCAAGGGTGACTCCCAGGCTCTTAACAGTTGGCGACGGACATAGCGTCGCACCGTCCAGGGTTGGAAGCTGGATCTCTCCCGTACCCAGACAACCCAGCCACAGGATCTTCGTCTTAGCCGGATTCACCTTCAACCTACTGGCTCGCAGCCATCCAGTAACGGCTTCAAGGCAACGATGGAAATGATCAGGTACGGAGTCGGGCCGGCCCTCCATCCCCAGAACGAGCTGGGTGTCATCCGCATATTGGTGACACTCCAGCCCGAAGCTGCGTACCAACTGCGCAAGTGGTCGGACGTAGATATTAAACAATAAAGGGGAGAGGATTGCCCCCTGAGGCACCCCACAAAGAAGTTATGATGTACAAAGGATTGGGGAAATGTCCACTTTTATACAAATATTTTAAGAACCAATGGTATTACTCAGATAGTATTCCTTATAGCTCAGTGGTTTGTCCTCTGGTAACTGCTGCCCCTCCCCTTTAAAACAACTACAACTGCAACTGCAAGTATTTTTGATTGCTACCAGACATTCACATTCTAGGGATCAATCTTAATTATTTGTTGTTGTTCACTGATATCAAATCTGCTTCAACTTACAGTGACCTCATGAATGGGAGGTCTCCAAGTCATCCTATCTCCAATAGCCATACCCAATTTGTACTGTATACAAGTTATATAGTTTGTCTGAGAAGCAGCAAAGGAGAAGACAAGCAAATTTACCTATAGTAACCCCTCCGCACAAAACTCTTGGCAGTTAATGTTGACTTGGTTAATACCATTTCTCAGGGATTTTTTTTTTTTGAGAAATTGAAGGCAAATTTGAAACATCCTTCTTGGTCTGTGTTTTGTAGGAAATGGAAGGAAAGCAAATAAAACTTTCCATTGAATTTCCTTATCCTTCCAGCCCTAACTTGTATTGGAATTTGCACTTTTCCTTTAACCCTATCCTGAAATTATTGCACAAACTCTTAGCCTTCTGAGCTCAGTATTTATTATTGTTCAGGCTAGGGATTGCTTTTATGATGTGTTGTGTTATTGTAATGTGTTTTATTTTATTTCTGATATTTTTGATTTTATTTTATTGCATTGTGTTTTAATCTGTGTTTTTCCGGGCTTGCCCCTTTGTAAGCCATCCCAGGTCTCTTCAGGAAGTGGAGGCAGAGTATAAAAATAAAGTTATTATTATTATATTATTTGTAGAATTCGTAGAGGATTTACTAGTGCTTGTTCAAGAACAGTGAAAAGTACACCTTCAATAACTAAGCACGTACTTGCATAAAAGTTTCTTAATTAATCAAATGCACTGGTGTAGTGCAGCCTGATACTTTGGATCCAAAGAATCCAGGCTTCAGGCTTCACTAGCTGTTTCCTAACTGCTCAGTGAAACCAATGACTTGGATTGGAACGTATCTACCGGAGGAAGAGCAACATGAAATCATAGTTTCATCCAATAGGAAATGTCTGGCATGACAGTAATTTAAAAATTTAATTTAAATCTGAGCATTTATGGACACAATTTAGGCATCCAGAGGAAAGGGGCATGCAACGTTACAAGGAAAATTTGAAGTAAGTAAATTGCAGAGGTCTCTATGTGGATGATTTCAAATCTCCCACTCTCTTCAGTGCTAAAAAAATTAAGGACTAGTGGAAAATTCACCAAGAGGCAGATTTCTTATTTAAGTGGGGGCATTGCCTTCATTTTCCTCTCTCTGTATCTATACCCCGAGACAGGGCCGTAGCCAGGATTTTGATTTGGGCGGATTTTGATTTTAGCAAACCTTTTGTATTGTTATCCCAATACCCCCGTGCATATGGGATATATTGAGCATGGTGATCAGATCATGATATGAATACACATAACAGTTTAAATAATGTACCAGTAAGGCCTTCTCGCGGACCACCCTGAGAATTGGGGGGGAGGGCTGAAGCCCCCCAAGCCCCCCCCCCCCAGCTACATGCCTGCCCCGAGATCTGAAGAATGAACCACTAAGTTTGGAGGAAGAAGAACACTCTCTGTACAGTCAAGATTTTCTGACTGCCTACCCATCTCACACTTCACTCTTTTCAATCAGTTCCCTTTCCCCAAAAAGAAGAGACCCTATTCTTTTTGAAAACCACCTTGCATTTTCTCTGGTGGGAATTAGTGAATAAATTAGTGAAAAAGAATAAAGTGAATGTCCACCTACACTTGTAGCTGTCTTCTTGTCTTATTTTTAGGATAAGGTCTTATTTTTCTTTCATTCCTAACCAAAGCTGAAGTACATTTTTGCTGATGTGTTTGGAAAAGTTATGTAGCATAGCTTGCAGTTCAACCTCAGAATACATGTGAATGAAATAAAAAGTATCAATGCTCTAAAGGAAATGTCACAATAGTATACTTGTGATAGTATTCTAGATTTTTATAAGCAATGAGCTTTTGGTTCGCAAGAGTTCTTCAGCTGGGTTTTATTGCTTCCGTCATATCTGTTGAATCTCGCTCCTGCATCCTCTTGAGCAAACTGAAGCCCTGCTCCAGAGGGCTGGGAAACTAGATCAGATCTTGTGCACCATAGCAATCCTACAATGCAAAGAACAGAGGAAGAAAATACAAATTCCACTGGTAATGGGTAAAGATGTGGGAGAACATCATTGGCTCTTGGCTTTCATATAAAACTGATCCTCCAGAATAAGAATATATAGTTGGAGTCGCAATTGAAGTTATGAATGCATCACCTAGAGTTACATATTCATAACTTATTTATTTTCACAATTCCAGCATATTTGACAATGTAGGAAATACATAGGGATTGTAGAAGTCTCCCTATCCCGATTTGATGTACATTGGCCATTGCAAGGAATTGTGGTCTGCTCCTCTGTCCATTGGGATGTAGCAGCTGATATTCCCACTTCCCTCTCATGAGCAATATCTAGAGGCATTGTGACAGGGATCCTGCTTCTTACTGCCACAGCAGAGATCCCTTGTTGGAAGAGGGATCAACATGCCAGTATGCTCTATCCTGATTGACAGAAGATCAGACTTCCATTGCTTACAGCAGTGTTTCCCAACCAGTGTGCCATGGCACACTAGTGTGCCATGAGTGATCATCAGGTGTGCCGTGGGAAATTGGAACCTCTAATACCCTGTCTTCCCCCTCCTGCCGAACACTTTTTGTTCTCCACTCAGGCTCCCTTCTTCCCAGTCTCGCTCTGTGAGTGTGTTCAGGAGGGGGGAGGGAGGAAGACGTGGAGCGAGTCTGCGCAGTAGCGCTCACATGGGTCACGTCTTCCTCCCTCCCCCTCCCCTTCTGAACACGCTCACGCTGCCCCCTTGGATCAAAATGGCAGCAGAAGTGGCAGCGTGAGCAAAGCGAGGCAAAGTGAGCAGAGCAGGGCTGGGAAGAAGGGAGCCCGAGTGGAGTGGCAGGAGGGGGAAGAAAGGGCGCGAAGGGGAAGGGGGAGGAAGAGGTCTCTGTCGAAAGCTGGAATGGGCAAACTTGGACCTTCCAGGTGTTTTGGACTCCAACTCTCACCATTCCTAGCAGCCTCAGACCCTTTTCCTTTTCCCCCTCAGCCACTTAAGCAGGAAAGGGCCTCAGGCTGTTAGGAATGGTGGGAGTTGAAGTCCAAAGCACCCAGAGGGTCACATATCTGTGTGAGATGAGCTTCTATAGCTCGACTGCGATAAAAACTAAACACAGAGAGAGACTGACAGCAAGACCTTCGTGTGTTACTTTCCGCCATTCCTGCCAGGATATCTATGTTGTGTTCGTCAAAACAGGCCCAGGTTTCACACTGAGTGTATAAATACATTTAAAAACATATTAACTGTATGTATTACTGTGTTAGAGTGTCATTTTGTGTCATTTTGGTTGGTGGTGTGCCCCAGGATTTTGTAAATGTAAAAAATGTGCTGCGGCTCAAAAAAGGTTGAAAAACACTGGCTTACAGCAGTGGATGCTCTGTAAATCAGGAGTGTGTGTGTGTGTGTGTGTCAGTGTCAATGTCAGTGTCAGGCCATAAGATGCTACTTAACCAAGTAGCTGATCAAAAATTTTGGTCTTTGGTCTTTTCCTGAATATTGACTGGGCACTGGATGTGGGAGGGAATGAAGGCATTCTTCCAAGCCTTACTTTGTTAATCCATTAAGTGTGATCTGATAATGCACTGTCCTAAACATTTATGTGTTCTGCATTTCACTAAATGCATCTTTCTACTTACAGCAAGTCCAACCAAGCCTGGACGTGGAAGCTACCCAAATTCAGATGAGGTGGTTCGGGAATCCAGCAGCACAACTGGCATGGTAGTTGGGATTGTGGCAGCGGCCGCCCTGTGCATCCTCATTCTCCTCTATGCCATGTACAAGTACAGGAATCGAGATGAAGGCTCCTACCATGTTGACGAGAGTCGAAACTACATCAGTAACTCAGCACAGTCCAACGGGGCTGTGATTAAGGAAAAGCAACCCAACAGCTCGAAAAGCTCCAACAAAAATAAGAAAAACAAGGATAAGGAGTACTACGTCTGATCCCGAGTGCTGGAAAAAGAACAATTGTATAGAAATAGTCTTCATTTTATCTGAGACATAAAACAAAACTTATTTACTTTACTTTTTATGAAGCACATGCAATGTTTAAAAAAACGGGAGGAAAAGAACACAGGGAATGCAATTGGAAAGGAACAGACTTTTTTTTAAGAAAAACAAACCAAGGGAAGAAAAAAAATGAAATAAGCATTTCATACTCTGGTTTTGCTGAAACCGGAGTCAATAAATCCCCTTACATCCACAGTGTTTTCATTTACTCTGCCGTCTTTATGTTGCTGGAATGTTTCTGAAGATGATGTTGGTAACTACTGCACACTGAAAAGGCAAAGAGTATTACTACTAAAACATCACCCAGCACCACACAAAAATGTGACAAACTGAAACAAAATAAAAATAAAATCTCTCTCTCACACACACAGAAGCTACCTATGAATCTGGATTTAGCCAAAGTGCTAGTGCATTCCTGAGGAGTAAGTTAAGTCTTATTACCTGAGAAGACTTTGCCGTTCTAGACGAGCGCTCAACAAGCAAACCTGAGTTTGTCACTCTGTGCATTGCAACAATTGGAGCTTGGGTTTGAAGTTGGCTTTTCTGAATAAACCATACAAAAAGAAGAAGAAGAAGAAAAAGGAGAAGAAGAAGAAATTTTTTTAAAGCCCCTTTCTGGTTGTGAGGAAAAGAGTATAGCGGCCTTATTTTCAAATAATAATAATAATAACAATTAACAAAGAAAAGAAGTGAATTATAAGGCTTATTTTCACACACCACCAAACAAACAAACCTGAGGGCATAGATGCAATCATTGGGGGGGAAAGTTCATGCACGCTTAATATGTTATTACATATGTTTATATTAAAAAAAAACACATCTATATGTGCTTTCTGGACTGTGATAAGTGATGTTTTCTAGCCTGTTGTATAGACAATGCAAACTATATCTGCTCTTCAACCATTTTTGGTAAACTCAATGTTCTAAGTGTTGCTAGGTATAGAACGTTTTTGACATCTGGAGCAACCAACATCTCTGTTTACTTTTGCGCCCATGAGATACTGCCACCGTTTTTCTTCCCCTCCTGATTCGTTCTTTCTTTCTTTCTTTCTTCTTCTTCCTTTTTCTTAAAAAAATCTTTAGTTTCATTTGATTTTTGATTTACAGTATAACGGCTATACCAAGAGAGATGTGTATGAATGTATATAAGAGTCAGCTAATTTTCTTCTTAACCTGTACAGCCTTTCTCTCTCTTCTTTTGCAGTTCAGTTTTCGTAGTTTGTATGAAAGAAGTGGATTTAGAAAGCAAATATATATAGATATAAACATCCGATTTTTCTTCTTCTGTTTACCCATGCACTCCCAGGATACATCAGGAAAACTAATCAAAATCACATGATTTCTACCCCTCCCCACTAAAGACCCAAACCCTGGTGATTTAGATAATCTTTGCATTCCAGGTTGGATTATGCCATTGGCCAGTGCGGTTGATCACTCCCTGAGAGTCAGAAGTGAGAGAAAATTCAAATATCACGGAATCCTTCATCCAAATTTTTATTATTGTTACATCGAATTGTTAAAAGAGTTCTGAATAAATAATTTAAATAATTAAATAATTAATTAATTTCCATAATTAAATAATTCTAGCTCATCCAATTAAGACATCTATCAGTTATGTAAAGCAGATATGCCATTCATAAACAATTCAAAACATAGTTTGAATAAGTAAATGTTTTTCTTTTTTTTAACAAGAGGTATCTCAGAATCCATCTAGGTTTAAATGGTATTTCTCCTTCTAAGCTAAGTTGGTTCCTTGCTTTGGTTATACAACTTCTTTCAGTTTTTCTGCAAAGGTATAAATGTCAAATGCATTTTGGTTTAAAAATACTTGTTACAAATTTACATTTTTATTTAGTTCTGTTAAAAAAAAGATGGCTCCATTGGGTTCCCAACAACAATTGTGTAACAACCCGCAAAGTGTGAGAGATATAAGAGGAATATTATACTCTGAAAGAAGCTAGTTCAGTGGAGAATCATCCCTACTAGGGAAGGCCCCCTGGGATGTGTAAAATTGTCCCTACTTTACAGACTGAAAAAAAGGAATTTAAAATTAGCTTTAACTAGCAGGGCACTGTATTGTCTTGTTTGCTGTTCACTGCCACTGGGGCGAAGCTCTCAGTCTTCAGCAAAGGAATACTTTGGCAAGAGAAGTAAAAAGGTCTTGGCATTGCCATCTTCAGAAGATCCCGAATGGTTTGATGATGCTGTATGTACTGCCTAATGTTTTGGAGAGTGGGGCTTGGTAGGGCAATGCTTATGAATATGTGACGGCTACATAGCACTCAAGTTATCCCACTGAAGTCATCACTTCATATACCACCTTTATACGTTATCTTTGCCAGGAGAAGGACAGTGAATGAGTACTGCCACAAATCATGAAGAAGGCACTGGTTTTTGCTACCCAAAATAAACCAGTGACGAGAAATGAATTTCCATACAACAAGGCCACATGGAAGGGGATACAGTTTCTATTCTTTGCCATTCTCCATCAGTGCCACAGTCTAAGCTGATGGCAAGGTTCTTTTGTGTTGTCATATATTGACTCCGTTACCTAACTTGGGTTGTTGCTTTTCAAGTAATTAACACAATTACTTTTAAGGAATAAGTGATGCAGGGATTGCCTTTTTCTAGTAAAGGTAATCTGAAGCTATTTTCTGGGGAGTTCCTCCCATTCTTCCTTGTTGATTTTGTGATTTAATAACAAAGAAAGTGTTTGCATTTATCAAATGTTGCAGTAGCGATATTAAAACACTTTTTTCTCCTCTCTTTTTTTCAAAAACAAACATAACAAAACATGTTAATCCCATCTCTATAATAATCTAATCTGTTTGACTATGGCTACAATCCTTATGCACTCTTAACAGGGAGCAAGCCCCATTGAGGTCTATGGGTCTTCTTCTGAGAAAACACGGTTAGGATTGTGCTGTGATGAGATGGCTCTGGGTTGTTGTTTTTTCTTACTGTATTGTGTTGCCTTTTTTTAACAATACACTAAAATAATGTGTGAAATAATTCATTCCCAAGATATCAGAAAAGAGGTCAGAAGCCCTTAACCTTATAGTGCTTTCTGTGATAGATATTTACAATTTTTTTTATTTGTTGCAAGGCCAATTTATCCATTATTGGAAATGCTAAGCAAGTGGAATTTACCGTTTTGTTAATAAAATGTTTCTTAATACAGTTGTTGGGTCATTATTTTCTTTTCTCTTTGCATGATAATGCTGTGAAAGTATGCATTAATTACATCATCAAGTCAACGTATCATCAATTGCAATGAAGGACTCTGTTCATTTCACTCTCTTCTACATTTATAGGCTCATAGATTTAGACGAGACTACAAGGACCATCCAATCCAAACCCTTTGCCATATAGGAATATACAATCAAATCACTTCCAGCCTCTGTTGAAAAAGCTCCAGAGCAGGAGATTCCATCACATTTCAAGGCAGTATATTCCACTGCAAAACAGCTCTTAACATCAGGAAGTTCTTCCTAATGTTTAAGTGAATTCTCTTATCCTGTTGTTTAAATTGTTCTTTCACACCAAAAATAACCAAAAACAAAACACAAACTTGTTCCCTGCTCAGTAGGGGTGGTTGATCCATTAAAAAAATTGATTCTAAACTCATGTGGGGGATTTTAGTTCCTGGGTCGTTATAGAAATTGTAACGAAAAATTTTGAATTAGTTTTGTAATTGAAACGTAATTCATTATTATTTGTTATGCCAGCTGGGAATCAACCCCCATGCAAGGAGGGGTGGGGGTGAGCAGAACACTGAAAGCGCTATCGCGCATTAGTTCTCAACAGGGAAGGAGGAGGCGAGGGGATGCCCTGCACACTTCCCCCGCCAGCTCAGAGGGCTCGCGGGTTAAATATAACACAGGTTGCCTCTGAGGGGGGAGGAAGGGAGGAGTGAAGGGCTTGCCATCCACTCCTCCCTTCCGCCGCCATCTCTGAGGCGTCGCGGGTTAAATATAACCTGGGACGCCTCTGAGGTGGCGGGGGAAGGAAGGGAGGAGTGGATGGCTTCTGAGTTGAGCTTCCTTCCCATGCCACCTCAGAGGCATCCCGGGTTATATTTATATTCAGAAGCAAGAGTGGAAATAACAACCTTAAAACGTGCCCTTTACGGAAATGACGATCACAGCATCGATTTTGAAACGTCACTTCCGGGTTGGATGCCGAGGGTCGATATAGGTTCAAAATAATTTTAAATACAAAAAATTAACGGATATCAAAGTATTACAGCCGGAGATATCCACCCCTACTGCTCAGTATGACACTAATGGGCATTTGGGCACTTTGCTGGCTCTGCTATAAATTAATGTTATAGCGTTCTTCTACAACTGTTCCATTCTAATTTCAATCCACTTACAAAGTTCTCAACAGGATTCTAGCTTGTTCACTTCTTAGGTAGACGAATCAATTTTGTTTTCTCCCATATTTGAATGTTTGAAACCTGAAGTGATTTCTGTTCACTTTTTAAAGAAACACATGCATTTTGGAAAGCTTTTCTCTGGAAAATGGAATAAAATGCTTATCCATTCCTAGTCTTGGTCCAGAAACTTGTTGGTATTTTATATAGGTATGTCTATATAAGGGGTGAGTTAAAGGTAAAAAAATTACAGGTGCAGCAGACAGAAAGAAGGTGAGGCCTTGGAGAGATACTGTCTTTGAAACTGGCAACTACTGGCTACCTCCCTAATAGTGGCATACTCAAGTATAGGTTCACCTTACACTTGCATAGGTTTTTTTTCTTGTGTTGTCATTCTGGAGTTGGCACTTTCTTCCAACTTCCACAACAAGCAAAATCCATCCAGGACACAGTTTTGCCGAAATACTCCCCTCCCTGGCATGGCCATTCTGTATGCTAGTGGAAAGTGTGGCTTACTTTATTAGCAAAGCATCTGGCTATGGTCCACAATCAGGTGCAGACTGATGACATCTGTTGAGTTCCCAATTGACCTGAAGGAGCAGCATGATGTTTCTCCAGTACCAACCCCACTCTTTACCAGCTCCAGAATGTCCATTCGGTGAGTGGGGAGGTGGGGTGGAGTTCTGATTGTAGAGATCTTGAGCTCAGCTGAGCAATTTAAGATTTCATCGTATGTTTGCTTCCTTCACCACTGCTGCATACATCTGGAAAACGCAACTGCTAGCATAATGTATTGCAGGTTGCTGCATGGATCTTCTGTAAAAAAAAATAATCCCTACTAACACATCCCACTCTCATTTCAAAAAAGGAAGTTTTGGTTAGTTAGTTAGTTAGTTAGTTATTTTACAGTATTTATATTCCGCCCTTCTCACCCTGCAGGGGACTCAGGGCAACACATTCAATGCCATAGACCAGGGGTGGGCAATTACCGGCCCTCCAGGTGTTTTGGACTTCAACTCCCAGAAATCCTAACAGCTGGTAAACTGGCTGGGATTTCTGGGAGTTGAAGTCCAAAACTCGGTAATTGCCCACCCCTGCCATAGACACACAACATATATAGGCAGATGCACAGAGGCTATTTAACTTTCCATCTTCATGAAGTTTTGCTCGAATTCTGGCCGCTGGGAGAGCTGTTGCTTCACCGTCCACTTGTGACACCAATTGAGTAGTTCCTCATTCTTTTGCACGCTGCTGGAGATTTTTTTATGGCATCATTAATTAGTTAAATTAGGAAGTAAGCAACTTTCCATGTTTCTAAGTAAGGAAAGATGGACCATGTCTTTATAAATATATGTGTGTGTGTGTGTGTGTGTGTGTGTTACTGTACACCTGAAGGCTCAGAAAAGTGATAGTTTGCAGGACATGGTGCATGAGATATTTCCTCATCACTCAAGCCAGTATTATTGTTCTGCAGACCACTGTATTAAATTAGTTTTCTTTCAACATCATCATGTTCCTTACAATACATAGGAAGGCACCTCCCATGTAATGTGGTGTTTATATTGTTCCATGTGCTGATGTGGGACTGTTCAAAGCAAACGTGTGTAAACGGTAAGCCATACATAGCCTTTTTTTCAATGCAGACATCTCTACATCAACCTGAGAATGTCAGTAAGCGAACAGCATGTATCACCTCGATCCTGTGATCCAGATTAGAGTTGACCCATTCAATCAATTTAATTTACAAGAGGTGACATTTACATTTATTCACCATCGATTCAACTGGTGGGAGTTCCAATAGGATTCATGCCTACTGCCAGTTAATTGGATAATGCTTTCATCATACAAGGTATCCTTTAACATTGATGCAAGTTGCTGAAATGGAAACTCAAAAAGAAAACACTTCTGATCCATCTGCATTGTGCTTTGTTGTATTCATTAAAGTTTGAAGGATCACTTGAAAATGTTAGCAGTGCTATTTCTGACCCTAGATTCACTAGCTTAACATGTCTCTTAAGCATATTTTCTACCTTTTTATCTCAAAATGAGCCATGTTCTCATAACATAAACTGTAAAAAAAATACCTCCTACAAGAAGGGATTACAAATATGATGCAGGTTATCATAAAAGGTTCGTATCCTAACCCTAACCTTTAATTAATAGTTTGTGTATGTAGTTACAAATGCCCACAATCACATAGGGAAAGAGTATCGCACAGAGAAGACCAAAAGAAGACCTTGTATAGAGTTGTGACATAGAAGATATCAAAGATTTTGACATGACTGAAACTGTCCCAACTAAACTAGATGGTATTGAATAAATGGGTTCTAATGAAGTATTGATTCCCCATGGAAAAATTGGTTCAATGTGAATGTAATTGAACTGGGAATACCAAATATGTGTGTATGTGTGTTTACAGCTCTTTTAACCCAGATGACAAAGCTCTATGGGGGCTTAGTTAGAGGTGGGTAGGTTTTAAGAAAGAAGTCTTGATGTAAGACTATCAATGGGTCCAATTATCTCAGGTGGGTTTTTCCTAACTAGAAGTCTCCAAACAAAAACTAGGTAACCATGTGTTAAGGATGCTCTAACTCTAGACTTCTACATCAATATAGAGTTTGGACCAGATTGCCTACAGGGCTCCTTCCAACTGATTTTAGGATGATTCAGTGATTACTATCACAACAGTTATTGAGGATTACTGTTGTAGTTAGAGAAGAATGGTTGACCACATCAGCCACATTTCTGACAATGCTGCCATTTCCTCCAAGTAATTAGGACACTGCAAATGCTTGAATCAGATTGCATCCCAGTCCATAGAAAAACTTGTATATATGGACTTCCTCGGCCTGTGTAATTTGTGACCTACTGAATCACATGTTACCCACCATTCATGTAGTTGGACAGAGAGATTATTAGAATTCCCTTTGGGTAGAATGAAAAGGAGGAAAATTTTAGACACCTATTAAATTTAAAGAACTCTTAATCACAATATGTGCCTAGTGAATCGTGGTGATCTTAGTTTATTTTAGAGCTCTAAATTGTTAATCCCAAGTAGAGCAGACCCCGTGAATTAATGAGATTTACCTATGTAGTAGGTCATAACTCAACAGTTGATGCAGTGGCTGTCTTCTAGTTAAGCCAAAAACACATAAAGAACTTGTAAGGCACCTAGAAGAGTGTTATTTCAATCAAGGCAGAAAGCCTATTGAAGGAATGATTCCAAAACAATCCGTTGAAAAAAATTGTGAGATGTTTTGAACTTTCTGGTAAGTTCAAAACTAAAGGACAAATGTGTTTGAGACGGGCAAAGAGACAAATCACAAAGAAAGAGTACAAAGAAATACACAGTGCTTCTGGGGAAAGTACCAAAAAGGTTAAAACTTAGCAAAAGTTTTGCTTTACACATAATCTTCAAAAGTAAAAAGGGCATGTTATATTCTGAGCAAAAAAAAAATATTAGCAGGAGAGATAATGTGGAAGGAAAACATTTTGGATCTTGCCTTGGTCTGTTTCCTTCACTAGGCAAGAAATAGGTCAAATAAAACAAGGAAAAAGTTGGGAACTAAATACAGTTTAAGAAATGGTACAAGAATATTTACTTTTACCTACTAGTTCAACCCCCATATTCACAAGGGATGCATTGCAAGTTCTCCCATGGATACTTAAAACAATGGATAATAGAGATCCCAATATTTTGGCTATCTCTTGGCTGGAAACATACAATAGTGTCATACTGGAGGACCTACAGATGCCCACAAACACTTCCCTGGAGGGAGAGGGCAGAGAGGATATTTTTTGAACATGAGTAACAAAAAGAGGTCATATGGTATATTCAACTCTTATTGGGCACTGAACTAGAGTACTGAATAGACCAATAACATGAATTTAAACAGAGATATATGTATTACGTAATGTTCCACGTTTAGGTAGGGAGACTTTACTAAAGGTCTTCTGCACAGTTTTGATCCCCACAGTTAAAGGAAAACAGAAATCTAAAACATACATATATAGAAAGAGGAGAGCATTACAAGCTGATAAATAATAATACTTTATTTGTATTCCACCCTATCTCCACAAGGGGACTTGATGAACACCTCTAGTGAAAAAAGAATTGGGTATATACAGCCTGTAGTAAAATGTTTAAGAGATAACGCGGTGTCCTTCCAAAGCTTGATGATTGCCCTATTTATTGTCTGCATCTTCAAAGGGCACTATCCAGCTTAATGTATTCACATTAACTGGGAATTACAAATAAATATTGAAAATACTGACAAGTATTTTTCTATCTATTTCAAACATGTTGGACAACTAAACATATAGTAAATCATAGAATCATAGAGTTGGAACAGACCACATGGACCATCTAGTCCAACCCCCTGCCATGCACGAAATGATGACCAAAAGTATTCTTAACTAAGTAGTGTATCACAAAATTGTGTCTAATGACCTCATCACATTCAACCCCCCCCAATTTGCCCCAATTCGTGACAAATCTGGTGGGACCCGATGTAGAGCATGAGGAACCCATTGCCCCACATTATCCACCTTGTGCCTTGCCACTCACTCCATCCTATGGGGGAAAGCATGCTGCCCAGCTTCCTCCCATTGTTTCCTACAACATTATCACACACACCATACAATTTTACCAGCAAGTGTGGTGAAATGGCAGGCACATCGATGCTTTCCTCATCACATAGGTAAAACATCGCCCAGGAAGCTGAGGGATGTTCTGTGATGGGAGTTGGCAGGTTCTGTGCCTCATGTGACTGAACTCCTAAGACGTTCAGTTTTGCTCATCTGATGAAGTCCTTATAATTTCGCTTTGAGTTTCCTCTGTGGAGAGAAAAACCTGAGTGTAAATAAACATCATCACCATCATCACCACCATAAATTTGTTTGTGTGTTTGTTGTGAAAATAATGGACACATTTCTACAAAATTCGAAAGTTATGTTGAGGTGTGTGTCCTCATATACTACTCTGCCCCAAAGCAGGTGCAGCCCTATTATTTGGCAGAGTTAAGAAGCATAGATGATGTGGAATGGGTTCCTAGCACTTGCATTATGGTTTCCTAGGATACAATTCTCTTTCCTCATCATGATTTCACATCTACCTCAGGTATAACCAGAAGTTGATGACTTGGAGATCCAGGTATTTCACACCATTTGCTAAGTCCATTAAGGCTGATATAAATTGCAATCTGACAACATGTCACATATAGAAATTTTCTTGCCATAATTTACATGAGGACTTTAGGAGTGGTGATTCAAAGATTTGGGCCAAGATATTATCATTGTGTAAATGAAACACAACTCTGCTTCTCTGTAACATCTCAATCAAGAGAAGTCATGCAAGTTTTAGGACCATAGATGCAAGGAATTGATGCAAGAGAAAAGGCTGAAGTAAGATCCAGGTAAGATGCATGCGTGGTTCTTGTGTCTTTTGGTCAAGTTTATGGCCTTTTCTGGATAATCTATACTTTGAGAAGAAACAGGTGTGCAGCTGAATTGGGGGAGAATTTGGAATGCATCATCTTCACTTCAACCTTAAGTAAGAAGTAACAATGTATACCAGTGGCCAAGGGAGGATATGTGAAAGATAGAAAATTGGCCAGGCATCCACTATGTGTACTCCTACTGAATTGCTCACTCACTCATTCATTTAATTATATCCCGATTCTCTTCCTATATGGGATCCAAGGCAGCCTACAATGGCTAATACCCTCTTTGTGGGATACACAGCCATTAAGGACATCACCACATGGAGGTCCTCAAGCTGGGACTGCTGCTTAGCATGCTGCTGAGATGCATGGAGCTCTGCCAGAAGTAGCCCTGCATCATGTGATGGGTTCTGGTGGGCTCCGGCCTGGCTGCATCTCGACATCATCCTCAGACAGAGCTGAAAGCTCATGTGATGAGGTCGTATGCCAGTCTTATGCCTACATATATATCTTTTTGGTTGATGCAAAGGCTGGTATTTCTTTCTTTCCTTTCTTCACCCTCCAGATCTACTATGCAGTCCCTGAAACCCCTACCTCTGATTAGAACAAGGAAAAGCATTTGGCTACATTCCCATAGTCAGACATGAAATGATTACACCATGTACTAAAAGTTCTGGAGAGCCCCACTGGATCTCAGCAGATGGTATAATCCATTTTCACTTACTACAGAGACACAGCCAATTGCCTCCTCAATTCACCACAGTTTTCAGCAGTCATGGAATGGTTTGCAGGAGAAAGCTTCAGTGGTAGTAAAGCAGAATTGGCACTTTTAGCAGAAGTACAGTCAGGAGAGAGTGATGCACAAGCACAGAACTTAGTATAGCGAGATAGCTTGCCAAAAATCATGCTAAATGCCATTACGAGAATAATGCACTTTGATTGGTGGGTCAGGCACAAGCTGTGATTTGTTAGGGTACATCATGTGCCTTTCCTGATAACACCGGCTGTGATTGGCCTAGCTAGCTCCAACGTGCGTTTGTTTACATTGTAGCCGATTGGTAGGAACTGCGCATGGGCAAATGAAACTGTTCCTCCTTGCTGGCATAGAGGGACGGCTTAGAAATGTTGCGAATCCAGTACATGGTGCCCATCCGGCAGATAACATACTGTGGGAATGAAGAATAATAACTGCGTAGTGCTGTTTAGCAAATAAGAATGCAAGTAGAATGTACTGCCAAATAATATGATGTTTAATTGGATAATAAAAATGTGTTGATGATGTGAACCAATGAAAATGATGAAGAAAGGAGGAGACGGGACCTGCCGCCATAGCATGTATATAACGGAAAGTAAGAGAATGTTGAGGGCTCTTGCCCTGAGGCAGCTAGTTCTGTGGGCAGGTCCCGTCAGCTGACGTGTGCAAATAAACTTTGGCTTCATTGCATACAGTACGGTTGTTACGTTTTCTCTCGTTCCTGTGCTCGCGCGTCCACGCAACCTGTGAACAAAAAGGTAACACCTAGGGAGTTTTGGACTCCAGATTTGCTGCTACAGTAGGTCTTGGCTCTGTGAATGGACAGATCTAGCATAATTTCACATGTAGAACCAACTATGATGCTACTCTGGATCATATGGGATCATGGCCTATGTACATTTAAAAGTAATAGCTAAAACAAACCAAAAGCCAAACAGTTGAACATTCAATTAAACATAGATTAAAATCTATCAAAACCCATTCAAAGAAGTGGAAAAAAGTATCACTGAAAAATCCTATAGCCCCAATCAGTTAAACACTGAAACCCTGGTGTAGGGATGTGCAATCTATTAAAAATGGTTCAGGAGTCATTATAAAACTGTGGGGCACTGGCATTTCATTTCTAAAGTGTTTCTTAAGTATAGTTAGTGAGAAATACATTACTATAATGAGAGTAATGAAATTTTGTTACTATTTTGTTACAGTAATTGCACATAAATTACTATAATTGGGGAAACCTCGGGTACTCCTTTCTCTCTCATTTTTACAGCTATTGGGGGTGATGCTAGTGTGACGAATTGCCTATATTTTGGGCCAGAAGAAGCCCAGGAGGAAAAGCCCTTTTTGGTGGATTGGCCATTTGGTGGATTGGTCTGTTTTGGATGAACGGCCATTTTAAGGTTAGGTTTCCTAGGTTAGGCTGAGTTGGAGATAGCCCAGGGAAGGGGACATGGAACCTTAGGGAGCCAGTAGGCAGTTGGGTCAGGCACCAGGGGTAAAATTGTCGGTTGGAACTTTGAAAACTTGACAGTTGAGGAGCAGTTTAGGCAGTTAGTCAGGCCACGGAACTCTGGAGGGAGTTGATGGTTGGTCTCTGACAGAGCAGGTCAGAGTGAATTAGGCTCTTGAGACAGTTAGCAGCTTTGTGCTGGATTTTTTGAGGACTCTGTGAGGAATCAGAGTCAGGTAGTTGTAGCCAGCAGATAATACTGTAGCACAGTATTATCTGGGGTGCTACGTTGATTGTAACTTGTTTCAAGCTTTGTGCAAGCTGTTTTTTGTAACCACACACTCCAATGTTTTATTGTAACCATTACGCTAAAGTGCCTGTGAATCTCTCACAAGTTGTTAAAATAAACTTTGTTCTCTTGTTCATCAAATCTTGCCTCCTGGTGCTTAAATCCTCCCTGGGTTAAATGGTGGCAGCGAGAAGAAGAGAAAATTCTCCAGACTCTTTAAAATTTAAAAGTTCACTGACACTTTGCCCAGCCTAGAGAATCAGGCGAGCCCTCACCACGATCCTTGGTGGCAGCAAGGTGTTAAAACAGCCATCCTCTACCACAGCTTGCTATAATGGTCGAACATATTTGTCATGGTTAGCCCACCAAATATCAGAACATTACACTAGTCCATGCATTTTTGGAGAATTTTCAAAATATTTACAAACAACATTACAAAAATTCTCCAAAGCCACAAAAACGATCTCCTTGAATTTTCTGTTCAATGATAGGGGATCATTCTCCCCAACTTCCAGAAATATTAATACATCTACTGTTTTTAGGTGTTTTTTTAAAAAAAGGTTTGATTAAAAACTGGGGTTTTTTAATTAAAAAAAGCCACAGTAGCTATCTCATTGAATGTCTCTCATATTAACCAATAGAAGCCAATATGAACCAAATCTACATTTTCTTTCTTTCTTTCTTTATTTTTTAAGGTATTTTACAAATCTACATTTTCTGAGATTTACAAAAACTAAAACAAAAAAGTTTGGGGTAATGTTCAAGTCTTAAATTTTTGGCACAGGCCACACCCACATGTCATTCTCTCTAAGAATTTGCCATGTCCTCCAGCATGACACTATGGTAATTTTTTGAGAAAGCATAACATGGAATTGCACTGAAGGACCTAGCAAATACCCTAAATGTTTCAGGTCCAGACTATCTGCAGAAATGCATCTCTGTTTACTAACTGGCTTAAGCACTGCGATCTGCAAAGGAGGCCCTACTCTCGGTCCCACCCCTGTCTCAAGCACAGATGGTGGGAACGAGAGAGGGGCCCTCTCCATGATCGCTCTCCGAAACAATCCGTTGAAAAAAATTGTGAGATGTTTTGAACTTTCTGGTAAGTTCAAAACTAAAGGACAAATGTGTTTGAGACGGGCAAAGAGACAAATCACAAAGAAAGAGTACAAAGAAATACACAGTGCTTCTGGGGAAAGTACCAAAAAGCTTAAAACTTAGCAAAAGTTTTGCTTTACACATAATCTTCAAAAGTAAAAAGGGCATGTTATATTCTGAGCAAAAAAAAATATTAGCAGGAGAGATAATGTGGAAGGAAAACATTTTGGATCTTGCCTTGGTCTGTTTCCTTCACTAGGCAAGAAATAGGTCAAATAAAACAAGGAAAAAGTTGTGAACTGCTACAGTTTAAGAAATGGTACAAGAATATTTACTTTTACCTACTAGTTCAACCCCCCATATTCACAAGGGATGCATTGCAAGTTCTCCCATGGATACTTAAAACAATGGATAATAGAGATCCCAATATTTTGGCTATCTCTTGGCTGGAAACATACAATAGTGTCATACTGGAGGACCTACAGATGCCCACAAACACTTCCCTGGAGGGAGAGGGCAGAGAGGATATTTTTTGAACATGAGTAACAAAAAGAGGTCATATGGTATATTCAACTATTATTGGGCACTGAACTAGAATACTGAATAGACCAATAACATGAATTTAAACAGAGATATATGTATTACGTAATGTTCCCCGTTTAGGTAGGGAGACTTTACTAAAGGTCTTCTGCACAGTTTTGATCCCCACAGTTAAAGGAAAACAGAAATCTAAAACATACATATATAGAAAGAGGAGAGCATTACAAGCTGATAAATAATAATACTTCATTTGTATTCCACCCTATCTCCCCAAGGGGACTTGATGAACACCTCTAGTGAAAAAAGAGTTGGGTATATACAGCCTGTAGTAAAATGTTTAAGAGATAACGCGGTGTCCTTCCAAAGCTTGATGATTGCCCTATTTATTGTCTGCATCTTCAAAGGGCACTATCCAGTTTAATGTATTCACATTAACTGGGAATTACAAATAAATATTGAAAATACTGACAAGTATTTTTCTTTCTATTTCAAACATGTTGGACAGTTAAACAGATAGTAAATCATAGAATCATAGAGTTGGAAGAAACCACATGGACCATCTAGTCCAACCCTCTGGCATGCAGGAAATGATGATCAAAAGTATTTTTAACTAAGTAGTGTATCACAAAATTGTGTGTAATGACCTCATCACATTCAACCCCCCAATTTGCCCCAATTCGTGACAAATCTGGTGGGACCCGATGTAGAGCATGAGGAACCCATTGCCCCACATTATCCACCTTGTGCCTTGCCACTCACTCCATCCTATGGGGGAAAGCATTGCTGCCCAGCTTCCTCCCATTGTTTCCTACAACATTATCACACACACCATACGATTTTACCAGCAAGTGTGTTGAAATGGCAGGCACATCGATGCTTTCTTCATCACATAGGTAAAACATCGCCCCCGAAAAGCTGAGGGATATTCTGTGATGGGAGTTGGCAGGTTCTGTGCCTCATGTGACTGAACTCCTAGGACGTTCAGTTTTGCTCATCTGATGAAGTCCTTATAATTTTGCTTTGAATTTCCTCTGTGGAGAGAAAAAGCTGAGTGTAAATAAACATCATCACCATCATCACCACCATAAATTTGTTTGTGTGTCTGTTGTGAAAATAATGGACACATTTCTACAAAATTCGAAAGTTATGTTGAGTATAGTTTGAATTAAAACCTTAGCATTGTAGTGCATGTGAAATTTATTTTTGTGAAGGCTGGGGATATGTGTGTGTCCTCATATACTACTCTGCCCCAAAGCAGGTGCAGCCCTATTATTTGGCAGAGTTAAGAAGCATAGATGATGTGGAATGGGTTCCTAGCACTTGCATTATGGTTTCCTAGGATACCATTCTCTTTCCTCATCATGATTTCACATCTACCTCAGGTATAACCAGAAGTTGATGACTCGGAGATCCAGGTATTTCACACCATTTGCTAAGTCCATTAAGGCTGATATAAATTGCAATCTGACAATATGTTGCGTATAGAAAATTTCTTGCTATAATTTACATGAGGACTTCCAAAGATTTGGGCCAAGATATTATCATTGTGTAAATGAAACACAACTCTGCTTCTCTGTAACATCTCAATCAAGAGAAGTCATGCAAGATTTAGGACCATAGATGCAAGGAATTGATGCAAGAGAAAAGGCTGAGGTAAGATCCAGGTAAGATGCATGTGTGGTTCTTGTGTGTTTTGGTCAAGTTTATGGCCTTTTCTGGATAATCTATACTTTGAGAAGAAACAGGTGTGCAGCTGAATTGGGGGAGAATTTGGAATGCATCATCTTCACTCCAACCTTAAGTAAGAAGGAACAATTTATACCAGTGGCCAAGGGAGGATATGTGAAATATAGAAAATTGGCCAGGCATCCATTATGTGTACTCCTACCTGAATTGTTCACTCACTCATTCATTTAATTATATCCCGATTCTCTCCCTATATGGGATCCAAGGCAGCCTGCAATGGCTAATGCCCTCTTTGCGGTGAAGCTTCCTCCCGAAATTATTTTTAATTCTCTCTCCAGAGTGAATTAAAAATAATGCCGTTAGCAAGACATTATATAATCTTATACATTTCACATATACATTTATACTTACACAACTATATACAAACCATATCCATTCTGTAATCTGAATTTAAGTAACTCTCGATAAAGAGTCAGCTACTACATTCGATTTGCCTTTCACATGCACTACCTTAAAATCGTAGTCTTGCAAGAGTAAACTCCATCTTAAGAGTTTGTTGTTAGTACCCTTAACATTACTCAGCCATTTTAATGGCGCATGATCCGTCTGCAAAACAAACTTCCTGCCCCACAGATATGGTCTCAGTTTTTGAATCGACCACACTATGGCGAGACATTCTTTCTCGATGGTAGAAAGACTACTTTCTCTCGGCAATAGCTTTTTACTTAAAAACATTACAGGATGCTTTTCCCCATCCTCGTCAGCTTGACTTAAAACCGCTCCCAAACCTGTTTCTGATGCGTCAGACGTTAATATAAATGGACGATCAAAATCTGGAGCTTTCAACACTGACTGTGATGTTATGGTCTGTTTTAACTTGTCCATTGACTCCTGACATTGTGGTGTCCACACTACAACATTTGGACATGCCTTCTTGGTTAAGCCTGTCAATGGAGTCGCCAATTCGCTAAAATTTGGGATAAACCTTCGATAATAACTGGCTAATCCCAAAAAGGACCGAACCTGTTTTTTGGTTTTGGGTATCGGCCACTTGTGTATCGCCTCCACCTTAGTAGGTTCTGGACCAATCATACCACTTCCCACCATGTGTCCTAGGTACTTGGACATTCGATTCCCTAAACGACACTTGGGTGCTTTTACTGTTAACCCTGCTTCTTTTAGTCGAAACAGCACCTGGTCTAGATGTTGTAGGTGTTCTTCCCAGGTATTGCTAAATACACCTATGTCGTCCATGTATGCCACACAGAAGTTACTCATACCCCCCGAGTATCTTATCTACTAATCGTTGGAAAGTGGCTGGGCTGTTTTTAAGTCCAAATGGTAAGACATTGAACTGATGTAACCCTGTATGGGTTCTAAAGGCCGTTTTCCCGGTCTCTGGGATCCATTGGTATCTGCCAAAAACCCTTGGTGAGATCTAGGCTACTGATGTAATTGGCTCTCCCCATTTTTTTCTAACAGGTCGTCTAACCTTGGCATAGGGTATGTATCGGTTTGCGTCACCTCGTTTAACCGTCTATAATCAACACAAAACCTTATTGTGTTGTCTGGTTTTGGACTAACACGACGGGTGATGCCCAAGGACTACTGGATGGTTCTATAATCCCCATATCCAGCATTTCCTGAACTTCTCTATCAACACACTCCACGAGTTTCCCTGTGACTCGATAGGGAGTAGACGCAATGGGTAAGGCGTCTCCTGTTATAATTTGATGTTGCACCCCTTCTACTCTTCCCGGTAAATCCGAAAACAAATTTTTATACTTATGGAGCAGTTCTCTAAGTTGCTCCTGCTGTTTGCAAGTCAGCCCTTCATCAAGCTTTACCTGACTCACACTCTTGTCAGCCTTCCTATTCCCTTCCCAGAAATGAAACGATCCATTTACACCTTCATTAACTATTATACATACATCTACTGATCTTTCAACATAAGGTTTAAGCGAGTTAACATGCACCAGTTTTTCCAGTCCTGATTGTAATTCTTGTATCAAGTAGTTAACTCTGCTGGCACGCTTAACAACTGTCCATGGTCCTGTCCATTTCAATTGAAGTTTGTTGACTCTTTCCGGGATCAAATATAGTACTTTATCACCAACGTCGAAGGATCTCTCTCGGGCTGATTGATCATACCAGGTCTTCTGTTTCTGCTGTGCTGCTGCAAGGTTGTCTTGAGCGATAACTCTTGCCATCTCCATCGTCTCCCGTAAACTCTGTAGATACCGACTCACTGGAACTGGCTCTGCAACCGAGGAAGTCTCCCAGTGCTCGCTCACTAGATCCAGCGGACCTCTCGCCTTCCTTCCAAAGAGTAACTCGAAAGGGCTGTATCCTGTACTGCCTTGTGGAGTCTCTCTGCATGCAAACAGGAGTTGCTGTAGTTTCTCATCCCAATCGGCTGGATGTTGTTGAGTGTACGCCTTGATCATTCTTACTAAGGTCTTATTTAGGTTTTCCACAATATCGATCCCCACACGACAAAATGGTTCTCCAATTAGTGGCATAGGAATTAGGGGAACCTTGGTCTTGTCTTTTCCTGTTCCGACACGCTGACATGTATCACACGATTGACAAAACTCTTTAATGTGCTGATACATATTGGGCCAAAAGAAATTTCTGGTGATGCGCTGTGTGGTGCGTCGAATTCCCATATGGCCACCTTGTGTGCTTGCGTGTGCCAAATTCATAAGTTGTTCCCTATAAGCTTGGGGCACAACTTGGGTAATAACTATTTGTGTACAAGAACTAGTTCCTCCTGGAGACTTTACACACATGGTCTCTCTATACAACACTCGTCCTTTAACTACAAATCTTGAAGGATTTTCTTTTGATAAGACTTTCGTCTCATCCTGAGCCGCAGTAAATAAAGATCTCAGTGTTTCATCTGCCTTTTGCTCATTAGCAATATCCTCTTCTCCTGCTCCTGTTTTCACTAACTCTATTATATTTGAACTTGTCTCAGGATTTTCTTCAGGGATAATATCAACTGGTAAACAAGAAACATCTTGCTGTTTAACTGGACCTTCAGTTAACTCATCATCTCTTGTTAAATACTTGATCTTCCTTACAATATCATTCCCCAGCAGACAATCAAAAGGAATGTCCTCATATATTGCAAAATCCCAAAATCCTTTCCAATTCTTATATTGGATTGGCAAAGACACAACGTCGCACAACACTGCCCCTACTCCTTTTAGTCTAAGCTGAGACACAGGTTTTCTGAATGCCTCTGGCACATGTTCAGGGCGAATCACACAGACCTCCGATCCGGTGTCTCTCCATCCTAATATTTCGTTTTGACCTACTTGAAGTGGTTCAAAGTAGTCATCTCTATCTGTGTCCAACATAACAAAAAGGCATTGTTTTTCTAAGGGATTAGGTACTTGCATTGGTTCCGCAGAACTCTTGCCTTTATTAGACTCAAGCCCCTTCTCAAAACTCTTTTCTAATATTGAGTTATACATAAGGAAGATTTTTCCTTGCTATGTAGATAACATTGTGCTTTCATATGTCCAAACTTGCCGCATGAAAAACACATTCTCTTAGCCATATCAAAGCTTGGACGATTTCCACTACTGAGGGAGCCATCTCTGAGGTAATTTTTCTCCTCAGGCCTTCTGTAACGAGCGTACTCTCCTGCAGCATTTTTAGCCTCTTGATACTGTGGCAACACTTTGTATGGTTTCTTGAAACAATGTTTCTCCACTGGTTTGTAGCCTTCAGCCTTACAAACTCCTTCTCTCAATGTCACCATCTTATCCACCATAAGAGCTGCTTGACTGGGTGTTTCAGGATTCCTTTCTTGAACTAACCATTTATACTCTGAGGGAACATTTTGATAAAACTGTTCCAGGATCATCAGATCCTTAGTTGCTGAAAACTGGTAATTTGAGCACCTTTTAACCAACTATCGAAATACTGGCTTTGCTTTGATGCTAGCTGACAGAAACTTTCGGTTTTCTCTTTTTCAAGGACCTGAACTTAACTCTGTAATGTTCTGGCGTCAACTGAAGCTTCTGTTGGACCTGTTGTTTAAACTTCTGGTAAACCTTGTGGTCCTGTTCTGCCATATCGCTATAAATCTCCAGCAACTGTCCGCAGATCTGTGGTCGTAAATATGTCATCCATCTCTCCTCTTCAATTTCAAAATCATAGCAACATCTTTCAAAAGAAACCAAAAATTTCTCCACACTATCCCCTTTTACATACTTTGGGAATCTCCTCAGGAGTTGGTCTATAGAACCTTCTGCCTGCACCTCTTGAACTGGCCTGGCACGCTGAGAGGCATTCCCTCTCTCAGACTCCAACCTGGCTATTTCTCTTTGCAACTCTCTCTCCTTTTCTCTCTCTTCTCTTTCCTTTTCTTCTCTTTCTCTTTGCATCTCAAGTTTCATCACCTCAAGCCTAAACCGGTATTCTCCAGACATTTTACTTGACTCTGATTCTGAAATTTCAGAGTCTTCTCCTTCCTGCAGAACCTCAGGCTGCCCTGCTTCCTCCAAAGCCCTCGTTTGTCTCCTGGTGGTCATTTTGCCGAACTTTTACCTCAGAACTTTAAACTAAACTATTAAAGTTCCTACTACCACACGACTTTGGTCAGTAAACTGAGAAATTAAACAAATTCCTCTGGTAGCCTTGCTTTCGCACTGGATCAGTTTTCTTACACGATCCCACCGCTCTGCCGCCAATATGCGGTGAAGCTACGTTCAAATCAACCGGCTGGACAGGGTGGACCCTCTCTTAAAGATCCCACCGCTGCCGCCAATATGTGACCACTCCACTTCTTGACCGGCCTCAGACTGGACAATCTTTCTATGTCCACACTGCTGACCTCCAATCCAAGGAAACCTCGAAGTTACCTCAGCAACTTCACGTTTATTGGCAGGGTACTGTCTCACCCTTCACCATTTAACTGACTGAGTTTTAAAACTTCTCAGTGACCACTTGACCACGCTGCCACCATTTATCCGGCTGACCACTGACTTTGAGGGCCACCACCAATAAAAGAATCAGGAGAGGTGTTTCCTTTTAAGATGCAAACAATTTATTTTGACACAAATGGGTACAATCTTGGTTGGTTTCAAACTTCCTTAGAGGCACAACTTTCTCTGTTACATAACACAATGGGGACCTATTATAGGGTTTCCACTAAACCTCTATAAACCCCTGCAACTTTAACTAGGGTCTCTATACCCTTTAACTGGACTGCTCACTAGCAGACCTTAAGACACACACTAACACTGGACCGTTCTCTTTCAGTCCTTAGGACACTCTCAACTAGAACATAACTCCTCCCCCTCTCATTTGGCAGTTGGCTTCCCGCTCTTTTCCAACTGTAGAATTCAAACCTGAACATTCTACTAGCCTCTAGCCCTGGTTGCCATGGCGACAGCTCTTCTAAGCTTCTGCCATGCCTCCCTTCTGTTTCACCCACAGAAACAAACCATAGAACATTCAAAACAACATACATTTTAACACATGTCACACAACATTTACACACAAATAATCAACATCATTACAACGGCCATTAAGAACATCACCACATGGAGGTCCTCAAGATGGGACTGCTGCTTAGTATGCTGCTGAGATGCATGGAGCTCTGCCAGAAGTAGCCCTGCATCATGTGATGGGTTCTGGTGGGCTCTGGCCTGGCTGCGTCTTGACAGCATCCTCGGACATTGCTGAAAGCTCATGTGATGAGGTCGTATGTCAATCTTATGCCTGCATTTATATCTTTTTAGTTGATGCAAAGGCTGGTATTCCCTTCTTTCCTTTCTTCACCCTCCAGATCTACCATGCAGCCCCTGAAACCCCTACCTCTGATTAGAGCAAGGAAAATCATTTGGCTACATTCCCATAGTCAGACATGAAATGATTACACCATGTACTAAAAGTTCTGGAGAGCCCCACCGGATCTCAGCAGATGGTATAATCCATTTTCACTTACTACAGAGACACAGCCAATTGCCTCCTCAATTCACCACAGTTTTCAGCAGTCATGGGATGGTTTGCAGGAGGAAGCTTCAGTGGTAGCTCTGGGCTCTGTGAATGGACAGATCTAGCATAATTCCACATGTAGAATTAACTATGATGTTACTCTGGATCATATGGGATCATGGTCAATGTACATTTAAAAGTAATAGCTAAAACAAACCAAGAGCTAAACAGTTGAACATTCAATTAAACATAGATTAAAAACTATCAAAACCCATTCAAAGAAGTGAAAAAGTATCACTGAAAATTCCTATAGCCCCAAACAGTTAAACACTGAAACCCTGGTGTAGGGATGTGCAATCTATTAAAAAATGGTTCAGAAGTCATTATAAAACTGTGGGGCACTGGCATGTCATTTCTAAAGTGTTTCTTAAGTATAGTTAGTGAGAAATACATTACTATAATGAGAGTAATGAAATTTTGTTACTATTTTGTTACAGTAATTGCACATAAATTACTATAATTGGGGAAACCTCGGGTACTCCTTACTCTCTCATCTTACAGCTATTGAGTGCGAGGCTTGCTATAATGGTAGAACACATTTGCCAAGTTTCAGAATATTACACTAATCCATACATTTTTGGAGAATTTTCAAAATATTTCAAAATATTCTCCAAAGCCACAAAAGCTTTCTCCTTGAATTTTCTATTCAATGATAGGGGATAACAACGGATCATTCTCCCCAACTTCCAGAAATATTAATACATCTACTGTTTTTAGGAGTTTTTTTTTAAAAAAAGGTTTAATTAAAAACTGGATTTTTTAATTTAAAAAGCCACAGTAGCTATCTCATTGAATGTATCTCATATTAACCAATAGAAACCAATATTATCCAATTCTACATTTTCTGAACTAAAACAAAAAAAGTGTGGGGTAATTTTCAATTCTTAAATTTTTGGCACAGGCCACACTCACATGTCAGATATTGCCTCTTAAGTACAAAATTTAACTAATTTGATCTGTATTATGAGAAAAACAAAAAAATGCACACCTCTACTGATTTGATATAACGTCATCAAAACCTGAGCAGAGAACAGGACAACTGACCCTCCCTTGGAACAACCACAGAAAGCACTGCCTCCCATGTCCTTATCAGAGAACCATATGAGGTTGATAGGGCCAAGAGAAAACAACCTCTCAAAAACATTAAGAGTTAATGAGGCCCATGTAGGAAGGTGTAGTTTGATACACATTGAATATGTTTTTGGATAGACTGCAATTATAAAAAAATGTGGATAATTAAAATAAATTACTTTACTCCCAGCATACCATGAGTTGAATTAGAGGACCTAGACATTCCTAGACAGGTATTCTAAGAATTTGCCATGTCCTCCAGCATGACTCTATGGTAATTTTTTGAGAAAGCATAACTTGGAATTGCACTGAAGGACCTAGCAAATACCCTAAATGTTTCAGGTCCAGACTATCTGCAGAAATGCATCTCTGTTTACTAACTGGCTTAAGCACTGCGATCTGCAAAGGAGGCCCTACTCTCGGTCCCACCCCTGTCTCAAGCACAGATGGTGGGAACGAGAGAGGGGGCCTTCTCCATGATCGCTCTCCGACCTGGCACTCCCTCCCAAAAGAACTATAAACTGCCCCCTCTCTCCTTGTCTTTAAAAAACAGTTAAAAACGCATCTATGCACTCTGGCGTATGGAGAGGAAGAAGACTAATACATCTTGGCATATAACATGTAGATATATTAAATTCTGTCTAGATACTAAAAATGATGTCAGCCTGTTAGTTGTAGATAACCATTTTACTTCTTAATAAGGTTTTAGTTGTTTTAAATTCTTATTCTCTTTAAATTTATATTATGTGATTATGTCTGTAAGGATTGTCAATTTTTATTTTTTGGTTAATGTCTATTTGGTATTAAGTTTATAGTAATGGATTTTTAAATTTTCTTTGTTGTGTATTGTTTTGATGTAATTTGTAACATGTCTCTTTGTTGGCATTGAATGTTTGTCCTATGTGTTGGAAACCGCCCTGAGTCCCTTTGGGGAGATAGGACGGTCTATAAATAAAATTATTATTATTTTTATTATTTTTTTTATTTATTTAAAACTTTTGTACCCCGGCCTTCTCACCTCTATCGAGGGACTCAGACTGGCATAACAGCAAAAATTCTATGCTATGCAATTTAAAAACAACAACAACATATTAAAATACATAAAAAACCCAGCATAAAACCACATCGCCATTAAAACAATTCCACTCAATCTGTAAACATGGTCAAACATTCAGACAATAACCAATCTCAGCCTATTCTGAGAAGGCTTGGTTCCACATCCAAGTCTTCACCAGCCTCCTAAAGGACAACAGAGAGGGGGCAGATCTAGCATCACTTGGTAGAGAGTTCCACAGCTGAGGGGCGACCACAGAGAAGGCCCTGTCTCTCGTCCCCACCAGTCGCGCTTGCGAAGCCGGCGGGACCGAGAGCAGGGTATCTCCAGAAGATCTTAATGTTCTTGATGGTTCATAGGGGAGAATCCGTTCGGACAGGTAAACTGGGCCAGAACTGTATAGGGTTTTGTAGGTTAAAACCAGCACTTTGAATTGTGCCCAGAATCTAATTGGCAGCCAGTGGAGCTGGCGCAGCAAGGGAGTTGTATGCTCCCTGTGCCCCTGCTCCTGTTAGTAACCTGGCTGCTGAACATTGGACTAATTGCAGCTTCCGAGCGGTCTTCAGAGGCAACCCCACGTAGAGAGCGTTGCAGTAGTCTATTCGGGATGTAACCAGAGTGTGGACCACCATGGCCAAGGCAGACTTCCCAAGGTATGGGAAGATGATGATGATGATGATGATGATTATACAGAGACCATTTCCCCCAGGTGCAGGTAAGTGAAATCGGGGTATGGGTTCCACGGTTACTGTTATCTTACTGCACTATTTCTTGGGTAATAACATTCTCCTCCCAGACTACTGGAAAGAGTAATATAGTAGACTGCTGCCTTTTCCTTTCTTCTGTTGGCCAACAAACCTAAAAATAAGTAGATGGCTATTGGAGTGGAGTTGCAGTAAATTGAGGTGCTCCAAAAAGGAAACACACAGGTACAATGTTCAGTTATGTCTTCTGATGTCTTCCTAATGAATTACTGACCTACGGTATGTCTTATCTGTATTGTTTTTCTCTCAGCTATTTCTCATGGACTGAACAAAATGCACATTTGATAAAATAAATACGCAATGGCATATCTGAAAGGAGGCAGTTTCAAGTGTGCCGGGACTAAGTTGTATAGCGGCTTCATAATTTATCATTTGAACTTTGAAAGTGCATCCAGAAGAGAACAAGTTCAGAGAACCGATTCAGAACTGAAGCACTATAATAATGCATTTCTACATTCCATTAAGAGTATTGTTTTCCTCAGTAGGTCTACCCCCATCAACATATAGTCAGATATGCTTAAATGCATCTTATTGACTTGTATTGTCCTATGAACCGCCGAGGAAAAACTTTACTGTTTCTTTTTCCATTCAGCTGTGAACACACACTGGTAGTTAGAATGCAGTTTATGTTTATAATAATATCATAACAGCAGAAATGTAACAGCCCTATCTCCCTCTCTCGCACACCACATTAACTGCCTTGGTTCGATACGACAGAATCCAAGTTCTCATTTCGTAAGACACCGGCACTCTTTGAAAGAGAAGACGAAGGAGCTTGTAAAACTGCAACTCTTATGCTCTATAGCAGTGGTTCCCAAACTTTTTTGGCCTTTCCAGAAAAAAATTACTCAGCGCCCCCCTAGAAGTTAATTTTTTAAATTTTTAATAGCAATGAAACAGAAAGATCTATGTATTAATGTCTCTACCTTTTTCGTAAAATATAGTAAATAAAGGTGTAAATTACAAGCATTGAATTCCAGAAATGATCACAAAAACAATATGTTTGGGGGAGTATGAGTAACGGATGATGGGATTTGCAGTACCTTCAGCTAATTCAGCTCTGACTTCCACATACCACTAAGATCCCTATGAATGACAGATCTGGATCAAACGGCAACGCCTGCCCGGGGATCGCGCGCTTGTGAGTTGGAATCCTCAGGCAGGCGTTGCCATGGAAACCGCAGCGCACGCCTCCTTCCTCTCATCAACCCTGCCCACGGCGCAGTCCTGTGTATCGGCCTCTTTCTTCCAACGGGGACATCCTCGCAAGCACACGCGGCCCTGAAAGTGGCAAGCCTGGCTCACGCCACCATCCCCTTACAGGGGTTCAGCACCCCCAAAATTCTCCTGAGCCTTCCAGCGCCCCCTTGGATCTCCCCACCGACCACCAGGGGGTGGTACCGCCTACTATGGGAACCACTGCTCTATAGCATTGGAACAAAAAAAAGTCTCATGCCATTTTGTGTTTCAAACATGATACAGTAAAATTGGTGTGAGTATTCAGACGAGAAGCATTCTCTCCATTCACTCAATGATACGAAGCATCAATCATACACTTGTGGATTCTGGGGCAAATTCAAAGGTTTTCAGCATTATTTCTTTTCTCTCATCCTTCTTTGGTCGTCAACGTTCCCCATTGCACCTATTTGTCATTCTATTTTTAGAAAGAGCATGAAGTAGTAGTTTTAGCATTGGACTGTTACAATAGAAACCAGATCCCCACTCAAACATAGAAAGCCATTGGATGATCTTGGGCAAATCACACTCTCTCAACCTCAGAGAAGGCAAAGCCAATCCTCTCCTGAACAAATATTGCCCTCCCTCCCCCTCCAAAAAAAACCTGTAATAGGGTCATCATGCCAGAAATGATTCAGAGACACACAACAACGAAAACAATAATGTGTGTGTATGTGTTTACAGGAGTCGGAATTTCTGCTCTCCTTCTGCTGTGTTCAATGCATGTTAATTTACCACTGATAAAAAGACTGTGCTGTGGCACAGCTAGTTAGTAGCCACCTGCATTAAATCACTACTGACTGAGCAATCATGAGTTCGGAGGCAGCTCAGGTCAGAGTGAGCTCCCAACCTAATAGTCTAGTTTGCTGTTGAGCTATGCAGCCGAAAAGACTGTCAAGTAGGAAATTTAGGTACCGCTTTATGCGGGGAGGCTAATTTAGCAAATTTATGACACCATTAAAAAAAACCTTCCAGCATATACCGGCATATAGGAGAGATAATATCAAGAGAGATCCTTCTTCCTGGAGGCAAAAAAGTAGGACTTGATGTCCAGCTGGGACTCTGGTGTGGAGTTGTGTCCAAAAGCAACCAGAGTGCCGATAAAGGCGTTGACTCTGTCTTATATACACTTCAAATGCAGGCAAACAAAGAAACATACTTCTACATACATAGCATCATCACTGCGTCATTTTAGCATCATAGGAATATCAAATTCTATCTTCCATCATGCAAGAGGCATGTCTCTATCTCTTCTTCTAAAGAGCAGCATACAGTTTACATCCATCATGAGGCCTACTTCAACCTGTCAAGAGGAGGGAGATAGGTTAAGGCATAGCCTGGGCTATGCTGTACCACTGTCTCCGGAATGTATAGATAACAGGCCTCCCTTCTCTTCCCCCTTTCAACACAGATCTCCTTTTTAGCATTCCTTCTGTCCTGCAGCTTAAACTTTCTTGATACAGAGAGAGAGAGAGAACTTGATTTTTCTGACACTTCATTACTTCTATAAAAAATTACAAATAATGTGTATAAATATATATTCCCAATATGTATATCATGTCTTCGTCACCAGCAGTGGGCATAAGAATGAGGAAGTACTCCATCAAGGACTCGGTGTCACAAGCGGATGATGAAGCAGCAGCTCCCCCAGCTGCCGGAATCGAACATACTCTCATGAAGCCGGAAAGCTGGAATTGCCTCTGTGTCTGTCTGTATATGTTGTATGTCTAATGGCATTGAATGTTTGCCATGTATATGTGCATTGTAATCTGCCCTGAGTCCCCTGCGGGGTGAGAAGGGCAGAATATAAATACTGTAAGTAAATAAATAAATAAATAATTGCAGTACACACTCCAGTTATATTGTGGCTTGTGGTTGGTGAAACAGGATATTTATTTATTTATTTTAAACTTATACCCCGGCCTTCTTACCTCCGAAGAGGGACTCAGACCGGCAATATCAGAGAATATCAGACCGGGTATATCAGAGAAGCATATGGCTAACAAATAACAAATAAATACTCTTTATCAAATCAATATACGTGTTTTGTTGGCAGGCTCCCCAGAGCCCAGGGAGCATGAAGAATGAGACATACCTGGAAATTGGGCCTTGCTGCCACCTCCACTGCTGCTTTACACCTTGTCAAAAGGGGGCTTACTATATAAGCCTTGTCTTAGGCTTCAGAAAGATTGTGAAGCCTTGCGAGGCTTATACAGTAAGCCCCTATTAAAAATGGAATAGGACTGCAGTGGAGGTAGTAGCAAGCAATGCAGGCAGCCTGTGTCTGCTTTGCAAAGAAACCCAATGCCTCGAAGGCAGAAATTGATGGCAAACATTCTGCCCACCATAGAGTCAAATGTACATTGTGCACCTGTGGTGGGTTGAATGGAAAAATTGTGAGTCTGTGAATATGGCGGATCAACTGTATTTCTAAATGCTATGTGTCTTTATGAAAGAAGGACAGTTAAGAAAGATGATAGGCAGGGGCGGTCCGACGTATACGCGAAGTACGTGGCCGCGCAGGGCGCCATCTTCTGGGAAGGGCGCCGCCATACCGGCCGCGCCGCCGTAGTAAACCTCTCTGCTGCTGTGTCTGCTTCAGCGCCTGGCCTGTAGAAGCTTCTGGGCATGCACGGAGATTTTCGCACAGACGCAGTGGCTCCGGAGCTGAAATTGAGCTCCGGAGCCACTGCGCATGCGCAGAAGCTCCTACAGGCGCTGAAGCCGAAGCCTGTAAACAAGTCACGTCAGCACTCCGCCCGTATTTGGCACGCAGGGGGCGGAGGCAAAGGGAGAGGCTTAACCTCTCCTTTGCCTCCGCCCCCTGTGTGCCGAATACGGACGGAGTGCTGATGTGTTTACAGGCTTCGGCTTCTGCGCCTGCAGGAGCTTCTGGGCATGCGCAGAAGCTCCTGCAGGCGCAGAAGCCTGTAAACACATCACGTGATGCAATTAGACAGGCAGGGGGCAGAGGCAAAGGGGGAGAGGGCGGAGGCAAAGGGAAAGGGGCAGAGACAAAGGGGGGCGCCAAAGTAATGTTCGCTTACCATATAAAATAACCTTAGACTGCCCCTGATGATAGGGAGAACATTACTTATTTGAAATGTGGTATTGGAGAAGATTTCTGCGAGTACCATGGACTGCTTAAAAGAAAAAGAAATGGGTCCTAGGATGAATAAAAACTGAACTCCTTCTAGAAGACAATATGCCTAAGCTGAGGCTATTTATTTATTTATTTATTTAGAATTTTTGTATCCTGTTCTTTACCTCCATGGAGGGACTCAGAACAACTAACAGCAAAAATTCAATGATATACAATAAATAACATTTTAAAACACATACATAATACACTAGGTTAAAAATACATAATAAGTTTAAATACATAGGAAACCATTCTCCAAGTCAAAATTTATTTATTTATTTAGTTAGTTAAAACTTTTGTACCCCGGCCTTCTCACCTCCATAGAGGGACTCGGACTGGCTTCCAGCAAGATTCAATGCTATATAAATTAAAAACATCTTACAACAACATTATTAAAATGCATAAAAAGTACAAGACATAAAAACCAATTCACCACTAAACGCAAATTCAACTCTGTCTGAAACGTGGTCAATCATTTCAGACTATAATCAATCTCAGCCTATTGTTGGAATGCTTCGTTCCAAAGCCAGGTCTTCACCAGCCTCCTGAAGGACAAAAGGGAGGGGGCAGATCTAATATCGCTTGGGAGAGAGTTCCATAGCCGAGGGGCCACCACGGAGAAGGCCCTGTCTCTCGTTCCCACCAGACACGCTTGCGAAGATGGCGGGACTGAGAGCAGGGTATCTCTGAAGGATCGTAATGTCCTTGATGGTTCACAGGGGAGAATCCGTTCAGACAGGTTAACTGGGCCGGAATCGTATAGGGTTTTGGAGGTTCAAACCAGCACTTTGAATTGTGCTCGGAAGCCTATTGGCAGCCAGTGGAGCTGGCGCAACAAGGGAGTTGTATGCTCTCTGTACCCCTCTCCTCTTAGTAACCTCTCCTGTTAGTAACCTGGCTGCCGAGCATTGGATTAATTGCAGCTTCTGAGCTGTCTTCAGAGGCAACCCCATGTACAGAGCGTGGGGTTGTATACAGGATGTAACCAGAGCATGGATTACTGTGGCCAAGTCAGACTTCCCAAGGTACGGGCGCAGCTGGCGCACAAACTTTAACTTTATGTGGGGTTGCCTCTGAAGACTGCCCGGAAGCTGCAATTAATCCAACGCTGGCAGCCAGGTTACTAACAGGAGAGGGGTACAGGGAGCATACAACTCCCTTGTTGTGCCAGCTCCACTGGCTGCCAATTAGCTTCCGAGCACAATTCAAAGTACTGGTTTGAGCCTTCAAAACCCTATATGGTTCCGGCCCAGTTTACCTGTCCGAACGGATTAGCCATGCTGCTAATTGGCAGCCAGTGGAGCTGCGCAACAAGGGAGTTGTGCGCTCCTTGTGTCCAGCTCCTGTGAGCAGCATGGCTGCCGAGCGTTGGACTAATTGCAGCTTCCGGGCAGCCTTCAGAGCCAACCCCACGTAGAGTGCATTGCAGTAGTCTATTCGGGATGTAACCAGAGTGTGGACCACCGTGGCCAAGACAGACTTAGGCCATATCACGAAAAGAGATGACTCAATCAAAAAGATCTATTTGTAAACGTGGAGGGCAGAGGGGATTGGGGTGACTCCATTCCAGATGGAAAGACTCAATCAAGGAAGTTACTTGGAGGTATCCCATTCATAGGGTCACCATAAGTCAAAGTGGACTTGATGACAGCTAACAGCAACAAAAATTATAATATAGGATTCTGGCTAAAAGGAAAATGTTCTATAAGTAAAGAAAACTAATATATCACATAAAAGCTAGGTTAGATTTTTTTTTTTAAAAAAAAGAGCCTTAAATTTTAATTTAAAACTAATTGCTGTGAAACAGTTTCACCCTCTTGTTTCCTGTTTGTGCAATGTTATTATCCTTTTGGTTTGTTTTTTTTTCCCCAGAGAGAATGAGTTCCACTGTGGGGTTAGCAATATTTCTTGATGGGTTTATGGAGCCTCAGAAATGCTCAGGTATATATATATGATCACCGTTTGCAGAATGTCAGCTTTCTATTTTTTTAATGCTATTGGGTGATAAAAAATAGATGAGGGAATTATTATCCCGTTATTATGGGAAGGAGCTGTACAGCCCTCGCATCTCCGTGGTTCTCTATATTTATGTGCAAGATGCTTCTCCTGATCAGAACAGTCTAAATTATACATGAATTCATGCATATACATATTTCAGTTCAGCTCCTTCATTAGGAATCTCTTGGTTCTTCCAAGTCTCTCCGATTTTAAGGGTTGAAAGGCCTTCCTTCATCCAGCAGGTCGCAACAGTCTCATGGAGCTGCCATTTGGCTCTTTCACATCTAATCAGTTTAGCCAAGAATTGTTTAAAGTCTTTACTTTTATTATGTCTTCTGGAAATTAAGGAGAGTGGGAAATTATTATAAGATTTTTTTTAAAAAAAAACAAGACTCACACATAATATGAATGGATAGTAGGAGAGTGCCTTATAATAAGCCAGTGAATCAAAAGGTATGCAACTAGTTTCTAGAATGTTCTGCATTACAGATAAAATATTCATTACTTGCATGCACCCACCAGGTTATAGTTGGTGATGGAATTTGAGATATGATTTCGCACTGCCAGCTTCTTGTGTCACTACTATCATAGAACGGTAGAAACTTAGGGCCCTTCCACACAGCCCTATATCCCAGAATATCAAAGCAGGAAATCCCACATTATCTGAATATGGACTCAGATAACCCAGTTCACTACACCTCCAATGCTGGCCGGGTGAGCCAGCTTTTACGCTGGCCCCGTGCCACCCAGTTGGCCCTGTCCATGACCACACTACATCGGGTTTTATTCTGCCCCTCTCTCTAGGGACCGGGGTGAACCCTGGTATCTAGTAGATGACTCCTATAGTTTGTTTTGTTATTGTTTGTGATGTGCAGAGTTGTTTACTGTTAACTGTATTATTCTGTTGTAAACCGCTCTGAGCCTTCGGGGAGTAGCGGTATATAAACTCGAATAATAATAATAATAATAAAGCAGATCTTGTGGGATTTTCCACCTTGATATTCTGGGATCTAGGGTTGTGTGGAAGGGCCCTTAGACCTGGAAGTGGTCAGAAGGTCCATATGGTGCAGCCCCTTGTCATGAAAGAAGACACTAAATAGCTCCTGAAAGATACTCATCCAATTTCTGTTAAAACAACTCCAAAGAAGAAGAGTCCACCACTCTCCAAGCCACTCCATTCCACTCATTTTGTCTTAATTTTTGTGTCAAATCTCTCTTGTGATCTGAACCCACCAATTCATGCTCTACTCTCTGAAGCAGCAGGAAACACCTCATCCTCTTCTGCATTATATCCCTTCAAATATTTGAAGATAGCCAGATGTCACCTCTGTCCGTTTGTATATGCGGATGCACCATCAAGTCACCTGTTAAATTCCATAAATTCTATAGGGACTTCTTAGGCAAGGAATACTCAGAGCTAGTTTTGCAGAGCTAGTTCCTTCCCCTGAAATACGGTCCACAGCACCTGGTATTCATTGGCAGTCTCTCATTTGAGTACTAAGAAGGGTTTTGAAGATCAGTTAGGGTCTGTTGCCTTAGAAGAAGAAGAAGAAGAAGAACTTTGTTTTTCTACCCCACATCCATCTCTCCGAAGGGACTCAGGGTAGCTTACATGGGGCCAAGCCCAATAATAATAGTAATAATAATAATAATACACTTTGTTTATATTCCGCTCTTCTCACCCCGAAGGGGACTCAGAGCGGATTACATCACACATACGGTAGACAATCCCTGCCGTAAGACGTACAATTACAATACAACACATACAATTTTTGAGGGATTTTTTTCTTCTTCTGGCTGTGTCACAGGGTGCGCCATTACGTCACAAGGGAGTGCTGTTGCTTCATCCTCATGATGAAGGGCCTCTGTTCCTCTGTTCCGCATTCCACCTTCTGACAGCCGATCTTTATTTATTCAGACGTTGTAAAGTCTTTTTACTGAAAAGAATCCTCCCCCACTTTAGGCAGTTCCCAATTCATCTATTCACAGCTGGGCTGTTTTCGAACTGCTGGGTGAACAGAGGACAGGGCTCACAGCTGGGTGTCCAAACCAGCTCGGGAAGCTCGGGAATCAAACTAGCAACCTTCAGATTGCCAGCACAGCTATTCTACCGCTGTGCTATCTCTCCGGCCCCAAGGCAACATACAATTAAAAACAGAACAAATAAAATATTAAAACAGCATAAGAACAGCATCATTATAAACAATAATAAACAAGCATCATAAGCAACATCAGAGGTACCTCTAGTCTCATTTGTGGGGGGAGGGGAGGAGTAGAGGATAGGCTGGTCAATAAGGTGGATAGAATGTATAGTAGCATAGGAATAGAGCAATTATATCAGGATAATTTCAGCTTAACTTAAAAGTGTAGTAATCACTAGGTATGGTTAGGTTTGGTTGGAATCTTCATAATTCAGAATACATTAGGAAATATTTTCTTTTTTTGAAGCGATTTCAAAGTTTTTAAGGAAACCAGAAGTCCCTTTGCCCTTCTGAAGCTTTTCCCCCGCCATTTCTCTTACAAATCAGTAAGTGAGTCGGAAATGATTCAGCTTTCCCCCTACTTCTGTTCCCTGGTCTCAGTTCAAGCCAGAGAAGCCTTCTAAACTAGTGTGGATGGATTCTCTTTCTTTCCTTTCTCTCCCATGTCAGTGAGAGAAGCAGTTTTAACCAGTGTGAATGAGTTAGATCCACGTCAGTTTACACCAGTGTGGATGGATTCCATTTCTTTCTCTCCCCACTGCCGAGTCAGTCTTAAGCGAGAGAAGCAGTTTTAACCAGTGTGGATGGAATGGATCTGCATCAGTTTAAACTAGTGTGAATGGATTACTTTCCTTTCCTTTCCCTCATCAGTTTTCCTTTCCCTCCCAGTCAGTCTTAAGCGAGAGAAGCAGTTTAAACCAGTGTGGATGGGATGGATCTGCATCAGTTTAAACCAGTGTAGACAGATTCCTTTTTTTCTCTCCCGTGTCAGTTTAAACCAGTGTGAATGGGATGGATCCGCGTCAGTTTAAACCAGTGTGGATGGATTCCTATCCTTTCCCTTCCACTTCAGTCTTAAGCGAGAGAAGCGGTTTTAACCAGAGTGGATGGATTTCTTCCCTTTGTATCCCTTTTCTGGAGTAAAACAACTACTTTCAAAGTAATGACCACCCAATGAAACAGGAAATAACACTTTGAAACCATTAATGAAAGATTCGGAAGTCTCGGAAGTTTTGAAATTTTTTGAACTTTTTTTCTGTGAAAATTGGAATTGTTTTTATTTATTTATTTATTTATTATTTTGGCTTCTAGACCACTCCCTCTAGAAGCTCGGAGCGGTTTACATCAGTGTAAAATGCAAGCAAGAATAAAACTACAGAGAATAAAACTACCGTATTTATCTAAAATTATTACTAATAAATAAATAAATAAATCAGAATGGACTTTAGATCTGAACCACCAGCTCCCCCTACATCCGAAACAAATTTTGAACCATTTTTCTTTGATCAAACAAGCCTAGTAATCAAAGACCTGTAGGTCCAGGGCTATTTAGAACTTTCTACAAGGACCTAAATCCAATTTTTTGTCCCAACCTAGTGACTTAATAGAAAATCCATAAATTTTAAGTTCCCAAAACCCTATTCATACTGACAATTGAATTTTGGCCAAACTTTACACCTTCCAACTGAAATCAACGTGTGCATTTGTAAATAAATACAAATATTTCCATTTCAGTAGCAGCAAAATAAATCCCTATGTTCTTGTCACATCCAGCAGCACACTGCTGTTTAAACATTTGGTTTCAGTGTCTGTTTTTCTGTTGTTTATTGTTTACTTGGTGTTCTTTCCCCCTCCCCAATTGGTGTAGATATTGGCTGTGTTCTTGCTGCTTTGTAAAATGTGGAGCAATGACCAAAATAGTTACATTCCTCCTCTATAATTTATAGTATTATTTTTTAGATCATCTTGTTTGAGAATCTCCTACTGCTTAAGGAAAAGTAGACAGGGTTACTCATGTGCCATGGCATGCTAGACAAGTAGAGGAAATGTGCTGACTACTTCCTATGTGCATTCTGTTATACTAGAGAAAAATCTTGCCTGTCAAATTTGTTCTCTGAGTCCATACACTACAAAAGAGATGTTGAGTTAGGGGATATAAGTAAGAAGGACATGAGCATAAGAAATCCGGCATGCATTTCCTTTCTTCTTTTATTTTGGTAGTACTTATGGGGCATCATTATTACCATAAACATATATATCTACTGTGCAAGTGAACAATGGTGATTACAAGCAATTATTTTCATTTGGGTGCATATTTCCTTCCTGTCAAGGAGGCTAAACACATGACGAAAAGGTTGAAAAAATAATTGTGGGCAAAAATCATTATCGTCATCATTAGAGTGGAAGGAGCTGAAGAAAATGGAAAGACTGAACTGACATGCTGTCCATTATTCATTTATTTATGCTTTAAAGTAGGGTTTTTTTGTTTTATATATGCATATGTCTATGAACATACAAAAAAATGAAGGCAAGAAAGACAAGAAGACAGAGCAGAACCGAACACAGGCTAAAGATGTTGGGATTGTTACGCCAATCCAAAATCTGCTTCTCACAGAAAGCTGAGGATAAAACCTGCTCCTAGACCAGTGGTTCCCAACCTTTGGTCCTCCAGGTGTTTTGGACTTCAACTCCCATCAATCCCAGCCATTTTACCAGCTATTAGGAATTGTGGGAATTGAAGTTCAAAACACCTAGAAAACCAAGGGTTGGGAACCACTGTCCTAGACTATCAGGGCAAACACATTGGTCCCAATACTAGTCTCCATACTTACATCTGTTTTCAGACAGCTGGTCATTAGGGGTGGTTGATCCATAAAAAAATTTGATTCTAAACTTGTGTGGGGGGGGGCAATTTCCCTTGCTGGGTCGTTATAGAAATTATTCCAAATTTTTTAAAATAAATTTCGTAATTGAAGCGTAATTACTAACGAATGTTCGTTTTTATTCATTAGGCCAGCTGGGAGGCTAGAATGGAGAGCTTGCTCCACTCTTCCCTCCCTCCCCCCCAGGTTAGAAGCATCTCGGATTAAATTTAATCTGGAAAGGCAGGGAGGCTAGAATGGAAGGCTTGCTCTTCTCTCTTCCCTCCCTCCCCACCCCAGCTCAGAAGCATCCCGCATTATATTTAATGTGCGATGCCTCTCAGCTGGGAGGGGCAGGGAGGGAAGAAGGGAGAGCTTGCTCCCCCCCCCCCGGCAGATAGATGCATACTCACTCTCCTGCCAGATCAGAAGCAGCGTGGGTTACCTTGAACCCGCATTACTTCTGATCTGGAAGGGAAGTGTGTATGCATCGATGCATACTCACTCCCCTGCCAGATCAGAAGCAGCGTGGGTTACCTTGCCCTCCCTGCCTCTCCTCCCTGCCAGGATCTAAAGCGCGCCAAGCCTTGACTCGCTTTAGATTCTGGCAGGGGAGGAGGAGCGGACTCAAGGCTTGATTCGCGTTAGTTCTTGGCAGGGAAAGAGGTGCGTCCACCTCCTTCCCTGCCGAAAACTAATGCGACTCAAGGCGCCTGCCTCAGCTTTCAGCTGGCGAGAGGAGAAAGGAGGGTGCTGCTGCCCTCCAGTCTCCTCTTGCGAGTTGAGAACTGAGAGGGGGAAAACGACCTAATAACGTGACCTTTAGAAAAATGGCGGCGCCCAGGTTCGGTATAGAAATTACACTTCCGGGTTGGGCTCCAAGGGTCAAAAAACTTTGAAATTAATTTTAAATATGAAAATTAACAGATTTCAAAGTATTTAAAACTGGAGATATCCACCCCTATTGGTCTAGTGTGTAGAAAACCAGTACAATATTGCCACCTTTGCCCACAACTGCTTCTCCCTTTGTGAGTTGCTTGACCACACAAGGAGGTCGCTGTTAGGAACAAAAAGAACCAAATGATTACAAAGTGCCTGAGTGAAAAATAAATCAATGCAAAAATATTACTGTAGAAAGAGGACTGTGAACTAAATACACAGGCCACTGAAAATTTACCTGTCTGTCTATCTATCTGTCTATTCAAAGTTGCAAGCCAGAAATGTTATGTGGAGTGCTAGACCAAGCATGAAAAACAAAAGTCAACAAGATCAAAATCCAACAAGAAAATATATACATGACCTCTAGATTGTATCTTATTTCAGTGCATCATCCTCAGTAAACTTGCTGATACACTGCTAACAACAGCATGATCCCTGTATCTGTGGATACCTGAAACCATTATTAATAGCAAACACTATATTTTGACTATGTGTCAGCTTGAAGCATACCATAGAGTTGCACTGGACACCTAGAGAAGCCCACATGGTTTCGGAACGCGGGTATATGACATTATGGATATCAGTTCTGTAGATCATGAAGGTGTGCTGTATAAGAAAAACTTGTCAGCTACCTTGAAACACTATCGGCAAGTGTTAGAAATCATTAGTCCTAAAGATTATGAAAAATGTGAATCCAATTATCATTCAATAATAATTAACTATGGATAGTCTTACTTGGACAAAGTCCCCACTGTCTCGTCAATAAAGCTTGCTCCCAAGTATGCATATATTTCATGTATATATTTCATGCAGATTGGTACTCCTGGGAGGAAAAGAAGGCTATCTTTTTGTTTTGATTCTTCTTGATCAATTACTACTATACATATGCTTTATAATTCCTGAGGAAGTGTAACTTCATTGGAGTCTTGGTGGTACCATTTTGTGGGCTGGAAGTCAACCTCCCTTACTCAGGTTTAGGGGCAGCTTGACCTGTCCATTACCACCACACTCCATTCTAGAGCAGGGGAGGGCAACCTATGGCCCGTGGGTTGGATCCGGCCCAGCAGCCGGTTCTGTCTGGCCCGGGGAGAAGGGCGTCGGGGGTGGGACCAAGAGGAAAGGGTGCTACTGCTGCCATCCCTGCTGCGTCCCTGCAGTGAGCAGCTGAGGGCGCGGCAGAGGCAGTGAGAGGGCGGAAGGGGAGGAAGGCGGAGGGGAGGAAGGAAGGAAGCAGGGAGGCGGCCAGGAAGACCTGTCTCCCACCCCGAGTGGGTCATGGAGGCTTCGGGCGACATGGGCGGTGAAGCGGCCAAGTTCCCGAGGGGCCGCTGACCTCCACGTTCAAGGAGTCCCCGCCTTCCTCCGAGCTCCCTTCAGAGCGCCCCCCCCCCCGCAGCAGGTGAGTGGCAGGCAAGCAGAGAGGGCGATCAAAGAAGGCAGGCAGGCAGTCTCTCTGAGGCAGGCCACACACACGCTGGGTCCGCTTTGCCATCCTCTGGGTTGGGGTCATTGGGCCATTCCATCTTGGGATCCTTCCTCTCTTCAGGATGTCAGCCTTCATCTTGGTTCGCACCTTGTCTTCTTGAATTTTATTTTAGTGGTTTTTATTATTATTTTATAATAATTTTATTATAATAATATAATAATATAATAAATATTTAATCTAATAATGTTATATTATAATTTCAACATATTATAATGTCTATATATATACTATAATATAATAATTATGATATTAATACTAATAATATATGAATATTTCTTGATATATTAATATGTTAATATTAATGATGTGTAATATATAGTAAATATAGTAAATAAATAAATAAATTATGTAGATTAGAATGTAGTTCAGCCTTTAGGTGCAGCTCTCCATAATTTTTGGCTCTCGTGTGGCCCCTTGGAAACAATAATTGCCCACCCCCTGTTCTAGAGTCTATGCTTCACTCTGTTGCAGATATAGAGATCATAGTTCTACTTAACTAAAATCAGAAATAGCATGCCTGTCAAAGAGTTGTTTTGAAAACTCATTTATTTCACTTGAATTAATATTTATACTATATCACTGTATTTATTCTTTTTTGCCTCATGTAGACTCCAATGCCCACTTCTTCCGTCTTTGCTGGTTTAAAATTCTTTTCTTCTCCAGACATTATGAATCATTTCCTTTAAATGGCAACCTCAATATTAATCTGCCAGTAAAATCAAATAGTTCAAATCTGGACAGTTTGATCAATTCCACGAGGGGATCCTTTTCCCTCAAGAATTTTAAACTGGCTCCAGTTTTCATTTTAATGAGACATCTTCTCCAAGCCAAGTGCGTAATCACAGTATTCTTGAATTGCTTCCTGGTCTTTCCATATAACATGAGATCAAACATTCAGCCGAATAAGCCTTTAGGAGGTAAAATGTGAAGTCTGAACATATCAATCTGATATCCTTTTGGGAAAGGAAGCAATGGACCACACATTTTCTCAGTTTTCTCTCTTTCTTTGGAGAGATATGGGACTTGTTTTGCTGATGATTATAATACATAATTTTCCATTTTTGTTTTAAGGTAATATGAATAAAAGTTGGTCTGGGAAGGGGAACTGTATTTTTTTAATGCAAGAGGGAAAGTATCTCACAGTAATGGCAGGGTCTTCCTTTTTTATCTCCCTCCTTCCCTGCCATCATGCTCTCTCTCCTTCTCTTCTCTCATCCCTTCTTTCTCTCATAACCTTGTAACCCCTCTTTACACAACTATATCACTTTGACATCACTGTATCTGTCGTTCCTATGGAATCTTGGGATTTCTAGTTTGAGGATACTTCAGAGCTCTCTAAGTAGAAAAAATCTAAATGCGATTCAAATCCTACGATTCCACAGAATTGAGTTATGGTCCAGATTTGTAAATACAATATATAAAGGAATAGCTGCTATTGCCACACAACAAACCAGATAAAGGACCACGAAATGAAGAACAATATTCAATATTCAATATTCCATTATTCATTAGTCACTGTAGTATAGCAAACATACATATATATACTCACGAACAATTACAATCATGAACAAGGTTTCATCCATCAGATAATCAGTGATAGATCAGAAGAGTCAAATTAAAGTTCATAATAGTTGAAGGGTATCATCCCAATAGCGAAATGAAATTAGAAAGTGGAGCCATTCAGTTCATGGTAGGGGCCGGGTTGACGGAAGTCACTGGGTTCCCGCTCCGTTTCGCGCCTTCAGGCGCTTTGTCAAAACCCAAAATATACGGTCAGGCGTAAAGGGCATCCACACATCTAAAACAATGAGAAGGTCCAGGTAATAGCAAGCAAGTCCAATCCAAAGACAATATTATATAATTAACAAATATGATGCGCAATGATACATACCGGTTAAGGCACATGCAATCAGGCACGGGCCAAACTCAAGGGAGTAAGGCACCGTGTAAACAGAGTATAGCGTATTTAACATAATGCAAGTAATTAGATGATATGTTACACCAGGTAAAGAGAACATTCAGAACAATGGGTCATTAATTAAGTAAAGCCGAAATGGATAAACCTTCATTTAACCCATAAGGGTGCTCGGTGGAAAGGGCGGAGATCAGGCGGGTTTCTGCGTGTAAAAGCGCTAAATGGTGATCAGAATGGGAATTAAAGGGAATTTTTTCGATACAGGTGAATTTGAGGTCTTCAGGGCGATGTTTAAAATCAAAGCAGTGGGAGTACAGGACAGAATCCCGTTTGCCCAATCTGACATTAGACTTGTGTTCCGAAATACGCAATCTAAAGGCTCTTTTGGTCTGGCCAATGTAAACAAAGGGGCGGGGACAACAACATCTGAGGGCATATACAAGCCCGGAGGAGTTGCAGGTTGCGAAACACTTGACTGTGACTTCAGTATTAGCATGTTCATTCCTAATAATGCGATCCCGACAAATATTCCTACATGCGCTGCAATGGCCACAATCCTGAGAGCCCGAAATGAGAGAGCTAGTTAAAGGGTGCGATCCAAACGTGGAGTGAATGAGTATATCTTTAATATTGCGAGTGCGCTTGTAAGCAGTTAAGGGAGTTTTTTCCAAACCTGGGATGTCGAAACTAAATCCCAATGTTTAAGTACAATTCTTTTTAGCTGGGTGCAATGTGGGGTTAATGTCAGGGCCATACTATTCTGTCTAAGGGAGATTTATGTTGAGACCGAAGTAATGCAGATCTGGGGATATTCGAGGCCTTGTCCTGAGCTCTGTGAAGGGAGCGTCGAGGGTAACCCCTATGGGTAAGTTCCGTAATAAGGGAATTGGCAGCCCTATCGTAATCCGCAGGAAAGGAACAATTCCGTTTTAAGCGTAAAAGTTGGGAAAAGGGCAAGTTTTCCTTTAAGGCAAATGAATGAAAACTAGAGTGGTGGAGAAAAGAGTTCCTGGCTGAAGGTTTCTTGTAAGTTTTAACTCTTAAAATACTGTCTTTCTCAAATACTGAAACATCCAGGAAATTAACCAAATTTAGACTGGACTTGACTGTGAACTGGATGTTCTGATGCCAGGAGTTAATCCACCTCGTGAACTCCTGAATGTTAGTATTGCATCTTATGACGGCAAAGACGTCATCAATGAAATGGAAATATGACTTAACGTTTTTAGCCATGGGATGAGTAGTCCCAATATGCCTCATTTCCAAATGATTCATGAATATATTCGCGACGCTAGGTCCGAGGGGGGACCCCATAGATACCCTGGATTGCTGCAAATAATAAGTCCCATCGAAAGCAAAATAGTTTAACTCGAATACACAATCCAGTAAGTCCAAAAGAAATTCAGTGGGGGGAACAGGAACGGATCGCAGATCCCATAAGTCTTGAATAATAAATCTAACTTCTTCAAGAGGTATGAAATTATACAAAGAAGTCACGTCAGCTGAAATCAAAATATCCCCTTCCTCTAAATGAAAGTTTTCCACCTTATTAATGAAATCAGTGGTGTCCCGCACAAACGAAGCACCTGAAGACGCGTATGTTTTGAGATGGGAGTCAAGGAATGAAGCGATGGGAAAAATCATGGAGTCAAAACCGGAAACGAAGGGCCTACCGGGGGGAGCAGTAAGACTTTTATGAGTTTTGGGTAATATATAGAATTGTGCAGTGCGACAGTGGGTATGGATTAAAAACTTGGTCAGTTTCTCATCAATATAGTTCAGTGAGGCTGCATTAAAAACCGTGGTGGAAATTATTTTGAGACACCTATGGTAAGGATCCCCAGGTAGTTTCAAATAGATTCTGGAATCCGCCAAAGGGGAGCAACTTGATTAACTTGTCTGATTATCATTTTTCACAATATGAAATTAACCTGCTGAATAAAGGAATTTCTTTTGTGTACACTCCGAGATGTTCCTCTTTAAACATTAGAAAAGATTTGGCAACCTTGTATAGAAATATAAGACTGAAAGAACATTTTGCAAGTGCCCCCCTCTCCTCGGCCACCCCTCCCAGTCAGTTCTACATTAAAAGCAAATTTGTCCCATTTAATATTTCTCACAAAATTAGAACTTTTGAAGAGATTGTTACCAGGGAGGCCCTGAATATTGACCATCGCAATGATCTTAAACGAGCTAATCTTTCGTCCCATGACATACACACCCTTAAAACTTTGGGTAATCACCCAGATATCATTTTCAAGGCTTCAGACAAAGGTGGCAGTCTAGTATGTTTACGTATATCAGATTACCTAGCTGAAGTCCATAGACAATTGGCGGATTCCAGAATCCAGAATTTCTTTTGGACTTACTGGATTGTGTATTCGAGTTAAACTATTTTGCTTTCGATGGGACTTATTATTTGCAGCAATCTGGGGTATCTATGGGGTCCCCCCTCGGGCCTAGCGTCGCGAATATATTCATGAATCATTTGGAAATGAGGCATATTGGGACTACTCATCCCATGGCTAGAAACGTTAAGTCATATTTCCGTTTCATTGATGACGTCTTTGCCGTCATAAGATGCAATACTAACATTCAGGAGTTCACGAGGTGGATTAACTCCTGGCATCAGAACATCCAGTTCACAGTCAAGTCCAGTCTAAATTTGGTTAATTTCCTGGATGTTTCAGTATTTGTGAAAGACAGTATTTTAAGAGTTAAAACTTACAAGAAACCTTCAGCCAGGAACTCTTTTCTCCACCACTCTAGTTTTCATTCGTTTGCCTTAAAGGAAAACTTGCCCTTTTCCCAACTTTTACGCTTAAAACGGAATTGTTCCTTTCCTGCGGATTACGATAGGGCTGCCAATTCCCTTATTACGGAACTTACCCATAGGGGTTACCCTCGACGCTCCCTTCACAGAGCTCAGGACAAGGCCTCGAATATCCCCAGATCTGCATTACTTCGGTCTCAACATAAATCTCCCTTAGACAGAATAGTATGGCCCTTGACATTAACCCCGCATTGCACCCAGCTAAAAAGAATTGTACTTAAACATTGGGATTTAGTTTCGGACATCCCAGGTTTGGAAAAAACTCCCTTAACTGCTTACAAGCGCACCCGCAATATTAAAGATATACTCATTCACTCCACGTTTGGATCGCGCCCTTTAACTAGCTCTCTCACTCCGGGCTCTCAGGATTGTGGCCATTGCAGCGCATGTAGGAATATTTGTCGGGATCGCATTATTAGGAATGAACATGCTAATACTGAAGTCACAGTCAAGTGTTTCGCAACCTGCAATTCCTCCGGGCTTGTATATGCCCTCAGATGTTGTTGTCCCCGCCCCTTTGTTTACATTGGCCAGACCAAAAGAGCCTTTAGATTGCGTATTTCGGAACACAAGTCTAATGTCAGATTGGGCAAACGGGATTCTGTCCTGTACTCCCACTGCTTTGATTTTAAACATTGCCCTGAAGACCTCAAATTCACCTGTATCGAAAAAATTCCCTTTAATTCCCATTCTGATCACCATTTAGCGCTTTTACGCGCAGAAACCCGCCTGATCTCCGCCCTTTCCACCGAGCACCCTTATGGGTTAAATGAAGGTTTATCCATTTCGGCTTTACTTAATTAATGACCCATTGTTCTGAATGTTCTCTTTACCTGGTGTAACATATCATCTAATTACTTGCATTATGTTAAATACGCTATACTCTGTTTACACGGTGCCTTACTCCCTTGAGTTTGGCCCGTGCCTGATTGCATGTGCCTTAACCGGTATGTATCATTGCATCATATTTGTTAATTATATAATATTGCATCATATTTGTTAATTGTATAATATTGTCTTTGGATTGGACTTGCTTGCTATTACCTGGACCTTCTCATTGTTTTAGATGTGTGAGTATATATATATATGTATGTTTGCTATACTACAGTGACTAATGAATAATGGAATATTGAATATTGAATATTGTTCTTCATTGTTTTCTTCGTGGTCCAGATTTGTAAATAACAGTGGGAATTAACCTTCTGTCATTCCACTTTTTCAGCTGCTCTTCAGTTATCCTAGTTTATCTCCCTACCTCCACTTTCCCACTCTGTCCCCAGCTTACTTTTACGGCTATAAACTCCAATCAAAGTGAAAAAGGTGGAAAGAAGAAGGGGCAGAATTTTGACTTCCGTACCTTATGCTGGCTTTTGTATTTTTCCTCATTAATAATGTTTGCTAACTAGTAGGGCTGTTCTACAATTTCGGATATGCCCAAATTTTGGAAGTTTTTCAGATACTTCCAACTTTTAAAGCAATTTCGAAAGCAACCCTCCCAACAGCAATTCCGAAATCCGAAATTCCAAATTTCGGAATTCCGAATTCCGGATGTCATTTCCGAATTTTCTTGTTGATTGCTCATTGGCTGATGGCTAACAGCTGACTCTCCCTTCTGCTGATTTTTTTTGCCCATTTTTGAAAGCGGATGCCATTTCCGAAGACTTCCAAATTTCGGAAATACTTCCGAATCAATTTCAAAATTTATCGGAAATTTTTCGGAAGTCCATATATTCCGAAACGACAGCTACAATTAGATCCGAAATGGGTTTCAAAACTTTTTTCTTGGATCAACCAGCCCTACTAACTAGATCATTATCTAAATTTTGTTGACCAGGCATCTCCTGGTTTTCATCTATGAAATGTTGAAATGCTATAAAGTGAAAAAGGCCTTGATTAACTTCATCTCTCCCTTGCCCCTCTCTTGTTAGCCTCTTCTCTCTCCAGCCTCCCATGTCCTTCCTTGTCCTTCCCTCCTGAATAAGTTTCTGGAAGATCATTGATCACTCTTGTCAAAGAGAGGAATGCATACCATGTCTATTGGTCTCCAGACAGCCTTCAGACACATGAGCGGCTCATAACCAGTTCACGATTCTGTCTTAATATAAATGCATATTGCAAAATAGCAACATAGACCCTTCTTTCTTCCTATGTATTACTTCAATCAGACATACACATTTGGAGATTTTACTTTTTCAGATATGATTATTCACTGATGTAATTACAGGCAGTCAGCAAGTTAGAAACATCCAACTTACATATAACTCATAGTTAAGAATGCAGGTGAGACAACAGGAAGTGAGAAACATTTACTCCCAGAGAGAGAAATTCACTTCTGAAAGAGTTATCATGGGGGAAAGGCATTTACTTTGAAGCTGTATCACCAATCCTTGTTTCTACAACAAGCCATTTTTTCCAAATCTAATAATCACAGGGACAGAAAGTGAGGTGAAATCTTCTGAACAGGGGCACAGACAGGAAAACAAATGTCACAGGAGTGTTAGCCCTTCCCTATGCTATCTAAAACTATTTTTATTTTGGGTAGTTGGAGCTATACTTTAAAATATACCCATTCCAGCTTACAAACAAATGTGTGTGAAAGTGTATAAGGGGGGGGGGGGTCCTCCCAGCATTGCTGGTTCCGCGTCTGTCATGAGAAAATTCAATAAAATAGGCAAAGGACCCAAAGTTATTCAGAAACTTTCCATGTGGCAAATTGAAGCCATCTAAATATAGAAGTAAATATTGAGGTAAACCAAGGTTGTAATTCCAATACAAGGTAAATTTGAGAGCATCGCATCCAACAGATCCATATAAGGATAAGTATCCCAACCTCCAGTGAACATCGATTCAGTAGGCCTCTTTCCCCTCCTTATAAACTTTCCCGCACATCCCAGTCTGAACTTTGATTACCTTGTATTCTTAGCCTGAAAACCCTGTCTTGGACTATATTGGACTTTGGACTATGCATTAGGAACTGTAATACACGGTGACTTCATTGGTTCCACCATATCGCCAATAACGGGACTTTTCTGGAACTTTTGGGATACGTGAGTACAGTACCATATTTCTATGTTAATGGTTACCGAGAGGCTTCTATAGGGCTGATATTGATAAATGCATTTTGGCTTAATTATCGTAGATATTTTCTGTATTTGCTTGCCCTAGGTGATGTGCGGGTTTGTGCAACTCACCCCTAGTTTCTATAGAGGTGTTTAGACTTCCCACCCCCTCCTCTGATTGGCCAGAAAAGAGGCTGGTGGCTAGGATCCATAACAGGATTGGTTGGTAGGGGAGAAGGGCAGCCTGGGATTGGTCATAGTGAATTATTATTATTATTATTATTATCCTTCTTTATCTCCCCGGAAGGGGACTCAAAGTGGCTTAACATAAAAACATTAGCACAGCAGTGAAGGACCAGTCAGCTGCAGAATTGCCCATGCTAGGAGAGCACAGTCTGGGAAACAAAGAGAAAATATATGTTGATGGCTTTTTATGAGCTCAAATGTCTAGTTCTGTGTCAAACAAAGATAGGAGTTTCAGAAAACAAAGGTATAAGGCAGATATGTTGCTTGGGTGCTCAAAAGGCTTGGCTGTCAACAAAGTAGTTTAACACTGGCTTTGTAGTCAGCAATCTCTCAGCTTTAAGTGAACCATATAGCTAGACAAACAGGTTTGGGTTTATCTAGGTTGGCAGGAAATCACTCATCTCTGCATACACATGAATGGGTTTGCTTTGGGAAAAGACCCCGAAGGGTTTGTTTAGCTTTCCTGCTCCCAGGGGATTATTTTGCAGGGTCATGTACAGTTGGCTGTCTTGATACATTTCACAAAGCAGTTTATATATTTCAGATTTATGAGATAGCTAGCTACAGTATATAAAAAGATAAAAGTTATATAGAAAGTCAAGGAAATATAGATACAATTTATTAAAGGTTTAGATAAGATAGCTGTTGCAGGTTCGGTCTTGAACTTCTGATGCTTTGAGTCTGCACAGGTCTGGAAAGAGTCTTTTCTAAAAAGGAAAAATAATCATATATTTATTTCTGAGCTCTTGGTGAACTCTAAATCTTTGGGAGGGGATATTGTGCTCAGCAACAACCCCAGACTTACCAACTCTCATTCTGAGAGTCAAGTGGGTCCTGAAAGGAAGGCACATCTCAAGCCTCTGAATCCTCACGTAGTCCTTCCATGCTGAAGAGAAGAAAATATGATACTGTTTATCTATACTGCTAGTGCTGTGGCAATAAAATGAAATTAGATCTCGTCATACGTGGGCATTATTTGAGCTATAGGCAGAACTATTGACCTTCACTCAAATGATTAGCATGCTAAGCTGGGAGCCAGCCTCCCATCCACAAAGTCTGTCTCTCATTTCAGAGGTGAGAAGAGAAGAGATTTCACTTCCTCCGCTTGAGAATACAGGAGGTTATTAGCTTTTATTTCCTCCTCTTTCTTCAAGAAAATGTGTTCACTGTGGGCTAACAGACCAACAAAGAAAAGGAGATCAATCCCAAAATGACTCAATTTTTTATTCTTCTGGATGGTTTGTGCTTTAAACAGGACTCTATCAAATGTGGAAAACCTGGATTGTCTATATGAGTTGATGACATCATCATAAACATTGCCCTTAGTTGGAGATAAGGAAAATACACAAATGAAAGTGGACTTGTTGATCCATACCAGTGGTTCCCAAAGTGGGTGGTACCACCCCTGGTGGGCAGTGGAGTGATCTAGGGGCGTGCTGGAAGGCCCAGGAGAATTTGGGGGTGCTGAACCCCTGTAAGGGGGCAGTGGGGGTGGTGGTGTGAGCCAGGTGACAGGCTACCCTCCATTTCTGTGTGTGGCTCTCTCTCTTCTTCCCTCCTCCTGCTCCCTCCTCCTCCTCTCGCCAAGCAAGGGATAATAATAATAATAATACCTTTGGGGTTCCCTTTTAACTAATTGAGTCTAAAGACAATAATAATAATGTCCTTCAACATATTTGCCTGCAGGGAGGAGCGGAATATAAAACTGAATAAATGAAATATTTAGTGGAACATGGATTCAGTGTGGTAACCAATTTATTAACAAAAAAAGAAACCGATTGCAAAATAGTCAATCGCGATGATTTGAGATTACTGCTGATGAAAATAGAGCCGAGGATTACTAGATTGGTAGCAGCATACCAGGTTCATCCTCCTCATTGAGATGATTTCGAATGTTTTAACTTTTTTTTGTATTACATTTCTATTCTAAGTCCAATAAATAGTTTCATAATTTCAAACTTCAATGTTTCTAATTTACATCTTTCTTTATTATATTTTACGAAAATGGTAGAAATATTAATACATATATCTTTCTGTTTAACTGCTATTAAAATTAATTTTTAGGGGAGCGGTGAGCAAATTTTTTTCTGGAAAGGGGGCGGTAGGCCAAAAAAGTTTGGGAACCACTGATCCATGCCCTCCATCCTCCCAATTAGGCAGGTTTAATCCTCAGTTGCTTAAAAATAAATCCCCATTTATCTTTCCTTATCCCAGTTTCCCCCTTTCGTCCTCTGCTCATTTCCGTTGCTGCAAACTACTTTCAAATGCAGAAATAGTTTGCACTCAGCTCAGAAGCTCAGAAAAGTCAAGGAGTCAAGGAGAAGAAGGATGAAATTGTTGGATGATGAGTCAACTGTTTTGTATATCCATTGAATTCCATAGTTTCATTCTAGCTGTAACTAAAATAGGATTCAGACCACAGGATCTGACTTTTATCATAGGTTTTCAGGGAGGTTTCAAACTATTCCTCTGCTACAGTAACATTATTATACTGGAGTGGATACATACCAGGTTGAGCACCTTCAATAGTGCAATGTTACTACTGGCTCATAATACTAAAGTGAAGGATAGCGACATGGTGGGATGGAGAGCTGTGAAAATCATGGCAGACAAAATGAAGCAAACCAATAGTGTCCACAATGCACATGTGTCATGTGATAATGTCCAACTGCAATGCCACTTTGCTGGCTTCATTTGCTAAAATCTATTGAAATAGATCAAGTTTTTCTATACTTTGTTTCAGTCATTAATCAGAATAAGAACTGCACTCAAAAAATCGGAAGACTAGGACTTGGAAGGACAGCTGAGAAGGAAGCAAACAAGACCCCGAAGTGTAAAAATACATCATTGAATAAGAAAACTAAGATGGTCTATGCCAGTGGTTCTCAACCCAGGTATTTTGGCCTACAATTCCCAGAAATCCCAGCCAGTTTGACAGCTGTTAGTATTTTTGGGAGCTGAAGGCCAAAACATCTGGGGACCCACAGGTTGAGAACCACTGGTCTATGCTGTTGTGTCCCCATTTCCCAATGACTATGCATGGTTGTGAGAGCTGGACAGTGAAAAAAGCTCATAGGAAGAAAATCAACTTAATAAAAATGTGATGCTGGAAAAGCATTCTGTGGAAAGCATAGACTGACAAAAAGACCGATACATAGATCTTAAAGCAGATACGAGCAAATTTTGCCCCTCCAGATGTTTTGGATGCCAACTTCCACAAGTTCTTACCAGCTGTGTGAGTTGAAGTCCAAAACACCTGGAGAGCCAAAGTTTGCCCATGACTATCCCAGAGCATATCAAGCATTCACTTTTCCTAGAATCCAAGGACTAAACTGAGGCTGTTTTACTTTGACTATATCATAAGCAGGCAAATTTGTTTATTTACATCATTTATATTCCGCTCTGGGATAGTCATGGGCGGATTACAATGTACATATACAGGCAAACATTCAATGCCATAGACACACAACATATATAGACAAAGACACAGAGGCTATTTAACATTCCAGCTTCTGGCCACCAGGGGAGCTGTCGCATTCCTTCATTCTTTGAATACTTCCTGGAGAATTTTATGGCCTCATAAATCAGTTAAATTAGCCTCCCCACAAAGTGGTACCTAAATTTCCTACTTGACAGTTGCAACTGTCTTTCGGGTTGCAAAGTTCGACAACAAGCTACACAATAGGTTGAGAGCTCACCCCAATCCAGGCAGGCTTCGAACTCATGACCTTCTGGTCAGTAGAGATCTTATGCAGCTGACTCCCAGCCAGCTGCAGTAAATACAGCAGCAATAAATCTATCTTGTGTAGTAATACAAAAACAACTTAAGCCTGCATTAAATCATATCAGCATCATGCAACAGGTATCAAAATATGTAATTATTTGAAGTAACAAGCAGAGGACGCTCCTTCTATGTTCAGTAATCACAACTCTTATAGTTTAACATACATATAGAAACAATAGCACAGCGTCGATACACAAATAGTCCCGCGTGAGCGCTTCTCTTCCAGGAGCACACAATCATGCACAGCTGTCCTTCCGATACGGCTTCAGTGTTTAAGGGCTAGTAAGCTCAATCATAATAACCTTTAGGGGTCAATACTCACTGTCCTGTAGATTTTTACTCTCAGATGAGGTCAAAATAAGCCCCTTAGCTTTCCCAAAGTCAATCCTGGCGGGCGGTTTTTGCAACCGCTCGTAAATGCCTTGATCACTGGGAAGTGCCGTAAATCACACCAGTTTCGTCGTGTAGGAAATCTTTTGCAACTATGGTGCCTGTTTTGGCAGCGTATTCAAACTGGGTGAGCGTAGAATGGGTTAGAAGGGTAGAAGCATCGGGTGATATTCAGTAGAAAGGAAGTATAGGAACACAGTTCAGGGTGACACCGAGGGAGGGTCGGAGAAGACTGGGTGATGGTAACTCAATGCCTACAGGTAAACATACATGGTCCCAATCCCGTTTCGTCTCCACTTCCTCAGGGCACGGTTAAGGTGTTCAAAATGTATCTTCTCGATCATACACATGGAAATCCATTTATGGCAACAAGAGCATAGTCTCTAGGTACATCACGCGGTCTATACCTCTCTGTGATGTACCTAGAGACTATGCTCTTGTTGCCATATATGGATTTCCATGTGTATGATCGAGAAGATACATTTTGAACACCTTAACCCCGCCCTGAGGAAGTGGAGACGAAACGGGATTGGGACCATGTATGTTTACCCGTAGGCGTTGAGTTACCATCACCCAGTCTTCTCCGGACCCTCCTCGGTGTCACCCTGAACTGTGTTCCTATACTTCCTTTCTACTGAATATCACCCGATGCTTCTACCTTTCTAACCCATTCTACGCTCACCCAGTTTAAATACGCTGCCAAAACAGGCACTATAGTCGCAAAAGATTTCCTACGCGACAAAACTGGTGTGATTTACGGCGCTTCCCAGTGATCAAGGGATTTACGAGCAGTCACAAAAACCGCCCGCCAGGATTGACTTTGGGAAAGCTAGGGGGCTTATTTTGACCTCATCTGAGAGTAAAAATCTACAGGACAGTGAGTATTGACTCCTAAAGATTATTATGATTGAGCTTACTAGCCCTTAAACACTGAAGTCGTATCGGAAGGAAAGCTGTGCATGATTGTGTGCTCTCAGCCAGCTGCGCCACAGTCCTGGTGCAAAATTCACTCGAAAATACAATAATGCTCAGGATGGTAAAAGGCAGCAGGAACAGAAAAAAACTGTGTTCCAAGTGACTACTCAATCAATGAAATCATGGCCCTGAGCCTACAAGACCTGAGCAGGCTTTGGATAATAGGGTGACTTGGAGGTCTCTCATTCATGGGACTGCCATAAGTCAAAATTGATTGCCATTAACATTACAAGAAGTCAGAGCTTATATGTGTGATGTTTACTCAGTTTGATTACTGACCAATTGAACTGACAATTTCCTCTGAGTAATAGAGTCACAAAACCTAGCTGGTGGAACTCACTTTCCCGTATCTACAGAATGTCACGTAATGCAATCATATACCGGGGGGTTGGAGAGTGGAACGCACACCTGAATAGTCTGTATTTGTAACAAAGACTATAAATGTTTGGGGGAAGTTGTTACACTTTTTTTAATTGCCTCGAGCACAACAACCTTCCTAACACAAATTGTTTTGTAAGAACAAATACCAGATGCCAAAGTACAGTCCATGTAGTCTTTTCCCTTGGCAATTAGTGGGCAATTATGCAGGCTGTTTTAGAAAAAGTGATAGTGTTTTCTTGTTTTATTAGCTTTTGGCTTTTCTAAGTGGCAGTAACCAAGTATTATTTTTTTTCCTAGGGAACACGTAGGTCTTCCTGTAATGCAAAACCTCATTCTCTGTATTTGCTTCAGGCAATTTTTTTAAAAAAAGAAAAATGAAAAATGCTTCTCAGCCAGGCTCCCTAATTAGCATTTTTACTGATATGTAGTAAAACCATTAAAGCCCCATTATGTCCGCTCAGTGTACATGAATTTGCATGTTTAAATGACCTACTTGCCTAGCTGAACATCTGCTCTTCCTTTTTTTCCCTAGGAATGTGGCATGACCTCAAATTGCCACCATCCTACAGAAGGTAGACATCCACTGAGAGGAGAGCTCTCTCATATTCATGAGTGAGTTGAAACTGTTTGTGTCCATGTGCTGCACTGGACAAATCAGGCATATTAGGATAAGATGCATCCAACATTAGAAAGAACTCTACTGTGAGAGCTGTTGGATAATCCCTTGGAGTATTGTGGGGTCGCCTTCTTTGAAAATTTTTAAACAGAGGCCAGGTGGATATCTCTTTGGAGTGCTTCTATTGTGTATTTATTCCTATGTGACCAATGTTTGTGTATTTATTCCTATGTGACCGATGTTTGACCGATGTTTGATCACAAGAGGTTTGAACCTCTTGTGATCCATTTCAACTCTATGATTCCATAATTATCTCATTTTTCCTGCTCTGCAGCTGGTTACGGATTGATTAATTGATTTAATGTATAAGTGTTTTTCTTTTGGGATGTCATCCGAGGCAGCTTAGATGAAGTCAGAACAAAATTTAGGTAAAACGTTATAACACAGAAGTTTTTTTTTTAAAAAAACCAAAACATTATTTTCAAAAGTGCAAGGTGAAAAACAGTTAAAACGCATTTACAAACATATGCAAGGGGTTCGTATGTCTCCTTAGAGCAGTGTTTTCCAACCTTTTTTGAGCCGCGGCACATTTTTTACATTTACAAAATCCTGGGGGACACCACCAACCAAAATGACACAAAATGACACTCTAACACAGTAATACATATAGTTAATATGTTTTTAAATGTATTTATACACTCAGTGTGAAACCTGGGCCTGTTTCGATGAACACAACATAGATATCCTGCCTTGTGTGCTTCGGACATAGATATCCGGCCTTGTGTGCTTTGGACTGGGTTGCCTGGGCCAACGCTACCCTATTATCACCACCCGGTGCTTCAAGGCCGCTGCTCACCTGGGTTTCCCTCAGACAGGAACGGAGGGACGGACGGAGGGAGGCAGGGGCAGGCCACTCCCTTTCAAAACCGAGAGGCAGGCCGCGAAGGAAGGAAGGCCTTAGAGCAGGAGAGGCCGAGGCATAGCCCAGGCCAGGAGAGGAAGAAGGGAGGAGGCCTCAGAGCTGCCTTGGTCCCAAAGCCTGAAGGAATCCTGAGCCAGAAGGGGAAAACAGGCGGCTGAGAGGAAAACAAAGCCCAACACTCCTCTCCAGAAGCTCTCCGCCTCCTCTGGAAGTGACCTCACAGGGAAAGGCACCGCCTGGCCCCTCCCCTCCTCAGCCTCCAACCAACCACTTCTCCAGGAAGCTGAGGCCCCGCCCCCCGTCTCGGGACTTCCGCCCTGAACAAACATGGTGGTGCCGGCCGGGTGACTCTTAGAAAGGCGTGGCTTGCTTCTTGGCCGGTGTTGATTGGCCCTGCTGGCACTCCAGATAGAGAGAGAGACTGAGAGATGGAGAGACAGAGCAAGAGGCAGGCTGCCCAGATGACTCCTGGCAGGATGGTCGGTTCTTCCACGGCACACCTGATGATCGCTCACGGCACACTAGTGTGCTGTGGCACAGCGGTTGGGAAACACTGCCTTAGATAATATGTGAAATAATGAAGTTGTGGGTTGGACTGGATCGCCCTTGCACGCTTTTCCAGCTCTGTTCTATGATTCTGTGCATAAGCTTTTGTAGTCTAAGGCTCTATCTACACTGCAGAATTACAGCAGTTTGAGACTGTATTAACTGCCTCGGCTCAATTCTATGAAATTCTAGGATTTGTAGTTTTGTAAAGTATTTGCCCTTCTCTGTCAGAGCTCTGGTGCCATATCAATTCAACTCAACTCAACTCAACTTTATTTCTTATGAGTCGACCTCCACCAAGGTGCTCTAGGCCAGTGTTTCCCAACCTTTTTTGAGCCACGGCACATTTTTTACATTTAGAAAATCCTGGGGCACACCACCAACCAAAATGACACAAAATGACAGCATCCACCCTCCACCTGCCAGATGAGAAGCAACCCGGGTTACTTTTAACCCGCATTGCTTTTCATCTGGCAAGGGGGTGTGAATGCATTGATGCATCCGCCCTCCCCTGCCAGATGAGAAGCAAACCAAAGATCCTCTTCGTCCTTCCTCCTTGAGCCGAGCACCGTTCACCTGGGCGGCACGGCAGATGTGTCCCAGCCCCTTCTCCCTCTCCTCCGCCTCCTCCTCCTTTGTTCTGCAGCTCTCGCGGTGTCCCTGGAAATAGTTCCGGCACTCTCCCTTCCCAAGTGCAAGGGTGTTGTGTTGCTGCTGGAGGGAGTCTCATCACTTGCTGTGATTATTTTATTCTAAAGCCAGGATGAGCGCCCAGGGAGGGAGTCAGGTAGGGAAGCATGGCCTTTCCTCGCGCAGGCGGCACACCTGATGATCGTTTATGGCACACTATTGTGCCGCGTCACACTGGTTGGGAAACACTGCTCTAGGCGACTTACACAGTTAAAATAAACAGGTTACATAGTCACAGCTTGTTACTTAACAATCATAGACTCTTCTGAAGAGCCATGTGCCCCTAAAAATGTATGTAGATTGGGAGTGGCTCTTTGGTCTGGCGGTAGGGAGTTCCACAAGATTGGGGCTGCGATTGAGAAGGATCTCTGTCTTGTGGGCTCCAAACGAACCTCTCTAGGGCCAGGGACATAGAGAAGATTCTCATGAGCTGACCGTGGCAGTCTCTGGTGGTGGAGTGGCATTAAACGGTCTCTTAGATATGAAGGACCCTGACCTCAAAAGGCCTTGAATGCTAGGACCAGGGTCTTATAGAGGACTCTGTGTTGAACTGGCAGCCAATGCAAGCGCTGCAGAGACGGTGTTATATGGCACGTCATATTTTTTGTGAGGAGTCTAGCAGCTGCATTTTGCACAATTTGGATCTTGCAAATTGCTGCTCGAGGTAAGCCCACATACAACGCATTGCAGTAATCCAGCCTTGACATAACCGTGGCATGGATTATCATAGCCAGCGCCTCTGTTGGTAAATAAGGCGCCAACTGCCTCGCTTGGCGTAGATGAAAGAAGGCCCTTTTACTAATAGAGGCAATCTGGGCGTCCACCATCATTTTGGAATCCAGGATAACCCCGAGACACTTCACAGTGGGGGATGGAACTAACGGTTCCCCTTCGAAAGATGGTAATAGACCAACCAATATCAGCTACATGATTTGACAGATTGAGTCGTGACAGTTAAAGTGGTGTCAAACTGCTATAATTCTGCAGAGTGGATATTTCCATAGTCTGCTGCCTCAGGTGCATGGAGTGAAGTGCCCACGAACAGACCTTTATAGGCAGACTGTGTGTGTGTATAGCCACTGAAATGCAAAACTTGCAGATATGATGATGAAGTGACAAGTTCAGTTTAGAGATGTTTGTTGGTTGACAAAGACAGGAAGAAAGATGTTGCCTAAAGCCAAGATGAGCGGATAACAACGTGGATGGCGGAGAGAGTTATTGGAATGCACTGCCTGGCGCAGAACCAGGAAGGAAATGTGACAAACTGATGAAAGGGACCATCATGAGGCTGGGGTGTTAATTAGTGTTATAATATGTGTAATGTGCCAGGAAACTATTGTCTCTGTTCATCCCACTGTTGATGGATTGCAGTTTGTGGATATATTCCAAGTCTACTGTTTCTTTTTTTCAATCTTCTTTTACAGTATTTATATTTTGTTCAAGGATCGCTTTCTGAGGTTAGAGATTGAATGCCCAGGAAAAATTTAAAACATATTTACTTTTAAAAGATAAATATAGCACATTACTTCTGGTATACACAATGGTTACTTATTTTAAATATCAAAGTGCTGCCTTATTTTTTTTAAAAAAAGGTTTTACTTGCTAGCAAAAAGAGACAAGACCTCCCATGGAAAGGACTTTCACCACCTGGAGCAGCTGCTGAGAAGGCTCTCTTTCATGTCACCACCAAACATGGCTATGAAGGTGAGACAGAGGAAATAAAAGCCCTACTCAGCAGATATTAAAATTGCATTCACACAGTTAAAACTTGTGCGCCAGCTGCGCCCGTACCTTGGGAAGTCTGACTTGGCCACGGTAGTCCACGCTCTGGTTACATCCCGTATAGACTACTGCAACGCACTCTACGTGGGGCTGCCTTTGAAGACTGTTCAGAAGCTTCAATTGGTCCAACGGACAGCAGCCAGGTTGATAACAGGGAGTGTACAACCCCTCTGTTGTGCCAGCTCCACTGGCTGCCAGTTTGCTACCGGGCACAATTCAAAGTGCTGGGTTTAGCCTTCAAAGCCCTAAACGGTTCTGGTCCAGCTTATCTGTCTGAACGCACCTCTCCCTATGAACCATCCAGGTGCTTAAGATCGTCTGGGGAGGTCCTGCTCTTGGTCCCACCTTCTTCGCAGACCCGATTGGCAGGGACGAGAGACAGGACCTTCTCAGCATTGGCCCCTCAGCTATGGAACGCCCTCCCTAGGGACATTAGATTGGCCTCCTCCCTTCTAACATCCCGGAAGAAAATCAAGACCTGTCTGTTTGAGCAGGCTTTTGCAGAAGAAATGTAATTATGGAATTGAGACCTATGGAACAATGACGATGCAATGGAAACCGATTCTAATAAGGAGACACTGAGATTTGTATTTTATATTTTTAACTGGGCATTTTTGCTTTTATATGGTGTTATTAATTGTTATGTATTTATCTGTGGGCATTTGTTTGCCATTGTACACCACCTTGAGTCGCCTTCGGGCTGAGAGGGGCCGTATAAAAGTATAGTAAATTAATTAATTAATTTAAACTCAAACTGGTGGGTATAGGGAGATAGAACACATGGCTCATCCTCTGTGAAGGATTTATAAGATGCCCAGCCATTTTGTGTAGAGACCAAAACCATGTGACATACAGGTTACTGCTTAGGCCATGACCAGACAAGACTGCCCATCAATTGAAGTCTTTGTTAGTCATTGTTTCTCTGTGTACAGTCTGCTCTCAGTGTTCACTAGGGTTGGCGATGCAGGATGTTCATTAGGGTTGGGGGTGCAGGGGAACAAAATCTCAAATAGCTGAGATAGCACTTCTGTGGGGATCTCTAGGTCCTCCAATGCAACAGTGGTCATGGTCAACGTCTGCAGAGGCTGACTATGAAATCATGCCAGAGGAACTACAAATGCCTAGAAAAGTGATATCTATAGACAACAACAGCAACAACAAGAATAATAATAATATCAGTAAAACAATAATAATGTTTATTTATATCCAGCCCCCTCTCCCCAGACTTGGGGCAGCTTACAACATCAATAATACAAGAAGTGCAATACAATAAAATACAGAAAATTGAATAAATAATTAATTACACATATCACAATAAATATAAAACAAAAAATACAGCACAAATAACAAATATTAACAATAAATTATGAGCGTTAGATTAAAAAATAGGTATCAACATGAGGCAGAGACTTTTCTGGGATATCACCCAATTTAAAGAAATTTCACTTTAGCTGCAAATATTAAACACCATCTTTCTTGCTTTTTAGATTTTAAAACGTGTTGAGATAACGCTCGTCAGAAGATGAAAAATGGGCTTTGGTGGTAAGACAGTGACTCGCCTATTAAATCAACCTTTTTCAGGAGTATAAAGTCCTTCAACATCTATAACATACACATAGATTCTCATGCATCCAGGTTATTAAACCTTAGCATTAAATGAGAAAACTTTTTGCTGGGGGGCCTTTAAGTTGGAGCTGACTTGAAGGCACATATCAGCAAATTAATATATAAAGGGGTAACATCATATTCCTGAGAAATATAAGGAAAGGGGTTCTATCCTACTGTGCAAGGTTGGAAATGTCATTTGTTCTACTATGGGCACAGACATTACAGTTTGCCATGCTGTGCAAGAAAAACAACTGCACTCCCCCATGAGTCATAGAGGTTTGGAGGGAACACCAAAACCCTTCAAGTTGCTATTGCTGACTTTCCCCCGAGTGAAGACGCTTGTAACAGTACCAAAGTGTTCACTTAATGTTTAACATATTCAGACTAATAAGTTTTTGCCTATTTATATATGCTACAGTATGCTAAATATACAAGTGCAAATCGAAAGGATATATTTAGCTTTCTGTTGGGAGTCACAAAATTGGTATCAAATACAAGGGAAACTGGCATGAGAGTTCTTTGATTTCTTCAGCACAATTCAGAAAGAAGGAGGCAAGACACCTATTAAACACCTGAGTATTTTTTGCTCATTGCTAAAACATCTTCATTCAGAGATCCTGAGGGACGTCAAAACCATTCAGACATAGTGGCCCTACCACTGCCATTTTACTCCATGAGAACACTTGCTTCCTTTCTACCTTATTTATTATTATTATTTATTTATTTATAACAAAAATTAACAATAAATTATGAGCGTTAGATTAAAAAAAATAGGTATCAAAATGCCACCACTCCCCGAGGACTCAGAGCAGCTTACAGTCATATAAAATACAACCGGGTCGATGTGAGACGGATTGCTTTGAAAGTCGGCACTTCAAGGAGGTTCTGTTGTCTGGGGTTGATAGGGGAAAAGACAGTCCCTCAAATACAGCGGCCCCAGACCATGCAAAACCTTGAAAGTTAGCACGATCACCTTGAAGGTGATCCGGTGCTCGACCGGAAGCCAGCGGAGCTGCTGGAGAATGGGTGTTATGTGACACCTCACTGGTATCCCAGAGAGAAGTCAAGCAGCGGCATTCTGGATGAGCTTAAGTTTCCGGATCACTGACAAGGGTAGGCCAATGTAAAGGGCGTTACAGTAGTCCAGTTTCGAGATGACAGAGGCTTGGAGCCATGTCGCCTCCGGATAGGTAGGGGGCCAGACACCTAGCTTGCCGCAGATGGAAAAAGGCAATTTTGCTGACGGTGGAAACCTGGGCTTCCATTGATAGTAATGGGTCTAGAACAACCCCAAGGCTTTTAACTGAGGATGTCGGGCATAATGCCACGCCATCCAAGCTAGGCAGTCGGACCTCCCCACCCACCAGGTGGCCCAGCCACAGTATCTCAGTCTTTGCTGGATTCACCCTCAATCTACTGGCATGCAGGCAACCAGTGACGGCTTCAAGGCACTGTTGGAAACAAGAGGGTACGGAGTCCGGTTGGCCTTCCGTTTTCAGAACGAGCTGGGTGTCATCAGCGTGCTGATAACATTCCGGCCCAAAGCTTCAGACCAGATCAGTAAGTGGTTGCATATAGATGTTAAATGATAAAGGGGAGAGAGTGGCACCTTGAGGGACCCCGCAATTAAGTGGAGCCCTCTCTGAAACCATACCTCCCCTTTCCACTCGCTGTCCCTGGTTGTGGAGAACCGCGTTGTGCCCTTCTCTTCATCAGATTGGGAGAGAGTGCCGGTCCCCAGTTTGGTCTTTGCAGCTGACAATTCAACAAAAGACCTTGAAATCCAGTAGCACAGACCTAACCCAGACCTAACCCAGTCATTCTTTTATTTTCCCCAGCTCAATAAAACAATGGATATGTTCACATTTTCTCAGCATGGGTTGCATATGGAGGCTGCTCTCCTTTGGGTGAAATGGGTCAGCTTTGTGTTTTTCTGGAGAAACTTTTTATCAGCTCAGCTGGATCCTTAGTGTTACCTCCGAGTAAAAAGCCTGTGTGCGAATCCAGCACATTCTAGCCCAGTGATTTTCAACCTTTTTTGAGCCACGGCACATTTTTTAAATTTACAAAATTCTGGGGCACACCACCAACCAAAGTGACACAAAATGACACTCTAACATAGTAATACATATAGTTAATATGTTTTTAATGTATTTATAGACTCACTTAGCGTGAAACTTGGGCCTGTTTCTATGAACACAAAATAGATATCCTGGCATGAATGGTAGAAAGACACCGTCGCATCCCCGGTGAAAGTGAATCCCAATGAAAGATGGCTTTCGCTGTATTGCCTTGAACTCGCCGTCTTTTCTTTTTTCTTTTGTCCACCACTCATATTAGGGCCTTCATCTGTGTCATAATTTTGTCCGGGGCCCTGTTCAGCATTTGCATTTTCCCTTCTCAAAAACTTCTCCATCACTGTCACTCGCTTGTCTTGCTGTGATCCCAAATTGCCACTGTCACTTGACACGCAGCTGCGGCACTAACTCTAACTTTGTTTACTTAGCCGCGTCTGAGCGAATCCAAGATGGCGGACATAGCACTCTTTAAGGCCACTTCTTAGGTGATGCAAGAGTGCTATGGTTCCATTTCTTAAAGGGACAGATGCGCCTTATAGTTTATATATGAATGAATTTCAAAAATAATTTCCCACGGCACACCTGATGATCTCTCACGGCACATTAGTGTTCCGTGGCACACTGGTTGAAAATCACTGTAAAGCCTATTCAAGCGTCAAATAAGCCAAGGGCCATTTCTTTTAGTTGTGGTGGTTGCCAGAGTTCTTTTAAGAGGTTTTCCAGCCAGACGATTGTTCCAGCTTATTGCAGCTTTTGATTTATACTTAAACAATCCCACATTCCATTATATTGTGTTTACAGAGGTTTGGATTTTTTAAATACACAAGCCCTTAACCTATTATAAGTGGTTTTAGCTTGGGGGATTTGTTCACAATTAAATCCCCGATCCTTTACACATGGTTAGGTCTAGTCGGAATCTTCGTAATTTGGATTAAATTCTAATCAAATTCATTTTTGAAGTGATTGTGAAGCGATTTGGGAACCTGGAAGTATCCTTGCCATTTTGAAGCCACTGTCACCATCTTTGTTCCGACTCAGGAAGTGAATCAGAAAAGACCCAGCATTTGGAGGCAAGCAGAAGCTTGCATGCTGGGATGCTTGCCTCCAGCCAATGAGGGGAATCCATGTGGGGATGGAGGGGTTACGGCATGGTAGCCATTGCCCTTTAAAAAGGTCCACGTGTGCCTCATGGGCTCATTTCAAGCCGGAGACACGAACAGGAAGTGACTAGGCAGGCTGCTTGGGTGGGAAAGGTACCACGCCACCACTTAGCAAGGGAACAACAGGGTTGGGAACAAATAATTTCCTTGGGGAACCACACCATACAACTTTGGAGTCCCCAAGGAAATTATGTCTCTAGTTGGGGTTACACATTGTACTTTTAGGAACAAGAAATCTCCTAATCTAATAATTTCCTTGGGGAACCACATCATACAATTCTGGAGCCTCCTTTCTCCACTTTGAGGTAACACATTGTACCTTTGGGAACAAGAAATCTCCTATAATCTGCTAATAATTTCATTGGGGTGGGGAAGGGTTGAACAGTGGCCTGGCATCCGCTTATCTTGGAAACAAGCAAATGTAATAAATTAATGTTATGAGATGAATTCCATTTTCTCATATTCAGAGAGGTGTGCTCTAGATAGATATGCAAAATGGATGGATAGATTAAAAATTTCCAAAAGAATCGTGGAGGCAGCACATTTCTTCTTGTAATATTCCTTATTATATTACTGAAATTACTTTAAAAATTGTCAAGGACCCAGGGATCTCCTAAACACATTGAAAGTTAGTATGCTGATAGAGGAGAATGTTTTCTACCACTGTGGCAAGTTTGGTCAGTAGCAGTCTAAAAATGAGGGAATGGGATTCCCCCGAGTTTTGCTTGTCCCGTTTGCAGGTTTTCACGTATTGCACAATTACGCCCACCATTAATAAAGCAATTAGGAAATTTCGGAAATTTCGGAAAATTTCAGAACTCATTTCCGAATCAAATCACAAGCGCCCCCTACATCCGAAACGGGGTTTGAACCATTTTTCCTTGATCAAACAAGCCTAATACATAGATATGATTCACACACACACACACACACATGTACATGACAGATATATTATCATAAATTTGAAAGGGACTCCTAAAGAAGAACAATATGTTCCATGTTCCAGAGTAGGCAAACCAAACAATCTCTACATCAACACTGACAAAGAAACAACAAGAAATACTGTTTACCCATAAGCATAAAGAAATTACATATATTAGAAACCAACACTTTCTCATTACTTTATTTTCCTGATCACCACTGGGCCACAGCAATACATGGCAGGGGATGGCTAGTCATATAATAAACATGACTTTTAAAAAGTATCAAATGTTAAAAGAATAATAAAGCCATAGAGGTTTGAAAAGTTACTTTCAATGGCATTATCCATATTTAAAAGAGAGAAATCAATTGACAAAGGGAAAATATGGAGAATCACAGCATAACTTGACAGAATAGAATCCATTCTCCCCAACAGAGCTTGGAAGTAATACTGTTACCTGTAATCAGTGGCTTTTTTTGTATAAAAGGCACAAAATTGTTACAGCCTCAACATAATGCAAGTACGAACGAAGAGACATTAATGGGAATGAATTATTGTAATGATCACAATAAAGGTACAATCCCAAAATAAAAAAGACTAGGAATACAATAGCATTTTATCACTGTTCTCCTGTTGGTTTAATTATACTTGTGCACTATCTTGAGCCCCAGGGAAGAGGAGAAGATGGGTTGATCATAAGGCAGTATTCTACATCAACTATAATTACATAGATGTACTCATCTGTAACTGTTCTGTATTCATGACTGTTTCTTAATAAAGATTGCAACCCTGTGGCCATAATTGTAACTTCCCTCTTAACCTACTTTACTGGGCATCACTTGCATGGAGGAAAGGATCGCACAGGGCGCATATACACATGGCATTAAATCCAAGACCAAATTAGAGTAGCTACACAATCTATTTCCATCATGAAATGGCAGCGGGATGAAACCCAGGCCATCCAACTTGGCTGAAACTGGATTGGCATTACCTTGACTGTCCCTGTTGCCACTGCTAGATGGCCATGGATCTTGGGCAGAACTCCTGGCCATTGTTGGTGGGGAATTTGGTGGTGTCAACAAAGGTGCCCAGGGTTGGCCAGCTCAATGGAACTTCTTCGTCATCAGTTGTGTCAACGGGGGAAGCAACAACTAGAACCCAATCTGTACCCCTTTCCCTTCACTGCCAAGCACAGGAAAAGGGGGTTGGTGGTGCCAAGCTGTGTGGACAGTGGGTAGTTCAGATTAGAGCCAGTCTAGGTGTCCACACTCATCCCAAAGTATGGGGCTTCTCCTGAATTTAGCTGAAACTCTGGAGTATTCCTTGGCTTTGTGTGATATGGGATAAAGCCTGGTTACCCCATTTTTTCACATTATCAACTAGAAGTCCCTGTATTTTCCCATATTTTGTTTTGGAAATCTAGCAGTGAGAAAGTAGCCAAGGGCCCTTCCACACAGCCATATACCCCAGAATATCAAGGCAGAAAATCCCACAATATTTGCTTTGAACTGGTTTATCTGAGGCCATGCTGCCATATATTCTAGTTCAAAGGAGAAAATGTGAGCTTTTATTCAGCAGTGTGGTAGTGACCTTAGTAACTGATGTAGAATACTAGCAATAGTAATTGCCCCTCCACATTTGCAGGTTTGATTATTCACGTATTTTACCACAGGCAGAAATTGACCATAGAGTTATTCTGGGGAAACTGGAGTTTTCTAGAGATAACATATTTTATTTTATTCATATTTTGCTTTTCTCCCATATAGGACCCAAAGTGGCTTACAAGTTTTATATTTTATTTATTTATTATTTGGACTTGTACGCCACCACTCCTCGAGGGCTCGGAGTGGCTTACAATCAGGTAAAACGCACAGAGGTAAAAGCATACATATTAAACTAGCTTAAAAAGATTTCTGGCCTAGCAATCAAAGGCTAGCCGGAAAAGGTGCGTTTTGCAGGCCTTGCGGAAGGAGAGAAGGTCCTGCATGGCCCGTACATCGCTAGGAAGAGTGTTTCATATTGACGGCGCCACTACAGAAAAGGCTCTGCGCCAGGTCAATGTAAGACGGATTGCTTTGAAGGTCGGTACTTCCAGGAGGTTCATTTGTTCGGAACCAAGTGACCTCTGGGGTTGGTAGGGGGAAAGACGATCCCTCAGATACAGCGGCGCCAGACCATGCAAGGCCTTGAAAGTTAACACCATCACCTTGAAGGTGATCCGGTGCTCGACCGGAAGCCAATGAAGCTGCTGGAGGATAGGTGTTATGTGACATCTCACTGGAGCCCCAGTGCGAAGTTGTGCAGCGGCATTCTGGACGACCTTAAGTTTCCGGATCACTGACAAGGGCAGGCCGATGAAAAGGCTGTTACAGTAGTCCAGTCTCGAGATGACCATGGCTTGGAGCACCATGGCCAGGTCATCCCTGGATAGGTAGGGGGCCAGACGCCGTAGCTTGCTGCTGATGGAAAAAGGCGGTTTTGCTGACGCTGGAGACCTGGACCTCCATCGACAGCAACGGGTCAAAAACGACCCCAAGGCTCTTAACTGAGGATGTCGGGCATAAGTGAAAATATTCAAACAATACTTTAATATAGCTAAAACAATCTATAATATTAAAACATTGAAAAAGTATTAAACAACAATCCATTTTAAAACATTCATAGAATCATAGAGTTGGAAGAGACCTTGTGGGCCATCCAGATCAACCCCCTGCCAAGAAGCAGGAAAATTGCATTCAAAGTACCCTGACAGATGGCCATCCAGCCTCTGCTTAAAAGTCTCCAAAGGAGGAGCCTCCACCACACTCTGGGGCAGAGAGTTCCACTGCTGTACATTAACTTAGTACAGTTAACAATACATTGAAATCTCTTACATTTAAGGAATCAACAGTCTTTGCCTGCTGGAAAAATAAGAGTAGAGAAGGGAAGCAACTGAACTTCTTTTTAATGAGATTTCCATAGCCAGGGAGCAGCCACCAAGGCTTTCTCTCAGATCCTCACTAGATAATCCTTTAATCATGGAGGGACGAAGGGACATCCCTCCCATGAAGACCTTAAATCTTGGGTAGGCTTATATAAAATGATAGTCTTTCAGATATCCTGGACCAAAGCTGTATGGTTTTATAAGACATTATGCTTGGAAATGAACTGGAAGCGAGGCAGTTAAACAAGAAAGTTATATGCTTCTTATAACCAGCCTGGATCAGCAATCTAGACACATATTTTTGGACCAACTGAAGTTTCCAATGGGTTTCCAAAGGTAAATACATGCAGAATGCATTATCATAATCCAACTATGTTTTTGTTCAGTTTTATGTCTACAGTTGTTATGTTGAAATATGCCTTTGTTCACGTAATGTTGTATAGTGTCGTGTCTAGATCCAGGGAAGTCATGCTACCTCTCTATTCTGCCTTGGTCAGACCACACCTGGAATATTGTGTCCAATTCTGGGCACCACAATTGAAGAGAGATATTGACAAGCTGGAATGTGTCCAGAGGAGGGGGACTAAAATGATCAAGGGCCTGGAGAACAAATCCTATGAGGAGCGGCTTAAAGAGCTGGGCATGTTTAACCTGAAGAAGAGAAGGCTGAGAGCCATGTATAAGTATGTGACATAATAGCCATGTATACGTATGTGACAGGAAGTCATAGGGAGGAGGGAGCAAGCTTGTTTTCCACTGCCCTGGAGACAAGGACGCGGAACAATGTCTTCAAACTACAAGAAAGGAGATTCCACCTGAACATGAGGAAGAACTTCCAAGACTGTGAGAGCTGTTCAGCAGTGGAATTCTCTGCCCCAGAGTGTGGTGGAGGCTCTTTCTTTGGAGGCTTTTAAACATTGGCTGGGTGGCCATCTGTCAGGGTGCTTTGAATGTGATTTTCCTGCTTCTTGGCAGGGGGTTGGACTGGATGGCCCATGAGGTCTCGTCCAACTATTTGATTCTAATGTCTTCGTTCCATTGTTCAAGGCTTTCATTCAAGAGACAGGTTGCACCTCACAATTAATGTGTACCCCTCCATATGGAGATGTACATTGCACAACACAAATGGATGTGACGGTGCAGCAAGCACCACTTGTATGAAAAACTTTAAGTTCCAAAGGTTTGCACTGTTGTATTGTGTTTCTGCAAGCCTGCTCAGTTTTGCAAAGGTTTGGTTGTATTGATTGGTTCTTTACACCTATCAATCATTGTTTAACAGAGCCCAATTAAGTTTATTCTGCCCCTTTTCCCAGGGACTTTGGGAATCTAGCCATTTTGCTTATCAGAGCTTCTCAGTTTTTCCCCCAGAAGAGGTCGTACCTGGAGGTTAGCTAGGCTTGGCCTTGGTCAAGCTATCTCTCAACACCAATCTGACTTTCCTTGGGACTCATACTGCATACTCAACATATCGGAAGGTTGAGTGACGCTGAGGATCCCCAAGCGCCTTAAAACAGTCAGGTGGCATTCAGAGGAAGGTTTTGTGTCTTCAATATAGGCCAGCTGGCTGGGATCTCGAGTGTCCTTACCTCGAGACGACAAAGAAGGAGAGGACTTGGAGAGCCATCTGGCTGAAGCTTCCTGGACTTACACAACAAAGAGACTGTAAAGTATTTTTCTTTTATCCTTTTGGGGAACAAAGTAAAGTGCCTGGGTGAAGTTAACTCATGTTAAGAACAATAAAGCCTGTTTGAGTTAACTATAGTGTCCAGCTTGGTCCTTAGGAGCCCCAAGCCTCTAAAGCAGTGTTTCCCAACCTTTTTTGAGCCACGGCACACTTTTAACATAAAAAAATCTGGGGGCACACCACCAACCAAAATGACACGCGAACACAGTAAAGAACGGCTGGGGGATGGTGGCCTGCTGGGAGCAGCTACTGGGAGTGCCAAAGCTGGGGGAGGGGGAGGAGCCAGCCGTGCCATGCCCTGCCCCCTCCCCTGGCTTCAGCTCTCCCACAGCTTCTGCAGCCTTGAGGGGGCAGTGCCAAGCCAGCGGTGGCAGAGCCAGCACAATGGTGGCCTGGCACTGTCCCCTCAAGGCTGGAGAAGCTGTGGGAGAGCTGAAGCTGGGGGAGGGGGCGGAGCCAGGCTGCACCATGCCCCACCCCCTCCCCCGGCTTCAGCTCTCCCACAGCTTCTCCAGCCTTGAGGGGGCAGTGCGAGCGAGGGGCGGGAGTCATGGCGGATTGGAGGCTGGCTGGGGAAAAGGCCGAAGGAGGCAGCGCCCCAGCCCCTTCTTCTTTTCTTCACCGCCGCCTGGCCCTTCCTCCCCCCCCCAAGCAGCAGGAGTTCGACAGGAGGAGGGGAGAAGGAAGGGGGGCAGAGAGCTTTTCTCGCGGCACAGCAGGAGGTCCGTCACGGCACACTACTGTGCCGCGTCACAGCGGTTGGGAAACACTGCTCTAAAGGAAGGCAAGAAGCAATCCCGCAGTATAGAGAGACCACGTCCTTGCCCTTCACCAAGTATTTAGATCGGGTGCGATGGCACAATGGAGGATCTGAGTTGGTGTAACGGGGGTTAGGCTAACATAACTACCTTTTCTAAAAGAGGTTTTTAGTATCTTTTTATGCAACGGCTTCTAGAGATTACTCAATACAGCTGGACATACTTCTCACTAAGCCTGTATCTGACTGGGTAACACATAAAATATACTTATTCCTTCTTTGAAATATTGTGATGATGCAAAATATTTCTCTTTTATTCCAGTCTGAGTTGTAAGAAGCTAAGTTATTTAAATCCCATCCTATTTTCCAAGCAGCTAGCAATTCAATGATTTCCCCATTTCTGTCAGTTTTAATATGAGCTTACATTCAGCTTCTTACTATGTCTTACATTTAACATGTATTTTTTTTTATTGCTGTCATGGATAAAGGGCATGATATTTTGTAGATGGAACGCACAACAGTTGCAATCCCAAACTCCTTAAACATCTGCGTGTGTGTGGGCTTGTTTGGGTTTTTTAGCATCTGACTTCAAAAGCCGCAGGATTGTGACCAGGTTGTAGAGGAAATCTGGGTCATATTTCAAAGCACTTTGGAAAACGATTAACCTGAGACAGTTAATAGCCTAACAAGGGGAAGATGAGTGCATTGCTTTTGTGGAAATACCTTGTAGTTATTAATTTCAGGCATATCAGTGGATTGGGAACATGTAAGAAGAAAGAAAAGAAGTAGGTCACCCGTATAACTCCAGGACTAATGCTGACTTTTACTGGTGATAAAATTAAAGCAATTTGCAAGAGGGGAAAACATTGACTGTGTAGTGCATCCAAAAATGACATTCACAGGAAAGATGGTTTCACAGTTTTACAGTTGGAGTATCCCTTATTTGAAAAGTTTCTTTTGGATTTTCCCTCAGATTTTGGAATGAAGTAGTGTGACGGTGCAGCAAGCGCCACTTGCATGGGAAACATTGAGTTTATAAGGTTTTGCACTGTTATATTGTGTTTCTGCAATCTTGTTTAGTTTTGCACTGCTTGCAAAGATTTGGTTGCATTGATTGATCCCTAATCCCTGTCAATCATTGTTAATAGAGCCCAATTGAGTTTGTTCTGCCCCTTTTCCCAGGGACTTGGAAATCTAGCCATTTTTTCCAAAGTTTTCCTGGATCTCCCCAGAAGAGGACATATCTGAAAGTTTGCCAGGGTCAGCCTTGGTCAAGCCATCTCTCAACACCAGGCCCGGATTAACCAATTTTGGCACCCTAGGCCACACTTTGGAATTATGCCCCCAAACCAACCTCTTATGCACCACCCCCACCTCCTCCTCCTTGCGGCTCCGCACGCCTCCTTCTTCCTCCGCACACCCCGGGGGGTGAGCCTTTCCTTCCTTCCTCCTCGCCACGCGTCCGGCTTCCTTGAGTCAAGGAAGCCGGGCCCGTCACAGAGGAGGAGAAAGCCCCGCCCCCAGGGGCGAGCCTTCTTCCTTCCTTCCTCCTCCTCACCATGCGCCCGGCTTTTTTGAGTAAAGAAAGCCGGGTGCGTCGCGAAGGAGGAGGAAGGGAAACACCGCCCCTGGGGGTGAACATTCCTTTCCTTCCTCCTCCTCCTCGCAACATGCCCGGCTTTTTTGAGTCAAGGAAGCCGGGCGCGTCGCGGAGGAGGAGGAAGGGAAACCCCGCCCCCAGAAGTGCCTGAAGATCGCCTTTTAAAAAAAAAATTGGGGGGTCCGAATCTGGCTCACCCCCCCCCCCTCAGCTGTTCCCCTAGGCCATGACCTAGTGTAGCCTTATGGGTGATCCGGCCTGCTCAACACAAGACAATAGACTTTCCTTGGGTCTCATGCGGAAAGCCCAACATACCGGATGGTTGGGTAGCTTTGAGGAGACCCAGGCGCCTTCAAACTGGTTGGCTGGTGCCCAGAGGAGGGTCCCATGCCTTCAGTATAGGCCAGCTGGCTAGGGTTTCGAGTGTCCTTACCTCGAGACCTCAAAGACAGAGGGGACTTGGTGAGCCATCCGGCTGAAGCTTCTTGGACCCAAGGAACTAAGAGCCTGTAAAGTATTTTTCTTTATCCTTTGGGGACCAAAATAGAGTGCCTAAGTGCTGATAACTCATGTTCTAAGCAATAAAACCTGTTTGAGTTATCTATAGTGTCTAGCTTAGCTTGGTCCTTGGGAGCCCCAAGTCTCTAAAGAAAGGCAAGAAGCAATCCCCCGGTAGAGTCTATGTCCTCGCCCTTCCTGAGTATATAGACCGAGTGCGACGGCATAAGTAGAGTCTTGCTTATCCAACATAAATGGGCCAGCAGAATATTGGATAACACTGGGAAAGCAATGCATAAATTACATTACGTTTTTACAAATTAAGCACCAAAACATCATGTTTTACAACAAATCGATAGAAAAAGCAGTTCAATACACAGTAACGTTACGTAGCAATTACTGTATTTATGAATTTAACACCAGATCATTGTGATGTTTTGAAACAGGTGTAGATCTGGGCAAGACTGCGTTGAATAATACAGAATGCTGGATGAGTGAAGATTGGATAAGTGAATCTCTACTGTACATGAAATTGAGTATAGGTACATAATGAGGTATTCTGGAGATAAGATAAAAGTCTAAACACTAAAACACTTTATGTTTCATTATACCTTACACACATAGCCTGAATATAATTATATACACAGCATGACTGAGCTCCATGCACTCATGCTGGCCACATGACCTTGGAGGTGTCTACGGACAATGCTGGCCCTTCGGCTTAGAAATGGAGATGAGCACCGACCCCCAGAATCAGACATGACTAGACTTAATGTCAGGGGGAAAAATTACCTAATCTTAAATATTGTGCATGAAACAAAGTCTGTGTACAATGAACTATCAAAAAGCAAAAGTGTCGCTATCTCAGCCATCCAAGTTTGGATTTCAGAGTATTGTGCATTTTGGAATACTAGATGAGTGATTCTCAGCCTGTATAATTCAGTCAACATTAAACACCTCTTTTTAAATCTGTATACCTTTTATAAAACAGAATGTTTGTATATGTGTATGCGGGTATGCGGAGGGCGGAAGGGCGGATATGTGGCAGCCACTTTCACAGGCCAGGAAGGATATGTGGCAGCATTATTTGCATAAACGACTCCCATTGGCCAGCCACAAACATTCCGAGACTCTAAAGTGCCAGAGGGAGGTAAGGAAAAGCCCTGAGGCAGTCAGGCATGGTGGGAGTTTACGTCCAAAACACTTTGCAGCCCCCAACAATGAGACAACAAAACCAAACTTGGCACACAGAACCCCCAAGACCCACTTTACGTCTTGGTGCAGTTTGAGGGAGGCTGGGCCATGGATAGGCCAGCATCCCAACATCCCAAATCTCAAAGGTGCCAGACAGAGTTCTTTACACAAAGGCTTCCTTCAGCTGATTTTACAAACTAGGCCTCAGCCTGTATTGACAGTAAGGCTTCCTCAACTTGATTTTTCGATACTAGGCCTCAGCTTGAATTCACAGTAAGGCTTCCTCAAGTTGATTCTCCTGACTAGGCCTCAGCCTGAATTGACAGAAAGGCTTACTTAACTTTATTTTCCTGACTAGGCCCCAAAAATGACAGAACAAGATTACAGTTGGCACACAGACACCCCCAAGACCCACTCTACATTCTGGTGCAGTTTGAAGGACTTGCAGTACCTTCACTCACTTACTCTGACCAGCACGGGTGACGGACCTGGACCAAACTTGGCACACATAACCCCCATGATGCCCTTTACGTCCTGGTGCAGTTTGAGAAAGATGAACCACGGATTATGGGATTTGTAGTACTTCAAAGCGCTTTGCTTCCCAGAGACCACTGTGGCCCACAACAAAAATATCAAACTTGGCACAGAGAGACCCCATAACCCACTCTATGTCCTGGTGCAGTTTGGAGAAGAGCAGAGCATGGATGATGGGGCTTGAAGTACCTCCACTCACTCTATGTCCTGGTGCAGTTTGGAGAAGAGCAGAGCATGGATGATGGGGCTTGAAGTACCTCCACTCACTTCCTGAGACCGCTGCGACCCTCATCCAATGACTGATCAAGACCAAACTTGGCACACAGAGCTCCCATTACCTACACTACATGCTGGTACAGCGTTGAGTAGGATGGACCATGGATGATGGTACTTGAAGTACCTCCACTCCCTGAGACCACAGCGACACTCATCCAATTACCAATAAAGACAAAACTTGGCAAAGAGTGCCCCCATGGCCAACTCAACATTCTGGTGCAGTTTGTGGGAGGACGGATTATGGATGATGGGACTTGCAGTACCTTTACTCACTTCCTGAGACCGCTGCGACTCTCATCCAGTGACCGATCAAGACCAAACTTGGCACATAGAGCCCCCATGACCCACTTTACACCCTGGTGCAGTTTTCAGGAGGATGGACCACGGATGATGGGACTTGAAGTACCTCCACTCACTTCCTGAGACTGCTGCAACCCTCATTCAATGACTGTTCAAGACCACATTTGCCACACAGAACCCCCTACATCCTGGTGCAATTTGGAGGAGGATGGACCATGGATTATGGTCCATGGTCCATAATCCTTCACTCACTTCCCGAAACCACTGCGAGCCAAATGAACAACTGATACGGACCAACCTTGGCACACAATGCCTTCCTCAAATAACCCGGGCCCCGCCGGGTCCTCAGCTGAAGTTTGGAGGGGGACAGAACATGGATGATGGGTCTTGCAGTACCTTCCCTCACTTTCCAAGACTGCTACAAACCTAATCCTCTGATTGATCAACACCAAACTTGCCACACAGAGCCCTCATGACCCACTCTACATCCTGGTGCAGTTTGGAGGAGGGTGGACCATGGATGATGGGACTTGACGTACCTCTACTCACTTCCCAAGTCTGCTGCGACCCTCATCCAATTACTGATTGAGACCAAACTTGGCACACATAACCCCCATGACTGCCTTCACGTCCTGGTGAGGTTTGGGGGAGGACTGACAATGAATGATGGAATTTGTAGTATTTTCACACCCCTCTGTTCCCACAGACCACTGCGGCCCCCAACAAACACCGATAAAGACCACACTTGGCAAACAGTGCCCCAGTGAGCCCCTCCTCATCCGTCTGAAGTTTGGTGGGGGGGACAGAACATGGATGATGGGACTTGCAGTACCTTCCCTCCCTTCCCAATCCTGCTACTAACCTATTCCAATGACTGATCAACACCAAATCTGGCACACAGAGCCCTCATGACCCACTCTACAGCCTGGTGCAGTTTACTGTGAGACGGACCATGGATGATGGGACTTGAAGTACCTTCACTTCCAAAAAACAATGCACCCCTCATCCATTCACCAATACAGACCAAACTTAGCACACAGAGCCCCCATGACCCAATCTACATCCTACTACACTTTGGGGGGGGGACAGAGATGATGGGACTTGCACTACCTTCAGTAATTTCATGATACCACTGCAACTCCCAATAATGATGGATCAAGACCAAATTTGGCACACAGAGCCCCCATGACCCACTCTACATCCTGCTGCGCTTCTCAAATAACCCGGGCAGGGCCGGGTCCCCAAGCTAGTTATATATAAAATTAAAAGAGGGGAACAATTAATTGTGGGATGTCATTTGCTTACTGCTATTGGGAATATTGCTAAAAATATTTCCCCAAGCTGTTCCTGACCAGAAGTTACAAATTGGAGAAAAGCATTACATGGTTTAAGATGCTCAGCCAATGTTCTTTGCTGAAAGGTCTTGATGCCAGTGAGTCTTACAAGAAATAGCACAAATTTTAGAATGCAAAGAAATATACAAAAGCTGGGAAATCACCAAACAATGATGGTGTTAGGAATGCAAGCAGCTTAGACTTGAACACGAGACATGACAGATTCAACTCCAGGTTTTCCTATGCCTGTTGTAAAACATGCCAAGTTGAATCCCTAACAACCTCAGTTAAAACCAAAAGGTAGTCAAGTCACATGAAAACCATTAGAAGAGCATATGTCAGATGAAACTGTAAAGCAGTGTTTTTCAACCTTTTTTGAGCCGCGGCACACTTTTTACATTTACAAAATCCTGGGGCACATCACCAACCAAAATGACACAAAATGACACTCTAACACAGTAATACATATAGTTAATATGTTTTTAAATGTATTTATACACTCAGTGTGAAACCTGGGCCTCTTTCGATGAACACAACATAGATATCCTAGCAGGAATGGCAGAAAGACCTTTAGGTCTTGCTCAACAGCTGGGAGTTATAGTTCACTCGCAATCAAAGAGCATTCTGAACTCCACCAATGATGGAATGGAATCAAACTTCCTACACAGAACTACCATAACCAAGAGAAAATACTATAAGAGTTTGGTGGGCATTGACCTTGAGTTTTGGAGTTGTAGTTCACCTATATCCAGAGAGCACTGTGGAGGGGAGGGAGGAAGACGTGGGGGGAGTCTGTGCAGTAGTGCCCACACGGGTCACGTCTTCCTCCCTCCTTCCTCCGGCAGAAGTGGCAGTGTGAGCAAAGTGAGGCAAAGTGAGCAGAGCGAGGCTGGGAAGAAGGGAGCCCGAGTGAAGAAGAAAAAGTGTTCGACAGGAGGGGGAAGAAAGGGTTCCAGTTTCCCATGGCACACCTGATGATCTCTCACGGCACACTAGTGTTCACACTGCTGTAAAGTCCCTAAAGTGAAGCTCTTCTAGGGCTTTGTTCCCATTGGGAACTGGTCACACAATGGCATATAGCATTTTGTAATGCATTTCTTTATGGAAAAAAGGCTGAGAGTAAGGTAGATCATGGGTGGGAGTAAATAGTGATCATATTGATTGGAAGGTTCTAGGAGTTATATTTTAAAGATAATTTTCAAAGCAAAAGTCTCAGGACCCAGTTTCACCAAAGTCTACTCCTCACAACTACATCTTTTTAGAGCAAGCATGGGTAAACTTTCTAACTTGGGGCATGCATGCTAGCACTCCCTGTTAGGAGGCCTGGCTATCCAGTGATGGAAGGAAGGGAAGGAGGAAGGAAAGAGAGAAAGAAGAATGAAAGGGAAGAAGGGAATGATGGAATGAGAGAGAGGGAAGGAGGGAGGAAAGAGGGAAGGAAGGAAAGACAAAAGGGAAGGGGGTAAGGTAGAAAGGAAGGAGAAAGAGGGAGGAAAGGGGGAAGGAAGGACAAAAGGGTGGAAGGGAAAGGTGGAAGGAGAAAGAGGGAAGGAGGAAGGAAAGAGAGAAGGAAGGGAAAACAAAAGAGAGGGAAGGATGAAAGGGGGAAGGGAAGGGAGGAAGGTAATGACAAAGGAAAGAGAGAAAGAAGGAAGGAAAAGGGGTTGAAAGGAAGGAAGAAGAGATAGGGAAGGAAGAAAGGGTGGAAGGGAAGGAGGGAAGGAGGGAGAAAGTAGGGAGGGAAGGAAGGACGAAAGGGTGGAAAGGAAAAGGAGAAAGATGGAGGAAGGAAAGCGAGAACGAAGGAAGGATAGGATGGTGAAAGAGAGGAGGGTCTGAGAAAAGAGCTCAAGGGGCCACAACCGACCCCCGAGCCTGGGTTTCCCCATGTCTGTTTTAAGGTTCAACATCCCAAATATTGTTATTTCTTTTCAGAGTCATCGCTCTGAATGAAATGGATGGAAAACATAGTCCTGCACCTTTTTTGACCATTAACTTTGCTGGCTGGGGCTGCTGGAAGTTTCCATTCAATATCTGAGCAATTGTTTCAGTGGATCTTCTTTAGATGGGGCTAGTGATACAATTCAGATCTATGAATGACTTCAACTACAAAACTATATTTACTGTTTTAAAAGACCGATTAATCTTCCTTTCTTTAAATTGGTGAAATAGTGCACTATTCTATATCCAGATATTTGCTAGCCATTCAGAAAGCCAGGTATGATGAGATAAATAATTATTTCCCATAACAGCACAGCACAAGGTTACCTAAGGAGATATTTGCCAGACCTAGTTATTTATCAAAGTAATATCTTGGGAAATGTACTACCTTGAATGCCCTTCCTATTTGTTGGTTCAAAATATTTTAATCCTGGAATTAATTGCTACTACTCTAATCACTAACTAAAGGAAACAAAGATTCCTTTAGTCATCTGCATTGTATAAAATGACGTTTCAGGGTTATTTGGAAACTTGAGCACGCACCTCCCAAATCCCACTCCAAGCACTTTTTTATGATAAATAAATAAACACACTTCAAAACTGGGTAAAGGGTCAACTGGGTAATGTAAAATTGTTTGGCTGCTTAGAACTTTAACTAATTAAAATGTAAAAATTAACTAATAATTTCATTTTGGGAAAAAAGCTATATTGAAATTCTAATTTAAGTAAATTACTGTGTTACTTTTAAAAAATGCATTGGGTTGCCTCTTTTCAATCAGGAAATTTGAAAATTATTTATAAACTACGCAACATGATTTGATTAGAAAATTTTAAAATTACATATAAATTACAGAACTCAAAAACAAACACAATATTTTCTCCATAAGTGAGATTCCATCCCATTCTAGATCTTTGAGCTCTCACCTCTGACCTTTGCATCGCTGTATCTCAATGGAAGTTCTGATTTAAGATTGTCCCCCATTTTGTTAGTCTTCTCATTTTTTATGATAATGTGGCTGATTAATACAAGATGGTCATCTGAATACTGGAAAGTAATATCTAATACATTTTTTAAAAATTTGGATAAGAATGTTGTTTCAGTTTCTTGTTTAGAATCTCAACTAATGTTCAAATATTGTATATTTATTTATTTATGACATTTATATGCCGCCCTTCTCATCCCAAAGGTGACTCAGAGCGGCTTACAAGATATATATACATACAATATATTGTATTATTAGCATAGCACAATATCAGTATTATATATTACGATATTGTACTAAACCGTTAGATGGGCTCTCTAGCCTTTTGGCAACCATTGTAGGAGAAGATAAACTCTGATTTCAAACCCAGGCAGATGGTGCTTGTTTAACCCTGTAAGGTCAACTATCTAGAGAAGGAAACTCGAACCAAACCTACGACCCGAGGACCTCACTGCCACCGTCCCAGCTTGCTAGGTCTCGGCAGACAAACCTTTGGTTTAAAGGGTGGGGCCAGTTCTGTGTATGCTGCACTCCACCAGAAAGGTCCATTGCACAAGTTCAAAGGACATATCCAACCTCCGAATCATCAACACGCTTGTGGAAGGCATGGGATGAGTCTGCCCTGAATCTTTGTTTGCAAAGAAAAGCCAAGAAGAGAGTACTACTATACCATTGTACTGTAATATTATTAGTAATATTACATATAATACAAAATATATAAATACAATATAATATAGTAGTATTATATTGTATTACATTTTGATATTATAAATATTATATGTATATACATTATATTACATTATATTATATTATTAGCATAACACAGGAGACAAGATGGCACTGTCTTCCTGGGCCCCTTCTAGAGTGTCTAAATATCTTGGAGGCACCAGGTCTCATCAGGTTTTGGAAGCTAAACAGGATCAAATCTTGATAGTATTTGACTGGAGAGTTTACCTTTGCTTTTAACTAAGGCATTGAATGTTGCCGGCTGTAAGCCGCCCTGAGTCCCCCTCCGGAGGTTGAGAAGGGTGTAGTACAAATATTTGAAATAAATAAATAAATAAAAAAATTCTGTTGAGGCTGAGAGAGCATGATTTACCCAGTGTCACCCAATGAGTTTCCATAGCTGAGCAGAGATTCAAATTCTCTTCTCCAGAGCCAGAGATCAGCATTCAAACCACTAAATCACACTGGTTCTCTAATTCTTTTGTTACTTAGGTAATGTTTTCTGAATTTGGTACCTTCCGAATGTTTCTGACTATAGCTTCTATAATCTAAAGAAAGCATCATCAACATTTTACAGATTAAGATTGAGAACATGTAGCCAGGTAAAAGCACAGATTGTGATCAAGATGGCAACAGTGAGAAAGAACATGCAAGCTAAGAGAAGTTGTGTAGCTTTGTCTGAGTTTACAGGATATAAATGATTTCTCCCCATCCTTTCCTCTTCCTCCTGTTGGATTAATTGAGTGCAATTAATTGAGTTCTATTAACTTTTGCATTTTAAATTCAGTTTCCATCCGTTGGAACATGCTGAAGCCTATGGAGGAGTAGGCAAGAAAAAGTAGGACATTTTACAAGCAGCTGGAGATGGTAGATGGTAGAAGGTTGAGATGGTAGAAGGTTACTTGGGATTGTTCCTGCTAAATCATGATAGTTGGAAGATATACAGTAGCGAGAGATTATGATTTCAGCCCATTGAGTTAAGGAATGCTGGCCTAAACAAAAAGGGTATTTCCAAAGGGGAAGGTGAATTCTGCTTCTATATATTTATTTATTTATTTATGCTTAAAATTTCTGGTTTGGCAACATTTTTGTACACACACACACACACAAAAGAATAAACAGCAAAAGTAAAATCTAAATATATGTACAGAATATGTTTCCAATAACAGTGCTTTATGTGTACCAAATGGCAGGAAATGCAGTTTGCTATGCACAAAAGGCTGTTTTCTGTACAAAAATGCCATGCACAAATTTTGTCAAAAACTGTGAATTGTCTTTCAAAGTGAGATAGTTTTCAAATACAATTTTTGCAGTGGGAAGGTAATTGCCTAAAATGTCTACTTTGAGAACAACATTTGCAAATTCAAAATTATCCCAAATTTAGGGGTGACACAAAATGTGATACGTTGCAGATGATGATTTATATCCTGTTTTTCTTTCTTGATAAAGACCCAAAGTGGCCCTTTTGAGAATTATTATCTTTCTCAGTGACTCATTATTTCATCATATCTCCAAAGTACTATGGCCTCAGGTTAGTCATCTTGGGTTCTACTGAGAATTCAGACCTGTGTCCTCTCAGATGACTTTTTCCAGGCTTTCTCAGTCTAGTTTTATTTATTTTTAGCAGTCCGTTGTGTCTGTAGAACCCTTCTCTAGCACCACATCTCAAATAAGTTTTGAGTGTTCTTCACTATCTACCAGGCACATGGATGATATCACAAATAATTTATTTTCTACATATGCATATGAATTTTTGTGTTTACATGTGGAGTCTTCATCCAGTTCTGGGAAAATTGATTTTTGCCTTTTTTGCAGTTACCTAGATTCTGTTGGGCCTTGGACCATAAGAAGATCAAACCAGTCCATACTCCAGGAAATAAGGCCCAGCTAATCACTGGAGGGAAGGATATTAGAGGCAAAGATTAAGTACTTTGGTCACATAATGAGAAGACGGGAAAGCTTGGAGAAGACAATGATGCTGGGGAAAATGAAAGGAAAAAGGAAGAGGGGCTGACCAAGATGGATGGATGGTATCCTTGAAGTGGTTGGCTTGATTTTGAAGGAGCTGGGTGTGGCCACAGCTGGCAGGGAGCTCTGGTGTCCAAAGCGTCATAAAGATCAGAAGTGACTAAACAAGTAAACAACAACAAGATTCTCTGCAGAGGAGGTAACATGGCTGGAATGTATTTAATCTCTTTCACTACAAAGGCTCAACTTTCTTCCCTTGAGTGCATCTGGACTTTGACACCATGGCTCAATGCTATGGAACCATGGCAGTAGTAGCGTTTTTAAGGCCTTTAGCCTTCTCTGCTAAAGAGGGCTGGTGCCTCCCTAAACTACAATCCCCTTGATCCCATAGTATTGAGCCATGACAGTGAAATTGGCACCAAACTGCATTCCTTCTACAATGTAGATGCACCCCTTGTACATAATGTGAATTTTAGATCAACAACCAGGATAATTTTATTACCAGGTATATTGCTTGTGCTACTTATAAGTTGTTGCCCTCTGTTTTTCTTTAGGTGTTCAAAAGCTTGTGAGCTGTAAATGATCATTTATTCTAATTACCTCACAACCCTCTGTGGAAATTTAAACTAGAAAATCTGGAGCCAAATCACAGATGCAAATCCAGCCTGAGAAAATGAGAATTTCAAGCAAATAAAAACTTGGTGGCTGCATAGATTTGTGGTGCCCACGGAGGCCAGCCTCACACTTTGAGAAGAATTGCATCAAGACTGGATTAACCATTAAGCTAAGTAAGTATACTCAAGAATAAGAATCTAAATTCATCTATCTTTCCTTTTGATGGGAATGATAGAATCATAAAATTAGAAGAGTCCTCAAGGGCCATCCAGTCCACCACCTGCCATGCAGAAACACCCAATTTAAGCACTCATGGAAAATTGCTAACTCCAGACTCTGTTTAAAAAACCCACACTCCAAGGAAGCATATTCCACTGTCAAACAGCTCTTACCATCAAGAAGTTCTTCTTAACATTCAGGTGGGATCACTTTTCCTATGGTTTGATAGGAAGTCTGTGCCCTAGACTTTGGAGCAGTGTTTCTCAATCTGTGGGTCCTCAGGTGTTTTGGCCTACAACTTCCAGAAATTCCAGCCACTTTACTAGCTGTTAGACATTGATTCTCAACCTGTGAGTCCCCAGATGTTTTGGCCTCCAACTCCCAGAAATCCTAACAGCTGGTAAACTGGTTGGCTTGATTGGGGCCCAGCATAAAAGGGGGCAGGCTTACATGTTAGGAGGGAAGCATCGTATGATGCTTGCACTCTAATTGTAGGTGGGGCATCCACTAGAAATCCAGTGATGTGGTGAAATGGGCAATGTGCCCATGTATCACTGGACAGCTGAGGAAGCATCCTATGATGCTTCCAAAGCCCCACTCTATCTTTATTCCAATGAGGTGATTAGAATATGGATTGAGGAAACATTGGGCCCCCAGAATAAGTTTGGCCTTAACTTTCCAGAAGCTCCAGCCAGAGCAACCAATGGTGAGACACCATTAGAGTAATATTTCAAAACAGTTGGATGACTTACCCTTGTCTTAAAGATATCTGAAGATAGACTTTAAAAAAGCAGAATTTTGGAAGTGTGAACTATGTTATACTTAATGTCACATCAGCTCATGGCTGCTGTAAATCAGAAAAGAGATTACAGAAGGCATTTCATTAGAAAGGACAGCAGTGCCTGCCGCTTCAGCCTCGGGGACTCCCTTCAGTACAAAGCAGCAAGGTGAAAGGTCCCTGCAGCAAGTGCAATCATCAAGATACTTTTAGTGCTATTCTGAATCAATCTCTTGCCAAAAAAAGAGAGAGCATCAATCCTATAGCTTCTTTGACCATTGTACTGGTGTCAAGAGGGCACAGCCACGGGGAAGGAACTTTCAGAATGGAGTGACTATTGCATTGTAAGGATAAAAAGAATGTAGAGGAATGGGCCATAGTCTAGGTAACATGAAGCGTGCACATAGAAAAGAAAAACTTCGCATTCAGAAATATTGCATGCAATTCTGCTGGTTTCCTATAACCACACAAAAATCATTTACAGAGTTTCCACTATTTAGGAGGAAAGGCAGAATATAAATATAACAAGAGCAACACATGTGGTTATAAGTCTTTGGCTATGGGCAGGGCCGTAGCCAGGATTTTGTTTCGGGGGGCTGAGTTTGGGGGGGCTGAATCTGAGTGAGAGAGGGTCTACCCTAGCAAACCTTTTGTATTGTTATCCCAATACCCCCATGCATATGGGATATACTGAGCATGGTGATCAGAGCATGATATAAATATACATAGCAGTTTAAATAATGTACCAATAAGGCCTTATCGCGGACCACCCTGAGAATTGGGGGGGGGCTGAAGCCCCCAAGCCCCCCCTCCTGGCTACATGCCTGGCTATGGGTGAACAGTATTCCAGAAGAGACTTGATGACAAACCGCAAAGTACTGAACCAGACTCAGAGAATTGGGTTAAACAAGGGCCACTTTATTCACCTAAAAGTTATTTGTGTTAGATCAAGAGATGAATGGGGGGGGATAGCTGTAGCTGAGGACATGTGTCATGTCATGAAGTGGCTGTAGCTGAGGACACGAAGTGGCTGTAGCTGAGGACATGTGTCAAGTCATGACAACCTCTTCTTCCTCCTTTGGACAAAACAACCAATCCTGAGGGCAATCCAGCAATCTGGGTTGCATTTCCTAGGAGGCAAACCTAGGGCACTTCATTCCAAGTCAAACCACACAAGTTAACCCCAAGGCCAGGGGTTTTTTGTGCCCCCCCCCCCCGATTCCTTCACCAAAAGGGTGCCAAGATATACGAAAGTATTAAACAGATACAGTACAGGTAAGTTATATAGAAATAGTATTGGGTAGGCAAAAGCAAAATCTAAGCAGATAACGGAGAGAACATTCGAAGAAGTTTTGCTATGAAGGTGTGACTCATTTTTTAATTATCCACTGATAATTTAATATTGCTAGCTTCAAACGGCGGCCGCTAGAAAACAAACACTCACATTATCGTTTGAAACACGGCCCTTAACGCGCACTGGTGTTCTAAGCTGTATCTAATGACTACCTGGGCCTAAACATGATTCCAGGTTTTCCTATGTAATCTTTTGCACAGTGAAGCCATTTTCTTCGATACTGGTTGAAAATGACTTAAGTGGTCAGTGTAGATGTGCCCTGAATTCCCATTTAAAGTGAAACCTCAAGGTACAGTCAGCTGTCTAAAATCACAAGAGCTGAATTCGCAGGACCTCCATAAAAGTGGGGGGAAAGCTATTTATTACCTGACATTATCTCTCTAGTAACGTTAACCCCATGTGGTCTTGCCCCCCTAACTATGAGAGACGACTTCCAGTCCACATGGATTAAAACAGTAACAGCAAAGATCGCGATGCTAGGTTTCTCCCAAGGACAATTACTAAGTATGAGATGGGACCAAGCCAAGGATCTCATTAAGCAATGCCTAATCCTTCCCTCCTCCAACTGATCACTAGACCACTCAGGTATAGATGTGCCTTTCTAATGGCAGTTAGGTGAGAGCAAGTCTATGAAGCACTCAACAGGTTGCTGTCACCTGTGTATAGTTGGTTTTGACTAACTTCAGTTTTGACTAACTTTAGTCATGGTTGCCCCTTTCCCAGCCAAGATATATGTACATTGCAATGAATAGTGTGACAGTTATTTTGGCATTTAACTATCGGGCTTATAAAAAATGATTTGTGCAAATGCTAGCGGAAAAATATATTTACCCATGGAATTATGTCAAGCAAATAGGGATTTAACCCTGGCATTATTCTGGCTCCATTCCAGAACTGGTAATTACATTGCAGCTCCCTGTATTTCCCCTTGGACTTTCTCTCAAATAAGGTAGGACATAGTTGCTATTTTAAACAGGTACATGCTGTGTCAGGCTTTCGGAAAGCCATTTCCAATGAAAATGCAGAAATAACCTGGAAATCAGTGAAAGAAGGGAGCATATAGATGATTCGAGGGGAAAGTGGAAAATAATACCCAACAGTTGGCATGTCAGATTTTAGCAACTATGGGTCGGATGTTCTCAGCCATTTTTAAAGACTCACTATGCACTATTCCCAACTATACACATTAAATTGATAGCCATCTTTTGGGAATATTTTAGCTGTGAATTTCTACATTGCAGCGTAGATTGTAGGCATGTAAAAAATGAAACGGAAATTAAAAGAAATCGTAAGTGATTCGTATGTAATGGGCCTTTCAAGTTTATACGGATCGCAAGGCCAATCTTTCTTTTACGCACCCCCTGGGCCCAAAATTTCGTTAGATTATTAAATATTTCGTTAGATTATTAAACAGGAAAATTTCCCCCTCCAAAATAGCTTTGCAGACATAACTCACAGTGAAATCGGGGCCTTCCCATGCTTGAAGCCTAATTAGAGTGGAAGGCCTCCTCCAGGAAGTGAAAAGGGCCGGAAGCCATAGAGAGATCCAGATCGGCACTCCTAGAGGGGCTGGAGGACTGAAAAAGCGATTTAAACACCCAGGAAGGGGTTTAGATAGAAGAACAGAGTAGGAGGACATAAGAACTGCTGAGAGAAGGGCAGCAGGAGTGAAAGAGCATGGAGAGGAAGGAAGAGTTCAGAATCCAGAAAAGCCATAGAGTTCCAACGGAGGTCCTAGACTGCTATGGTAAAACTGAATGGGGAAAAAAATGGAGTGAGGAGAACTCTACAGATTAGCAAGGCTTGCACCAGAGGTAGGCCTAGGCATTTATTTAATAATATTAATAATAATATATTAATGCATTATATGTGTCCTGCAAAGGAACCCTGTCTTTTAATAATATTAATAATAATAATATATTAATGCTTTATATCTCCCTGCAAGGAAACCAAGGGGAAATGTTGCCCCTTGATTTGCCTGTGTTTAAAACAGTATCAGTCCTGTTTCCCTGCTTTGCCTACTTTAGAACTACTAACGAAATTTCGTAAGTAATTAAGTTACATTTCAGAAATTTTGGGAAATTTTTTGTCAGTCTTTGATATACTAATAAACCCCCCCCCCCCATTTGATTTACGATTCACCATTTTAGGATTCTAAAACATGCCTAGTAGATTGCTCTTGTGGTCTCTTCCAACTCTGTGATTCTGTAGAATAAAAGGATGGTGTGTGGTTTACTTTTTCATCACTCACATTCAATGACATTTCACATAGGCCCCATTTTCCCGATAGGATGAATATTGTGCCTTCTTATTTAACATATAAAAAGGACATATGCTCAAATACCTCCAGATTATAAGACTACATGACACCAAAATGATTTCTGCAATGAACTATGGCAAAGTTCACTCAGCTACACATCTCATTCCTTGTTCCAGATACAGCCTCTCTACCTCATGGGCTTTATTAAAAAGAACTATGTATGCTTGGTAAGAAAAATGTTATTCAATTAAGAAATCAAGAGGTCATTGACAACACTCATGGAAGTGGAGAGACCTTCAGCTCAGAGGGGATAAGGTGCCCATGTGACAACTATCATTTGGTTGTTCCACAAAGTTGAACTTTATAGAAGTGTGGCAGAAGAAAGACTGTATTACCCTGAAACTAACACACAGTAGGACTAAGTGGAGATTATACAAAAAACTAAATATCAACGATATATCAAAAATATAGCATTTATCAGTTTGCACTGGGCGAAGCAAGCACCGCAATAATATACATCAGTGCTGTCCAACTTCTAACCGGCCAAGGGTCGGACCCCAGGTCACTGATGACCTGGGGGGCCGTTCGGCCCCGCCCCAGGCCCCGCCCCAGGCCCCACCCCAGGCCCCTCCCCCAACCCCGCCCCGCCCCCATCCCTCCTACGCTGTCATTCTCCCTCCTCCTCCTCCTCTTTCTCCGGCGCCGCGGCGCATGGGACACCAGCGGCGCCGGGAAGGAGGAGGCCCACCTCCTCGCACCCTCCCGCCCTTCCCGGCGCAGCCGGTGTCCCGTGCGCTGCGGCGCCGGGGAAAAAAGGAGGAGGAGGAGGGAGAGAAAGGAGAAGGCAGTCAGCTGACTGCCCTCTCCTTTCTCCCTCTTTCCCCGCGCGCCAGAGCCCAGGGTCTCCGCGCACAGGGAAAGAGAGAGAAAGGAGAGGGCAGTCAGCCTGGCTGCCTCTCCATTCTCTCTCTTTCTCCGTGCGCGCCAGAGCCCAGGTCTCGCGCACAGGGAAAGAGAGAGAAAGGAGAGAGGGCAGTCAGCTGGCTGCCTTCTCCATTCTCTCTCTTTCTCCGTGCGCCAGAGCCCAGGGTCTCCGCGCACAGGGAAAGAGAGAGAAAGGAGAGAGCAGTCAGCTGGCTGCCTTCTCCATTCTCTCTCTTTCTCCGTGCGCGCGCCAGAGCCAGGGTCTCCGCGCACAGGGAAAAAGAGAGAAGGAGAGGGCAGTCAGCTGGCTGCCTTCTCCATTTCTCTCTTTCTCCGTGCGCGCGCCAGAGCAGGGTCTCCGCGCACAGGGAAAGAGAGAGAAAGGAGAGGGCAGCCAGCTGACTGCCCCTCTCCTTCTCTCTCTTTCTCCGTGCGCGCGCCAGAGCCCAGGGTCTCCGCGCGCACAGGAAAAAGAGAGAAAGAGAGAGGGCAGTCAGCTGGCTGCCTTCTCCATTCTCTCTCTTTCTCCGTGCGCGCGCCAGAGCCCAGGGTCTCGCGTGCACAGGGAAAAAGAGAGAAAGGAGAGGGCAGTCAGCTGGCTGGCTTCTCTCTCTCTCTCTTTCCCAGCGGCGGCGCCGATGCCTGGGATCCCGCGGGAGAGAGAGAGAGGAGAAGCCAGTCAGCTGACTGGCTTCTCCTTTCTCCCTCTTTCCAGCGCGCCATTGCCCCGATCCCGAGCGCCGGCGGGAGGGGAAGGAGGAGGGGCAAGGAGGAAGAAAGCAGCCAGCTGACTTCCTCCTCCTTCGCCCCTCCTCCTCCCCGCGCGGACGTGCCGCGGCTCAATCGTGAGCCGCGGTGCAGGGAGGAAGGAGGAAGGGTGAAGGAGGAGGAGCCAGCTCTCTTCCTCCTCCCTGCCCCACCTCCCCCTCCCCCCTGGCCGCCATTTTTTTTAAATCGATATTTTTTTAAAAAAAAAAATTTAAAATGGCGGCTGAGGGCATAGGTGGGGCCGTGTCCAACAGGCTACAGGCTACAGGGCCGGATCCGGCCCCGGGGCCGCCAGTTGGACAGCCCTGATATACATAAACAATCTATAATATTATCAGATAATGACACGAAATGTAGTACTAAGTATAATGAGGTACTTAGCATTGTGGAAACCGTGTGAGTCTGAAACCAAAGAGATCCTATCCTGGTGGTCGAGATTAGTCCAATAACGGAAGTCCGTCTCGATACAATGCGGATTATCGGTGTCCTTGGCAAATAGCATAGGACTGCTGCACTAGATCCCCGTGTGTGTGGCAAGGGGAAATAGTAAAGTTCTTGCAGTAAATCTTTCGATGATCTGAAGGTCTCTGGGAGGAAAGAAAGCCCCAGGGTCGCAATGTGATGTTTACTGCGGATCGTTAGGACGGCTCTCGGATTCCCAAGAAAGCGGTTCCAGCTATTCATAGTGCAAACGTGAATACAATTGTTCCTGGAACAGTAAACATCACATTGCGACCCTGGGGTTTTTGTTATTGGTCTAATCTCGACCACCAGGATAGGATCGCTTTGGTTTTGGACTCACATGGTTTCCACAACGCTAAGAAGAAAGCCATGTCTGAAACCCCATTTGGAAGCCTGTGTGGAATTAGCAAGAAAAGCTTGGGGGGAGACACAGCAAGCCTGTGAGAAAAGGAACCGTTTTTTGATGTGACTTTTAAGTCTTGTTGAAAATCATTATAAGATGTTTTTCCACATCTCATAATGTTCAAAGCCATTGCATGTGCATAGGTGATACACCTCCCACCTAAAAACCAATAAGACACTGACACA